>CAWUFW010001695.1:1200000-1800000 GCA_963921515.1 Calotriton arnoldi | reverse complement strand
TAGTTGGTTGTGTGAAGGGCTCCTTCACGTAGGTATATTTCGAGGTCTAGAAATGGAATACTGTCTCTAGATCTGGTCTCTGAGAATTTAAGGAATGGGTCAAGGGTATTGATCCAGTCACAGAACTCTGTGCACAAATCATCATCTCCTCTCCAAAATAGGAGGATGTCGTCGATGTAGCGACGCCACAACACAATATTGGTCTTATATGGGTTGTAATCCCTTAGGATAAATTTGGCTTCGAAATTGGCCATGTAGAGGCAAGCCAAACTAGGAGCGAATGTGCTTCCCATGCTGGTGCCCTGAATTTGATGGTAAATCTGTTTGTGAAAGGCAAAGAAGTTTTCTTTTAAAGCAAGGGAAGCACACTCACAAATGAAAGAGATGGGAGTGTCATGGGGCCAGGGATCAATGTCCTGTAGTATTGATTCTAATACTTCCAGGGTGGCGTCTTGGGGAATGTTTGTATAAAGTGCCTCTACATCAAGAGTGACTAGGAGGCTGATGGGTGTCGGTTCGTTGAAGTTTTCGATCAGGTTGAGGGCTTCTGTTGTGTCTCTGAGGTAAGTTGGAGTTTCTATGACTAGAGGGTGTAGAAAAAAATCACAAAACTTGCTTAATGGTTCTAGAAGAGAGTCGATCCCGAGACAATCGGGCGCCCCGGGGGGGGGGGATTGGTCCCCTTGTGAATCTTTGGTAAGGTGTAATAGTAGGGGATCCTAGGGTCGTCATTGATGAGGAATGCTGCTTCCTGTGGGGAGATCCATCCTTCTGTTTCTGCCTCGTGGACAAGGCTCTTGATCTTGGTCATCAATCGCGGTGTCGGGTCCTCGTTGATGGGTCGGTCGTATCTGGTGTTGTTCAGTTGGCGGCGACACTCAGCTTCGTATGTGCCCACATCCTGGATCACAATGGCGCCACCCTTGTCCGCTGGTTTCAGAATGATGCTGGTGTCCTCGGTGATGGATTTCAGTGATTTCCTTTCCTCATTAGAAATGTTGTTAAACGTGTGTCTGGCTGGAATAGCTGCAATTTCCTTCAAGACAGCCTGTTCAAAGGTGAGAACCTCGTTGGGTGTCATGGCGGCTGTGGGGGTAAATTTAGATTTTTTCTTCAGGCCCGTCCCGGTGTTCGGGGTCTCTGGTTTATCTTGAAAAAATGCCTTTAGTCTCACTTTCCGAAGAATTGGTGTAGCTCCTGGTGGAGTCTGAACATATCCTCAGACGGTGTCGGAACGAAACCCAGGCCCTTCTCCAAGAGCGCGGATTCGCCCTCAGACAATGTTCTTGAGGAAAGATTCACCACTAGCGTCTTTGTCCCGATGTCATGCTCCGTAACGTCATTGGTTCCGGGTCCTGCCAGTGGACACTCTTCGGTCCTCCTCTTCTTCTTCCTCTTCCTTTGCCCCTCCCTCTGTTGAAAAAAGGGGGGTTCGGAAATTGGTTAAATAGAGGTGCCTGTGGTGGGAATCCTTGTGGTATATTCCACATGGGTTGCGGCCCCATCCATTGTCCTGGGTACATCTGTGGATGGAGTTGGTGGGGTGGGAAGTTTTGGTACAAAGGTGGCCGATGTTGTCTCTGAGTGCCTCTGGAATTGGGCGTATAGTTCCTGCCCTCGTAGCTGGAATCGCTGCTGGTTGACCCCGATCTTCTCGAGTGATTGCTACTCCCATCATCCAAGCCCGTCTCATTGTTCTCGAAGACAAAGTCTTCCTTGGTGTATGGGTAAATCTTTTCTTGGTCAAAACGTTTCACGTCCTTTTGGAGTTTTGTGATCTTCTGTTTAGTGAGGAACTCTTTGTGTTCATTCATCTCCTCATTTATTTCCGCCAAACGTGATTTGAACGCTGTTATGGAGATGCCAGCTTTTAGGCCATTCTCGGCTAATGTGATCTGAATCAGAAGTTCATCAGAAAGGCATTTTGCTGTGTTGATTATAAGCACGAGCTAGTCCCGTGTGCATTTCCATGCAATCTTGGACCATTCCCGGCGGAAAGTGAGATCCTCTAGGAAGATCCTGGGGGTTAACGTGACTAAAAGGCCATTGGGGGCTATATTTGCTCGTAGGTATTCTGTCATAACTATGCCATGGAGGGCTGTTTTTATTTGAAGTTTGCTCAATGTTTGTTACGCTTTCCAGTCCTCGTTCTTGCTCCCTGTTGCTGCAATACCATCTGCTGATAGTAAAGATGGGCCCTTAAAATTTCTGCCACTGCCTCATCATCAAAGCTCAAGCCTGGGTTATCCATTCTCTAATGTGTATGCGCATGCCTATTGTGACGGCCCTTCAATGATGGTGTGAGGGGTCCGTGTATCTCCAAGGATGATGGAGAAATAGAAAGAGGAAAAATAGAAAGTGATAATGTCCCACGGCTAGCTGCCGTACTTAGTCACAAAACACAATGAAGAAGGGGGACAGGGAGCCAAATAGAAATAGTAGGTCCAGTACCCAAGCTCCCAAAGGCAAACGTTATAATCACTCAGGGGTAGCTGTTCCTAAAGGAGAAAGAATAGGTCAACCTCTTGTGGTTGGGGAAGTTTGTGAAAGTGTTCTCTCAATCAGGTTGGGAAATGGAGAAAAAACGGGAGGGGAATTCCTCCTTTTCAACTTGGTGCCCTCACACACCCTTGCGAGTGTCATGCTTCATCATCGGGCGTTGCTCCTCGTGGGGGTGGCGCTGCTGTCCTCCACGGGCCCCGCGAGAGGGCTCTTTAGCGGAGATCTTTTTAGGAGACGCCGCAGTTGTGCATGTGGGTGTGTGGGCCTGGAGGTGTGAGTGGGTGAGTTAAAATTATCTTCCGTGGTACCCAGAACCTAGGTTTATTCGGGGGTCCCGAAGATAAGGTTAAAAAAGTGTATATAGGACGTGGAGCTCCTCCTTAGAACAAATGTGGAGGAGTGGTGAGTATTATACCGCTGCTCTCACATCCGTGAAGTAAAATGTGGATATAGAAAAAAATGTCGTTTAGGTCAACATGTTTCGCGCTACTGCCGGTCCCTAGTGGATCCAAGAGCGCTTCGTCAGGACCAAGTGAAACAATAAAATGAAGTGAAAATAGAAGTAGAAATCAGGGAAGAGGCACCCTATACTCCTACTATACCTACAGTTTGGTCTCAGTGCGTATTAGCGCTGACTTAGAATTCTCAATTTAATCCTATGGTCCAACCTAGTGAAAAAATAAATAAATGAAACGAAAGAGAGAAACACATAATATTTAAAAAGAAGCACTTCAGTAACATTTTTATCATGATGTGCAGCGCGTGATGCTATCATGCATCAAGTGGTCTTGTGGGTGGGCATGCTCAGTGTCAAATGCCCAGATTGGTCTCCTGCCCAAAGTGACAGAGTTGTGCATTTTATGTAAACCTGTGTGCTCACGCATACAGGTGCTCCATCACCCTAGTGAGGCTAAACAAGCCTAGGGTGGTCATCTTTTATGCATGCATAAATACTAACCGTCCGATAATGCTATAAGCTGGTGGAGCTTGGTCCCAATTCAAACATTTTTCTCCAGAAGGGCAATCCTTATTGCAGCATGAGAGGTGAAGTGAGAAAACTATCACTTGTTGACATCTCATTCCAGTGCAACCAATGTGGCCACACAATAATCCACTCGACAACTTAATCTGAGTTTAGTAGGGTTTAATTATAAATTTAGAAACAAACCAATAGAGACCAATCCCAACATAGTTATTGAACATATAGAAAGACCAAGATAAGACCAAATCTCCTGAAGAGATTTACCCTATATAATACAAAGCAGACAACTAACTCTATGACGATGATGCAGACGATCAGGAAAAAGAATTGAGTGTTAAATTGCATCAGTGATTCTCCTTAATGAGCATGAGCAATCTATCTTTCCCTGCATTACCTTAAAAAGGGCAACCCTAAACTAAGAAGCATTCAATAAGGGTGAAATCAGAAAGGTGTCAGCTGTTGGAGTCTTCAGTAGAAGCAATCCAACCATAGGCCAAGTTGCATAAAGGCACACAAACAGAAGCATAGGTCTGCTCCCTGTGAGAACCTAAGATGACTCTCCTTTCCCTCAATTCATCCAGCATAAATTATCAATTGCAGTCACAGTATAAAATTCCACGTGCTCTTTGCTGGTGAATTTCCATAGCTCTGGTAGAACTGGATACTTTCACCACCTTTCCCACATCGATAAGTTGCCACTTTGCTCATCCTTGCTCATTCCTCTCCCATGAGAACTCGCCTCCTTGCTCGTTACCGCTCTTCTCCTTGCCAATTTCGTTTTCTCATACCTTGCGATCTAAAGAAAAATAAAACCATCCTATGGTAACTAATGAGGCTTTCTCTCTCCGTACCTGCAGTGGAAACAAAATACAAGTGCACACATTCTACATTGTAGGTTAAATACGAATTACATTTAAAACTCTAAACGTGAGCATGGACCAAACTGTTTCTCGAGGCCCACTTTAAACAATTTTAGTAGTGCACAGGGTTACAGAATATGTGCACATTTCTACACACACAATAAATGCAGCTCCTTATTACATGTATAAATTATAGAGAATTATGAAGATGTCACCCTAAATGCACCTGCATGAAATAAATTCTTGTTACACGTATAAATGTTTAAACATTATTAAACACACATCCAAATGTGATAACCTCACAATGGGACACATCTATGTTAATTTATTTTGTCACATTACTATGTAAGTGTCACATAAACCTTCACTAATCACGTTCTATACATGAGTATGTCATGTGGAATACTTTAGATACGCAATACTCCACTCCCTGATAAAATGTTAGTTACACAGAATATATTAGAGTGCTGACTACGCATGAATATGACGCACTCCTTCGATATTTTCAGATGGGATCAAAATTGCACTTCTCCTTTATCACGGAAAGATCTGATGATACAGAGGACTACAAGGACCATAATGCATCAGAGATGTGGAACCAAAACCTGGACTAGAACATGAAGAGAAACTAAGTCTGCTATGAATAGATGTGTATATTGTCCTACACAGATGTAAAAGCTGGGTCCCAAAAGCCTTGTGAGCAACAGCAAGAGGAAGGATGGTAGAATCCTGACATTGTGTTTTGATTTCTGATGATGGCATTAGTATGCTAATTTGCCATTTCACACCTGAAAATCCTTCCTCTCTTTGGTCATAGAATATTGGCAAGTATGCCTTACCTAACAGGCTCTAAGATGTACAGAAATGCACTTGGGTCTACTATAGAATGGAGCTTCCATCTAAAACAGCTGTTTTCAAGTAATCCCAAAGAATTAGTCAAATGCAATTTCAACAGTTTTAGTCATTAAAATAGATTGTGCTTAAAAATGTTTAAACATCTGCAATTTTGTTGTGAACTATTTCCACTTGAAGATTGGAGTCATATTGGATACAGGGATATAATTCAGGTCAAGACTTTTTTAAGACAACGGGTACTGGAGTTTAATTTGGATAACATAGGTTATACTTTAGAGATTAATTAAACGTTTAATTGGAAATTAAGTTAATAGTGCTTCAGCATTATTTTCTACTTTCAAAACAAATAAATAAATGAATAAACAAATAAAGAAATAAAACAATATAAAATATATAACAATATTTTACATTATATTTAACATACAATTGTACAAATAGTTTTTTAAGTTTTGTAAACTTTTAAAACATTTCCCTATATTTTACCATAGGAAAATCTCTTCCCCAGTGGTGGAAAACTCTGCCTACATGTAAAAGGCTAGTAGTAGTAACTTTACACTATTAACTTAATTTTCAATTAAATATTTAATAATTTGAATACATTAAATTAACATTAATTCTAAAGGTTTATTTAAAAAAAACACCTAAAGTAAAATGTTTGTATTTACTTATTATTATTAGATTAGTAGATTGATATTTGGGGTAGGTGAGCGCCCACCTCAAGGAATAATTCTTGTCAGGGTGAACCCTCAAAGCCACTAATTTAAAATGAGCTCAGTCCCCTGGCACCTATGGCACAGAGCAGACAGGCTTAGCTGAGGGCAATGTGAAAAGCATTTCTGCAGAATTAGAACAGAGTAAAATGTAATAAAGAAGATGACACCAAAACAATTTAAATCCAAAAAGGGAATTTCAAAAGTTTAAAGTAAAAATAAAAACCACAAAAAAGCACTTGTCACCAATGATAGTCTACAGAAGTGGGAGACCAAGATGAAGGTGAGATTTTAGGCTGACTTCAAAGGAGCCTGGGTCGAATATTCTAAGTAGATTGGTCCTGGTGAAAGTCTGGAAGTCAAAAAGTTCAAAACAAATTCTAAGTCCCACTACAGAAAGAGACTTTGTCACTTCCTTGCAAAAAATGTTGACATTTCTTCTAAGTCCAAACAAAATGGAACTTTCTTACTTTTTTGAGAAGAAAAACCTTCCTTGCATGGGATGCAATTCAAATTGTAGCCACTGCCGTGGAACCGAAGGCTGGTTACCCGAAACAGCTTGGTCTCACTGGCGCTCTGGAGCTTTATAGATTTCTCACTGAAAAAGTCCCAACACAGAATGGGACTTTGTCATTTTTCCAGAGGAGCGGCAATCTCTGCATAGGAAGAAGCTGAAATTGGGCCTGATACTATGAAACTGCCAGTCAGATACTTTTCCTGGCGGGTCCCACTGAAGTTCTGGAGGGAAAGATTTCAAAAGTTTCCAAACATTTTTCTAGTGCCCAAACAGCCACAGGAGAAAACATCTAAAGTCCACAAGACCTCGAGGGACGGCTCTTAGAGACTCGCAGGATGTCAGGCGAAGGCAAACAGCAAAGACTAGTTCACATCCAGTTGTCAGTGGTCCGCTGGGCACTTCAGAGAAAAGGCCTCTTGAAGCTTCTAGTGTCCCTGTGGCCACAGAGGAGATCCGCCAACTGGCCCTTGGAGAGAGCAGGTCCAGTCCTTCAGGATTCCTCTCTGGTCACAGACGGTGTGTCCAGTCCTCTTCTAATCCTCCACAGGTCCAGAAAATGTTCTGCGGGGGGTGCCTTGGGGTGCCACATTTGTGGACGCCACTAACTAGTGGGTGGGGGTGACTCCTGAGCACTCCTTAACCAATGAGGTAACGATTCCCAGGTATATGTACATTTTCAGTATATTCTGTTTTCCTTACTTGAAACAGGGCCAAAATGCAATGTGTCAGGCCATTTCCAAGATGGCCTAAGTCTTCAGCCACACTAAAAGTAGGCTCTTAGAGCTGAAGTGTGTAGGGTAGTGTACTATGTAAATTAATACAGTCCTCCCACATCTAAAACTAAAATACAGTTTGAAGCAGGCCGTGGATCCACAATGAAAAATTAGGGGTGGGCGGAATTTGCAGAGTTTCATTCTGTTGAATTCCGTGGAGTTACATAAAAACTCCACAAGAGTCTGTGGATTTACAGGAGTGGGCGGAAATCCATACGACGCACTGCCTGCACTGATCTTTAGCACTGGGAGTGTGTTTCATGCTACAAAATTAGCGCGAAAGGCACGATGCGGTGCGCCAGAGGTCGCTGCTTCTTTGCTGCTGCTCAAGTAGATTTTCAACGCGAACGGTTGAGAAAATCTCACTGGGTGCCATTCTACTGCCTGAAAATTGCACTAGGAGACGCACATACTCTCTCACCGCTTGGCAACTTAATATTGGTGAGCCACGTGGGAGAAATTACTCCGCCACACAGCAGTTGGCAGGGGTTTGGCAGAACTCCGCGTTACAAGCGTACTATGGAATGGGCAAAACACCACTAACTCCGCTGGCAGAGCAGAATTTATCGCCCACCCCTATCAAAAATGCGATAGAAGTCTGGTAAGACATAGCAGGGTTCTTCAGCAACCAGACAGGGATGCATAAGAATTGTGTTCTGTTTGATCTCTTTCAGGGGCACAACATATTTACATGTGCCTTTGACAGGTCTTTAAGGCATGATTTGACACTGTTGTGTTAACATGAGGGGTAGCCACACCCACTATGAATGTCTAACTGAGCACAGATAATCCCTGAATGGCCGGAGCCCTAAATTCATAGACTACCTCATATCACGCTACACCCCCTCACGCAACCTCCGCTCGGCTCATCTCCAACCTTTGATAGTCCCGACCTTCAAGCTGAAGCGCCAAGGAGGTTGTAGGTTTGCAACTCTGGCCCCCAGACTGTGGAATTCCATCCCCCTGGAAATCAGGACAAGCACTGATCTATTGAGATTCAGAAAATCCCTCAAAACCTGGCTGTACATCCAGGCCTACGAATAAACTGCTCCAGGTTCGGCATCTCCTAGTATCAGCGCCATGAAACCAACAAGTGTACGAGCGCTTTATAAAACCCTTTTAACATAACATAACATAACAGAGGAGTCATCTGTGCCCATCCAGGCTGACCTGTCAATCAAAGTGCTCTATTGTTTAGCTCCTAAGATGAATTTCACACCTCATTAAATGCTGGGCTGCTGCTTGAGGTCTAATGCAAATTAGCCCTGAGGAGCTTCAGGCAGGGTAAAGGTAACTTTCCAAAAGTTACTTTTACGACTTCACCATTGAATTCAATTTTTAATAACTATTACAAATAGTAGTTTAATCATTTTTCTATATGGTCCTAAACACGAGATGGCATTATTAATATTTTAATCTGTACTCAGGTTTTCTGTATAGGAGAGTCAGACCTATCACAGTGAGAATAGCTTTTGGGTCTTCTCACTGAAGGGACATGATGACTTTAACTTTCTAGGGAACTGCGATGCCCTCAATTTCATGCTCGGATGTGGCGCAAAAATAAAAACTGTCTACAGGAAGTTTTGCAGCAGAGCAGCATCTCTTTGCTGCCTGCCCGAAGATGTACCTCAAACGATGTCATCTGAGGCAGCAGAGGCCCAGCCTGTCCCCCACTCCTCCTCCTCATCCTCTCTGGTACTGGATTGGATTCCTTAGTGTGGTGGGAGAGTGAGGAAGCTAAGCCTGTCTGTAGTTTCCTGGAGAGTTTTCAAGGAACCAGCTTGGCATCTGTGGCACTCTCTGCTGTACCTTACTTTTTTTTCTTTATTCATGTAAACATGTGAGCAATAAAACATTGAGCACGCAAGTGAGCCAGGTCTGTCTCTGTAGTCTTAAAGATTTTCTGAAGAGCAGGACGAGCTTTCCACCTCGGATATTGTTTTTTCAGAGCCATGTAAACATGTGGGCAATAAAATGTATTTAATGAGCACAGCAGAAGTTCCTCGCTACCAAAATAGGACACAGTCAAGTGATTTCAAAAAAAGCACGAGAACTGTGATCCTTAGTGCAATGTGGGCGGGGTCAGCGACTGCAGGGCAGAGTCAAAGATGTGGCAAAAAATGATAAAATATTCTGTAGCTATTTTGTTGGTCTTTCATCTTTATATAACTGAACAGAAAATCAGGCCACCCCTTCCCCCCCGCCTTAAATGTTATGAGGCCTCAGTTGATTAGTAGGAACATTGTACATTTCTGTATGTGTAACCAGCGAGATAAAGATCCTGATTAGAGCAATTGAGAAGAGTGGTTTGTGTATTTATTGTGCTACAATGCTCTAGCCTCTGACAGAAATCCTTGTGAATATGTAGGTCATTATGTCAAAATTGTATTTCCCAAGTATAAGACAGGCTTCTGCAAAACGTCCAGAAAGTTACATGGCCTGATTTGGAGTTTGGAGGATGGGTACTCTCTCACATAATTGACAGACATCTCGCCCACCTATTAATTACAAGTGCATTAGGATATAATGCACTTGTGCTATTGTGGATAGGAGTATGCAGTATGCATCACACAAGTAACATGAAAAAAGTAATGAAATAAAGATATTTCTCCTTGTGACACCAGCCTCAGGTAGGCACACCATCTGTACATGGGTGGATGAACAGGAACGCCCATGCACCACCAATGTAACGCGTAACTAACGCAAGGTAACACAAGGCAGTGCTACGGGCTGCCTTCCTGTTTTTTTACAAAGGCATGCAAAGCCATGCAATCTGGATTTGTGTGACTTTGTAAATCCCAAAATATATTTTGCCTCAGGCCTGCACCAACAAACGTTATACAAAAGCTTAGTAAATCCGGGGAATAAATTCTGTCACTATGACGCTTGAAGAAACATACTGGCTCGATATAACCTTTAGATTTGCTGTTTAACAAAATGCACAAATGTACATTTCTTTCAGGTAGTAGTCACCATAGTAAGAAGGCATGTCTTCTTTAGCTTTCTGTCTCTCTCTCGGCTTTCCAACAGAGAGCCCTTCTTTTCAACGCTTTTTAACCAGAGACACCTGTAAGTTGGCATTAACCATTCAGGGGTATTTTATTTTATTTTTTTAAATAAAAATTAAGGGAACTGTTTTTGATAATATAAAAGGCATGGGCACGTGGTTCCTCATAAATCCCACCCACCCACTTTGACCTCTGGACACCATCATTCTTTTAAATGAAATCCTTTGAAGGCTTGTGTCAAATTTAGGAACTTAAAATAGGATGGTGTGTAATGCATAAAATGTTGCTAGACACCAAAAGGGCTCGGGTTCAGCGGGACACCCTTAGACAATCCTGACTTTTAAGCAAACACCACTTTACATGCTAAAACTTTTTAGCTCTTTCTTACAATGATTAAATCAAAACTACATGTTGCAGAGTGCTGCATACCTTAAGAAAAACAAATTCAGGATAGGTTCACATAACATGAAGTTACTTGACAGTATTGGTTTCGTAACTTCCCCGAAAAAGTAAACAGGTAGTGTAAGAAATTGGGTTAGTGGGTGAGGGGGGTAAAATTCTACTCAAGCAACAACCACAGTCCTTGTAAGGGTGAAGTCACAAGTAAACCCCAAATTAACCTGTGCTCAAGCTACTCAAGCTCAAGCACATAGCAGTTAGGCTTAACTTACAGGGAAAGTGTAAAGTATTTATGCAGCACTTCAAACAGTAATAAAATGAAAACACAACAACAGAAAAATACCAGACAAAATTAGAAAAAAGAGTACATTTTGATAAATAAATCAAGACCAAAATGACAAAAATCCAATCAGTATAACCGAAGATCAGAGTTGTCCAATTTTCAAGATTTAGGTGAATACAGCACCAAAAAGCACAAAGCGGCAACTGTAGATATCTGGTTGTGCTACATTGGTACAAAATCACAAGTTCAGGCCAGCGCGGGCCCGCTACAGGGGCATAATTAGGCCCGCTGAACAAGAGTACCTCAAATCCTGGTTCCGAAGAGTTGTGAAGTCCCATGTCAAGAATGTGTTGCGCAGCCAAGGCGATGCAAGGTCCTGGTTGGAGATGCATCGTGCAGTGTCGATTTCAGGAGCTGCAAGGCTGCAATGCAAGCTTCTGCGTTATTGCCGAGGAGGCCGTGGATGAGGTGGCTTGCGATGTGAAGTCCTGCGTCAAGGATAGTCTATGCAGAAGAGGCAATGAGTCAGTTCTGCTCGGGGTTGTGCCGCGCAGCAGAGGAGATGCGTCAGTTTTGCTGGGTCCACAGATGGGCTGGCAGAGCATCTTCAGGCTCATTTCCAAGGGTCCAGAACTGGGGAGGCACCACTTGGCAGGACAGGATTCACAGATGCTAGGTTTAAGGTCATTGGGAGCCTATTATGTCCGTGAGACTTCTGATGAGGAGGCCAGACATCTAGCCCTTGGAGTCACTCTGGGGTCCTGGGTTTAGAGATGCAGGTCCAGTCCTTCTCATTCAGTCAAGAGGGCAGCAGGTCAGAAATGCAGGGAGAAGTCCTTCAGAGCAGCAGTCCAGCAGAGGGGCAGTCCTTTCAAAAGCACAACAGTCCTTCTTCCTTGCAGAGTCCACAGGTCCAGAAGTGTACTGAAGAGTTGGGGCCTGAATCCCAGTATTTATACCTGGTGGCCACTTCGAAATGTAAGAAGCTTCTAGAGGTTTCCACCCACCTAAGGTGTCAGACACCCACATCCTCCCTGTCCTGGCCCCAGCTTGTCTGGGGTCACAATTGACTAGTGGCAATCCCTTTGTGAGAGTGTTCAGGCAGTGCCTTTGGATGTGCAAGTGTGGCAGGTGACAGCTCCTCCCTCTCGTTAACTCAGAGCGGCCCATCCTGCCAACACCTATCTTCCCTTGTCTCGTTGTCTGGGAGCAATACACAAAGACCAAATTTACCATTCATGAGGGCTTTAAATTACAATTTTTTAGACACCAAACTCGACCTGTCACCTGCTCCCAAGTGGAAGTTACAGCTTAGTAAATGTAGTAAGGTAACTCTGATGTCATCCTATGGGAGAGGTAGGCCTTGCAGTAGTGAAAAACGACTCTAGGAGTTTTTCACTACCAAGACATATAACACTTAAAATTACATGTCCTACTTTTTAAATACAGTGAACCCTGCCCTCTGGACTGTTCAGGGCCTACCCTAAGGATGACTCATATGTATTTAAAGGAAGGTTTATGCCTGGCAAAAAGTTTAATTTGCCATGTTGAATTGCAGTATAAAACTGCACAGGCTGCTGCTGCTGCAGCTCGAGTACTCCGCTCGAGCTCACACATTTCTGCCAACTTTCAAATTGTTTTTGCCACACTTTTGCCTCCTTCTACCTCGTTTTTCTCCCAATTTTTGCCTCTTTCTAGTTTGTTTTTGCCAACTTTTTGACTCCTTCTAACCCATTTTCTCCTAACTTTTGTCTCCCTCCAAACCGCTGTTCCTCCTTGTTTTTCCCACGATTTCCCAGCTCACTTTGGCTCCTTCAGTGCCGCTCTCCCTCCCACATTCCGCTGACCCAGCCGAGTGCCCCTCCCAGGAACCTACTTAATGGAGGCCGCATCGCGACCCCATTGAGCAGGTCCCTGGGCCAGGTCCCCACTGCTGACGCAGCTCGAGCGCTCAGCTTTTCTCCCAATCTTTGCCACCTTCTAACTTGTTTTACACCCAACTTTTGTCCCCTTTTAACTCGTTTTTCTCCCAACTTTTGCCTCCTTCTAATTAGTTTTTCTCCCAACTTTTGCCTCCTTCTAACTCGTTTTTGTCCCAACTTTTGCCTCCTTCTAGTTCGTTTTTGCCAACTTCTGCCTCCTTCTAACTCGTTTTTCTCCCAACTTTTGCCTCCTTCTACCTCGTTTTTCTCCCAACTTTTGCCTCATTCTTACTTGTTTTTCTCATAACTTTTCCCTCCTTCTAACTAGTTTTGCCAACTTTTTGCCTCCTTTAAACTCTCTTTCTCCCAACTTTTGCCTTCCTCTAAACCGCATTTTCTCCTTGTTTTTCCCACACCTTACCTCCTCGCTTCAGCACCTTCAGCACCGCTCTCCCTCCTGCTTCCCACCTCCGGCTGACCCCCCTTCCAGGAACCTACTTATAGGAGGCCACAGTGTGGCTGTGCAGCGGACACATGCAGGGGGCACACCAAAGGCAAGCCCGTCTGTGCCCGTCCGCACCAGGACCCCGCCCAGCACCAGGAACCCTGGATCTCCACCCACCCACAGCTACACCAACACTAAGATAACAGCCCTGAACCTCAGACTCCACAACGACAGCTGCAGCTGCGCATCCCCATGCTCAATGACAGGGACCTTCTCCTGCAGATGCTGCCTCTTCTCCTGCTAAATCAGCACGTCCACCCACGGGGCCCCGCACGCCACTACTGAGCCAAGACAACTTCAATGTCTCCTGATCAACACCTGATTGCTCCATAAACATGCCACCGAGATCTGGGACACCATCACCTCCGTCACACCCGACGTTGTCTTCCTCACCGAGACCTGGCTGAAGCCTACATCAGCACCCAACATTACCAACGTCACACCCAATAGATACAAAATCATACACCGGAACCGCATCAACAAACACAGAGGTGGAATAGCCATCACAACATAACATGTGTATTTGTAAAGCGCACGTTCACTAAGAAGGGTGCCTTGGCACTGAATAACAGATATTTATTGTTACCCTACTCAATGGTACACGTTTTATCAACCTCAGAAGGATGAAAGGCTGAGTGGACCCATCAGTATTTGAACCTGTGACCATGAGGTCAGACACAGGCCCCTACAGTGGATGCATGAGTCCACTAAGCCACCAGACCTGGCATCCACAAGAATCCCTCCACGGCACAGCTGCCACTGACCACACCACCCCTATCATGGAACACCTAAACTTCCAACTCAACATAGAGGGCAAGAGCACCACCAGAGGCACCCTCGCCTACAGACTGCCAGGACTCCGCCTGCCTGCTGTGAGGCCATTCCCGACTTCACCGCCCCCCTGGCCATCAACTTCTTCCTCAAAGACCTCAACTTTCACCTCAATGCCCCGAACGATGCCAACACACCCAACTTACTTCAAAGCATGAACAACCTCGGCCTCTCCCAACTTGTCACCGACCCCACTCATATCCCTGGGCAAGTGCTAGACCCCATCTTTACAGCCAGCAACAGAATCAGGTACAGCCATGCCACCGAACTCACATGGTCGGACCACTCAATCGTCCACTTCTCCATCACAACCAGCCCTGACACCCCCACTAATGGGGGTGTCAAAAATCTTATGGATGTTGCCTTCCTCTACCCAACGTACGGTGGTCCAGGCTCTCATCACCTCAAGACTGGACTACTGCAACATCTTGTATCTGGGTGCCGCCAAGGAGGTGTTACGCAAGTTACAACTAGCACAGAATGCGGCTGCGAGGCTGCTTTGTAGGATACCTAAAACTGCTCCCATTTCCAGTTTTATCCGGGATCTCCATTGGCTCAGGATTGAAAGCCGCATTAAGTTTAAGGCTCTGAGTCTCATGTTTAAGATAAAATCTGGAAAGGTACCTCCCTACTTGAAGACTCTTGTTCATCCTTATGTTCCATCTCGTGCTCTGCGCTCAGCCACCCAGGCCAAGTTCATTGTTCCTAGGACGAGACTAGTGCGCATGGGCGATCGTTCCTTCTCCCACTTGGGACCCTCCTTATGGAACTCCCTTCCGATCGATCTTCGAATTGAATCTTCGTATGAGAACTTCCGTAGGGGCTTAAAAACTTGGTTATTTAACATGTAGACCCCTCTGTTTATGTTGGCTCCTTCAGGCGGCGCCGGAAAACCCTAGGGTAGCTGTGCGCCTTATAAAATTAAAATAACATAACATAACTAATCAGACCAGCACCTCCCACAGGAACAAGATATCCAAAAACCTATGGACCAACACCCTCAGCTCCTCCTCTCTGGACACCATTTCCAATCTCGAAGTAGCTTTCAAAAACTTCAAATCATGGCTCACCAAATGAGCCAACATAGTCGCCCCCATCAAACCAGGCAGATACACCAAGCACACCAGCTGGTACACCCCAGAACTAAAAACCACCAAAAGAAACTGCAAATGACTGGAAAGGAATTGGCGTGCTAGCAAAGAGCCAAACATCCGGGCTACCTTCAAACTGGCTTTCAAAAACTACCACCAGTGACTGAAAGACACTAAAAAAGATGCCCTGGCCACCCACCTCAAAGCCAACTCTAACCACAACAAAGAACTCTTCAACATCATCAAAGAGTTCTCCAACCCCTCAGCAACTGAGAACACCATCACTCGTTCTCAAGATCTCTGTGACACCCTAGCAGACTTCTTTCACAACAAAAGCTCCACCATCTACGAACACTTCAACCCCCAACCGCCCATCGCCAGCATCCACAGCCTCCTCAACCTCACCGACTCCCACTCAAACTTCAGGATTACAACATGGGACCAACTCACCACACAGACTACCTCTGCCATCATGAGCTCCTTCCACTCAGGAGCACCCAGGGACCCCCTACCCCCACCACATGTTTAACCTGGGGAACAATACCATCAGCAAAGATCTCACCGCCATCTTCAACACCTCCATCACCTCTGCTACCTTTCCAGAGGAATGGAATTGCGCAGAAGTCAAACCACTCCTGAAAAAACATCCGCAGACCTGAAAGATCTCAAAACTACCGGCCCATCTCCCTGCTCCCATTCCCTGCCAAAGTTCTGGAAAAAAGCCATCAACCGAAACTAAACAACTACCAGGAGAACAACAACTTCCTGGACCCATCCCAATCTGGGTTCCATTCGAATCACATCACAGAAACCACCCGAATCGCAACCACTGATGATATCAGGACTCTCCTAGACCAGGGAGAAACTGTCGCCCTTATCCTCCTCGACCTCTCTGCAGCTATTGACACAGTGACCCACTACGCCCTCCTAAAAAGGCTCCATCAGATGGGGATTCAAGGGGATGCCCTCAAGTGGATCACATCCTTCCTAACTGGAAGAATGCAGAGCATCTGCCTTCCACCCTACACCTCTGGCCCCAAGGACATCATCTGCGGCATCCCTAAAGGGTCCTCACTCAGCTCTTACCTGTTCAACACCTATATGACCCCACTGGCCATCTTGGTCAGGACCTATGGATTCAATATCATATCATACGCTGACAACACTCAGCTCATCCTCTCTCTATCCGCAGACCCTGCCACCACCAAGGCAAACTTCCACCTGTGAAGGACGAGCATCACCCACTGGATGCAAAAAAATTGCCTCAAACTCAACACCAATAAAACGAAGCTACTCATCTTTGGGAGCAACACATCCTCGCGGGACGACTCCTGGTGACCAGCAGAACTGGGAGCCTCACCCACACACACACAACACGCCAGGAACCTAGGCATCATACTGGACAGCAAACTCGCCATGAAAAACTAGATAAATGCAGTATCCTCAGCCTACTTTCTCACTCTCGGCACTCTCCGAAAAATCTTCAAGTGTCTCCCTGCCAGCACCAGACACACTGCCCCCTAGGCCCTCGTCACCAGCCATGTGGTCTACGGCAACACCCTATACATAGGAATCACCTCACACCTGCTAAAGAGACTACAGATCATTCACAACTCATCCACCAGACTCGCCTTCGACCTACAAAGATGGGCCATCATCGCCCCTCACATTAGAAAGCTTCACTGACTCCCCATCGACAAGAGGCGGCAGGTCAAAAGGCTAACCCACGCCTACAAGGCACTTCACAATCAGTGAACAGCGTACATTAACCACCTGGTGAACTTCCACCAGCCCCCGAGACAACTGCGCTCCAACTCCCTCTCCCAGACTCCCTGCATCCACCGAAGCAAGAGCGCCAGCCGCCCCTTCTCCTACTTGGCCTCCAAGGCCTGGAATGGCCTCCACCTCCGGACCTCCCCCTCCCTGCAGGAATTCAGAAAAGATCTGAAAACCTGGCTGTTCGACTGACTACATCCAGTAGCAGAACCCCCAGTGACTGTATACCCTCACAGGTGAAAAGCGGCGCTATACAAATACCATTTGATTGAGTGATTGATTGAAGAGCAGCTCACCACCTCCCTCAAGAAAATCCCTCCACTAGACGCCAACACCACAGCATGCAACCTCCACTGATGGATCTCCGACTGCGCCAACACTTTGACTCTTCTGAAGAAAGCCACAAGCAAGCAAAAAAACAAGAAAGTCAGCTGGTTCTCTCCCGCCCTTCATGAGTCCAGGCGCACCTGTAGACGGCTCGAGAAGAGATGGAGGAGTAGAAAGACCCCAGAAGACCACTCAGCCTTAAAGACCGCTGTCACCTCACACCACCACCTCATCAGAACTACAAAGAAAGCGGCCCTACAAGAAAGGATCCACGTCAACGCACTCAACAGCAAGGAACTTTTCGCCGTGATCAAAGAATTCGCCAGACCCAGCACAGAGACAGCAGACAGCCCTCCCTCCCAAAACCTCTGCAACAACCTCAGGTCCTACTTCCACTGCAAGATCAAGGAGATATACGATAGCTTTGACAGCCTCGATACCCTAGTCCCTCCCAGCCCACCCACAACCACCACACACTACAACGCCGGACATCAACAGACCCTACTCAGCTAGACCCCCTCACCACAAATGACAACCTCA
Organism: Calotriton arnoldi; assembly: GCA_963921515.1. Classification (NCBI taxonomy): domain Eukaryota; kingdom Metazoa; phylum Chordata; class Amphibia; order Caudata; family Salamandridae; genus Calotriton; species Calotriton arnoldi. Next base: position 1,782,119 of record CAWUFW010001695.1, on the reverse strand, counting down.
AGATCATGAAGAGCATCCACTCCGGAGCACCCTCGGACCCCTGCCCACATCACATCTTCAACAGAGCAGGCACCACCATTGCCCCAGAACTCTGCCGCACCATCAACTGCTCCATCAACTCCGCCATCTTCACGGAAGACTGGAAACATGCAGAGATCAACCACTTGCTGAAGGAACCCTCTGCCAACCTGACGGACCTCAAGAACTGCAGACTAACCTTTCTCCTCCCCTTCCCAGCCACGGTCATCGAGAAGGCCATCAACACCCAACTTTCCTAGTTCATCGAAGCGAACCACATCCTGGACCCCTCCCAATTCGGCTTCTGAAGCAACCACAACACCGAGACCACCCTCCTTGCCGTCACAGATGACATCCATGCCCTCCTCGACCGAGGCAAAACTGCAGCCTTTATCCTACTGGACCTCTCAGCAGCCTTCAATACCGTCTCCCACTGCACCCTATGCACAAGACTCCACGACGCCGGCATCTGTGACAAAGCCCTGGAATGGATCCGCTCCTTCCTCACCGGCCAAACACAGAGTGTCAGACTATCTACGTTCCTCTCGAAACCCACAGAGATCAGCTGTGGAGTACCTCGAGGCTCCTCCCTGAGCCCTACGCTTTTCAACATCTACATGGCCCCGCTTGCTGCCATCGCCAGAAACCATGAACTCAACATTGTCTCCTACGCCGATGACACCCATCTGATTTTCTCCCTCACCAACAAATCCACATTCATCAAGAACAACTTTCATGAAGGGAGGAAGGCTGTCGCTGCCTGGTTGAAGAGCAGCTGTCTCAAGCTCAACTCAGAAAAGACAGAAGTCCTCATCATGGGCTCCACCCCATCCACCTGGGAAGACTCCTGGTGGCCCGCAGCACATGGAACCTCCCCCACACCCACAGACCACGTGCGGAACCTCAGCATCATCCTGGACTCCTTGCTCACCATGAACCGCCAGATCAATGCCGTCTCATCATCCTGCTTCCACACACTATGCCTGCTCCGAAAGATCTTCAAATGGATCCCTACCGAGTCCAGAAAGATGGTCACCCACGCACTCGTCAGCAGCAGAATCGACTACGGCAACGCACCTTATTCCGGCATCACACAGAAACTCCTCAAGAAACTGCAGAACATCCAGAACTCCTCCACCAGACTAAGCCTCGAAATCCCCTGCCACAGCCACATCACCAGCCACCTCAAAGATCCCCACTGGCTCCCAGTCAACAAAATAATCACCTTCAAGCTCCTCACACACACCTACAAAGCCCTACACAACGCGGGACCTGCGTACCTCAACCACCGCCTCGCATTCCACATACTCCGCTCCGCCCAACTGGCCATGCCTACCATACCACGTATCCGCAAGACCACAGCCGGAGGAAGATCCTTCTCCTCCCTCGCAGCGAAGACCTGGACACTCTGCCTCTCCACCTCAGACAATTGATGTTACTGCCTCAATTCTGGAAGGACCTCAAGACCTGGCTCTTTGACTGAACCAAAGCACCTTCAACGGACCAGCAGCTTTCCCCCCACCCCAGCGCCTTGAGACCCTTAAGGGCAAGTAGCTGCACCTTACAAGCCATTGATTGATTGATTCATTGAGACATGTTTAGAGGGCTACTTTAGTGGGTGGCACAATCAGTGCGGCTGGCCCACGAGCAGCATGTACTTTACAGGCCCTGAGCACAAGCGGTACCTCTTGACTAGGGACTTACAGGTAAATTGAATATACCAATTGGGTGTAAACCAATTCTACCATATTTTATGGAGAGATCACAAGCACTTTAGCACTGGTTAGCTGTGATAAAGTGCCCACAGCCCTAAAAGCCAACAAAAGCGGGTTCAGAAAACAGGATGGCGAATACAAAAATAGAGAGGGCTAAGTCCAATAGATAGGTTTTTGGAACATAGTTTACGATAGCCAGGAAATAATTTAGTTAACTCATTGATACTAGGCAGGTTGCATAACTAAATCATAAGGGTTCAAATGAATGAATGAAAAAGTACTTATAGAGCGCGTAGCTACCCTGAGGCATCCCAGCGCTAATAGCAGCAGCGGACAGAGAAGACAGCTTAGTTAGGCGGGATTTTGGAAAAGACAAGTTTTGAGGAGTTTCCGGAAGGACAGAAGGTTGGACTCCTGACGTAAGTGAAGAGGAAGGGTGTTCCAAAGCTTGGCGGCGTTGTAAGAAAATGAGTGCCCGCCACTTCTTACTTTTTGTATTTTTGGGACTGAGGCAAGAAGGAGATTGGCCGAATGAAGACTTCTGTTAGGGCAGTAAGGGGAGACAATAGATTGCATAATTGTCGGTCCTTTCCCCCAGAACGACTTGTGGGTGATACATAGAGCTTTAAATGTAATTCTCTCCAATACAGGCAGCCAATGGAAAGCCTTCAGTGCCGATAGGGGGTCTGGAGGAGCAGACGAGCTGCGCAGTTTTGAACAATCTGTAACTTGGAGGTGGTAGCTCGGGGAGCTCCTAGGGGCATTCCATAGTCCAGGCGGGAGAGAATAAGAGCCTGGACCATTAACCTTCTGGCAAGGAAGGGAAGAAGAGGGAGGATTTTGCGAAGCATCCTAAGAATGCCATAACAAGTGGCCGATAGTTTCGCCGCCTGATGTTCAAAGGTCAGGGAGTGATCCAGCCACCTGTCCAGACTTTTAATCTGATTTTTTGGTGCAGGAGCAGGGCCGAGGCAGTTTGGCCACAATAACACTGAGTCGAAGATGGGAGAGTTGCCTAGGAGCATAAGCTCCGTCTTTTCTCCGTTCAGTTTCAGGCAGGAGAGCTCCATCCACTTAGCCACCTTTCCCAGACAGGGGCCCAGGCCGGAGGATGAATTTTCCCGGTGGTTTAAGGCCACAACAAGTTGTGTGTCATCGGCGTATGTGACTATTTTTATACCAAATGGACTGACTATCTCAGCCAGTGGGCTCAAATATACATTAAATAATGTAGGGCTCAGGGAAGAACCCTGCGGAACACCGCAGCTGAGAGACATACGCTGCGAGATGGTATTTCCTTCGAAGACCTGAAAAGACCTGTCTTCCAGGCAGGATTGCAGCCAGGTGATGACACCCCTGTCACTCCAAGACTCCTGAGTCTAAGAGTCAGGATGTTGTAGTTGACGGTGTTGAATGCGGCGCTGAGGTCCAGGAGGATGATAGCCACTGTGCCTCCTTGGTCCAGAATTTTCCTGGACTCTTCAACCACCACTAAGAGAGCGGTTTCTGTCCCCTGTTGGGGCCGGAAACCAGTCTGTGAGGAGTGCAGAAGGTTGTTGGACTCTAAGAATCCAGATAAGACTGAATTAACATGTCTTTCAAGGATTTTACTAATCGCCGGGAGGAGGGAAATAGGACGAAAATTCCCCAGGAGGTCAGGGTCCAGATTAGGTTTTTTGAGTAGTGCTTTCACCATGGCACATTTCCAGGGCGGGGGAACTACTCCGGAAGAGATGGAGGAATTGATCAGTTCCTGAATCTCTGGAAGAATAGTTCCTGCAGCTAGATTCAGGGCATGGGGGGGGCAGGATCCCTGGGGGAGCCCGATTTTACAAGGCCTGAGATGGTTTCTAAGGACTTAAGGTCCATCAGGGGAATTTCCTCCAACAGAGCTTTAGTGCAAGGAGGAGAGATATCCATAAGCGGCGGGTCGTTTTGGCAAGCCGAGAGAGGTAAGGTGATATATATATCTTGGATTTTCTTGAGTGTAGTGTGTAGAGGAGTTGTAAGTCGACAACTTTTCTACCTCTGATTAAACGAACTCTTTAAAGAAAATATGCCTATAGTTTTTGCTTGTTGTACTGTGTTGTATTGGTGCCTGATATAATTCTGTGTATATTCACATGATGTATTTTAATAACGTGTATGTTTAGTGGCTTTTCAGTGCCATATAGCTGCCTGTGACACCATTCCTGGTTATGTTGCTTCTCGCAAACATTTTAAACCTTACACCTCAGCCCATGGGGAAATTTAGAAGTTGGCTCTTATGTGTGTGTGTATAAGGTTGTATAGCATCTCCTCAGTCATCACCATTTATTAAATGTAACCACCCACTGTCACATCTACCAGACCACCATTTTAATAAAATGTGAACTCCAGCTCTGGCATCTCCACACTAAAATAAGGTGCTGCGAAAATGCGGCAAAAAAATACAAAAGTGTGCCGCAAATGTAATTTTTTGTGCTGCAAATTTCTTGACCCATGCTACAGTATCTTTGTATAGTTCAATTCCATAGTTAGCAATGTGGTGCACAATACAGTCAGTATAACAAAATATATAAGGTGTACGAACATCATCCTTTCAGTGCTGCAGTAATGTCAACTGATAATGGGTGAGGTTCTCTATACATTCAGTATAACAGCAAGCAAATGTTTGCAAGGTACCAATTAATCAAGGTGGCACGAAAAGTGAGGAAGAATGACCTATAATGTATGAGATTTAAAGGGTGAAGGCAATTGTATAGGGATAGTACTCACAGTTAGATAAGTGTCTTAGCTCACTCAACAACAGCAGCGGCTGCCACTAGAGGGTGTCAGGGCACCGCCCACTTGTTTTTCAAGTTCAAGTTATGTGGATGGTAATTGCAAAAACAATTACCATACACATAACTTGTTTTTGTAATTAAATAAGGGTTTTAAGCCGGTGCGGAGTGCTGCTTAAGTGCATGGCTGCCTCTTGCACTTGCTGTGATGAGTCAGGCAGCGGGGAACTTTCCAGTGGACCATATGCTCTAGTGAGCATGTGTCCCTCAGCATTTCCATTTTTTTTTAAAAATCCCTATGCAAGCTAAGGGCTGACCTAGCGCCAACCGTGGCCTGCAACCAGGGCCAGACTGGCCGTAGCGGGCACCGGGCGTTTCCCCGGTTGGCCGCTAGGGTGGGGGCCGGTTTTGGGATCCTGGGGGCCGTTTTTGTTACCGGGGGTCGGCAATATCGGCCCCCTGTAACAAAATCGGCCGAAACCGGCGCTCGCACACTGCTCAGCTCCACCCCCCCTCACCCAAGGGGGGGCCGGCCGAGCAGCTTGCCACGGCCGGTTTCGGTTGCCAGTCCGGCCCTGCCTGCAACGTTCGTGGGTCTAAAGGGAACTCCAATTCATGACACCAGCAGCATCATATTTACAAGCAGTCCGGGCGTCTAGGGCATAAGCTTTGTATTCTCAGGACTGCATGTCAGCCACTTTCACAGGCTGCAAGCAACACCCTTTCCCAACTCGTCACCTGAGACATTATGGGAAAGGCTGTTGCTTGCAGCCTGTGAAGGTTTGCAGGCCTGTGACTCGAGGTCACAGAGTCATGAGCCATGTGAACTCAAGCCATTGGAGGCCGAGAGTGCACACTTGGCACTCTCAAACTAGTTTGGTCCACCCAATGACCCTGTGTGGTGTGGAGTCTGGGGCCTGACTTTGTTTTGCTTGGCCACTCATCGAAGCGGGCAAGCAGTTTACTGCAGGAGTCATCTTCTCCGACTCCGGGGATTGCAGCACAGTGGGCTGATAAGTGGGAGGCATCGTCAGGCAAGAATCCCACCTCAAAATGGCCACCCACCAATCTTCACAGATAGTATAAGGGGTTGCAGAGAACAAATAGTGAACATGGTCATGGACTGATGATGTGAAGTTGTTTTAGTAGTGTAGGACAGCATAGAAATGGGGAGGGTGAGAGGCAGATGAAGTTGTGGCTGTTGGACAACACCTGTGACAGTGGAGTAACATAGACCCCCGCAGCCCCTGCGGTGCGGGGGGGCCCCGAGCTCCAGGAGGCCCCCTCAGCACAGTACCCTGGCCTGAGAGCTCCGGATTGACCCTGGAGGAGGGCCCCTCCATGTACTTTGCAGGGAGGCCCCTCAACTTTTGTTAAGCCACTGACCTGTGATGGTTGGATGGGATCTTCTTTAAACTACGCTTTGCCTCCACTACTGCTCGTTGTGATCATTAAGAACGCACCTTGTTACAATGAGGGATCCCCTTTTGCAAGACCCACCCTCTAGGAAACTACAATATATACACGTCTCACTGACCTGCAAGACCTTCGACTCCCGCCCAGGCTTTTACAAATGAAAAGCACATGCATTGGTTTGAGGTTTGAGACCCTCCTCAGATCGCTGAATATTACTGGGTTGGTAAATTTCGGGGAAAAACTCAAAAATATTTAGGGTGGTAAAAAAAAAAAAAACATCCCGCCCGTACCAAATCATAAGTGAGATGTAAACGCTGTTGTAACCCTTGTGTCCAGTGAAAACATTGTCAAAAGAAGTACATTGCAAAATTGTGCAGAAAACTCATATTTTAATGAAATGAAAAAAAGTCATACATCATTTTGTAATATGCTTGGAGTTGCGCCGTGCATTCCTATTACACTACCTAGAAAGTCAGTAGTGCACATAACTGCGTAGGAGGCACCAAGCTGCTATTCACACAGAAGTCTTTGAAATGATGAACCCCCCAGGCAAAGAATGCTGCCCCCTGCTAACTAGACAAGATAATACATCGCAAAGCCCTTTCCACAAAAATATATATTATATTATGATTGAAGGCAATTAGATTTAACCTTTTACACTGGAAAAACATGAACAGACTTGTATGCCCTCTGCACTTGTAGAAACTGTCAACAAACCTTGCATGCTACAGTACAGCAGAAGAGAAAACAGAGCTAAGGCCATAAGAAATATATTTCAACACATGAAAAGCTCAACTCTTACTTCTAACGTATATCCTGAATGTGGAAGCTGACTGTGTGTGCTGCCATGGAGCTATAATATTTATTATATCTTCTGGTGCTGGGCATGCGAGTCCTCAATAAACATGGATTTTAGAACCATATGCCTCCCATGTGGTAACAGGTTAAATAATTTCTTTATGGCTCTTACAGTCAAGTACAGTAAATACGGTCGGGACAAATACCACATTAAGGATGAAAATGGGGCAACAGCAGTAGAGATATGGTGTACAAAGGTAACATAAAAAACAGAAAGTGTAGAAAATAGGTGAATTTCAAGAGGGAGGGCTTTCCACTGAAAAGTAACAGAAGGATAAGTGGGTGCAATACGGCAATACGTGGAAGCATGAAGGACAAAATCAGGGGTAATGAATGAGTAGCAGTGGTAAGAGGGATAAAATAGGTGCATAGAGTTGTGGTTCATGCAAAAAAATTAAATGAAGATTTGATTTAAGTAGGTAGGCAGTGCAGTTGTGAGGGAAATGCAGAAGAATGGCTGTGGAGAGTTAATAAAGCAGACAGTAGAGTTCTAGAGAACATGAGAAAGACAGATGAAGAAGAAGGTAAATCTAGAAGAAAAGATTTAAATTAATCAAATGATGAAACAATGAAAACGTAGTTGTACACAATATGAGGCAAAGGAAAGTGGATACAGCAAAGATGGAAAGATTGGTGCAATTATAACAGAAAACCCAGCCTGGAAAATAAAGAGAAGAATCAAATAGTCCACAATGTTGTAGATTAATAACAAAATAATCAATACTAGTGGAAAAGAGATCAAAAAAGCTATTGTAGACGTACGTGTGAAGAAAAGAGGATATCACTTTTAGAGGGAGTCACAGAGTGGAAAAATGAGTGTATCCAAGACTGAAAGGCAGAAATACAGAATGAAATATAAGTCGTAAGTTAAAAAGAAAAAGAAGAACATTAGAAAACTCCTGGCAGTTATTAGCACATTGATGGTTTGAGTAACCAAAGAAAAGGTATGATCACCAAGAGAACAAATGTCTAGAGCAAACAGTGAGCAGCCAAGGACTGATCTAGGTAGGACAATGACTAGGAAAGTGTTTGAAGGTATTAAACAGTTGAGCCAAGAGACAAGAAAACCTAATTTAGAAAGGTGTGAGTGAAACTAACAACATGCCTAGAAATAATATGGGTAAGCAACAATGAGAAAGGAAAGAGTGACCCTTCATGTCAAACATGAAGTAAGTAGGTGTAAAAGGATGTGAACTAAAAGCATGTTTGTGTAAGAAAATGTCCAAAAGGGAGAGGAACAGACTCAGTAAAATGACCAGGATGAAACCCAGATTTAAAGGGAAAAAACTAGTCACACTAAAAATAGAAGGTTAGCTGGCAATAAACAAGTTGTTTAAATAGAAAGAAGAGAAAGGAAATGGAATTAAATGACCAAGAGATGATTTTGAGGACCTGGAGAAGTGGAGAACTTTTGAAGGAGAAAGGATTAATGGCAGAAGAAAGGGTGACATACTGAGAGCCATGAGTTATGGATGTTGAAAGAAAGGATGGTATAGAGGAGTGGTGGGGGAAAGGAATCAAAAGAAGAAGCTGGTGGGCAAGATCAAGTGATAAGAGACTGGTGATCTAATATGGAACAGGAGATAAACTGGTCAAGGAAAGTAACAAAGCTCACGCAGCAAAGAAAGGAAATTGAGAGGCATTAGGAATTGAAAAACATAATGTGGACCTTTTTGAGGAAATGTAGAAAGAGAACACGAAGGCTGAAACAAAAGAGGTAGGAGTAAACAGAGATATGCCTGGACGAATGTTCTACTAGAACTCTAACAATGAACATTAACAGTGCTAATGATGCCATTAGAGAGGATGTGCATGTTGTTACCAATGCTACAGTGGCACTAACAGCTCAATAAAAACAAACTCTGATCCTCCAGTATTGATAACAATACCACAGGAACACACACTGCCATTGCAATCACTTTTTATCGTAATTATGTACCGTATTGTTTTTGCTTCTGCCTGTTATGGAAGACAATTGTGAGTTTATAGTTACAGAGGTTTGGGTCTAAATTGACATTTTTTTTTTCTCCAAATTGTGTGTCTCTCCTGACCGAATCAACCAACTTTTTTGCAAAACGCTGGTTCTTGGAAGGTCAGATGTAGCTCTTTATCTCTGTGTCCTTGTTTATGCAGTGATAATAACTGCATTTGTCTCTGCTCTGCCTCCCAATTACTTCAAGAGAAATCTTCAAGCTGGCATTAAAACGTTTCTAATAAATAGAAGATAATACTTGATTTAAATGTGTTTTAGTTAGGCTAACTAGACCTCAGTCCGAGACTAGGCGAACGTCAGCCTGTATTGACCTTCGTTTTGCAGTAACAGTGAAAATGTTGCTTTTTAAAATGACATGAATGAGTTTGCACTTGTCCCTATTTTTCCTTTGAAGACAATAAGCAAAATATAATTCATTTTGTGGTGTTTATTAGCTGAGCTGAAATATATCAATTTGTGTTCCTCAAGAAGGAACCAGTGTGCTGAATATTCCTTTAGTTTCAACATATTTAAGAGTCTTTGCCTGGGTCTGCTCTAAGCAGCTGTACTGTGTATGGTTTTTACCTCTCGCATAAATGTCACATTATTTTTCTAATTTCCTATTTATAATTATGCACGAAAATAGGTGTTCCTAAATGTTTCTTATTTGATATATCACATTATCTTGTTTTATTACTGGTCTGTGTGAATTAAACATTATTAGAACATTCCTATTTTGTCAAATCTCACAATGTCAAGAGTGTGTCTTTCAGTGTCTGAAACCAAGAAAAATGTTCCCTTTTTCGGAGATGTGCCAGACGTCTGCTTACTTTCTCAAAGGCAGACTCCATGTTAGTCTGTTTGTTGATTTATACTTAAGACTTTTCTTGCTTTCTAAACTATGCAGACTCCACTTTAGGCTGTCTATTTGATTTGGACTTAGATGCTTTCTTGCCATTTGAACTGAGCAGCCTCTATGTCATTGTGTTACTGATATGCACTTAGACTTTCCTTGACTTTTGAATAGAGCAGATTTATGCATATCTGTTTTGCTGAACTATATTTTGTTTCTGGCTATTTACTTATTTTGGAGAGCAACCTTCTGTTATTATCTCTTGCAACTGGTATTATTTGATGCATTATTGATACTGATATGAATCTGACTAACAAGCTACCTTTTTAGGGTTCGCCTGCACAGTGCTTGTGAAATCTATTGTATTAAATATATCTTAAAAGGGGATTACATCCCACCCCTTGCTTTTCATTGGTTCCTGTGCTTATCACTTACTTTCCCTCCACTTCTATTGGCTGTAGCCTACTATTTCCTGTTGTTCCTTGTGTGTTGGCTCTTATCAGTTATCCGAGGCCAAAGTACTCCTTTTCATCTGCGGAACTTATTTTATTTAGAAGAGAGCACGCCATCTGCACTCCTGCCCTCCTCCCACTCTCGGTTATTTATTTACTTCTCAGCATGCACTCTTAAAAGAGTGCATGCCTCTGCAGTCCTTCTCCCCTGCTTCCCGTGGTATCCAGCAGTGCAGTTGTTTACTTCTCAGCATGCACTCTTAAGAGAGTGCATGCCTCTGCAGTTCATCTCCCCCGCTCTCCGTGATATCCAGCAGCATGGTTATTTACTCCCCAGCATGCCCTCTTAAGAGAGTGCATGCCTCTGCAGTCCCTCTCCCCTGCTCTCTGGGGTATCAGCAGCGTGGGTGAGCAGTAGTAGCCGGTACCTTGGGAGGATCAACTGCACCCGGGCCCGGCCCGCCATCTCCAAACGTTGCTGCTTAGGATACTTGAGCCTCGGGAGACTCTCAGTACCATCTAGAGCCACCATCTTAGGGTTAGCGCTCTAGCAGCACACAATATCAGTTGTCCTGATTTAGTTAGTACTTTGCTGTGCTCGAGAGCTTTGCTTTTTGCTCTCACTCGGCACCTCTGCACTCACTACCGGCACCTCTGCACTTTTTGGGGCACTTCTCCTTTTAATCTTTTAGACTGTATTTTAGGCTGTTCTGCTGTACTGCTCCATTCCCATTCTGTACCTCCAGTCCCTTCATTCTAATTACTTAGCTCCTCCTCCTCACCATGCCTGTCATTCTTTCCAGGCTGCTGGATATACTGTGCGACTGACATTAGACAGTAAGCAGCACTGATAGGTTGCTACAGCTTCCGGGGGGGATTTGTTGTCCTTAGCTGCCCGTGCTTTCAGACAGGCGGATCCAGCCCAGTGTGAGTGCTGCTGGCCTCGGAGATGCTGGGGCTCTCCGGCCCATGAGCTTGTTGCAGGGATTCTGCTCTGGAACAGAATTATGCTTGGAACCATAGAACATCAGCATTATAGGGACTGAGTCACCATACCACCTTGGTGTCTATGAGTCCGAGTCCGACCAGCTATAGTACCTCACTTGCCCTCCTAACCTTACCAGAGTAATAAGTGAATTGGCACCCCAGAACACAACACTCACGACCATCTCAGGGATCGCGGTAACAGGACACACCCTTTCTCTCTCTCATTCGTACTTATCCACAATTAAATAACCAGGAGACATGAAGAAAGTTTAGAAAATATATTTAAACTATTGTGCTCTGAAATGCAGTATAGGTGCCACAATTAGAAAACAATTGCATACCAAACCTTGTCAGTAGGTAGCTTCCCTCACCGCACAGCTCCTCCTGGTAGCTGTTGCCCCTAACCCTTCCAGGTCTTGAGTTCGAGGCCCTCCTCCACCCGCAGTTACCTGCTTGTTCCTCATCCCTGGTGGTCCAGTGGGGAGCATCTCTGCTCTGTTGCTGCTCTGCCCTCTGTCTCTCTGCTTTCTGCCTTTTCTCCTCTCCTCTGATCTCTTCTTTTCTTTTAATTTCACCTTTTCTGATTGTCTGTCTCTTTCTTTGTCTTTCTGCACATCTGCACTTTTTGCACCTTTTTTCTTGCAGAGTCCCTGCCGTAGCTCATACCCCGCAGACCTGCCCCCCTCCAGCGCTGCTTTCCCACTTCCCACTTTTCCCACTCCCAACTATCCAGCCCTCTACCTCACGCTACTTAATGGCGGCCGCTGCGTGGTGAAGGAGCGACCTTACTGACTTTGTCAGTAGGTAGCTTTACTCGCCGCACAGCTCCTCCTGGTAGCTGTTGTGCCCTGGCCCTTCCAGGTCTTGAGTTCGAGGCCCTCGTCCAATTGTAGTGGGCATCATCTCTGCTCTGCTGCTGCCCTGCCCTCTGTCTCTCTGCTTTCTGACTTTTCTCCTCTGAGCTCTTCTTTTCCTTTAATTTCACCTTTTTTGCCTTTCTATCACTTTCTTTCTCCTTCTGCACTTCTGCACGTTTTGTGCCTTTTTCCTCACCGTGTCCCCACCGCTGCTCATCCCCCACGCCCCCCCTCCAGCACCGCTTTTCCACTACCCGCTTTCCCTGCCTCCCAGCTGTCCAGCCCTCTCTCTCACGCTACTTAATGGTGGCCGCTGAGCAGCTGCACAGCGGGTGCGACACTGGCGTGCCAAAGGCAAGCCCATCTGAGCCCGTCTGCACCTGGACCGCGCCTGGCGCCACGGACCCTGGTCCTCGGGCCATCCAGCTCTACGACGCCAGCAGCCTCCATGCCCTTGACACCGGATCCCACTGTGCCTGCCACCTCGCGTTACTGAAGAACTCTCAAGGCCCATTCACCTGGCGCACCTGCAACTGCACCTTCACTGGCCTCCGCACACCAGACCTACCGACCGCATGACCCTGAAGAACTGGACACAACCACCTCAGATGTATCCTACTCAACAGCCGCTCCCTCAAAAGACACGCTGTGGAGATCTGGGACCTGCTCGACTCCACCTCCCCCGGCATTGACTTCTTCACAGAAACATGGATGAACTCCAGCTCAGCCCCGGACATCGCAACCACCATCCCTGATGGATACAAAATCATCCACAAGGACCGCGTCAACCGACCGGGAGTAGGCATCGCCATCGTACACAAAGATACCCTCCGCCTCACAACCAGCACTGACGACCCCTCACCTGACATGGAGCACCTCCACTTTAAGATACAGACCAAGCCGAACACCACCCTCCATGGCACCCTCGCCTACAGACCTCCCAGACCCCGCCCCCCTTCAGCTAAGCCATAGCTGACTTCATCATTCACCACGTGCTCGCCTCAATGGACTACATCATCCTTGGCAACCATAATTCCCAACTGGACAACCTCGAAGACCACCACACCTCATACCTACTGGAGAACCTCGCCACCATCAGACTCAAACAACTGTTCACATTGCCAACTCAATCAGCAGGACACATGCTAGACCCCATCTTCTCCGCAAGCAACATCTCAGTCAGCTACACCTCCGAGCCACACTGGACCGACCACCACTGCGTTCACTTCTCTTTGACCAAACCCACGGTACACCATCACGCCTACCTCGACCCTCGCAGAAGCTGGAACAAGGTCACTGAAGAGCAGCTCACTACCTCCCTGAGCAAGATCCCACCACAGACATCCACGGATGTCAGCACGCAACCTCCACCACTGGATCCCCGACCACACCAAGACACTGGCCCACCTCAGGAAACCCTCAGGCAATCAGCCATCCAATAAAGTCAGCTGGTTCTCCTCCGTCCTCCAAGAGTCCAGGCGCACCTGCAGACGACTCGAGAAAAGATGGAGGAGCAGCAAGATCACAGCAAACCACGCAGCCTTCAAATTCGTCATCACCGCACACAACCGCCTCATCGGAACTACAAAGAAAGCAGCCATCGAGGAATGCATCAACGCCAATGCACACAACAGCAAAGAAATCTCCAGCCCCCAGCAGACCTTGACCAAGTGGACTACCCTCACCTCTGATGACACCCTCAGGATCATGAAGAGCATTCACTCCAGGGCCCCCTAAGATCCCTGCCCTCACCACCTCTTCAACAGAGCTCCATCGCTCCCGAATGCTGCCGCACCATTAACTGCTCCATCGAGTCCCCAACTTTCCCGGAAGACTGGAAGCATGCAGAGATCAACCCCCTGCTGAAGAAACCCTCTGCCGACCCGATGGACCTCAAGAATACAGACCCATCTCTCTGATCCCCTTCCCAGCCAAAGTCATCTAGAAAGCTATCAACGCCCAACTCTCTGAGTTCACTGAAACAAACAACATCCTGGACCTCTCCCAACCGGGCTTCAGAAGCAACCACAGCAATGAGACTATTCTCCTCACTGCTACATACAAAATCCGCACCCTCCTCGACCAAGGCAAGACTGAAGCCCTCATCCACATGGACCTCTCGGTCGCCTTCGTCTTCCACCACACCCTCTGAACAAAACTCCACGATGCCAGCATCCACGACAAAGCCATAGAATGGATCTTCTCCTTTTCTTACCAGCTGAACGTAGAGAGAGACTTCCACCTTTCAAATCATACCCCACAGAGATCAGCTGCACAGTGCCTCAGGGATCCTCTTTGATCTCCACCCTCTTCAACATCTACATGGCCCCGCTTGCAGCCATCATCAGAAGCCACAGAATCAACATTGTCTCCTATGCCAAAGACACCACACTGATTCTCTCCCTCCTAGACGAACCCACAGCAGCCAAGAGCAACTTCCACGACTGGATGAAGACAGCCTCAACCTGCATGAAGGACAGCTGCCTCAAGCTTAACTCAAACAAGTCCTCATCCTAGGCTCCTCCCCCTCCGCCTGGGATGACTCTTGGTGGCCTGCATCGCTTGGAACCCGACCCACACCCACGGACCACGCACGAAACCTCAGCATCATCCTGGACTCCTTGATCTCAATGAACCGCCAAATCAACGCCATCTCATCCTCCGGCTTCCACACGCTCTGCCTCCTTCGTAAGATCTTCAAGTGAATCCCCACTGAATCCAGGAAAACGGTAACCCATGCGCTCGTCATAAGCAGACTCGACTATGGCAATGCACTCTGTGCCGGCACCACCCAGATACTCCCCAAAAAACTGCAGACCGTCCAGAATGCCTCCGCCAGACTCATCCTGAACATCCCATTCCGCAACCAAATCACCAGCCACCTGAGAGACCTTCACTGGCTACCTGTCAACAAGAGAATCACCTTCAAGCTTCTCACGCAGCCCTACAAAGCCCTCCACAATGCCGGACCTGCATACCTCAACCACTGCCTCTCCTTCTACACTCCCACAAGACATCTCCACTCCACCCAACTGGTCCTGGCCACCGTCCCACGGATCTGCAAGACCACGGCTGGAGGAAGATCCTTCTCCTACCTCGCTGCGAAGATCTGGAACTTTCTGCCTCTGCACCTCAGGCAATCACCATCGCTGCTACAATCCAGGAAGGACCTCAAGACCTGGCTCTTCGACTGAACTGCAGACCCAGACCCCCCCTCCCCCCGCCCAACTGAGCACCTTGAGACCCTCAAGGGTGAGTATTCACGCTTTATAAGACACTGATTGATTGACTAAAAATACTGTTAGCATGGTTAATAATCCATATATCATGAAAAACCCTGTCATTTTTTAGGACAGAGTAACCTAAACCCCTCCCTTGCTAATGGGGCTAAATGATTATATATCAAAGATCTCTGGGATTACTGGCAGACCCCATACTTTAGCATACACAGATGGACGTTCTACATCTCAGGAGAGAGCGGAGAGAGCAGTAGAGAGCAGTAGAGACCAGCGCAGTTTCCAACGAGTCGACGAGGACGCCGAGGACGCCAGGAC
Organism: Calotriton arnoldi; assembly: GCA_963921515.1. Classification (NCBI taxonomy): domain Eukaryota; kingdom Metazoa; phylum Chordata; class Amphibia; order Caudata; family Salamandridae; genus Calotriton; species Calotriton arnoldi. Next base: position 1,766,675 of record CAWUFW010001695.1, on the reverse strand, counting down.
GCTTGGACGCCAGGAGAGCTCTTGCTGGTTCCCGCATCGGTATCCGCAAAGTAAAATCTGCGAGAAAACCCGCACAGAAAGCCCCCGCAGTGTCCCGCAGTGTCCCGCAACTTGTGACGGCCGCTACGCTGATTCCCGGTTCCCGGTCCCGGGTACATTTGAGATCGACCCGAGCCGAGCCTGGGTCCTGGGTCCCGGTTCCAGGCATCACCCAACCTGCGATTTGGCCCGGCCCTGTCCGTGCCCCTGTAACTGACTGGTCATTGGCAGTGGCGATTGACGGTGGCTGGCCTGTGAGCAGGTTGTGAGTTGATAAATCTGCCAGACCGGTGGTGGTCGTGGTGGTTGCGGTGGTTGTGGTCCGGTGGCCCAGCGGTCCAGCAGTTGAGAGGTCGAACGGACGAGGCAGACCCACGTTCCAGCAATAGACGTGTCGGTGAGCTGGTGAGTGGCCGGGGAGCAGCTGAGCGATACACAGCAGGGAGCGGTAAAAAACCCAAGAGGAGGTAGGGGCTCAGTAAGTCTAATAAGACTAATAAGACTTATTTAAGTCCATTATTACCAATAAGACAAAATCGATAAAGCTGACAAAGCCAACAAGCTTGTGGTATAGGTGGCACAGGCGGCATAGGATACAGGACTCTGAAGTTTCTTGGCTTATTCTTGGTCTAATCTGCACACAATGAGATCTGGTCGTCGGCGAGGGGTATTGCCAAGACCTCAGGCAAAACGGCAGCGAAAGAATGAAGAGTGTTTAGGCATAGGGGGTGACCCGCTGCAGCACACCTCTAAAGAAGTCTTCTCTAAAGATTCAGCCACTCCAGCAGCCTCCCCCATAACTATTTTTCAAGAACATAATAATGAAACCTATTCTAACCAACTGTCTATCAAAGGCTTTTTTAAGCAGCAGCAAAAATCTGCAAACAAGGCTAACGACAATGGTTCCTCTGTAACATTGTGATCATCTACCAGTGTAAAGAGAGATCACTCAGAGGAGAAGATCACAGTGCTTCATTCCTTCCTCCCTTCGGAAATAGAGGCGACGACAGCTGGTAGTGAATTTCATCTAGAAAGCAACAATTCTGGACTCTGTCTGTCGGCTGCGACCTTAAATTCGACTTTAAATACGATTCGCCTGATACAGATAAAAGCCCAAGTTCAATCGCAAGACCATGTTCCTTTGGCCCCTGCGGACTCCATGGTTGACGTATCTCTAACCGCACTATCAACCGGCCGAAAGGAGATTCTTACTTCGCAGGTTTGTAGTCAAAGCTTGATTGGCTCAGTGATTAATATATCCTCTAGCCCGGATCAAAACTCTAGTGACGAGGTTTTTTTGTTGGGGCGACACTTATCGATACCAGAGATATCATCTAGCCCCAACGGCCTAAACAGCAGTTTAAGGTTATTTAATCCGGACCAATCAAATATAATACAGGAAAACAGTCTCACTGATAACGATAACAAGTCAACACTTGTTCCCGGCAAAGTCATAGCTGAGAATGCATTCATCCCAAAGGAGCAAAGCAAACTTGCACAAGCAGCTTCTTCGAATAATCTGTTTGGCTCAGTAGATCTATCACTACTAGCCAAATTTGATGGAAATTTTCGGCACAGATCAAGTGTTACAGAAAATAAATCCAATAGCCCATATCGTGGAATATGGGAGAGTCTACTTAACACAATGGATAATATCACCAATGCTCTCAATTTTCATTCGGATAAATTAAATATTCAAGTAGACTTATTAAATACATTGGCTATCCACGTAGTTGGAATAGATGCAAAACTTCTCCAACTAGCAAACCTGATAACTAAAGATCAATCAAATAAGGAGAATCAATTAATATCCTGTACTTGTGCGCAATTAATTGATAACATTTCAGATTTACCGTCCATCGTCAGTTCTATGGTACAAGAAGTTAAAGCGATGTCGGACAGAATGGTACAAAACAAAATAATCCCGAATGAACATATAAATGATTCATCCTTAGCAACAAAACCCTCAAGTCCCTCAGGAGTGATCACTGCAGAAGAGATTGGGACTCCACCAAAAAATGAGAATAGAGGAAATTTAATTACAAAAGACAATTATTCCTCGAGTAAAAGTCAGCAACAAAGCATAATTCCAACAAAAAGCAATGTTGCAGAAAAAAAAGACCGACTTCTAAATGATGATACAAATTCGAAAAGGATAGAGCTATATCAGGATGGGACCAAAGGTCTTGAATCTATGAATCAAATAACAGTTGATGAGGTTAGTGCCCTACAAACTAATGCAAATCAAACATCAATTTATACTACAAGCTCAGTGGGTTTATCCAAAAGGGCGAGAAAAAGATTAAGGAAAACTCATAATAAATTAAATAAGATAAAAAAGCTACAAGTAATGTCGCCCCCAAAGAGCCCAATAGGAAAGAAATGTATCCGATTTTCAGACCTTTGGAAACACGTCAGGAGAAATAAATGGCTGGCCCAATAGGTCAGGTTACTGGACTTCCAGCCCCTGAAGTGTTAAACGACAGTATATGGTCCAAAGTTACCGTAACTTCAAAGTTAGGGATTAATGGGGGGGCGTGGCTTAGCCGGCTGCAAGATGGCCGCACTTTAAGTGGGCTCTGCCGGCCAAGCCTTTAATCCTTCAATAATCCGGCAGACTTACTACACATCGCTGCCTGTGACCCTACCTTCGCGGCTTCCCTGCATCTGTGGCGTCTTTTTGAGCCGTTCATCGCGGCCCTCCGACCCGGCTGAGACTGGTTGCGGCGCCTCCTGGAATCGGGCCTAGACGTCTGCTCACCCACCAGATCCTGGCCTGCGCTGCCCGCTTTTCACCACACGCCGACCGGACCTCCTACCACTGGCCCTGCAGCCCCGACAATCCGCCGGTGAGTCTTGCTGCCTGGGGGCGCTCCGCGGCGGGCCTGGGATCGCGCTCACCGTACCGCCCGGCCCAGCCCGACCCTGAGTAGATGCCCCGAGCGTCTTCGATCTCCACGCTAGTGGGCCGGGCGAGGCGGGTGGCGCGCTCCCCGCGTCCTCCTGCCGCGGTTTGCTGCCCCCCGCTACTCCCGGCTGGGTCCCATTTGCTGACGCTGCGCCTCTGGCCGTCCCGGCTGCCACTCCTCCCGCCTGTGCGGTCATCGGCGGTGAGAGGGGATCCGAGATGAGAGCCCGCGACCAGGGTGTCCCCCGACTTGCTGCAGCGGCCCACAGTTCGCTCTCTGCTCCAGCGCGCCCCCGGGGCGCATTGGTGCATGTCTGCACCCCCGGCCTGGCTCTTTGATCCTCCTGCTGTTGCGGCTGCACCGCGGTGGCCGGCTCTCTTTGCCGCAGTCTCCCCGCATACGGCTGGGTCCACCGCCACATCAACTTTACACCCAGGCCCTCCCTGTCTACACGGCGCTTTCCACTGCAGGGGCCCTTCATTGCACTGCGGCCCAGGGACTGTTGCAGTGCATGCGCTCTGCCACACCTTCGTGCCAACACAGGCTCCGGCGCGGGGCCTCTCGTGCCGGACCCCGGCTGCCTCCTGGATTGCGCCACTTTGGGTGCGTGGCTGCGGCTCGGCGGGGAGGCCTGCGCGCTAACTGCGAGATCTGGGTCCACTGCCTCCACCGTCGCATTCGCGGCCCGGGCCTCGCGCCTGCTGCACATCTGCCTCACGGGGGGATCCCCTTTGCCCCCCCCATTTCTATCTTCCCGCTACCTGTGCTCTCTCTGACTGCACTCTACACCTGGAACGCTGCGGGCCTTTTTAGGGCTCCCTGCTCTTGGAGGCCGCCATGGGTAAGGCTGACCCGAAACAGCTCAGACTAACCTTCGAACAACGGAGGCAGACGCGTCAGGAGGGCGCCACTGCTGACGGGGGCGAATTGCCCGTTCCCATGGAAATGGCTGCCGCACGTGAAGATGACTTGAAGGCCATCATGCTAGAGGTGAAGTCGGCGGTGTCCGGGATCGCCACCCAGCTGGAGCAGCTGGCTTCTCGCCTCGATGTGGTCAAGTCCTGGGTGGATGCGCATGATGGCCGCCTGCTCCACGTCGAGTCAAGAGTGTCTGATGTGGAGGACTCCGCCACCCAAGACCGCCAAAGACTGCTCCAAATGGACAAAATCCTTGACCTCATCCGCTCCAAGAACGAAGATTTGGAGGCCCGCTCCCGCAGGAGTAACCTCCGCATTACTGGAGTGCCGGAGTCCGCCAACATCTCCAAGATGGAGGATTACGTGGAGCAGCTATTGCGAGAACTGTTTGGAGATGTGCTTTCCCAGGTATTTGTTGTGGAGAGAGCACACCGCTCCCTCGGCCTGCCCCTGGTCTGCCTGCTCGCCCGATCATTGCGAAGATCTTAAACTTCCGGGACTGGGACGCGGTCCTCCGGGCTGCCAGGGAGAGAGGTGAGATCCGCCACCAAGGTAATACTTTGTCTTTCTACCCCGACTACACCCTGGCTGTGCAGGCTGCCCGCCGTGAGTTTCTGCCCGCAAAACGCATCTTGCAAAAGCACGAAGTGTCCTACTCGTTAGCCTACCCGGCCAAACTGCGGGTCAGACAGGGCTCTAAAACCCTGGTATTCCCAGACCCAAAGGGAGCCCTTGCTTTTGCCAAACAGTTGGACCGCTCTCACCACCCCACCCCAGCCAGCTCTCAAGACCCTGTTGCAGCCAATCTGAGTGACAATGACTGAACTGTACCCCTCTACTGTTTCCGGCCCCCGGCCCTTCTGTACAAGACTGTGGAGCACAGTGGCGGTCCCATCCCTCTGGCTGCTCCCTGGCTGTCCAACTGGCCGCGGCCCACCACTGTCTTTTTTCACTGGGTTTACTGGCTATCCCTTGGTTGCATTGTATTGTATTGGTTCCCTGTGTTGTCTGCTTATAGCTCTGGCTTGGCCACCCTGCCTTTCCTGGCAGGGGGGTACGCTAGGCGCTGCCATGCCCCCACGGGATGATTCCCACCTCTCTTGCTGATTCTTCCCCTCCCGGTTGGGGTTCCCTGGCGTTGGTGTGGGTGGTTACTCGACCTGTTTGGGGGGTTGGTGTGGGTGGTGGGTGGAGGGGTGTTGGGCTGTTGTGTCCGCCTTCTGCGGCTCTTTCGTGGTTTATCGCACTTTCACTGCTCTCACATTGTAAGATTCATGCTCTCACTCATGGTGCGATGGGGTGGGTTAGTTCGGGGTGGGGGTGGTTGGCTCTTGGGACTGTCTGTTTTTTTTTTTTTTTTAGAATAGTTACTGTTTATATGCTTTCATTTTATGTATTCCTTCAGTATGCATTACACCACTGCTGCGCCCGATAACTGCATCACGTTTGTGCTAGGCACCTCACCCTCCCTTTGACTGGTGCCCCGTGGGGGTCATTGCCTGCCTCACTGCTCTCGTACTCTTGCTGTTCCCCCTGGTGTCACACTTTCCCCCCTGGCGGGTACTTGCTGGCTCCATTTCAGACTCAAAGCAGCTGCCTCGCCTTTGCACTATCCAAATATGACCTCCCCGCTACACATGCTGGCTTTTGGTCACAGCTCCTACTCGCTGCCCTGCGATCCCTCCTACTTTGCCCTTACACAGTATGACTGACACCATTTGCTGGTCCTGGAATATCCGCGGCCTCAACAACCACCGCAAGGCCCGGCTCATCCATTCACACCTACTTCGTCATAAAGTTGACATCTGCCTCTTACAGGAGACTCACTTGTTGCCCGCGACCGCCGCTAGGCTCCAGTCGCGCCACTGGGAGTGAATCGCACTCCTCTTTCTATTCCACCTACTCTCGTGGAGTGTCCATTTTGATACGCAGGGGACTTCCATGGCACACAAATCAGGTACTCACTGACCCTGAGGGACGGTATGTTATTCTACACGGCTCCCTACTTTCCCAACCAATGACGATTGCTGCTGTATACGGTCCCAACTCGGACGACCCTGCCTTTCTCACTAATGTATGGCACTTAATATCATCACTGGGCCCTGCGGCACTCCTTTGGGGGGGGACTTCAACGTTACCCTTTCTGCTGTCCTTGACCGCTCGGGCCCCCACTCGTCACACCCGCAATCTGTGGCTCTCTTACGGTCCATACTAGCCGATAACTCACTGTATGACGCATGGCGACACATGTGGCCTGAGACCCGCGAGGGAACTTGTGTCACCGGTACCCGCGGTTGCTGGTCCCGTATTGATCTTTGGATCACCTCTCCTGACGTCCTCACTTGGCTTACCTCCGTCAATAATATAGCGCGCACTTTCTCTGACCACGCGCCGGTCCAGCTTTGTTTACGCCTTCCCGACTCCCCACGGAGGGCCTTTGCCTGGCGGCTCCCTCGAACGCTCTCCGCGACTCTGTCTTTTGTGCCGAGATCCAAACTGCGATCTCCAACTATTTTGACTTGAATGTCGGCTCCGTGGACTCGTCGTCCACTCTGTGGGAGGGTTTTAAGGCTGTGATTCGCGGTGAGTGCATTTCTAAACAATCCGGAGTCCTCCGCTCCATCCGCACCACATTAGGAACACTAGAATTGGAGATTAAGGCCTTGGACTCTGATCAGGCAACTCGCCCCAACTCCGAGACACTTGCTCGCCTGCGCGAAAAGCACTCAGAATTTGCCAGGGAGGCCGAGAGGGAACTCTCCTTTCTCGGCAGAGAGGCCCGGGCACGCCGTTTCGGTGAGGGCGATCGGCCTGGCAGGACCCTAGCCAACCTCCTTCGTCCCCCCCGGGCTGCATCGTATGTCGCGGCACTCCAGGACGGCGGCCCTGCTAGAACCACCTCCCCAGAGGAAATTAAGTCACGGTTTATGGAATATTACACGCACCTTTACGCTGCGGGTTCCACACCTTCGTGGGAGGACTTCAACCAATTTTTTGACACCATCTCACTTGTTTGGCTCGAAGACCATCACCGTGAATTCCTCGACGAGCCTTTTTCTAAGGAAGAAATACTTGCTGCCATCTCTGGTTTGCCCGGTGATAAGGCCCCTGGCTCAGACGGCCTTCCGGCTTCGTTCTATAAGACATTTGCCCCGCTCCTGGTGCCGCACCTGGCTGCCATGTATAATGACTCCTTCGATAGTGGCCTCTTTCCGCCCTCGCTCCGTGAGGCAATAATAACACTTCTTCTGAAACCAGACAAGCCCCCGGATTGCCGCGACTCCTACCGCCCCCTTTCTTTAATCAACACGGACAATAAGATATTTGCGAAATTGATAGCCTCCCGTCTTCTCCACCTCATGCCCCTCATCGCTCTTCCGGACCAGTCCGGTTTCATTCCGGGCCGCGCAACATCTCACAACCTTCGGGCAATATTCTCCGTTCTGCATCAGATTAATCCTAGCCTCCCTGCAGTGGCTGCTCTTCTCGATGCCACCAAGGCATTCGACACCTTGGAGTGGCCCTTCTTATTCTATCTCCTGCCGCGCCTCGGCTTCAGCAATGTCTTAGTTCGCAAAGTTCTACTTCTCTATACGCGCCCTTCTGCCCGCCTTCGGCTCAATGGACAAGTTTCTGACCCTATTCTAATTGAGCGTGGTACTCGACAGGGGTGCCCGCTCTCCCCTATGCTCTTCGCTATTGCGATGGAGCCTCTTGCGGCCAGACTCCGGCAACACCATACTCAGAGGGGCATTGGCTTCTCAGCCCGCGCCCTCCTGGTCTCCATGTACGCGGATGATATTACACTGTATGTCCGCCACCCCCAAGACAATCTCAGCCCCCTTGTGCGCGAGATAATACGGTTTGGTGGATTTTCCGGCATACAGGTGAATTGGAGTAAGTCAGTGCTGTTCCCTCTTACCGATGCCACCAAACCATTCACTCCGGACTTTCCTTTTAAATGGGCCTCCGACCCCACCCGTTACTTGGGTATCTGGCTGAGCAGGGATCTGGACGATCTCTGGAAGGCTAACTTTGGACGTGCTGTAGACTGGCTCGAGTCCAAAATACCTCTTTGGAACCGGCTCCCCTTGTCGCTGGCTGGGCGTATTGCCATAGCCAAGATGGTAGTCCTCCCGAAATTTCTCTACCTCTTTTTAAATATTCCCATACCACTGACGGCCCATTTTTTCCGTAAGATTCGCTCCTTGATCATTTCTCTGTTTTGGGCTGGTGGGCAGCCCAGGATTGCTTATGATGTCCTTACTCTCCCCATGTCGGCTGGAGGCATGGGCGCCCCCAATTTCAAACTGTATGCCTTAAGTGCCCAGGCCAGTTTCCTCCACTTCTGGATTCATCACTCCCCTTACCAGCCGCACGTTTTGGTCGAAGCTGATCTTGCTGCCCCTTGGCCGCTGGCCACCGCCCTGTTTGCTCCGGCCGGCCGCACGCGGGCTGAGGTGGACACGGTCGGGACCTTGCGCTGGGCCCGGTCGGGATTGCGTCGCCTCTCCAACGCTCCGTTGCTTTCAGCAAATACTATGCCGATTGTGCGCCACCATGCTTTCCCCCCCTTCCATCCAACCGGCATGGCCAAGCATGCCGCCCGCCTGGGGCTGGAGGCACTGGCGGATCTCTACCCTGGAAACACCTTCTATTCTCTTCCCGCTACCTCTGGCCCTATGGACACATTGCTCTATTGTCAGCTGCGGGCTATTTGCAAGGAATTACACCCCACGTTCCCACAACCTCCACCTTCGGGCTGGACTGTTTCCATGAGGCACAGGGTCAGACTGATTTGCATATGGCCATGTCTGAACTGGGGTGGTGGAGTGAGCTAAAGAATGATGATGGATTAAACCCAGATCAGTTGACTGGGGGTGAGTGTTTGATTGGCTCAAACGTTCCGTCCATCATCCCCTTTGTATCGCTTTGGTCGCCCTAAGTTGGCGGGGGTATGCCCAGACGTGGGTCCCTTGCTCACTTTGCCACTGGATTCAAGCAAGCCTGGCTGATGACGGCTGAAATGCCAGAAACCGGTCCTAGGATGCTTGTTTCCGGTCCAGGGAAGACATGGCTTGGCAGTTCGGGCTGGACTGTTCCCATGAGGCACAGGGTCAGACTGATTTGCAAATGGCCATGTCTGAACTGGGGTGGTGGAGTGAGCTAAAGAATGATGATGGATTAAACCCAGATCAGTTGACTGGGGGTGAGTGTTTGATTGGCTCAAACGTTCCGTCCATCATCCCCTTTTGTATCGCTTTGGTCGCCCTAAGTTGGCGGGGGTATGCCCAGACGTGGGTCCCTTGCTCACTTTGCCACTGGATTCAAGCAAGCCTGGCTGATGACGGCTGAAATGCCAGAAACCGGTCCTAGGATGCTTGTTTCCGGTCCAGGGAACACATGGCTTGGCAGTTCGGGCTGGACTGTTCCCATGAGGCACAGGGTCAGACTGATTTGCATATGGCCATGTCTGAACTGGGGTGGTGGAGTGAGCTAAAGAATGATGATGGATTAAACCCAGATCAGTTGACTGGGGGTGAGTGTTTGATTGGCTCAAGCGTTCCGTCCATCATCCCCTTTTGTATCGCTTTGGTCGCCCTAAGTTGGCGGGGCTATGCCCAGACGTGGGTCCCTTGCTCACTTTGCCACTGGATTCAAGCAAGCCTGGCTGATGACGGCTGAAATGCCAGAAACCGGTCCTAGGATGCTTGTTTCCGGTCCAGGGAAGACATGGCTTGGCAGTTCGGGCTGGACTGTTCCCATGAGGCACAGGGTCAGACTGATTTGCATATGGCCATGTCTGAACTGGGGTGGTGGAGTGAGCTAAAGAATGATGATGGATTAAACCCAGATCAGTTGACTGGGGGTGAGTGTTTGATTGGCTCAAACGTTCCGTCCATCATCCCCTTTTGTATCGCTTTGGTCGCCCCTAAGTTGGCGGGGGTATGCCCAGACGTGGGTCCCTTGCTCACTTTGCCACTGGATTCAAGCAAGCCTGGCTGATGACGGCTGAAATGCCAGAAACCGGTCCTCGGATGCTTGTTTCCGATCCAGGGAAGACATGGCTTGGCAGTTCGGGCTGGACTGTTCCCACGAGGCACAGGGTCAGACTGATTTGCATATGGCCATGTCTGAACTGGGGTGGTGGAGTGAGCTAAAGAATGATGATGGATTAAACCCAGGTCAGTTGACTGGGGGTGAGTGTTTGATTGGCTCAAACGTTCCGTCCATCATCCCCTTTTGTATCGCTTTGGTCGCCCTAAATTGGCGGGGGTATGCCCAGACGTGGGTCCCTTGCTCACTTTGCCACTGGATTCAAGCAAGCCTGGCTGATGACGGCTGAAATGCCAGAAACCGGTCCTAGGATGCTTGTTTCCGGTCCAGGGAAGACATGGCTTGGCAGTTCGGGCTGGACTGTTCCCATGAGGCACAGGGTCAGACTGATTTGCATATGGCCATGTCTGAACTGGGGTGGTGGAGTGAGCTAAAGAATGATGATGGATTAAACCCAGATCAGTTGACTGGGGGTGAGTGTTTGATTGGCTCAAACGTTCCGTCCATCATCCCCTTTTGTATCGCTTTGGTCGCCCTAAGTTGGTGGGGGTATGCCCAGACGTGGGTCCCTTGCTCACTTTGCCACTGGATTCAAGCAAGCCTGGCTGATGACGGCTGAAATGCCAGAAACCGGTCCTAGGATGCTTGTTTCCGGTCCAGGGAAGACATGGCTTGGCAGTTCGGGCTGGACTGTTCCCATGAGGCACAGGGTCAGACTGATTTGCATATGGCCATGTCTGAACTGGGGTGGTGGAGTGAGCTAAAGAATGATGATGGATTAAACCCAGATCAGTTGACTGGGGGTGAGTGTTTGATTGGCTCAAACGTTCCGTCCATCATCCCCTTTTGTATCGCTTTGGTCGCCCTAAGTTGGCAGGGGTATGCCCAGACGTGGGTCCCTTGCTCACTTTGCCACTGGATTCAAGCAAGCCTGGCTGATGACGGCTGAAATGCCAGAAACCGGTCCTAGGATGCTTGTTTCCGGTCCAGGGAAGACATGGCTTGGCAGTTCGGGCTGGACTGTTCCCATGAGGCACAGGGTCAGACTGATTTGCATATGGCCATGTCTGAACTGGGGTGGTGGAGTGAGCTAAAGAATGATGATGGATTAAACCCAGATCAGTTGACTGGGGGTGAGTGTTTGATTGGCTCAAACGTTCCGTCCATCATCCCCTTTTGTATCGCTTTGGTCGCCCTAAGTTGGCGGGGGTATGCCCAGACGTGGGTCCCTTGCTCACTTTGCCACTGGATTCAAGCAAGCCTGGCTGATGACGGCTGAAATGCCAGAAACCGGTCCTAGGATGCTTGTTTCCGGTCCAGGGAAGACATGGCTTGGCAGTTTGGGCTGAACTGTTCCCATGAGGCACAGGCTCAGACTGATTTGCATATGGCCATGTCTGAACTGGGGTGGTGGAGTGAGCTAAAGAATGATGATGGATTAAACCCAGATCAGTTGACTGGGGGTGAGTGTTTGATTGGCTCAAACGTTCCGTCCATCATCCCCTTTTGTATCGCTTTGGTCGCCCTAAGTTGGCGGGGGTATGCCCAGACGTGGGTCCCTTGCTCACTTTGCCACTGGATTCAAGCAAGCCTGGCTGATGACGGCTGAAATGCCAGAAACCGGTCCTAGGATGCTTGTTTCAGGTCCAGGGAAGACATGGCTTGGCAGTTCGGGCTGGACTGTTCCCATGAGGCACAGGGTCAGACTGATTTGCATATGGCCATGTCTGAACTGGGGTGGTGGAGTGAGCTAAAGAATGATGATGGATTAAACCCAGATCAGTTGACTGGGGGTGAGTGTTTGATTGGCTCAAACGTTCCGTCCATCATCCCCTTTTGTATCGCTTTGGTCGCCCTAAGTTGGCGGGGGTATGCCCAGACGTGGGTCCCTTGCTCACTTTGCCACTGGATTCAAGCAAGCCTGGCTGATGATGGCTGAAATGCCAGAAACCGGTCCTAGGATGCTTGTTTCCGGTCCAGGGAAGACATGGCTTGGCAGTTCGGGCTGGACTGTTCCCATGAGGCACAGGGTCAGACTGATTTGCATATGGCCATGTCTGAACTGGGGTGGTGGAGTGAGCTAAAGAATGATGATGGATTAAACCCAGATCAGTTGACTGGGGGTGAGTGTTTGATTGGCTCAAGCGTTCCGTCCATCATCCCCTTTTGTATCGCTTTGGTCGCCCTAAGATGGCGGGGGTATGCCCAGACGTGGGTCCCTTGCTCACTTTGCCACTGGATTCAAGCAAGCCTGGCTGATGACGGCTGAAATGCCAGAAACCGGTCCTAGGATGCTTGTTTCCGGTCCAGGGAAGACATGGCTTGGCAGTTCGGGCTGGACTGTTCCCATGAGGCACAGGGTCAGACTGATTTGCATATGGCCATGTCTGAACTGGGGTGGTGGAGTGAGCTAAAGAATGATGATGGATTAAACCCAGATCAGTTGACTGGGGGTGAGTGTTTGATTGGCTCAAACGTTCCGTCCATCATCCCCTTTTGTATCGCTTTGGTCGCCCTAAGTTGGCGGGGGTATGCCCAGACGTGGGTCCCTTGCTCACTTTGCCACTGGATTCAAGCAAGCCTGGCTGATGACGGCTGAAATGCCAGAAACCGGTCCTAGGATGCTTGTTTCCGGTCCAGGGAAAACATGGCTTGGCAGTTCGGGCTGGACTGTTCCCATGAGGCACAGGGTCAGACTGATTTGCATATGGCCATGTCTGAACTGGGGTGGTGGAGTGAGCTAAAGAATGATGATTGATTAAACCCAGATCAGTTGACTGGGGGTGAGTGTTTGATTGGCTCAAACGTTCCGTCCATCATCCCCTTTTGTATCGCTTTGGTCGCCCTAAGTTGGCGGGGGTATGCCCAGACGTGGGTCCCTTGCTCACTTTGCCACTGGATTCAAGCAAGCCTGGCTGATGACGGCTGAAATGCCAGAAACCGGTCCTAGGATGCTTGTTTCCGGTCCAGGGAAGACATGGCTTGGCAGTTCGGGCTGGACTGTTCCCATGAGGCACAGGGTCAGACTGATTTGCATATGGCCATGTCTGAACTGGGGTGGTGGAGTGAGCTAAAGAATGATGATGGATTAAACCCAGATCAGTTGACTGGGGGTGAGTGTTTGATTGGCTCAAACGTTCCGTCCATCATCCCCTTTTGTATCGCTTTGGTCGCCCTAAGTTGGCGGGGGTATGCCCAGACGTGGGTCCCTTGCTCACTTTGCCACTGGATTCAAGCAAGCCTGGCTGATGATGGCTGAAATGCCAGAAACCGGTCCTAGGATGCTTGTTTCCGGTCCAGGGAAGACATGGCTTGGCAGTTCGGGCTGGACTGTTCCCATGAGGCACAGGGTCAGACTGATTTGCATATGGCCATGTCTGAACTGGGGTGGTGGAGTGAGCTAAAGAATGATGATGGATTAAACCCGGATCAGTTGACTGGGGATGAGTGTTTGATTGGCTCAAACGTTCCGTCCATCATCCCCTTTTGTATCGCTTTGGTCGCCCTAAGTTGGCGGGGTATGCCCAGACGTGGGTCCCTTGCTCACTTTGCCACTGGATTCAAGCAAGCCTGGCTGATGACGGCTGAAATGCCAGAAACCGGTCCTAGGATGCTTGTTTCCGGTCCAGGGAAGACATGGCTTGGCAGTTCGGGCTGGACTGTTCCCATGAAGCACAGGGTCAGACTGATTTGCATATGGCCATGTCTGAACTGGGGTGGTGGAGTGAGCTAAAGAATGATGATGGATTAAACCCAGATCAGTTGACTGGGGGTGAGTGTTTGATTGGCTCAAACGTTCCGTCCATCATCCCCTTTTGTATCGCTTTGGTCGCCCTAAGTTGGCGGGGGTATGCCCAGGCGTGGGTCCCTTGCTCACTTTGCCACTGGATTCAAGCAAGCCTGGCTGATGACGGCTGAAATGCCAGAAACCGGTCCTAGGATGCTTGTTTCCGGTCCAGGGAAGACATGGCTTGGCAGTTCGGGCTGGACTGTTCCCATGAGGCACAGGGTCAGACTGATTTGCATATGGCCATGTCTGAACTGGGGTGGTGGAGTGAGCTAAAGAATGATGATGGATTAAACCCAGATCAGTTGACTGGGGGTGAGTGTTTGATTGGCTCAAACGTTCCGTCCATCATCCCTTTTGTATCGCTTTGGTCGCCCTAAGTTGGCGGGGGTATGCCCAGACGTGGGTCCCTTGCTCACTTTGCCACTGGATTCAAGCAAGCCTGGCTGATGACGGCTGAAATGCCAGAAACCGGTCCTAGGATGCTTGTTTCCGGTCCAGGGAAGACATGGCTTGGCAGTTCGGGCTGGACTGTTCCCATGAGGCACAGGGTCAGACTGATTTGCATATGGCCATGTCTGAACTGGGGTGGTGGAGTGAGCTAAAGAATGATGATGGATTAAACCCAGATCAGTTGACTGAGGGTGAGTGTTTGATTGGCTCAAACGTTCCGTCCATCATCCCCTTTTGTATCGCTTTGGTCGCCCTAAGTTGGCGGGGGTATGCCTAGACGTGGGTCCCTTGCTCACTTTGCCACTGGATTCAAGCAAGCCTGGCTGATGACGGCTGAAATGCCAGAAACCGGTCCTAGGATGCTTGTTTCCGGTCCAGGGAAGACATGGCTTGGCAGTTCGGGCTGGACTGTTCCCATGAGGCACAGGGTCAGACTGATTTGCATATGGCCATGTCTGAACTGGGGTGGTGGAGTGAGCTAAAGAATGATGATGGATTAAACCCAGATCAGTTGACTGGGGGTGAGTGTTTGATTGGCTCAAACGTTCCGTCCATCATCCCCTTTTGTATCGCTTTGGTCGCCCTAAGTTGGCGGGGGTATGCCCAGACGTGGGTCCCTTGCTCACTTTGCCACTGGATTCAAGCAAGCCTGGCTGATGACGGCTGAAATGCCAGAAACCGGTCCTAGGATGCTTGTTTCCGGTCCAGGGAAGACATGGCTTGTCAGTTCGGGCTGGACTGTTCCCATGAGGCACAGGGTCAGACTGATTTGCATATGGCCATGTCTGAACTGGGGTGGTGGAGTGAGCTAAAGAATGATGATGGATTAAACCCAGATCAGTTGACTGGGGGTGAGTGTTTGATTGGCTCAAACGTTCCGTCCATCATCCCCTTTTGTATCGCTTTGGTCGCCCTAAGTTGGCGGGGGTATGCCCAGACGTGGGTCCCTTGCTCACTTTGCCACTGGATTCAAGCAAGCCTGGCTGATGACGGCTGAAATACCAGAAACCGGTCCTAGGATGCTTGTTTCCGGTCCAGTGAAGACGTGGCTTGGCAGTTCGGGCTGGACTGTTCCCATGAGGCACAGGGTCAGACTGATTTGCATATGGCCATGTCTGAACTGGGGTGGTGGAGTGAGCTAAAGAATGATGATGGATTAAACCCAGATCAGTTGACTGGGGGTGAGTGTTTGATTGGCTCAAACGTTCCGTCCATCATCCCCTTTTGTATCGCTTTGGTCGCCCTAAGTTGGCGGGGGTATGCCCAGACGTGGGTCCCTTGCTCACTTTGCCACTGGATTCAAGCAAGCCTGGCTGATGACGGCTGAAATGCCAGAAATCGGTCCTAGGATGCTTGTTTCCGGTCCAGGGAAGACATGGCTTGGCAGTTCGGGCTGGACTGTTCCCATGAGGCACAGGGTCAGACTGATTTGCATATGGCCATGTCTGAACTGGGGTGGTGGAGTGAGCTAAAGAATGATGATGGATTAAACCCAGATCAGTTGACTGGGGGTGAGTGTTTGATTGGCTCAAACGTTCCGTCCATCACCCCCTTTTGTATCGCTTTGGTCGCCCTAAGTTGGCGGGGGTATGCCCAGACGTGGGTCCCTTGCTCACTTTGCCACTGGATTCAAGCAAGCCTGGCTGATGATGGCTGAAATGCCAGAAATTGGTCCTAGGATGCTTATTTCCGGTCCAGGGAAGACATGGCTTGGCAGTTCGGGCTGGACTGTTCCCATGAGGCACAGGGTCAGACTGATTTGCATATGGCCATGTCTGAACTGGGGTGGTGGAGTGAGCTAAAGAATGATGATGGATTAAACCCAGATCAGTTGACTGGGGGTGAGTGTTTGATTGGCTCAAGCGTTCCGTCCATCATCCCCTTTTGTATCGCTTTGGTCGCCCTAAGTTGGCGGGGGTATGCCCAGACGTGGGTCCCTTGCTCACTTTGCCACTGGATTCAAGCAAGCCTGGCTGATGACGGCTGAAATGCCAGAAACCGGTCCTAGGATGCTTGTTTCCGGTCCAGGGAAGACATGGCTTGGTAGTTCGGGCTGGACTGTTCCCATGAGGCACAGGGTCAGACTGATTTGCATATGGCCATGTCTGAACTGGGGTGGTGGAGTGAGCTAAAGAATGATGATGGATTAAACCCAGATCAGTTGACTGGGGGTGAGTGTTTGATTGGCTCAAACGTTCCGTCCATCATCCCCTTTTGTATCGCTTTGGTCGCCCTAAGTTGGCGGGGGTATGCCCAGACGTGGGTCCCTTGCTCACTTTGCCACTGGATTCAAGCAAGCCTGGCTGATGACGGCTGAAATGCCAGAAACCGGTCCTAGGATGCTTGTTTCCGGTCCAGGGAAGACATGGCTTGGCAGTTCGGGCTGGACTGTTCCCATGAGGCACAGGGTCAGACTGATTTGCATATGGCCATGTCTGAACTGGGGTGGTGGAGTGAGCTAAAGAATGATGATGGATTAAACCCAGATCAGTTGACTGGGGGTGAGTGTTTGATTGGCTCAAACGTTCCGTCCATCATCCCCTTTTGTATCGCTTTGGTCGCCCTAAGTTGGCGGGGGTATGCCCAGACGTGGGTCCCTTAATCACTTTGCCACTGGATTCAAGCAAGCCTGGCTGATGACGGCTGAAATGCCAGAAACCGGTCCTAGGATGCTTGTTTCCGGTCCAGGGAAGACATGGCTTGGCAGTTCGGGCTGGACTGTTCCCATGAGGCACAGGGTCAGACTGATTTGCATATGGCCATGTCTGAACTGGGGTGGTGGAGTGAGCTAAAGAATGATGATGGATTAAACCCAGATCAGTTGACTGGGGGTGAGTGTTTGATTGGCTCAAACGTTCCGTCCATCATCCCCTTTTGTATAGCTTTGGTCGCCCTAAGTTGGCGGGGGTATGCCCAGACGTGGGTCCCTTGCTCACTTTGCCACTGGATTCAAGCATGCCTGGCTGATGACGGCTGAAATGCCAGAAACCGGTCCTAGGATGCTTGTTTCCGGTCCAGGGAAGACATGGCTTGGCAGTTCGGGCTGGACTGTTCCCATGAGGCACAGGGTCAGACTGATTTGCATATGGCCATGTCTGAACTGGGGTGGTGGAGTGAGCTAAAGAATGATGATGGATTAAACCCAGATCAGTTGACTGGGGGTGAGTGTTTGATTGGCTCAAACGTTCCGTCCATCATCCCCTTTTGTATCGCTTTGGTCGCCCTAAGTTGGCGGGGGTATGCCCAGACGTGGGTCCCTTGCTCACTTTGCCACTGGATTCAAGCAAGCCTGGCTGATGACGGCTGAAATGCCAGAAACCGGTCCTAGGATGCTTGTTTCCGGTCCAGGGAAGACATGGCTTGGCAGTTCGGGCTGGACTGTTCCCATGAGGCACAGGGTCAGACTGATTTGCATATGGCCATGTCTGAACTGGGGTGGTGGAGTGAGCTAAAGAATGATGATGGATTAAACCCAGATCAGTTGACTGGGGGTGAGTGTTTGATTGGCTCAAACGTTCCGTCCATCATCCCCTTTTGTATCGCTTTGGTCGCCCTATGGACACATTGCTCTATTATCAGCTGCGGGCTATTTGCAAGGAATTACACCCCACGTTCCCACAACCTCCACCTTCGATGCGCGCGCTTGACTTTATATATTCTTCTACTTCCCCCCGGAAGCTGGTGTCCAAATTATACGCCCTTACGTTATCAACCTCCGCCGTCTCCACTGATTGCGCCCGCGCGGCGTGGAGCGAGGACCTTGGAGTGGACATTTCCCAGGCCGACTGGCTTTACTGCTGCAGCCAGACGAAGAAACTCTCTCCCAACTACCGTCTCCGTCTTATACACTTCAAATACCTGCACAGGATATACCGTACCCCTGTTCAGCTACATAAACTGGGACTTATCCCCACCGACAGGTGCATGCGTTGCTCTGCCCCTGCTGCGGATTTCGCTCATCTGGCATGGTTGTGCCCAAGGGTGTCGGAGTTTTGGCGGGAGGTCTGCGCCGCCCTTACTGAGATCATTTCCGCACCGGTCCAGCCCGACCCACCGTTATGCTTGCTGGGCTTTGTCAAGTTTTGCCTGGATGCCTCTCGTCGACTGGTCGCAATGCTGCTTGTCCTTGCGCGGCGTAGGGTGTCCATGTGCTGGGGGCGCAGGCCGGCGCCTCAGTTCGCTCACTGGCTGGAGGATGCATCGAGATGTCAAACTCTTCTGTCTGAATTCTGGGACCTTATGCCTGCTAGGTCTCGCCCGATTGACATATGGGGCCCCCTGGTGACATACCTCCACACCCGATCACATTCGAGCCAGACTGCCTCTCCCGCGCTCCCCGCCAGCTCTCCGCCCGCGGTGGCCGCCGGTGTTGGTCGGTGGCCCTCTCCCTCCCGGTCCCCCTTTCTCCCCCCTGACCGGACCTAGCGCCCTCTTTGCAGTGCTGCCCCCATATATTCCAGATATTTGTTGCTCATGGGTGCTTTGTCATGCTGCATATTATATTGTTTTTTTGTCTAAATACTCCCCCCACTATTGAGGTGCTTCGAAAATGACCCTATGTGCACAGTGCTTTGACTTGATGCAAAATGTATGTTGGTAATGCTGATTATGGTCAATAAAGGTTTTGGGGGAATAGGAAAAAAAAAAAAAAGTTAGGGATTAATGGGCAAGACCAGGCGCTTAAAGGAATTGACAAACAGTGTGTAGAGCAAAATACTATTATTCAGAAAACTATAAATAATGCCACCGTTCAAAAACAACGTAATGAAAATATCAATGAGGAGATAATCATCCCTGAACAAATTATAACCGATGTTGCCGTATCTGGAAAAGCGGCTACTTCAGTTTTGTTACCTATTTCAGGGGTGAGGGAAACAAATAGTCATATTAATAAAGAGAAAATAAAGGCCAATGATTCCACCCATGAGTCCATGAAAATAGTTTTTTGTCCACAGTATACTACAAGAGGATCGCATGATATCCTGAATCGTGGCAATATTTTAAAATTACTGAATGCAATTGCTGATTTGAAGGACATAACGTCAGATGACTTAGATTCAGTTGAGTTTAAGAAAGACCACAATAACCCTAACAAAGAAATAACTGTAACAACTTGGCATCGTGAAGATATAATTAGTAACATCTTAACTAATAACATCCAATTTGAGAAATGGGGCATTAAAGTTTGGAGTATCTGTGAGACCCAATATCCGACCCTGTTGATCCCGACGAAAACATCTTATAGTCCGACCGTAAAGGTCAATGTACATAAATCAAGACCAGGAGGTCAAGTTAGGGTTCTGAAAGGAGCCTCAGGGCCATCAACAAAATTAGATTGGTCATGTGGGATCAAGATTAGGAGTGGTAAACCAGGCACTCGAACATGTGAAGAGTTAAAGAAAGAAACAGCTCTTATTGATGACTGGAGTTGGCTCCCAACAATATTGGCTAATGGGAGCCCCATGAAGCATGATTGATGTCCAAATCCTATTAACAAAGCCCTAAAACCATTTAAGATTTGCTCTTGGAATACAAATGGCCTGAAAACACTTATAGAGCACCCGGATACAATAAGTTTCCTTAGGGATTTTGATATATTAATGCTCCAGGAAACATGGAACATGGAATGCGAACCCCTTATTGGCTATTATGAATACTTGAATGTTGCTCGTCGTAAGGCTGCCTTTGGACGTGCAAGTGGAGGTCTCTCCACCTATGTTTCCTTGAGTCTGGATGTTAAACATTTCGAAATTGATTTTCAAGTGGCATGGCTACAGTGTATTAAATTAGTTTTTAATCACCCTATTATTTTTTAAACGTTTATACAAGTCCAAAAAACACGGATAAAGCTACTCAATTCTCGAGTTTGTGGGAAATAGTAAAAGTGCTGTATTATGACCATTTGGACTCAATGATAATCATCTCTGGTGACTTTAATATGCACTTTTTCACTCTCAACAGCCGCAATATACCCACGAAAATTCTGTCTCAGCTGATTAATTCTCAGTTTATAAAATTTAACCTTAGGTTGCTACAGGACGATGGACAAACACCTACATTTAAAAAAACAGGTAACTTATCCATTATTGACTATTCATTAATTTCGGAGAAGCTGTTAAATTTGCTCCAAAGTTATCGTGTAATATCGAGGATAGAAAGTGATCATAATCCGCAAACAATTTCCCTGGTACTTCCCTAGATTATCTACCGGAAGCAAGAACAATTAAAACTGTTCCAACATCTTTTAACCTTAAAAGGCTAGTATGGAATCAGAGAAATCAAAAGGAAATATTGGACGTTTTATCTCACCTAATCTCAAAAGCTCAGGAGGAGATAGTAGAAGGAAAGTCCATGGTTGACATCTGGCCTTGTCTGTGCACTGCTCTTTTGGATCACTTTCCCTCACCTACAACATCAAAAGGTGCGATTATGACAACAAAAAAGTCAGGATGGTATTCTAACCGTTACTCCAGCTCAAAAGAAATCTTAATAGAGCAACTAGGGCACTCCATAGAAAAATGAATGGAGCATTTAAATTCTTGGAATCTCAACAACTGATAAAATTAAGAACACGATATAAGAATGAAATATGGAAAGCTAAACAAGCCTACTATGAAGGAGTATGGTCCAAATTACATTTTTCATGCAAAACCTGAGATTCAAAGTCATTCTGGGGCATTATCAATAATCTTGAATTTGGTAATCATAGAGGGAACAGTGCTAATATTGAAGAATCTAGTTGGGCAACTTTTATCTATAATCTTTACGTTGCCCCCTCGGTCCCACAATCTGACTTTAACAATGTCTGTCAAAAGATAACTAAATTAAGTAGTAAAGAGCACAGGAAATCCGATTCTGCTCATTTTAACAAGCAAGAAAAGTCAAAAGATTACGGGTTGGGCCCTAAGGTTTATGATTCGCATATCCTACATGATGTATTACAAGACAAGGAGCCTTGGCCGGTAGAGCAAGTTAAAAAGGCAATGAGCAGGATCAGACCGAATGGAGCGCCTGGTCCTAATGGAATTTCACATTCAATATTTAAAGCAAATCTCAAGCATTGGCCAGAGGTTTTAACATTTTTATTTAACGATGTTCTTAAAACTGGAATTGTTCCTGAGTCATGGCAAGGAAGCATTATACAGCCAATATATAAAAGTGACCCACAAGACAATCCCGCAAATTATCGACTAATCGCCCTAACGGACGTAGAGGCAAAAATATTTGCGAGCTGTCTTCTTGAAGAACTGGAAGCATGTGCATTAAGGAAAGAACTAATTCCAATTTTCCAAACTGGTTTTAGAAGAGGTGAATCGACTAGCATGAATTTGATTTTATTGACTTTGTTGGGTGACAGGGCCAAATATAGGAAACAAAAGTTGTATATTTGCTTTATTGATCTTAAAGCTGCCTTTGATTCAGTGCCACAAAATCTATTATGGGCCAAGCTTTTGAATTGGGGTATCCCAAATCATTTATTAGATATGATTAAATTGTTATATACTAACACATGGGTCCAGATCAAAGTGGGCGATGGCAGACACACAACTCGCCGTCTTGAAACTAATACTGGTCTGAAACAAGGCTGTGTTTTGGCTCCTTGTCTTTTTAATCTTTTTATGTCTGATCTCCCCACACATTTTAAAGATATTAATGCTCACTCTCCCACTTTACTAGGTAAAGAGATCAAATATTTACAATATGCTGATGATACTATTTTATTGAGTCATTCTGTTATAGGTCTAAGAAGATTAGTCGACTCTTTTAATCATTATATTACTCTTAATGGACTTAAAATAAATACTAAAAAGACAAAAATAATGACTATAGGAAGAACCAAATTAGGAAAGAAAGAATGGAACATCAATGGATTACTTATTGAAACGGTAAAATCGTATAAATACTTAGGAATTACATTTGATGATAACATGTCGTTCAGGCAGCATCTCGGTAACCTCGAAGCAAAGGCAACATCTTTATCATTTGCTTTTAGAAAGTTGAGGGATAAGTTATCATGCCCAAACCATGAGCATCTGTTGAAGGTCATGAAAGCAAAGCTGATTCCATCTTTGGATTACGGCTCGACGATTTTCCGAGGTAAAGATGCAAAAATCCTTGATGATATCCAAATAAAAATTTATAAATCAGTTTTTAGGATTCCCAGATACATAGGTCGTGCCAATGTAAGATTAGAATTTGGTCTGAAAAGACAAACTTTGGTACGACAATCTGCTTTTTTAAAAACATTATTATCATTATCTCGCTCAGAAAAGGGTTCTCTTGCAAATCAGTGCTGGCGTGAGATGATGAGGAGTGAGTATGCGAGTAGTTGGAGAACATTTTTAAGTGAGTGTTTACGTAATTTTGAATGCCCAAATTTAGAAGAAGAAACTAGGAGCAAAGCTGTTTTAAAAAAACAATAAATCAATCAGCTACTCTATTATCAACCATAATAGATAATGACAAGCTTAGGAAAAAAAATCACTCCTGGTCAGTTGCTAATTCCTTTAGAAAACTGGAACCCCAACCCTATTTTTTGTCCCATTTAAAACCGCTATTTACTGAATAAATTTATGTTATTACGGTTTGGGAGATACCCGACTAAAGACGGAACTCCAAAATGGGAAAAAAAATGGCCTTCTAAACTCTGTAGGTTGTGTGGCTTATATGACGAAACATTAGTTCATATTGTAACCTTATGCCCCCAATTGCTAGAAGAGCGGAAATTATTTTTAAGATCTATTTTTAATGAATTGGGGGTAAGGACTTGTAGAAATGCTATCATTACATGCCTTACTGGGGCCTCGCCACGTTTGATTTCTCGATTTGTTAAGTTCATTTTTTTAGCTGAAAAGAAATTATTATCTCAATATGATTCTGTTTTATAATATAGTAACACTCATTTTTTTTTTTTTTTTTTTTGAAAATCTTTTTATTAATAACGCTCGTGAGACCATACAATACATAAGAGTACCAATAAATCACAGTTGGAGATATTACACAGATCAACGTTAAACATGTCACGTGGGAGCAACAAGGACCAGGATAACACCCCGTCATTCAGCCCACTACATCAACCTCAGAATTCCTGTACTTCCGCCAGGGCGCCCACACCTTCTTCCACTTATTGGTACACCCCCTACTATTGTAAACAGTTTCCTCCGCTCTTTGGCACCAGTCTAGATCTCGCTTCCAGTCGTCCAATTGCGGGGCCATCCGCGCCCCCCAGCACCGTGCGATATTGCGCTTTGCTACCCCTACCGCTAGGATCAGCCATATAGCCATATACCTCGGCCAATCAGTGTCACCTCTGATCATTAATAGCAGCCACTTCGGGTCCATAGGGACAGTCTTTCCCACTACACTAGTCAGAGTGTCCGTAACCTTCAGCCAAAAGGGGATAATCTCTGGACAATCCCACAAGATGTGGAAGAAGGTACCCTCCCCTTGGCAACCCCGTACACACAGCGCTGTCTGACTCCTTCCCCAGGCGTATAGGTGTGTGCGTGGATAATAGGTGCGATGGAGGATTTGAAACTGCACCAGACGGAACCGTGAGCGTATTGCGATTTCCCTGGGACCCTGCAGCGCATCCTGCCAGTCATCATCGTCCAGGCTGCCAAGATCTCTAGTCCAGGCCGCTCTAAGATGTATCAGGGAGTCTGGCATATTATTTATTAATTTACGGTAAATGGTGGACGTGGGTTTCTCCTTAATGGGGTCCAGTAACAGCCTATCCTCCAGTGGGGAGTATTCCGGTATGACCAGACCACTATGTATGTGCGATCGCAGGGCATGCAGAAGCCGGAGATGGTGGTACCTCTGTGACTCATGGAGGTCATACTCCTTCTGGAGATATTCAAATGTACGGGGAGAGTCCCCCTTCCATACGTCGCCCAGGTACTCGATACCTATCAGTTTCCACCCTCTAAAGCCCGTGAGCGTGGCCACCTCTCCCAACTGGTCGCCCAGCCATAAGGGGGTTCTCTCAGTCAGTTTTCCTGTCCACCCTAGGAGTTTGTTCGCCTCCCTCCAACACTGTATCACCACCCTGGTATGTTCTGGCCACCCCGGGTGTGACCGCCTAGCATACAGGAGGGGCTCACAATGACCCCCTGGCATAACCATCCTGTCCACCCTATATGCCGGTTCACCGCCATCAGTATATACCCAGTCATTGACCACCTGCAGCTGCGATGCCCAATAGTACAGTTTCACATCATAGACCCCCCTGTATAGCTTATGAGGCGCTATCCTCGGAGACCCCCCCTCCCATAGCAAGGTACGCAGGGCCTGCGCCACCCGTTTAAAGGCACTCAGTGGGACATGATACAGCACGTTCTGCAGGATATACAGTAATCTAGGCAACGTGAGCATTTTGAACAGTGCCGCCCTGCCCAGTAGGGAGAGTGGGAGAGCACTCCAATGGCCCACATCCGCCCCCAGTCAACTCAACTGGGGCTCGAGATTCCGGTCGAAGAACCTTTTTTTATTTCGAGTGATATATATACCCAAGTAGGTAAATCCCTCTAGCTCCACCGGGGCCGTGCACCGAGACGGGGTCCGAGGGGGGGGACCAGAGAGAGGAAAAATCACAGATTTGGACCAATTAATGTCGTAGCCAGAGTAGCTTCCAAAGAGCTCGAAAATGTGAAGCACCCGGGCTATCGAGTGGTAGGGTCTCGCCAGATATAGAGCGATATCGTCCGCATAGAGGGAGATACGCTCCTCCCACCCTCCAGGCGCCACGATACCCCAGATCATAGGGTCCCTCCTGATCCAGTGGGGCAGCGGCTCCAGCGCGAGGGCAAAGAGGAGGGGAGACAGAGGGCAGCCCTGTCTGGTACCCCTGCGCAGGGGGAAGGCCCTAGAAATGGCCCCATTTACCCGAACCCGGGCCGTGGGTAGCGTGTACAGCAGCCGTACCCAGCTGCAGAACCTCGGGCCAAAGCCCAACCTCTGGAGAACCATAAACAAGTAGGGCCACTCAATGCTGTCGAAGGCCATTGAGGCGTCCAGCGCCATCAATGCAGTCTGCGTAGTGCCCACATCTTCAGTCATGTGTAGCACCCCGTACAGGCGCCTAAGGTTGTGACGGGTACTTCTCCTGGGCATGAAGCCGGATTGGTCAATGTGTATTAAGTCTGGAATGACGGACACCAACCTGGTTGCCAGGACCTTGGCTAACACCTTGGGCTCCACATTGATCAACGATATCGGGCGGTACGAGGTACACAGCTCGGGCGGCTTCCCCGCCTTGTGGATAACCACAATCATAGCTTCTCTCTGGTCCGGAGGGAGCCGTCCGATTTCGCGCGCCTCCGCCAGCATCCGGAGAAGAGGGGCCGTCACTACCGCTGCTTGTTGTTTATAAATTTCCAGCGGGAGCCCGTTGGGACCCGATGCTTTCCCGGACTGTAGGGAGTTTAGAGCACTACCAAGCTCTTCCTCAGTAAGGTCTGCTTCAAGACGGTCACATGCCTCCTCCGACAGTGTGGGGAGGGCGAAGTCCCGGAGAAATTCGGCACAGTCTGTTTCGGTTCTACTGCACACAGGGGAATAAACCCTCTCGTAGTGCGCCGCAAAGGCTTCCGCTATGTCTCCGCTAGCAGAGCAGAGCGACCCAGACATGTCCCGCACCTCTGTTACCCACGTGCGATCCCTATCACGGCGTTCCAGCCACGCGAGTAGCTTTAGCGCCTTATTGCCCACGTCATAGAGCCGATGTTGCGTGGCCAGTGCGTAAGCCCGCGCTTCACCCTCAGCCAGGGCCCTAAGGTCCTTCTGCTTCAACGACAGTCTGTGGCGCATGTCCGCGGACGTTGCCACTTCCCCGTCTCTCTCAAGCTGCTCAATCTCCCTCTCCAAGGGACTCCTCCTTTTTCTGGGCCCCAATCAGTGCCTGGGCCGACCCCCTCAGGACAGTCTTGTAGGCCTCCCACAGCGTGACCTGGGACTCCACTGACCCCTGGTTTTCCTCGAAGTATAGTCGAGAACCCTCGCGGATCTTATCCCCTAGCCCGGGGTCCCGGAGGCGCCATGGGTCAATCCTAGGGAAGGCCACCCTGTTAACAACCGGGCCCCTGACAGTGACACTAACGGGCGAGTGGTCCGAGATCCCCCTTGCCATATGACTGGAATTCATGAAGTCCCCCATTTGATCTGCACGAGCCAGAAAGTGGTCTATCCTAGAGAAGGACCCATGTCTTGCCGAGAAGAACGTATACTGCCTTAGCATGGGGTTATGCGCCCGCCATAGATCACACAGACCTAATGCCATAACAAAGTCCCTGAGACTGTGCTCTCCTTGTCTACTCAACCGGGTATTGGACCGATCCAGTTCTGGGTCCATGACAGGGTTAGTATCCCCCCCAACGAGAAGGGTACCAGGGGGAAGGTCCGCTAAGAAGGAGCTAAGCCGAGGAAGACACAGGGAGTGTAGGCCCGGAGGTATATAGCAGGAACAGAGCACCAATGTACGCCCCTCCCATCTACCCGCCACCGCTGCCAAGCAGCCTGCGTCGTCCGCCCATGTTCCAGTAATGACTAGGGGAGAGCAGTGCGGACTAGGATTCCCACTCCTCGTGACCCCGCCGTAAACCCCGAGTGGACCACCAGTTTGTAGCCAAAGCGATCCAGGGCCCTACATCTACTCCCCCGGAGGTGCGACTCCTGGATCAAGACCACATCTGGGGAGTGTCGCTTGAGGTACTGGAGAACCAGGGTGCGCTTGATTTTATTGCCCAGTCCATTGACGTTCCAGGACCAAACCCGTATACTAGCCGGGTCAGCCATCATACCAGAGAGAGATCAATGCTATTGATATGCCCCCCGCCCCCACTGTGACATCAGGGTCAGTCTCCGCAAGCTGATGGATATCGTGGTCTCGAGCTAACAACCCGTCCCAAATACACAAAGAAAACAAAAAACCCACAACAACACCCACTTCCCCCCTCCCTGCAGCCCTGCTAGGTGAGTCCCCAACCTCCCACCCATGAAACATGCAGAGTGCCTGTCGCCCCATTAATACTAGAAAAAACATGTACCAGGAGCTGTGTGCTAGCAGTCGGCAAGAGGCAGTATCAATCTGTTAACGAAAGCTTCATACCCACTCCATGCGTACAGAAAAAACTTAACCACCAGAACCCCCCACCCTTCCCACGGCCCTCCCCCCTTCCGCACCAGGGAGGTAATAAAAACAGGGACCACGTATTATTTAGAGTCCGCAGTCCCGAACAGGCCCAGACAGCTGCCCTCTCCGGGGGCCTCTCAACATAGTACCTTAGTGTCAAATAGAAGGACCTGCACGGGCCGCCTCAGGAGCCGCCAACATAGTCGACCAAGTTCAACCCGCCCCAGGGTCACTTATCTGTCCGCTGCTCACACCGCTGGCTGTCTCGCTGTCGTTCTTCCTCCTGCGCAGCCTCCCCACCGTCTTGTGCCGGCTCTCGAAGCTGCTTCCTGGTTCCATGACCCACTGTACGCCAGCCCTCGAGCCAATCGCTGGCTTCATCTGGAGTGTCGAAGAAGTATGCTTTTCCTTCAGCCAGAACTTTGAGTCTGGCCGGGAACAGCATCATATATTTCACTCCCAGATCTCTGAGGGCCTTTTTCACTCCGTCAAAGGATCGTCGCTGACGTTGGACTCGGAGCGTGAAATCGGGAAAGAAACGGATGGTCGCATTCTCAAGCTGGAGATCGCCATGCGTGCGTGCTGCCTGAAGGATCGCATCCCTGTCCCTGAAGTTCAGGATACGGGCGATGATGGTACGGGGAGGTGCCCTGGGACGGGGCTCGCCCCCCAGAGCCCTGTGGGCCCGCTCCACAGAGAAGAAATTCGACAGGCGTTTGGGCTTCAGATGATTGAGCACCAAGTCCTCCACAAAGCAGTCCATTGATGGCCCCTCCAGCCCCTCCGGGACCCCCACCACCCGGATGTTGTTGCGCCGGGCCCTCCCTTCTTGATCTTCCAGCCGGGCGTAAATGTCAGCTTGGTTCTTGGTGAGGGTTGCAACTTGCTCCTCCAGCCGTTTGGTTTTGGACTGCAGGCTGCCAATTCCAGTCTCTGCCACGGAAACCTTTTCGGACATTTTCCGGAAATCAGCGCGTAGGAGATTCACCTCCTCCGTCACCGAGTCTAGCTTTGGCTCCATTGTCCCTCTGAAGTCTCTAATGGCCCTCATAATATCTTTCAAAGAAGGGTCTGGGCCACCATCCTCCGAGTCTTCATGTTGGTCTCCACCGGTCGCTCCCTCTGCTCGGCCCATATTGACAGTGTACTTGTCAATCTGATTGGCCTGACCCGGGCCCGTTGTCCTAGTCTGGCCCATGCTGGCGTAAAGGCACGGTCCCTTGATGTCGTCTGTAGGAACGGCCAGGAGGTTACTGCCTTGCAATGCCCAGCCGTACACCCAGTGGCCGGTGCACTCAAACCCCAGGCTGACCGGTCAAGCACCAAAACCTTCACGCACCACCGGCCTCAGTAGCCCACTCCTGCACCGCACAGTCCCAGAGCAGTCTCACAGCAGGGTCAGCATCACTCCGCCACCACGATGTCCCTCCGGGCCTTTCAGCTAGCCAGCTTGCCAGCGCGTCGTGTCCCACTGGGGCAGACGGACACTCTCCTAGGCTGTCTCCGGTCGGGCGGCCCCTTTGGTTACCTCCTGGGCTAGGCAGCCCCGAGCGTTGCCATGCACTTCCCCAGGGCCACCTCTCACCGCTCCCGCGTCCTGGGGGGGGCGCACTCAGGCCGTCATTCCACTAACCCCCATCTGCAGGCGAAGGCCCCGCCAGGAGGGACGCGGCGGTGCGAACCCAGTCACCCTCGCCCAGCGATCCCCGCACCCACAGCGTCACAGCAGGGGACGGTGCAGCCACCTCGTCTGCGCTCCTCAGAGGACAGAGGTCCTCACACTCCTCGCAGAAACCTCGAGGGCAATCAGGGCTCAAGTCGTCGCTACTTCGGCCCCCAATATGGTCGTCGGCCCCCCCGCTGACAGGCGCCACTTATTTCACTCTGGGCCCACACGGTCCGCAGCTCCCAAGGTCCCCGCCGTAGAATCGAGCCGCAGCTTCACTGGGGGAGCACAGAGCACATCGGCCGTCGGCCGTCACCAGGCGCCATCTTGGATTCCGCCAGCCGCGAATCGGCACTCGCCACTGCTTCGTTCGCGGCCCCGGACACCTGCCGCAAATCACCGCAGCCCGTTGCCGCCGCTTTCCGATGCCGCCTGATCGCTGTGGGAGGTCTGATGGTCCTCGGAGAATGCCGGATATGTGGGCTAGCGCGCCAGCTGCTAGCGCAGCGCGATCAACAGGCAGCCATCTTCCGCGGCTGCAAGCCACGCCCCCAGTAACACTCATTATTGAGGTGGTCGTATGAAATGAAAATTAAGTATTTGTTTTTAAATATCATTTTAATTTTTTTTTATAGGATTAGTCAATCGAATTAATCCTAGAGAATAAATGTTCGAATGTTAGCTGGGATATTACAATTCGAATGTTAGCACAAATGCACTTTACTTTTTGCTGCTTTCTTCTGCTGCTAATTTTATTGCTCCAAAGTTTTTTAGGGTAATGTAGTGTATATTCTACACCATAGCTGCTAAGGATTGTTAACACAAACGCACTTTATTTCCTACTGCTCTCTACTGCTGCTAAGTCAATTGTGTTAAGTTTTTTGGTGTACTGCAGTGTACATATTTTATGGATATAATGATTTCGTAAAATTTGTTTTTATATAATTTTATGCTGTAGCCGCTAAAGACATGAATTGGCCATAGGGCTGGTCAGTTAAATTTTAGATCAAAGATAATGTATTTAAAAAAAAAAAAAAATTTTTTTTTGGTTACTATATTGTTATTTTATTCATTTATTCTGTACGTGGATCTTATCGATTGTAATGATTTTAATTAATCAACAAATACATTCTTTATCTCAGCAGAAGCAGTGCTCTTGTCTCAGAACTCTCGTTCCATGTGTGTGTTTTTGGCTCATGGACTCATCTATACGATAGGACAAATGTGCACATTAAACAACAGCTGCATTCTTGTGTTATGTCTAGGGGCTAGTGCCTGGCCAGAACGAATAGCAAGGGGCATTGTTGTTTGACCCTGTCTATGTTGTTCAGAGTAAATCCCAGGAAAAGAACAGAATACAAAAGCATATACAGGTTCCGTGTGAAAGTGCAAAGTGGCACAAAGGCAAGCGTGTTTATATATTAACGTGTGCAAAGGAAAATGAGGCCTACAACGTGCACAGTTAGGCTAACATAAGGAAAATTTCAATGGGCCATGCAGGAAACACACAACAGGCTCTGCTGCTGCCCTGCAGCCCAGGCTTCCTTCTGCTTCTCTGCTACCACCACTGCCTGGGCTCTGGCAGCACCGCCACTACGCCACCCACATAATAGCATAAGGACAGGGGTGGGAAGGGCACCAGGTAAACGAAGGACCAGGTACAGCTGTAGCGCACTGAAGTAAGGCATTTGGGATATTTAGGCACTTGTCGTCTTATTCCTGCATGCCATCAGTGTTACAGCAGCTTTCATTGTGGTGCATGTGGTCTTTAGAAACTGGTAGGAAGAACAAATAAGAGAGCTAGGACCGTGAGCGGGCCGTCCTTGTCCCTAGGTAAGTATACAAAAACAACTTGGACGGACCAATCTAAATGGCTATCTAACACTGCAGTGCCTGGCACCACAAGGGTTTGTTAAAAGAACCCTCACACACCAACCTAGTTGGTGTCATGCTTCATCATCGGGTTCCCAGCTGAGTAGCCGAATGCTACTCAGCTGTGCTGCGACACCTGGTTACAGTGGAGCTGGTTTTTTGATTTTTTGTGAGTGTGATGAAGTGGTGTAAATTAAAAATACCTCTGGGATTCTAACTGATAATTACTTTATTCCCAGTGGCCCAGGGTATATTTAAAAACAATGAGTGGATAATATTTTAAGACTAGTGATTGCGTCTTAATTATCCCTGGTCTACATGTTTCAGCCCTTTTACAAAATTTTATAGGGCTTTCTTCAGGACCTCTCTAACAAAACTAATGGTGAAAGTGAAAAAAGTGAGTGGTAAAAAGTTTAAACCACGTGTCTATGCATTTTAAGCACACACACTAAGGTGTGCTGTATATGCTTCGTGGACTAACCGTAATTTGGGTCCACTGCTGTGCATGTTCCTGTAAGAGAAAGTAAGACAATACAACACAGTACAACACTTAACACATAAAATATGCAAACCGGAATTCATTGTATGCCATATCCGTGATTTTCTTCATATACCTTCATGGTGGTTGCAGAAGCACTCAGTGTCAGGTATACGTGTAATGCCATTCATACATATAACATGCACTCAAATATAATGAGCAAAGTAACATGCATGTGACCGACTAGGTGTACATGCCAGGACTAATCAAAGGCGCTTAGTTAAAGCCTTTTTGAAAAGTACTAAACTGCGTGAAGGGTGAGGCGCAGTAGAGCACATGGACTATCTAATTAATTAAGTGAAAGTCACCCTTAACGGCGGTCTAAAACCGCG
Organism: Calotriton arnoldi; assembly: GCA_963921515.1. Classification (NCBI taxonomy): domain Eukaryota; kingdom Metazoa; phylum Chordata; class Amphibia; order Caudata; family Salamandridae; genus Calotriton; species Calotriton arnoldi. The sequence goes on along the minus strand of CAWUFW010001695.1, from coordinate 1,734,972 downwards.
TGGATCCGGTTGAAACGCGCCTTGTGGACATAGCGGTATCACTGTTACTTGGTGATAGTCTAAGTCTGTGGGCTTTTGAAAAACCAATGGTTAAATCGCCCGTTTTAAAGACAATTACAGAAATTACGTTATTTGCGAAAAATCATTGCTGATCTGGTCCCGGGAGGGGTGAGCCCCTATTGTCACACACTGAGGAGAAATAAAAACAGGAAGAGGAAAGTCATTATATGTAGGGGCAGCGTCAAAGGTACATCCCTGCATCCAACAAGTACTCAAAAGGTCTTACTTCGTCAAGGTGCTCGCCCACAATACCACCTACTCCGGTCTCCTCGGGAACAGGATGCTTCCCGCTGTGGTGACCGGAGCCGATATTTAAGTTACTGTAATGCGGGGAAACTTCCTGGTGTCAGCGTGATACGTCAGGACGCCTCCCGTGTGCTGGCCGAAAAAGACTAGACCGCTTCTCCCAATCGCGAGAAGCGTGAGGCAGTGACGGATGGACGTCCTGTGGGTGCTTCCGTGGTGACATGGCTGTCTGATAGCCACGTAAAGCGGAGCCATCTGTATGTCGAAAAATGGTAAACATAGTATGGGAACCAAAAATTGGCACGAATGCTGGTTGAAGCGCAAGTATTAATGTGTAAAAAAACTTTTTTGTTAAATAGAGCACACGAAAGTGCACAGAATTTTATGCGCTCGGCTCACAAAGATATATAAGTGGGATGAATATAGATTTTAAAAGCAGTGTTTATACAGAAAGAGTGTTTTGCAAAAAAAGATGTTTTTGCAAAAACAGGGGGAGCAAAAGGGGTACAGAGCATACGGCACTAGATTAGCTCTGCTGAGAGAGACAGATGTTGGCCCAAAGTAGATGCAGGAGATTGCTAAACAGAATACTGCATATATTCATGTGCCACATATGCACAGACTGTGAAGGTATCCTTAAAATGTAAGAGATCTCATGGAGGGGAGATGGCTGACTAATAGGAAGTGATAAAAGGATGTAAATTATCTCAGAGTAAGAATGACTAGCAAGGTGGTCATCTGTTCAGACTGTTCCAAGGTATATTGTCGTTCAAACCATGGAGGTGGGTGGACAAGCGATATATCCATCGCTGCTCTTTTTCCAGGAGTTGCTGTTGCACATTGTTGGTGTTCGGTTCCAGTTGTTCGATAACAAACCATTCCATGTCATTTATTGTATGTCCTTTTTCCAAAAAGTGGTTTGTCATGCATGTTGTATTACGTTTGCACCGGATGTTGCTTCTGTGTTCACAGATGCATGTCTTAACTCTGCGGCTAGTCATGCCTATATACCTTAAACCACAAGGACATGTGATGAGGTATATGGCATTGGTAGTATTGCAATTTGTGTGCTTGCGTATCTCCCAAACCTTTCCTGGTTCCAGATTCAGGGATTTGGTGGTCTTTGTCAAGTGACACACACTGCAATCACCGCATGGGTAGTGCCTGGTCACTTTCGGGAGTCCCCACGCATTGTGTATGGTATTGATTTGTTTGGTGTGCTGTTGGGGTCTGGTAGACCCCAGGCTATTTTTCAGACTTTTCCCCTTACGGTAAGAGAACAAGGGTTTTTCCCACTGTTGGTTACCAGTGTTAAGTATCTTCCAGTGTTTCTGGATGATGTGGGCCACCTGGTTCGACACTGGGTTGTAAGTGGTCACGCAGGTGAGCGGGATAGTTGGTTCGGTTTGTGGTTTCTGTTCCAGTAGTCCCTCTCTGTTTTGATTGCGTGCCCTTTTCTTTGCTTTTTCGGTGATCTTGTCTGGATAGCCTCGTTGTTTCAGTTTTGAAGATAGCATCTGTGCCTGATCTTTGAAGTCTTGTAGATTGCTACAATTTCTGCCCAACCTCAAGTACTGTCCATAGGGAAGGTTTTCCCTGAGTGTCCGAGGGTGAAAGCTGGTATAATGAAGTAAAGAGTTCCTCGCCGTGGCTTTGAAGTGAGTCTTGGTCTCAAGTTTCCCATTTGAGTGTGTTATATCAAGGTCAAGGAATGTGATGGTCTTCCTGCTTGTGGTGTGGGTGAATTTCAGGTTAGGGTCACACCCATTTATCCAGGTGAAAAAGGTCTCAAGTGACTCTTCCGATCCTTCCCAATTAAGGAGGACATCATCAATGTACCTTTTATAGAACTGTATGTTTGTTACTGATGAGGTGTTGGGATTGAACAGATGTGTTTGTTCAAAATTAAAAAACATACAGTCCGGCCACACTTGGGGCAAAGGTGCTGCCCATTGATGTTCCGTATGTTTGGAGGTACAGCTGTCCCTCAAATTCAAAATAGTTTTCTTTTCATGCCAACTCCGCACATCTCAGAATAAATGATTTTAGTGTTTTATATTCCCAGGTATTGGCATCGAGTGACGATTCCAGGACCCTCAGAGTGTCGTCTTGTGGCAGACTGGTATATAGACATTCTATATCCAGACTTACCAGGAAGGACGTGTTAGGATCGAATGTTAGGTTTCTGATCTGTCCTAAGAGGTCTTTTGTGTCTCTGAGATAGGTGGTTGTGGCCTGTACTATCGGCTGTAGAAAAAAGTCAAAAAATTTCGATAGTGGTTCAAGTACTGAACCTATACCCGATATTATGGGGCGCCCGGGTGGTGGCACTTTATTTTTATGTATTTTTGGGATGGTATAGAATTATGGTACTTTTCCCGTGGTGGTAATAAGGAATTGTGCCTCCTTGTTGCTGATGTGTCCTCTGCTTTCAGCATCGCTCACCGTTTCTTGGATGGTTGTCTTCAATCTGGTAGTAGGATCCTCCTGTAAAGGTAGATAATTTCGTCTGTCACTTAGGAGACGGAGGCATTCATTTTTGTAAGCTGTCTTGTCCTGGAGGACTATCCCTCCCCCTTTGTCCGCTGGCTTGATCACTATGTTTTCATTGTTTTTAAGCGTGGATAGGGCTTCAAATTCTTTTTTGTTGGTATTCTTAAATGTCTTTTTTTCTTGAAGGGTCTCTATATCTTTAAAGACCGCCTGCTCAAAGGCTGCAATCTCAACTGGTATTGCACTTGGGGGTGGTACAAAACTAGATTTGGTTTTGAAACCAGTGTCGCCTCTTTCTTGTGTGTCAGTTGCCACCGGTTGGTTCATGAAAAATGCCTTGAGTTTTAGTTTCCTAAAAAATTCGGCCATTTCGCAGTGGAGGCGAAACTTATCAAGGCGGGCCGTAGGAACAAAACCTAAGCCCTTGTTCAGTAGGTCCATTTCCATCTGGGTTAGGACGTGTTCAGAGTAGTTGGTCACTAGGTCCTGCTGGAGCTCGTTCCCGCCTGTTGGTCTTTTGTTTTGCTCCTGGTGTGTGCTCCTTGTTTCTGGTCGTCCTCCCAATGCACTTGGGGCTGTCTTCTCCATTTTCCTCGTCCTCTGCGGCCGTTCCCTAAAAAAGGAAACCGCTGGTTCTGATTCATAAATGGTGTCTGTGGTGGGGCAAAGGGTGGATTCCAGCCAAACATCACGTGTGGGGGCATCTGAGGGAATGCAAAAGGTCTCAAGTGACTCTTCCGATCCTTCCCAAATAAGGAGGACATCATCAATGTACCTTTTATAGAACCGTATGTTTGTTACTGATGAGGTGTTGGGATTGAACAGATGTGTTTGTTCAAAATTAAAAAACATACAGTCCGGCCACACTTGGGGCAAAGGTGCTGCCCATTGATGTTCCGTATGTTTGGAGGTACAGCTGTCCCTCAAATTCAAAATAGTTTTCTTTTAATGCCAACTCAGCACATCTCAGAATAAATGATTTTGGTGTTTTATATTCCCAGGTATTGGCATCGAGTGATGATTCCAGGACCCTCAGAGTGTCGTCTTGTGGCAGACTGGTATATAGACTTTCTATATCCAGACTTACCAGGAAGGACGTGTTAGGATCGAATGTTAGGTTTCTGATCTGTCCTAAGAGGTCTTTTGTGTCTCTGAGATAGGTGGTTGTGGCCTGTACTATCGGCTGTATAAAAAAGTCAAAAAATTTCGATAGTGGTTCAAGTACTGAACCTATACCCGATACTATGGGGCGCCTGGGTGGTGGCACTTTATTTTTATGTATTTTTGGGATGGTATAGAAGTATGGTACTTTTCCCGTGGTGGTAATAAGGAATTGTGCCTCCTTGTTGCTGATGTGTCCTCTGCTTTCAGCATCGCTCACCGTTTCTTGGATGGTTGTCTTCAATCTGGTAGTAGGATCCTCCTGTAAAGGTAGATAATTTTGTCTGTCACTTAGGAGACGGAGGCATTCATTCTTGTAAGCTGTCTTGTCCTGGAGGACTATCCCTCCCCCTTTGTCCGCTGGCTTGATCACTATGTTTTCATTGTTTTTAAGCATGGATAGGGCTTCAAATTCTTTTTTGTTGGTATTCTTAAATGTCTTTTTTTCTTGAAGGGTCTCTATATCTTTAAAGACCGCCTGCTCAAAGGCTGCAATCTCAACTGGTATTGCACTTGGGGGTGGTACAAAACTAGATTTGGTTTTGAAATCAGTGTCGCCTCTTTCTTGTGTGTCAGTTGCCACTCGTTCCCGCCTGTTGGTCTTTTGTTTTGCTCCTGGTGTGTGCTCCTTGGTTCTGGTTGTCCTCCCAATGCACTTGGGGCTGTCTTCTCCATTTTCCTCGTCCTCTGCGGCCGTTCCCTAAAAAAGGAAACCGCTGGTTCTGATTCATAAATGGTGTCTGTGGTGGGGCAAAGGGTGGATTCCAGCCAAACATCATGTGTGGGGGCATCTGAGGGAATGCATGTGGAAACTGCATTGGGTTTCCTGGTGGTCCTTGTTGCCATGGTTGTTGCCAGTTATTCGGCCTTTCTCTGCCTCTTTGTCTGTTACGGTAACTTCCTGAGCTGGAACCGCTGCTGACGGAAGAGTCGTCTTCTGAGCCGCCGGAGGAGTCATTGCGTTTCGGTGGTTGGTAATCTGCCTCCGCATATGGGTAAGTTTTTGAATATGAGAATTTCTTAAGATCCTTTTGGAATTTTGGGATCTTAGATTGCGTCGTTTTCCTTGTATTCCTGCATGTCTTTATTAACTTCGTCCAATTTCTTTTTGAATGCTGTCAGGGTAGTTCTGAACTGGTTCTCCATAATCTGGATCCCAATTACAATGGCATCTGAGAGTCTCTTGGCTGTTTGAATTATCAATACAATCCAATTTCTGGTACAATGCCAGGCGATCTTCGCCCAATCCCTCCGGAATGCGGCATCGTACAGAAAAATACGAGGGGCATTGGTGACAATGAGCCCTCTAGGTGCCGTGTTACTCCTGAGATATTCTGTTAGGATAACTTCATGTAGTATTGTTCTGATATGGTTGCGTTTCATTTCCGTTAAGGTCTCCCAATCTGTGCTTTGGGCTATTGTTTTGGCGATGTTGAAATCTGCCAACAAAGGTGGTGATGACAGGATATCATTAACATCCTCCTCCGAAAATGTGAGGCCCGGGTTTTCTGCCTTGAGCTAACCTAGTGTCGTATGCTCTGTACCCCTTTTGCTCCCCCTGTTTTTGCAAAAACATCTTTTTTTGCAAAACACTCTTTCTGTATAAACACTGCTTTTAAAATCAATATTCATCCGACTTATATATCTTTGTGAGCCGAGCGCACAAAATTCTGTGCACTTTCGTGTACTCTATTTAACAAAAAAGTTTTTTTTACACATTAATACTTGCGCTTCAACCAGCATTCGTGCCAATTTTCGGTTCCCATACTATGTTTACCATTTTTCGACATACAGATGGCTCCGCTTCACGTGGCTATCAGACAGCCATGCCACCACGGAAGCTCCCGCCGGACGTCCATCCGTCACTGCCTCTAGCTTCTCGCGATTGGGAGAAGCGGTCTAGTCTTTTTCGACCGGCACACGGGAGGCGTCCTGACGTATCACGCTGACACCAGGAAGTTTTCCCGCGTTACGGTAACTTAAATATCGGCTCCGGTCACCACAGCGGGAAGCATCCTCTTCCCGAGGAGACCGGAGTAGGTGGTATTGACGAAGTAAGACCTTTTGAGTACTTGTTGGATGCAGGGATGTACCTTTGACGCTGCCCCTACATATAATGACTTTCCTCTTCCTGTTTTTATTCCTCCTCAGTGTGTGACAATAGGGGCTCACCCCTTGCGGGACCAGATCAGCAATGATTTTTCACAAATAACGTAATTTCTGTAATTGTCTTTAAAACGGGCGATTTAACCATTGGTTTTTCAAAAGCCCACAGACTTAGACTATCACCAAGTAACAGTGATACCGCTATGTCCACACGGCGCGTTTCAACCGGCTCCACCCGGTTTTAGACCGCCGTTAAGGGTGACTTTCACTTAATTAATTAGATAGTCCACGTGCTCTACTGCGCCTCACCCTTCACGCAGTTTAGTACTTTTCAAAAAGGCTTTAACTAAGCGCCTTTGATTAGTCCTGGCATGTACACCTAGTCGGTCACATGCATGTTACTTTGCTCATTATATTTGAGTGCATGTTATATGTATGAATGGCATTACACATATACCTGACACTGAGTGCTTCTGCAACCACCATGAAGGTATATGAAGAAAATCACGGATATGGCATACAATTAATTCCGGTTTGCATATTTTATGTGTTAAGTGTTGTACTGTGTTGTATTGTCTTACTTTCTCTTACAGGTACATGCACAGCAGTGGACCCAAATTACGGTTAGTCCACGAAGCATATACAGCACACCTTAGCGTGTGTGCTTAAAATGCATAGTCACGTGGTTTAAACTTTTTACCACTCACTTTTTTCACTTTCACCATTCGTTTTGTTAGAGAGGTCCTGAAGAAAGCCCTATAAAATTTTGTAAAAGGGCTGAAACATGTAGACCAGGGATAATTAAGACGCAATCACTAGTCTTAAAATATTATCCACTCATTGTTTTTAAATATACCCTGGGCCACTGGGAATAAAGTAATTATCAGTTAGAATCCCAGAGGTATTTTTAATTTACACCACTTCATCAGACTCACAAAAAATCAAAAAACCAGCTCCACTGTAGCCAGGTGTCGCAGCACAGCTGAGTAACATTCGGCTACTCAGCTGGGAACCTGATGATGAAGCATGACACCAACTAGGTTGGTGTGTGAGGGTTCTTTTAACAAACCCTTGTGGTGCCAGGCACTGCAGTGTTGGATAGCCATTTAGATTGGCCTGTCTTTAGAAACTGGCCTGTAAGCAATGCAGTGCTCCCGGGCTGATAGGGGCTTCATCACTATATAATTTATATAACGCTTCACCCTTCTGTCCAAGCCATGAAGAGCCCCTTTGCATGGTTGTTACCAAGTATGAAGCATTGATGAGCCAGAAGAGCCCGCTGGCTGTTTGAGTTCTTTACAAAACCTCTGAACTAAACCACATACTTCAGTGACTTTCTTTTAAAGACAGGCAACTTCTAGTACTCTTAGGAGGTAACCAGTGACTAACAATGCTGTAGGTCTATGCTCTCTAAGTCAAAAGATACAACCGGCATACTTTCTTGAAGAAGAGATTCAACGTATCGTTAGGGGTAGTAATCTCTATAAATGACCTTCTTCCATGACATCACTCGTTTCCATATTCCAAAACGCCCCACAACTATTGAGTTTGTCCTGAGATACCCCAGGCTACAGAGCCCTCTATAACACTCTTTCACGTTACATGTGACTTTTTCACGTGACTTTCTGTGCCCGTTGTTAAACTGATATTGACATGAAATTTGACATTATACTTCAATTATGTAATGATGAATAAAACACACAGGTTACTGTGTCGCAAGGAATACCAAGCCAGCTTCACAGTGCTTCTAAATTTTCTGCAATGCATTCCTTAGTCCAAGTTATACTAACATATTATGAAAGCGTTCTCCTCCAGGTACTTTATGTAAATATGTCCTCAGTTAGATGAAAATATTTATGTCACCCCCTGCCCATAGACGTCACAGTGTATGATGGACACCTCCCCTTTATTTATTCTTCATCCATGCACAACCACATAGTAGAATACATTTCATCCTGCTCAGAGAGCACTCACACCATTCTCCCTGCACTCATACACTGCTCCCACACCTCTTCACTAATTATTAATCCCATAGGTGAAACCTAATCCTTGTTACCTTCTGTAATGATTCTTAAATTTGAAAAAACCTTTATTGTTTTGACTTTGAATTTTGTCCTATGAGGTATTTCTTTAATGGCAACATTCCGCCGTCTATTGAGACTCACAGGGTGCTTTTAATTTACCAAGATCCTACTGCATCAAATCACTTTCATCAACAGATTGCATTATCTGAAGCCAATAAAGCACTATCATGGAAAGCAAACGGCTACCTTTTTGCAAGTACATGCTCAGGTAAAACACACCAAAGCACACCCTCACCGCATACCTTGAGTTATAGAAGGAGACTGACTGAGATTTATTATGAACATGATCATCAAAAGATGATGATCACTTTATTCAGTAATCACTTGCAACACCTACTGTGAGACTAGAGTTTTCATCACCACTCCAATGACACAGTGCTAAAATTACCAAAGATTGCATATTGCACTTTGGCATTCTCTCATTGATGCACACTCCCAAACCAGTGGATTGGCCTGTCACAGTGGCAATGCCCATAAAGTTCCACAAATAAAATGTGTCATTGACATATATGCATTGACGATTCATAGTAGGAATTCATCGGTCTATAAAAGATGATTAACAAAGAAAATAATTGGAGGAAAAAATAGGGAAAATGCAACAAATAGGTTAAAATGTGTTGATGTCGGATCGTATTCCTACAAAAAGCCTAGATCACACTACCAACTGTAGAAGAAACAAGCACTGGCAAAGCCAATTGGTCTGGCTTGCATTTTGAGACATAAGCCAGACCCATTGGCTTTGCCAATGCTTGTTACCAGCAGTTTGGCTGCAGGATAGAAAGGACTGCCAGGTGTGCTGCAGGAACAGTCCAGTGGCAGGATAAAAAAGAGACACTGGGAGTGCTGAAAGGAAGCAGCTAACTGGGGGACGAATGAGAAGGACCTGACTGGCTTGCAAGAGCACTCTCGAGGACCGACAAAACCTTATAAACAAGCATTTGCAATGCAATCGGTCTCGCCTTTGGGACCTTATTTGTATTTAGCTATGCAGCACATTAGCCTGGGTGCTGAAACATCTACTGTTCTTTAACAGGGAGGGAAAGTAAGCACGAAACTGCGTGGCACACCAGGTATGGGAACACATGGAGAGAAATATTGCCTTTCAGCAGGAAATGGTATAGTCCAAAGCTCTGTTTTTAATAGAAAATCAGGGCCTTCGGTGGTCATATCACTGAAAATACAAGATTTGAAAAAAATATTATTGTCTACGGGTGCTCGTGGAAGACAATTTCTATGGACTGGAATCTAGAGAATGCTAAAGTGATTTTGGTATTTTACTGACCTCTGCTGGTCGTTTTCTATCAAGAAAGTTAAATAGAGGCTGTTGCCAGAAAAATTTAAAAAAAGAAAGTCCCTCAGCAGAAAGCAATTCTGGTATTTTACTGACCTCTGCTGGTCGTTTTCTATCAAGACAGTTAAATAGAGGCAGTTGAACAGAAAAAAAAGACCCTAAGCAGAAGCAGACAAGTCCTAGGGCTGATCTCCAGAGCCCACAAAGTACATACACATATAAGTATATAATAAGTATATACTAAAGTATATACAAGAGGTCTCGAATGCTCGACCTAAAAAGGCTGATACAATGGAAACAAATATTGGCAAAGCCAATACATCTGGCCTTGACACATGTACAATTTGTTTTTTCAGTTATTTCGGCAATTTCAGAAATATATAAACATTAATAACTAAAAGAGTGTTCCCAGTGTCGCTGACTTCTTTTTTCTTTCGTCACTGTGGCTCTCTGCCTTCCATCGCATTTGAATGTGTCCCAACAGAGCCAAGTCCTGGCAGCCATTAGATAAGAGCTGGAACCTCAAGTTCTTCTCCTGGTGGCTGTTACTGCTCATGTAAGAGGATTTTCAGTCATGGAATAGAAGTTTGTTTTTTTACCCTATCGATCAATCTCACCAATTTGGTTTGGTCCATCCTAGGTTTAGGCTCTTCTGGTGCCTTGACCCTCCCTGCTCGGTTAGATGTATGTTCTGTTGCAGTGCTTAAACCTCAGGAAAGGTCAGCTCCCTCTGTTTTCTCATTCTTCTAAGCTGTTGGTGTTAGGCAACCTGTTGATATTAGACATATGAGTGCTGAGACATGCTCGCCTTTGCAGGGTACTGGTTCATGGAAATATGATGTACTGCGATTGTCAGCATGATATGGATTTCAGAATCTGTTAAAAAGAGGCTCACAGATTTAGTCAGTTTACGCCTCAGAGACTCCAGTGCCCTGCCACCCTACTGGGTGTTCAATGTGTTTCTTCTGTTTTTATGTACGTGTTTCATTATTTCTTTTTCAGGGATGTGGGAAATGCACCGATCTCCGTTGTGCTGTTTCCCAACCTGCCTGAGATATGTGCCTGGATTGTTATAAAGATGATGCCCAATGTATATTGAACATGCTGCTCTTGGTCAGGAGGAGGAACATATAACAATTGAAAATTATGTTGAGGAAACGGGGAAAGTTTATGGGAAACTAAAGAGGGATAACATTTCAACCGCTCCTGAATGACCCAGAATGACAAAGAAGCCATGAATCAAGTGTGGTCCCAAAGAAAGCCAGAGATTTCAAGGTAGTCAAGAAAAGCTGGCAATGGGAGGGACTCTGAGTGAGAGACTTGTGAAATCGCTGGCATATGAATGAAGTGCTTAAAACTGAAGTCAGGCTACATGCAACAACCACAGAGCTACTAGACAAAGCTACAAAAACATATCAAGAAACAGAAAAACATGACCAATGCTTCGAAGTTGTAAAAAGATTGTGAAGCCATATTAAGTGAAATGCTATTCCTGACAACGTGTAACACTCAAGTTAAGGGCAAAAAGCAAGCAACTGTGAGCCTGTGTACAAATTGCTTATCAGAAAAAAAAAATAGGAAAAATTGAGGAGCTTCTGATGGAGATTCTAGGAAACTGTTTGTAGAAAATTTCTTTAGCACAACATGCAGCGCAATAGCACACAATGAAGGAGGTCGAACTTCAGAAAAGAGAGAACTTTCATCACCCAATTAATAAACGAAAGCGGTATCCAACATAGCAAGAATAAAAAAACACAGAAGCACCCCTATAACTGAAGTGCAAGAATCAAAAGGGAACAATAACTAAAAATAGTAAACATATGGAGCAAAACCACCGTCATCTACAAGGAGTGAAGGAGTAAACAGTTGGAAAAAATAATTGGGATGCCAAGGACATAAGAAAAAGGAGACCAAAAACCAACAAATTAACCAAGGGTAGAGACAGAGAAAAACAGTAACACAACAGAGGCGCAATATGTAGCCTTACGGCTAGAGTGGTCGACCTCAAAGCTGGGGAACCGGGTTCGAGTGTCGGCAACGATGCTCAATATCCTGTGATTCTGGGCAAATCACGTAGGGGCATATTAGCAAGGGCACTATCGCCGCTTTAGCGGCACTTTTTGCCGCTAAAGCGGCGATATTTATATCGCCCTATCAGCAAACTGTCTCTAACAGCAGTTAGCGACAGTTTGCGGGCATTAGCGCCCGTTTTTACCGCTTTGCATGTCAGCGATATTTATCGCTAATGACATGCAAAGTGGAGCGTTCCAACGAACAAACCTGGGAAACACTCGCTAACAGGCCTATCGCCTATTAGCAAGGTGGCCATGGCCCCAGTTAGCGACGTGAAAAGTCGCGCTAACCGGGGTCATCGCCATTTATTTAACACCTGCAATTAGCAGGTGTTAGCCATACCTAACATGGGGGTGGATTATGCTGATACGACCACAGGGTCGTATCAGCAAGGTGTTCTCCCTTCTCCATCGCTGGTTTTTCAGCGATGTTGGCCCATTTCCCGCTATCGCTGGAATATTCATCGCCATAGCGCTAATCGTTGCTAATACAGCGTTAGCGTGGCGATATATTCCAGCGATAACCGGACAATAAAAAAATCACGCTAAGCAGAGTTAGCGATGATTATCGCCTCTTCTTGCTAATATGCCCCTTGATTCCTAGTTGTATGACATTTTGAGCAAATGTTCTCTTGATTTAATCCTACTAATAATAGAATAACTTGCAAAGATGTTAAGGGAGTTCGAAGTAGAAGACACCAAGAAACAACTAAGGGGCATATTATCAACGGCCAGCGATAATTATCGCTGGCCGTGCTTAGCGACAGATTCCCTATCGCCGGCTATCTCTGGAATTTATCGCCCTGGTAGCGCGTTATTAACAACGCGCTTCTCCAGGGCGATAAAATTCCAGAGATAGCGAGGTTATCGCCGTTTTGCAGGGAACATCTCTGGTTTTCCAGCGATGTTCCCTGCAAACGGCGATACCTGCTGATACGACCCTGTGGTCGTATCAGCAGAATCCACCCCTATGTTAGGGATGGCTAAGTCAGGATTTTAGCAGGCGTTAGATTTTGTCGAAAGCGGCCGTTTTCGCCGAAATCTAACCTCTGCTAAAATCATGTGAGCTGCCTTGTAAATATCGCAATGTGAACATCAGCGATATTTGCAACGTAGTCCATCCGGAGTGCGCCACTTTGCATCTCATTAGAGATGCAAAGATGGCGTTGAGAAAGAGCGATAATGCAAGGATTCACGCGATAGCGTGACCTTGCTGATTAGACGATAAAATTATCGCCGCTTTTCGTCCGAAAACGGACGCAAAAGCGGCGATAATTGTTTATCGCCTCGTTGCTAATATGCCCCTAATAAAGTACTACAAACTGGAGAAATGGCAAAACATTCTTGAGGAGTCTAACAGCAAAACTGAAAAAGATACTCAAGAAATAAAACAGTGAGGGGCAGATTTACAAGCCCCTTACGCCACTTTTGCGCCGCCGTTGCATCACTTTTGTGACGCAGCGGCGGCGCAAATCATGCGCCATGCTGCGGGGATTTACAACGTGACGCATCTAGGGAGATGCGTCACGTTGTAAGCTCTGCGCCACATGAAACCTGCGTCAGGTTTCATGTGGGCGTGCCGGCGCAGGGGGCGTTCCTGCGCAAGGAAGTCCCGTAAAAGTGACGGAGTCACAAGATTTCACGGAGTCACTTTTACGTCCCTGTTGCATCAAATCCTTACGCCTGCTTCAAGCAGGCGTAAGGAGTGACGCAGCATGTTAGGTATAGGGCACCCCTGAGCAGTACTGGAGTTACGTCGCACTTGCGACACGACTCCAGTACTGCGCCACCCTTCCGCCGACAGATGCGTCACACATCTGTTTATCCTTGTGCCATGATGCGCCGCATTGTAAATGCGGCGCATCTGTGGTGGCGCAAGGGTAAACTTGCGTCACGCATCTTCCCTGGCGCATCCCTGCTGATTTGCAGGGATGCGCCAGGGAACGTAAATCTGCCCCTGGATGATCAAAAAAGTCCGTAGAGATATATGATCATAAAAACAACATGTAATATTTAAAGGCAGAAATCTATGCTGAAAGAGGAGCAACCACGGGTCTGAGTATACCACACAAAGTGGGGCAATTAAATATCGCTGAACAAAAGAATACAAACAGCAACGCATTTTACTAGCTACTCATTTAGCCACAACCACACCCACAACTGATGATGATGTGACACCTCAAATACTGCAAGCAACATAAATACTAAAAGCTCTCACGTTTTTAGGCACACAAAACACAGCACAAAAGAAGGAGGAGAGGGCTCAGAAAGAAGACTTTTGTGAAGCAAAAGCCTCGTAAACAACATTTTTAATCACCAACCTTTCAAAATCGAATACAAAGCGCTTGAAAAAGGAACGTCTTTTGTGCCCACATATAGCACCAACAAGTTTGATATTGAGATGAGCTTCTTCAAGGTCCTGAGGCAACTACGCTTAAGATACTTTTTTTTCGATCTTTCCAAAGAATGAGTCTGCCGTTTTTAGAAAAAAAAATCGAAGTTTATGCCTCCCATCAGTCAGAAGTTAGTGGAAGCATTTAAAAATCTTGGGCCAGATTTACAAGAAAGTGACTCAGTGCGTGCCGCAAGCCATTTGGCTGCGCCGCACTGAGTCACTTTCAAAGCACAGGCCCCCTGCGCTGGCACACAGACTGCTGCCATGCGCAGGCACCATTGTACCATGGTGCAAGGATGCCTCCGTCATGGGGAGATTGTTTTTGTTCAGGAAGGGTGCAAAGGGGCCATATTTACAAGGACAGGAAAAGTCACGCAGGGTGGCTTTTTCTGTCCTTGTAAATATGGAGCAGTAAAATGCGCCACTAGTACGACACAAAAAGTGACGCACCGGTGGCGCAAGGGGCTTGTAAATCTGCCCCCTTGTTTTCAGTGATCTACAAGCTTCGAACATGAAACACAGTTACAGAGTCAATAGCCTCACTAAAAATGAAGGGGCTTATTTACAAGCCCTTGCGCTACTTTAGCGTCATTTTTAACATGGGAAAAATGATGCAAAAGTGGCGCAAGGGGCTTGTAAATCTGCCCCGAAATATCTCCTTTACAAAATCTTGCTGGAAAACCCCAAAATAACTATGGCAAGCAGAGGAGGAGCAGTTGAGGTTACAGACTCAAAGCTCCATCAAATTAAATTAACCAAACATTTCAATGATTCCCAAACATATCTGAAGTTGGAGCAGGGCCACACCACAGAAGTCACCAAAGCGTATCTCGATCTTTTGAATAAGGCAAGAGAACAGGAATGGATCCACCACGACTTACAACTTTCTTCAACAGGATCACACAAGAACTCCAGATACTTATTTATTGCCTAAAAATCCACAAAAACCTACATGACCCACCAGTAATATCGACAGTAGATTCTCTTCACAAGCCCATAGGGCCATTTTTGGATTATTACCTGCAGCCTATTGTGAAAGAAAGGCCTTCTTACATCAGGGACACAGTAGCACAGTAGATTTCTTAAGGAAGTTACAAGGAGTGGGAAAGACCTCTAGATGAAGAATACAACTCATATAGCATGGATCTCAAGTCTCGTTATACCTCTGTACTGGACAGAGGAGGCATTGAATTGGTTGAATGGGCATTGTTCAAGAATCTGCCACAAGAAATCTCATCGATATTTCTTTTGGATTACACTTCACTTTATATTGTAACCTCTTTCATGAAGATGATAACACTTTTCACCTACAACTAAGGGACTTCAGTGGGCTTTAGGGCAGCACCATCATAAGCAAACATCTATAGGTACAGGTATTATTCAGAACATATTCTGTCAAAAACACATTCGTCATTGGGTCTAAAACTCTTTTGAGGTACATAAAAGAAACTGAAAAGTGATATACAAACCTGAGGAGAGGAATGTTGCTTTATCATTCATTCCACCCATGGAGGCTAAAAGATAATCTGCTGTACTCCCAATTTATAAGAATCAAGAGGATCATGTCTCAGGCTGAAATATTTCAATAAGACAAAAATCAAAGTAACTGATACATTTCAACAAAGAGAGTACCCAAAGTTTAGAAAACGGATGTACTAGAATTGACAACGTTTTTGGAAATGCTTTGTTACAAGACAAGGCAAAAAAAAAAAAAGAAAATATGTTATAATACATTTTCTCCTTCCGTCTCTCCTTTGTTTTAACCTAATACTCACTCCTAGTTTACAGATTTATTGTTTTATTATGCATGCACTGTGTCCTCCATGGATTCCGCTGTTGAAGACTATAATGCTTTGCATTGAGAACTATGTATATTATTGCTCCCTGATTAGCTGTCTTACATATTGATACAAAAGGGGATGATGGACGGAACGTTTGAGCCAATCAAACACTCACCCCCAGTCAACTGATCTGGGTTTAATCCATCATCATTCTTTAGCTCACTCCACCACCCCAGTTCAGACATGGCCATATGCAAATCAGTCTGACCCTGTGCCTCATGGGAACAATCCAGCCCAAACTGCCAAGCCATGTCTTCCCTGGACCGGAAACAAGCATCCTAGGACCGGTTTCTGGCATTTCAGCCGTCATCAGCCAGGCTTGCTTGAATCCAGTGGCAAAGTGAGCAAGGGACCCACGTCTGGGCATACCCCCGCCAACTTAGGGCGACCAAAGGGATACAAAAGGGGATGATGGACGGAACGTTTGAGCCAATCAAACACTCACCCCCAGTCAACTGATCTGCATTTCGCCCTAAGTGGGAAGGGTATGCCCAGACGTGTGTCCCGTGCTCACTACGCCACTGGAGTCAAGCAATCCTGGCTGATGAAGGCTGATAGCCTGAAACCGGTCCTAGGATGCTTGATTCCGGTCCAGGGAAGACATGGCTTGGCAGTTCGGTCTGGACTGTTCCCATGAGGCACAGGGTCAAGACTGATTTGCATATGGCTTTGTCTGAACTGGGGTGGTGTGGTGAAGCAAAATAACGATGGATTAAACCCAGATCTGTGACTGGGGGTGAGTGTTTGCCAATGTGCAGCATTCCGTCCTTCATCTTGTGTGTTTTGCATTTCGCCCTAAGTGGGAAGGGTATGCCCAGACGTGTGTCCCGTGCTCACTACGCCACTGGAGTCAAGCTATCCTGGCTGATGAAGGCTGATAGCCTGAAACCGGTCCTAGGATGCTTGATTCCGGTACAGGGAAGACATGGCTTGGCAGTTCGGTCTGGACTGTTCCCATGAGGCACAGGGTCAAGACTGATTTGCATATGGCTATGTCTGAACTGGGGTGGTGTGGTGAAGCAAAATAACGATGGATTAAACCCAGATCTGTGACTGGGGGTGAGTGTTTGCCAATGTGCAGCATTCCGTCCATCATCTTGTGTGTTTTGCATTTTGCCCTAAGTGGGAAGGGTATGCCCAGACGTGTGTCCCGTGCTCACTACGCCACTGGAGTCAAGCTATCCTGGCTGATGAAGGCTGATAGCCTGAAACCGGTCCTAGGATGCTTGATTCCGGTCCAGGGAAGACATGGCTTGGCAGTTCGGTCTGGACTGTTCCCATGAGGCACAGGGTCAAGTCTGATTTGCATATGGCTATGTCTGAACTGGGGTGGTGTGGTGAAGCAAAATAACGATGGATTAAACCCAGATCTGTGACTGGGGGTGAGTGTTTGCCAATGTGCAGCATTCCGTCCATCATTTTGTGTGTTTTGCACTTATAGAAAGTTGGCATTTTCTTGTCCCAACCATTTGGTGCCTGCAGTCTGTATCCTGGGTCACATGACTAGGTGTAGCTGCTGGCAAGTGGTCTTTGTGTATTACTCCAAGACAGTGAGAAAAATGAGAATTGGAGTTCGCAGGATGGGCAATCCCTGACTTGATGAGTTGGCACCTACCACACTTGCAACATCACAAAGGCTCTGCCTGAACACACTCATAAAGGGTTTGACACTAATCTTTTGTGACCTCCAGACAAGCTTGCCAGGCAGGAAATTCCAACCAAATCTGGGGGTGGAATTCTCCAGAACCTTCCTCTACTCCCAAGTGAGCAGCAGGTATAAATAAGGACCCCCAGACCCAACTCTTCAGTACACCTCCTGACCTGTGGAAGATTCAGACAGACTGCTGTGCTGCTCTGGAAGAAGGACTGCTACTCTGCTTCCCTGCTGTCTGAGTGAAAGGACTGGACCTGCATCTTGAACCCAGGCCCACTAGAGTGACTCCAAGGGTTCATTGACTGGTCTACTGATCAGTCTTAGGGACGGAAAAGGCTCCAACCACCATGAACCCAGTTCCTGGACTCTGTCTTCTGTGAGCCTTGGAAGTGGACCAGAAGGTACTCTGCCAGCCCAGCTGTGGTCCCGTGGGCAGAACTGATGCAGAACGATGCATCTCCTTGCAGCTCCACTTCAGAACCGCCACAGTGCGGCGCATCCCTGATGCCGGACCTCACATTGCAGACCACAGTCTCCTCAGAGCTGCCACTGCGTGACGCATCCTCGACACAGGCTTTCACATCACAAGCCCCTCATCGACGGCATCCTCAACGACAATACAGGACTCTGCATCGCAGCCCTGCAGTTTCACCAGAACCATCGACGCATGATGCATTTCCAACGCAGGCCTGCGTATCACAAACTCCTCATCAACGGCATCCTTGACGACAATGCAGGACTCTGCATTGCAGCCCTGCAGCTCCTCTGAACCGCCGCTGCACAACGTAACCTCGACATGGGGTCTCATAACACTCCGCAAACCATGATTGAGCTTAGATAGCCGCCGGAAGGTCAAGCCTGTGGGAAGCTCCCGGGCTTGGGAATTGCTTTGGGTGAATACCCCTGTTTAGCCGGCCTCTGGATCGTCTTTTCCAAAGGAGACACCTCTGCCCACCTCATATTTTCATCTGGAAGAAGTTGAAGCTTCAACAGCGTCCGTTGCCACGCTCCTGTAACCTGACTCATCACGCTCTTCCCGCTTTGATATTCTGAGCCAGGTGAGCCTTAGGGAGGTTGCAGAGGGCGGCTGGTGATTCAACTGGTGGGGTCAATTTCAGGGACGCTGGTTCTCCGAGTGTCACTTATCCCTTTACTCGCCCAGCCGCCGCATCGCGGACAGAAAAGCCCGATGATGGATCTGCGTAGCCCAAGGTGAGCCCCTGGGTTGGTTCCCACTAGTTGCAGGCTTATTTCGCCCAGTCCGCTATCATCAACCTGGAGCTGCAGTCCGGTGGGGATGGGCATGTTTTGCCCTCCCCCTTGCAATTGTCACTCTCCCCCTACTCGCCCAAGCCACCGCGCGAATCCGTTGGAAGGAGTCCGCCGTCTTAAGTGTTGTGATGATTGTGGGGTCCTACCTTCCACCATCTTACCGTCTGACTGACCCCGATGGCAACGCATCACCCCATTGTGCTACATTGCGTACAGAAACACATAATGCTCAACCTGTACAGCCCGAGGTGAGCCCCTGAGACTGCTCCCAAAAGCTGTAGGCTGATTTTCACCCGGCCCGCTATCACCGACCACGAGCCACAGACTGGTGAGGATAGCCTTCGGGTTGTTGGCTGTGCCTGTCTCCCCTTTCGCCAGTAATGCAAGGGCCAAGCGATCCTGAAGGAGTAATCACACCGCTTCACCTCTCCTCCCCCATGCCATCACTCTCCCCTTGTTGTTTTCGCCTATGAGCGGAGACTGTGCTGACAATATATTGCCCGCATTCTCTGCCCTGAGTGTCTGCCTGATCCCAAAGATGCCTGGGATGGTGCGTGAAGAGCATTCCCCTGCTACCTACTTGCTCGAGTTCCGTCTCCCTTGGCGTTGCGATGGAGCCCGACATCGCACTGAGGCTGCAGACCGGTCTCACTTCGACAAGATAACTATCGTATTTCTTTGTGGTGCTGGTTCCTTTTTTGCCCCCTACTGATACTGCTACCCCTTGCCCCTTCCCACCCGACCACCCGCTTTCTTGGGGATGACTGGTGGGGAGGAAGAAGTTTCTCCATTTGCTTCTGGACTCTTACGGTTGGACTGTGTAAGAGGACTCGATACTGGCTCAGAATACTGCCCCCTCAGCTCAACATCTCGGAGCTCCACATATGAATTTCCCCCACATGACATGTTAACCCAGCCATATCACATGCCCTATTATGTGCCTATCACATAATTGTCCCCTAAATACTTGTTGCGCTAGCCCATTGGTTGGAAGGGCTGCTCTGTGTGACTCAGCTGTTGCAAGTCGTCTTTGGCTAATCCCTGACTACTATTGTTTTCTTTTTATCTGAGAATATGCTGAGATGCCCCACAGTGGTCACTCCATAATGGATGGTAGGGCCCTGTCCATATTAGCCAGGGTGGTGAAGTTTAGTCTCAACCTAGATGTGCTCATTGTATGGTCTTCCACTGGCCTTCTATGCCATTTTTGAACTTCTCACTTCAAGATATTGAAGATCATATCTCTTTATCACATGACATCGACCCCTAGTTTCTCTGCCGCTATCTCTCAGCCCAATTCACCTGGATCCCTCCCATATTCAACTTGATATGAGTCCTCTTGCTGCTGTCCCTGGTATTGGGCTCCTTATCTGATAGAGTGCAGCCTGACCCCCCCATACCTGAGTGTCTCTATCCCACAGCATTTGATTCCATTTTTAGAATCTTACCTGTATTTGCATTATTTTTTACGGTATTGGCATTATATTTGCACTGTATATTATTTATTGCTTATTCACGTCTACTCAGCTCAATAGTTACACGGTATTGCATATATTGTATATCTCCTCCCCTCAGCTCTATATCTACACTACATATTAGATTTTGTAAATTTCGTCCACTCAGCTTCTCTACCCATGCACCCATACGGCCACTATACCTGTTGGACTTATGCTCTGTGACACCTACTGGCTATAGCTCGGATAAGTATCCCCAAGGCCATTCTGAAGGCCTTGTTAATAGACTCAGTAAAGAATCTTCCTGGCCCCTCCATGCACTTGCATCCACCCCTGCGTCTAAAGGGACAACAATCCGAAAGAGGATATATCCCTCAACCCTCTCGTCCCACATCACCCAGCATGGATCCTAACAGCAATATGAACGCTCTATCAACCCCCGCAGGAAATTATTTGTTTCTAATAAACTATCCTCCCAACATAACAAAAAATGCCAGTAGAAATCTCAAACATAGATTCCTCAACCTTACCAAAGAAACTCATTACTGACCCCTATTTCTGTTACAAAAAGGGTATCCTACCAAACGATTACCATTCGGCGTGCTAAATGGAGGAAAGCTCTATCTTCCTCACTCAACACCACCATCACTAAGAAAATCACACACGGCCACAAACTTACCATTGCACCTTGCACGTTAAACAAGGCAGATGCTATCATCTCCATCTACAACAACGGCACCGTGCTCACTCTGTCTTCAGATTGCAACCTTGAACTCTTCGCAGATCTCTTCTCCTACTTCAAGGATGAACAGGATACAACCAACCCCCCGCCAACCCTCTTCCAACTCCCCTCTGACTCCTCTCCATCTGATATCCTCATCTATCCTACCCACTTACCCCTCTTCCCACCACTCTCCCATGGCGAGCACCCACCCTTTTTCAGGTTCCACTGCAGTCCAACTCCCCCACTCCCTCAACGTAAATGCTAGCACTTCCCACACCATCACCATTCCGACATCTCCACTGCCCACTTTTCTTTAGAGCCCTACATTTACACTCTCCTCTACAAGATCAGTACTCCCATTGCCCCCTCTCTACCATCCATCACTAAGGCTCCGATCATGAACCTTTCTGACGTTGGCTCGCCCCAACTGCCATGATTTGTGCAGTTCTCTACACTGCAGTGCTCCCCCCACCAGGAACCCCCAAGGAGTCACTTCATTGACTCTACTCTTGACACTATCAATTCTGAACTGCAACTGATCAGGGCTGACATCCTCAAATTAGTCCACATCACCTCCAACCTGGAACACCAATTGTCTTCACATACTTCTCACGTCCTCACTAACTACACTCCAACTCCCAATCAGCAATCTGTCTCTTCCCCTGCTTCCATAAGAGTTATATATCCTTTTTGAAAATCCACACCAATCCATAACCACTCCTCCCGACCCTATAGACTAGTTTGTCAGCTATCGCACAACGATATACTCTCCCTCTTAACCATGTTTCAACTGACCACAATATACACTCACTCAGGACATCCTACCCCAGTACTAGGTATATTAATCAAATAAACCTAGAACAAGTCCTCATCTCACACACACAACCATCATTACTCTCAAAACATCCCTAAAATGTGCGTTACTCAATTGTAGGTCAGCTGTGAAACATGCGGCGGACATAGATGATTTCATACTTACCAATGACCTAGACATCCTTATGCTCACTGAAACTTGGTTGAAAGAATCCTCAACCCCAGTCTTTAACTTACTAGTCTCTCCCAGTCATGACATCATCAGACTCAACCGTTTAGGATGTCCTGACGGTGGTCTAGCCTGTATATACAGATCCACTCTATCTCAGAAACAATCCCTCACTCTCCCTCTGCCCTCGTGCAGATACCTTAGGATCAACATCACCACCAACGACAACTCAAGATGCTCTCTTCACATGTTCTACCATCAGCCCAGAGATAATCACACGTTCATTGAACAGATCATGGAAATAATCTCCTGTAACACGGATGAACACAATACCCAGATCTTTCTTGGTGACTTCAACATTCATTGGAACAATTCCAACGACCCTCTCATGAACAGTTTTAAATCCTTCCTACAGGACCTGAACCTTATCCAAGCCTGCAACAGGCCAACACAAAACAAGGGGGCCACCCTTGACCTTATCATTGCTAAAGAGAACACTATACAAATCAAAACCATCCTACCTTGCGCCTGGACTGACCATCACTGCATCACCTTCCTCATCTCAGAAAAGGCAACTATCTCTAACGGCCAACCTGTGAGAGCCAAACACTGGGTCCTAGACACCCGTAACATTAACCCACTCACCATGTCACCTCTTAGTAAAGACATCTTGCTCCCGCGCCCCGCCATGAAGAACGCTCACGACCTCACTAGACATTACATCAATTCCATGTAAAAATCATGGACACTCTGGCACCCAAACAATTAAAGAGAATCACGACCAAATAAACCAACCCTTGGTTCAATTGAACCTTAACGAAGAACCCCGACTCCTCAGACTCGCAGAAAAAGCATGGTGACATAACCCATCCCTGTCCAACCTTAAACTGCTACGACAAAGACAAAAGTGCCTACAAAAGGCACATTAGGAACTCCAAAGCATCTTTCTTCCAAAATCAACTAGATACAGCAACAAATCGATCAAAAAAACTGTTTGAATCATCAAACACCAGTCAAACTGCAAAAGCAATCCCCCTCCCTCTGACAATAAAACACTACCTAACTGCGAGACCTTCGCCTCCTAATTTGCTGAGAAAACTAGGCTTATCACCAACGATATCCAAAACTCCATGCAGCATTAAAATCTGAACCCTCCCTACACTCTACCGTCCCCCGTGACCAGGAAGGACGCCCGAGTCACCTACCACCCTCACCAAAAAATAAGGCCAACTGGTCTAGTTTTAAAACCTTCAGCGAAAATGAAATCCTGTAACTATTGACCTCTCTAAAATACTCCAACCACTTCAATGACCCCACCCTTCCCTCCAAATTGCTCAAAGAATTCATCCACCTCCTACTCCCTTCATTGACCACAATTATCAATGACTCACTCACCCAAGGCTCCTTACCTGATTGCCTCAAAAGTGGCCAGGTTACTCCTATTCTAAAAACACCTCAACTCCGACCAGTCTGACCCCTACAATTACCACCCTATTTCCAACATCTCTACCTTAGCCAAACTCCGAAAAAATGTGTTCACTTACAGCTTCATAATCATATCGAGCAATTCCAACTCCTGGACCAATGTCAATCTGGTTTCCATCTAGGTCATAGCACTGAAACTGCCCTGGTACATATAGTCGACGATGTCCTTCGCTCACTAGACCAGAATTAATCTTGCCTACTTATCCTATGTAATCTGACAGCAGCATTTGACACTGTTAATCATGATACCCTTTCAAATCTTCTAGAACATTGGATGGGTCTCGCTGTTACTGTGCTAAAATGGTTCTCCTCTTTCCTCCACAACAGATCTCAGCGCATCCTAATTAACCACGCTCTCTCCAACCTGGTGCTAGTATTGCTGGGTGTTCCCCAAGGCTGTACTCTCTCCCCAACTCTTGAGACCCTAACTGAAATCCTAAAACTCGCCCGCATTTCCTACCACATGTACGTGGAAGACACGCAAATCTATATGAAAATCTCCTCTCTTGATGACTTCAATATCCTCAATACCACCCTGACAAAAACGCAACATTAGCTGACTCGTAACCACCTTAAACTCAATGCCTTCAATACAGAATTCTTAATGATCTCACCACCCACCATTACCCCCAACATCAAAGACTGGCTCCCACATCTTACTGCCTTTAATTGTACCCCACAAATCATTGACTCTCCATGAAAAAACACATCAGTGCTGCCACCAGAGGAGCTAACCATCAATTAAATTTTCTAAGGAAACTAAAACCGTTCCTCCACTTGCCTTACCTCAAAATTGCAGTTCAAGCCCTTGTATTACCAAAATTAGATTACAGTAGTGCCACCTTGGTGGGCCTACCAAAAATCTCACTTGCCCCTCAGAAAGCTACCCTGAATGCAGCAGCGAGGCTCATAATTTAATCAAAAAACATGATCACATCACTCCTGACCTCCAATCACTGAAATGGCTACCCTAAGAGGCTAGGATCCACCTTAAAATTGCATGTATGACCCATTAAGCGCTGCACCACAATACTCCCTCCTACCTGACCCAGAAACTGACACTATCAGGTGGAAACAAGCCTTCCAGAAGCTCAAGCTCCTTACTACTCAAGCCACAAAATTGTGAGAAAAGAAAAGAAAACCTACAACAGATCCTTCTCTGGAATTGCCCCCAAAATTTGGAACTCTCTCCCTCCCGAGATCAGAAGTAACCCATCCACATCCCGCTTCAGAAGTGAAGTAAAAATTCTACTATCCAACAAATTCCTCCCACTCTGAGGTCTTACCTCCCTCAGCTAAGGAGCGATTGTTCCCTACCTGTTTTTGTTGTTGACTCTAGAGACATCATTACCAATCTCCTGGTGTTTCAGCACTACTCTCTCGCCTGTGTCTCGCATACATTCTTTGTCTGACCTGATATTATTTCCAGTCCTCCTTTGCTCTCATCTCCACTCATACCATTTGCAAGTGAAAGTAATTGTAATTTATTGTTCCTCACGCTCTACACCATGTTTGTACATTGCCACAGTTTGTATCATATTCTCCTTTGCCCTTGTATAGCGCTCTGTTCACCCGATGGAATCTTGCTCGTCGGTTATTGCCCTAGTTTTATGTCCGACCCTTTTGTTCTCATCCCCACTCTTACCATTTTCATTTTCAAATATTGTTCTTCATGCCTTATACGATGTCTGTACATTTCCACAGTTTGTATTTAACTTCCTTCGTTCTGTATTGTTAAGCGCTCTGTCACCCGAAAGGGTCTTGTTTATGCTATATAACACTCCAAAAATAAATAAATAACGAAATAAAAATAATTTAAGGTACTTTGTTCAGTGGGTCTAACTTGTCCCTGTACCCGGACCGCCCTCTATTGCGGTTGGCCTGAACTTGTGACTTTGTCCCGGTCCAGCATGACCAGATAACCACAGTTGGCGCTTTGTGCTTCTAGGCACTATTTTCACGCAAAACTTTAAAACTGCATAGCTGATTGGATTTTTGTTGTTTTGGTTTCAAATAATTTTTTTTTTTTAATTGGTGTGGGATTTTTTTGTGTTGTGTTTTCATTTTATTACTGTTTGAATTGCTGCATAAATACTTTACACATAACCTATAAGGTAGGCCTGACTGCTTGTGCCAATCAGGTTAATTTGGAGTTTGCTTGTTACTTCACCCTGACAGGGATTGTAGTTTTTATTTCTGTAGGGCCTTACCCCCTCAACCAGTAACCCAGTTTCCTACATTGGTGTTATAAGTTTAATTCTATATGTAAGCCACCTCTTTTCTAAGTTTAATTACATTGTACTTAAACCACCAGCCTTCTCCATTGTAAACTGATGTAAATCTAGCACATTTTTTATCACATGCATGACCAACTGGGTGTGGATATTTCTGGATCTGTTGATTGCCTTCAACATCATCACCCATGCTGTTCTCAGGATACGAAGTCTAAGGTGAAACCACATATTGACTGGATGAACATCGTTATCACATTTAGATTACATCACCTGCCAGCTGTCCCTGGGATTTGGTCAGACCCCCTTATTTAATGTTCCGGCTTCCACTGACTAAACTGATGTGTGCTCCTGGCACAGGTATTAACAACAATGCTGATGACATTCAGTTCCTTTTCAGACTCTCACCAGGTTCTCATAATATGAACGCACAAAGATGGCCACACTGTAGAGTGGCTTCTTCGACCACAAAACAAATCAAACAATCTTTTACTGTTGGCAATACTATTTAGACCTACAAATGGGTTAAAAGCACTTATGACTTCCCACATAACTCATCTGTGAGGTTGAGGTGGACGCTGTGACCTTCCTTTTTCTAAACACATTTTTATTGAGTTTTTCTTATTCTTGTTGCTTACTACAATATACATGTAATACATCATAGCATCATGCAATAAACAATTTAGAATATGAGGGCAAAGGATTTGTCCAGTCAACAGTTCCAGTTGATCAGTGGTTCACCCTATTAATATGATGCAGCAGATGTATGAAAAAATTCAAAATCATGGTATAACAATAACATAAAAAAACCAGTCTAAAACAACAGGAAGCCTATTCATACATCATAAGCTATAGCAAGGAGGACAAGTCTTTGTCCGAAGGAGAGATGAAATAATCATTGGCCCTATCACCATAGACCGGCCCCGGGTGCTCGACCCAGGCGGTGATTGATAAACTACTCAACTATAGAGACTTGGATGTGGCACTTAGGAAGGCTAGAGAAGCCCACAATACTTTGGCTCTGATGTTTCATTATTCCCAGATGTCACAATACTGGTGCAGGAAGGCAGAACATTATTCCTGCCAGTCAAAAGAAATCAGCAGCCTTGAATATGGAGTACAGTATGCTGTATCCAGCGAAGCTGAGGGCAAACATGGGAGACATCTTGCATCTTTTCAACCCTTAACATGCAATAAAGTTATTTAGAAAAGCAGGCAGCTTCCCCCCATCTACAGATGAAGAGTGGAAGGAAAAAACAACACCTTTCACATCTGGAGTCTGTACATAAACATCACCAAAGCTAGTCACTGATATTGTTCCCTCCCTCCCCTCTGCCTCCCCAACCCCCTCCCTTTTTTTCTCTTTCTTCGCACAGGCCGTACTGCTGCATTCTGACTAAAATTATGTAAGTCATGAGTAAATGTCATATTGCTATCGGCTATACCCAGGTGAACATGATGTCAGAATATGTTAAATTCAGGTTCCTGTTCCACATGTGACTCGTATGCATATCTCCACTTCCTCAGTGGTTGATACTTTATGGTGAATGGTGTCCTGCCTAGTTCTTTATGAAAAGGGTCTCTATAATGGACTCCTGAATTATTTATATGCAATCCCTAAACTATCAGCTCTGACCACTATGCTCTAGAAAAAGGGGGGAACCACTATTCATCTACCTGTAGCCCTCACCAGTCAAGCAGTGGGTACAAGATTCGCCTCCCGGTGTCTCATGTGTGCTCCACCATAACTCCTGTTTACCTAGACTTTGTTCATATTCTTATCTGGGTGGGAACAGGATGGCTTGGTGGAGTGGACGGTGGTTCCACTTGCTAAGATGGAGAAGACAGGGATTGTATCTGGTGAGTGTGTTGTGCACGCTCACTGGTGCTTGGGAGTGCGGGAGCCGCCTTGCGGGTCGATTGGTGTTTTGGGCATGGAGCTGCGTGGTGGCTGGGCGAATGCTCGCTCGCCTTGTGTGTGCGCATGAGAGTGAGAGTTTCGGTCGGGCGTGCGCTGTATCTCTGTTGGTGCGGCTTGGTTGGGTGGTGTGGGGTGTGGTGTTGGTCGTGTGTTCATGGCCTGCAGATTGTAGTGGCATTGCTGTTGCAGTTGAGCTGGGGCGGGGGTTTGTCGGCACGAGCCGCCCTGCGGTGTTCGGGTCGGGGACGGGCTCACTGTGTTGTGCGTATCTTGGATAGAGTGTCAGTGTTCTCTATTCAAGTGACAAGATTAATTATATATTATCAGTGGTATCAGATAGAGAGGTACTATAAGCGAGACCCAAAATCTAATAAGGGCTGAACATACGGGTACTCTATGGTATGCCCCCCTTCTACTTAACGGATTCCCACAGTCATGTCTTAGGTTCTAGACATGTCGTAGGCAAGATGGCCGACGGGTGGGGAGCTCCGGGCGGGAGCTCCCTGGCCAGGAATTGCCTTCTGGCGATGATCCCCTTGAATGTGCCCCCTCCTCGGATCTTTGCACTCGCCTGGGGTTCTGGTGGACAATGGACCTTTTGACTCGCTGATCCCTGAGATTCTACTCGTGGCCTCTGAAGAGCAGGCTCACTCGGCGCGTGCTAAAGACCATCGGACTCTCCCCGGCCTCACCGCCTCAACGAGCACACTACGAGACATGCCTGCGGGCGGCGGTCCGACAGTACGAATGCCGATCTACGATCACTGAGGGGCTGATACCATATTTCACCAACATCAGCACACAAGTAAGGCTGCCCAAGAATATGGAAAAGTAAGACTCTAATAATAATGAATTAGTGCTTACCAGCGCGTACTTGCCTGCCGGCTTGACTGACTCCAACATGGCGGCTAGACGTGATTTCTAGAAGCATGGTCACACACGGAAAGCCCGCTGCTTCAATTTATTCTAAGATCACCGTACTCAAGGATGTTCTGGGATGAATGAGATTGTTTTTTGTATCTACTAAATGTGTATTCCGGCCAAAGTACGACTGCCTGACCCCATGCCTGACCCTAATATGGCGGATGAGCGTAATTTCTAGAAAGACGACCTTAATTCACCACATCGCTCTGACTGATGCACACAGCAGGCTGCGCGCCCTGAGAAGGTGCGGTGATTCGGGACTGATGCATTGAAGTGTGGGCGAGTGTCTGAGGACTGCTACCCGAGGATAAATCTTTTTTGCCTGCCACCCTACCTGAAAGATGTTCTGCACCGTTGATGCCAAGCCTGGAGATACAGGACTTCGTGGCAGTGTGAGATATCAGAGCTAGCGGCATATTGCTCCCCTGTGCACTATATTGACAGTATGTTCTAGCCGGCGGCATGAGGCTGCTTAGTTCGGATTGTATAGAGTGGGAC
This sequence comes from Calotriton arnoldi, assembly GCA_963921515.1. Taxonomy (NCBI): domain Eukaryota; kingdom Metazoa; phylum Chordata; class Amphibia; order Caudata; family Salamandridae; genus Calotriton; species Calotriton arnoldi. Next base: position 1,706,078 of record CAWUFW010001695.1, on the reverse strand, counting down.
AGGATTGACACCCTTGCTGGGGGCTGTGCAACCAGTGAGTTGATCACAGGGGCAGAGTTGTTTCACCCATTAAGAAATGCCCAAATTTTAAATGCCCAACACTCACTACTGCTGCTGGGAATGGGGATGATCTGCAGACTTTGGAACTGTCCCTTCCTCCTCTCCTCTCACCACTCTTGACCTGGGGGCGAGCTGGAGGATGAGGCGGACGGCGCTTCCCTGTAACACCGTGACTGATGTTCTCGATGGAACTTTGACGATGCCCCTGGGCGGAAACCATAACTGTTCTGTACTTACCGCGGTACCCGAGCAACCTTGGCTGATGCCCGGTGGAGCTGTCCTATGCAGCTATAGAGGAGTTTGGCTCTGGTTCACCCCTCAGCCGTCACCTACCCAGCCGGACATCGGACATTGTTTTCCTCGTCTCCCCGTTGTGTTTCCCCCTGTTTTACCATTCCCCCTCAACCTTTCACTCCCCATAAGACGTGTGTACGCGCTAATAACTCATATTATTGTGTAATCTCATGTTTTTCTCCTATGTCTATACTTAGCCATGTAATTATGTAACCTGTAACTCGCTGATCCTCATGTAAAGCGCTCTGATACCTCCGGGTCTAGCCAGCGCTATATAAAACTCTTCAAATAAATAAAAATAAATAAATAAATAAATGGCTTCTACTGACTGTCAGTTGGCGTTCACAGTGTGGGAGTGGGTGGGATGGGCCAAAGGTTCATTAATGTTGGGAAAACATTACTATGTAGTCCTTAAGGCTCTAATAGGAACCAAAGTTGCGCGGACCACAGCACTGTTATAATTCTCCATAGCTCCTTATCGCACACGAGTTAAATATACTTACTCGAAAATTAATAACTTGGAATATCAGAGGATTAAACGATCGCAGAAAAATCTGTAAGATATTTACCTACCTAAAAAGACACTCCACAGACGTTAAGTTCCTACAAGAAAGACGACTTACTAAATAAACCATTAGTAGACTTGTCAGTAAATTTAAAGGAGCATGCTATAATTCCACATTTTCTCAATATGCTGGAGGAGTCCTTCTCTAAATCCAAAATGGGTTACGCCTATTCGGATTATAGACGCAATCACAGACACAGAGAATAGATATGTGGAGGCGCTAGGAGAGCTAGAGGGCCACAGAACAGTTCCTGTTCCCATCTACAGGTCCAATTATGAATACTACAACTAATAATCGTCCACTTAGAATGGTGGAGGATATTTTAATTGCATTCAAGACACGGAACAAGATAAATCCACTGGTCCTTCCCAGGAGACCTCTGGCCACAGCCCATGCATTAAAACACACTGTTTCCCAGAAGCATCTACTAGACATTTGGAGACATAGAATTCCCACCCTCCAAGAATATACAGTTTGCTCAACGGGACACAACATGCCCTCATGCCTAAACTGTAACTTTGTTTCTGGTGATGTTGCCTCCTGGACACAATCATGCTAACATCTATCTCGCACACACTCTGACCATTCTTCTGTCTTGGTCGAACTTAACGTCCCTGAAAGATGACCCCACTGCTTTACATGGAGATTTCCGAAGAATCCTATTCGACATGGTATTTAGAGCCGAAATAGCCTCAGCTATTAAGAAATACTTTGACCTGAATTGAGGCTCTGTCAATTATTACGGCACAGTTTAGGAGGCCTTTAAGGCATATATCAGAGGTGTCAATATAGCCAAACATGCAGACGTTCTGAGATCACTATGCACCAACTTGGCGAAATTCAAACAAGAAATAGGAGACCTTGAAAAGCCGCAGGCACAAACAAACTATCTGCATATGCTACATAAAATAAAATCTAAACATTGCGAATTCCAGGACTATTCAGATCGGGATGTCAAGCATATAGGCAAATATGCAGTAGCTAGAATATATGGAGAGGGGGAAAACTTGGGCAAGATATTAGCACATTTGATGTGACTCAAACTGACTGATAACGTCCCTTGTACACAATCCCCCACAGGCACATTACTTTATAACTCTCCCCTCATGGTGGTAAATTTCAAACAATATTACACAGACATCTATGCCTCACATCCCACATCAGCTACGTCAGAGATTTCCAAATATCTCAATGCCCTGACTAAAGCTTGGTTAGAAGACGTCCACAAAGACCACCTCGCAGCCCCATTAGCCTGTGAGGAAGTGAAAACAGTAATACGAGATATGACCAACGTACGAGCACCTGCCTCTGATGACCCAACAACCAACTTCTCAGAAGAATTAATAGAAGAACTAAGCCCACATATTATGAACCCTTTGAAATGGTAGTGAAAAAGGGGATGTCTCCCTCCCACTATATGTGAGGCATTAATAATAAGTCTTCTAAAAACTGATAAACCATCAACTTTAGGCTCCTTTTTCTGCCCCTCTCCTTCTTAAACATGGCAACAAAAATATTAGGTAAACTTCTAACCAATCGTCTTGGCGCTTGCCTGTCTGGACTTGTCCTTCCTGAACAATCAGGATTTATTCCAGGTAGAACTACAGCCATTAACCTTAGAACATCCTTTGGAACCCTCTCTCAATTAGACTCGGATGCAAATGCTTTAATAGATGCTGAGAAGGCATTTGATTCGGTGGAACAGGAATTTATGCTTGCGGTGCTAGAAAAACATGGGGTGGGAAAAGAGTTTCTTGAAATAATTAGCCCATTGTATACCATACAGCTTGTGTCCATGTTAACGACCAAGGGTCCTATCTACAACAAACTAACGCAGCATGGTGCCGCAAGCCATTTGGCTGCGCCGCGCTGCGTTAGTTTGGAAGCAAAGGGATCCGTCATATCTACAAGGATATGACGGATCCCTTTGCTGTCCCCTGCGCTGGCGCACAATCGGCTGCCATACGCTGACGTAGCCACCCTTGCACCATGGTGCAAAGATGCCTGTGTCGCGGAGATTGTTTTTGTGCAGGAAGGTATCCCTTCCTGCACAAAAACAATCTCTCCGCGACGATGCAAAGGTGACAGCTTCCAGATACACAATGCAGCACGCATGGAAAGAGGAAAAAAACGAGGAGAAATGTAAACATTTCTACTCGTTGCACCTCGCTATGCCTCCCCTGGGGTGCCGCAGCATTTTCACGCATTTCCAGGTTTACGATTTATCATAAATCTGGAAATGTGGCAGAATACATGGGTGTTGCATGGGAACACCCACAGCAACACCCATGTCACCCCCCTTTCACGCAAAGTGTTGCGTGAGAAGGGACAATATTTGCAAGGACACGTAAAGCCACGCAGTGTGGCTTTATGTGTCCCTGTAAATATTGAGCAGCAGGTTGCGCCGCCGGTACGTCACAAAAAGTGATGGATCGGCGGCGCAAGGGGCTTGTAAATATGCCCCCAAATCCTAAAAGGGCCATATGACTGAAGCTCCAGAACACCAAATCACACTTTGTGAAGAATTCCGAATAACAATTTGAGAATCTGTATTCGTTATGTCACATACGGCCACATGCCAATTAGTGATTTAGTTTGATTTGCATTCGCAATTTACCAATTCTCAAATACCGAATCTGTAAATTGGAAATGCATTCACAAATTGTGATAGTCACATTTTGGTAATGTTTTATGACCTAACAATGAGGAAGTACTGAAAGTCACTATCTGTGGAGGCCTTGGGATCAGAGACCAAGGCACACAGTGTGTACTGTGCAGACAGAGAAGGATTTTTGTTGTGCAGAACCCACATATTGACAACATGTCAGCAGAAGACGTTTAGAAGTATGGTGGAGGAAGGAAGAGAAACCTCTAATTCGATGTGAAGGACTTGGAGGTACTCACTGAAGAGAGTGTGTAGCTCATAATAATGAGGTTTTTGGGAAGAGCTCCTTCACTTTAAAGGGCATCCAAGAAAATATTAACTCTGTGGGAGTTACACGTCGTACAATCGAAGAGCTACGTCAAAGATGAACCAGTCTGCGATCCCACACCAAAGAGTGAATTCCATACTGTTTAATGAAGGCACATTTTACAGGTGGAGGACCATCAACCCAGCCACCGCCAGGACCTGTTCAGCATTTAATAGAGTCCGCCCTACAGCCTGAGATTATAATGGGTATACAGATATTGATACCGCTAACCACACTGTACATCTAAAAGGTAAGTGTTAAATTAATAGTCTCAACATTTAAAATTCTTATTAGAAACTAGTTCTAATTTGCTATTTAAAATAATGCAACTTCCACTCCAGACTAATCTTTTGGTTTGTTTTACTGTTTCATTATGTGAGATGTAGTACGTACATTAAAGTGCCCCTGTACATATACATTCAGACTTTTGAAACAATGATATATACATTAATGGTGAAAAAACTATTTTGTAGTTCTTAGTAGGAATTTGAAGTGTAATATATCCTTTGAAATTGGAAAAAACCTATTTCTTTAAAGATCAGCACAGTACCATACATTTAAATATAGCACATATGTACTATCGCAGAGAAGGTAAGAGTAAGTAGCAAAGGCACCTCCAGACACTCAATCTGACATGGGGGAAATAAGGAGCCTCCACCCACTATGTCACGATCTATGCCTTCAAGACGCACACCAACAGTTCCAACCCTGACAGAATGTGCAGAAGACACAGAGGAACCTTCAACACCCAGGGAACAACCTGCTTTAAGGCCAAGACGAATGTGAAGAAGCCATTTACAGCAGCGTTGCAGTGTTTTACTTAAAGATCTTCAGCTCATGTAGCATCGAATGATAGGGGAGAATCCTCAGATCTGTTTGGTGGTTTAGAGGCCTCCATGCTAGGAGTGCAACACCAGCAAAACAAAAACAAAATCTGTCAAGAAAAAGTTAGTGGGAATTAACAGAAACAACAATTCCATCAAAGAGGGTTTAGACGATCTCACAAATCCAGATTGTGACAAATTGGGTAATTGACCAGAGGTCAGGGGCGTAACACAGGCCTCCGCAGCATTCGCGGTGCGGGGGGGCCCCCAAGCTCCAAGGGGCCCCCTCAGCACAGCACTCTGGCCGGAGAGCTCCTGATTGAGCCCGGAGGGGGCCCCTCCACGTACCTTGCAGGGAGGCCCCCTCAAGTTTCGTTACGCCAGTGCCAGAGGTAGCAACCAACGTATGTTCTGTTTTGCAACAGGAAGCTGTCTCACATAGGAATAGGCATCACCAATATATCTCACACATTGTTGGTTTCACTAAGTCAATTAACCTTCTTGCACATGCTACTGGCACTTTATCAATGTGCACGGTAAACATGCAAGTTGAGATGAGACACTATGGGGCATATTATCTAGGAAACGCGATAAAAATCGCATTTCCCGCTTTTCGCGATTTTGGCCAATGCCGGCTATCGCTGGATTTAATCGCCAAGATATCGCGTTATTATCAACGCATATCTCCAAGGCGATTAAAAATCCGGCAATAGCGGCGAAATGCGGGATTATCGCTGGGAATCCAGCGATAAACCTGAAGCGATAGGGGAATCCTTATTGATAGGGAGATGTGGACTTAGCCGTACAATCCACCTCCCATGATACAGATAGGCAAGTCAGGATTTTTGCTGACGTTAATTACCGGAGATAACCGCGGTTAGTGCTGCTTTTTTAATCGCTTCGCGGTTCTGGGGCCGCGTTGTTAATAGGGCGAAGTTGTGTCTGCGAGTGTTTCCATGACGTGTTAGTCAGGAACGCCTACTTTGCATGTCATTAGCGATATATATTGCTGACATGCAAAGCGGCACCAAAACGGTCGCTTTCGCCATGAAGCTGTCGCTAACAACTGTTAGCGACAGCTTGCTAATAGGGCGATAGAAATATCACCGCTTTAGCGGCAAAAAGTGCCGCTAAAGCGACGATACCGCCCTTGCTAATATGCCCCTATGTTGGGGAGGCTGGATGTGCCTTGTGCAGGTAACCAGTGCCACTGCTGCTTCTGGAGTATTAGTTGATGGTGAAATTAAAGAGGCAGTCTCATTGGCATAGCTACACCTTTTGCCGCCCGTGGCAGTCCCTGCGTTTGCTGCCCCGCGATGGCCACAGGTAAGAGCAGGGGGGTGCTGCCGATCCCGACCCGGACCCCCCTCCCAGCCCCCTTGCTACGCCACTGGGCAGTCTCAGCAGCCTCTCTGTGACTAAGGGCGTGAGTGTGCCTCACACTCGTAGACTAGCTGCAGGTGGTGATGCCTCTACATCTGGTCCTACTACAACCACAGAAAAGGGAAATGATGGGAGAGAGAGAAGAAAGCATTGGGAAAATATGGAAGCATTTGTACTTGTGAGTTTGGCCTTTGTTACAGGTTTTAAATATCATCTATGTCAAGATTGTTAATGCATTGATAACTTTTCAGAAATTTGAGAAAACACTGATATTAATCAACAGCCTCAAATAACGGTTAAATGTTAATTATATTTCTGTAACAGCAAAACTGTCATCTTGTGCTTTCTGCAAACTTTTCTTTTAACACTTACCTTAGAAATAATGCGTTCTTATGTCTGCACATGGTGCTCTTCCTTCGCAGCTCTCGAAGCATCCTGCTGTAGATGGGCGTGGCCTCTTTAGCGTCAGAATACAAATTCAATCAATAGCGGAAAGTCCCTTTCTAATTGCTATATTATGCAATATAGCACAAGTAGCTATGAATGAACATATATCGGGGTTATATTGCAGTGCCCCACCGCTCTTATGTAGAAAGGAAATCTTCTTTTCATAAATCCAAACGTTCTCTCTGCTACAGAGCGTGTTCACTTGTGAGCATTGCTGTATCATCAGGGTCAGACCGGCCTATAGGGCAATCAGGAGGCAGTGCTGGAAGGGCTGCCTGACAGGCCAATATGTGGGACAGTTCTTTGACTGCTTGTGGGCCTGTTTTAGGGTCTGCTGGGCTGTTTTTTACGGTTAATTCCCCTGAGAATAAAACAAACATTCCCTGAAACAAGCTCAGATCCATGCAGTCTTCCATACCTTGCAAAACAAGATGCCTGACCCAGACTGCCTGGCCTTCCACCTCAGATACCTGCCATGCTTTTTCAGATGGCAGCTGTTGGAATTAAAGATGTATTTCAATTTAAAGAGCTTAAATGTTTCTGCCTCTTTTTTATGTTCTTGTCTCGAGTTGAAATCACAGTGGTCTTGCTCCTTTTGTATTTGGATTATGAAAACAGCATCTGTGGGGACTCCTAACTATCTAAGGACACTGCCTGTGGAACACAGGAACTCACAGTGAGTGTCAGCCACGTGTACAGCACAGCAAGAGTTCCCTGGACCAAATATCCTAACAAAGCAGAATCCAGCATTACCTCTGTGCACCCCCTTGTGATCAATCAGGAGTGGGCTGCTTTTAATGCCAAGAGCCTGTAGGAAAAAAGAAGGAACACAGCCTAGATATGCAACATTCTCCCGAACAATATTATTTTAAGTGCTTTGTTAGCACTGGTGTGAGGTTCTTGGGACTCCCTGTGCTGTCCTTCAGCAGAGGGTGCACAGTGCCTCTGGTATGTCCTTGTTTCTCTGACAGGCAGTAAACAGGCTTTGTCTGTGATAATGTTATCCTCTTGAAGGCCATGTCCCTTGGGAAGGGGCTGGAGGGTTAGTCCCAGGAGCTTTGTGGGGAGGGTGGGGAGATAACGCCTCTTTGAATAGTCAGGCTTCAGGGCCTCATTTACGAGGTTTTGGCACAGGGCAGCGCTGCAAGGAATCTTGCTGCGCTCCTTTGCCTCAAAAGAAAAGGTCAGGAATGTGCCGTATGTATGAGATACGGCGCATTCCTGTCCATTTCCCTTGCACTGGAGAACAATGGGTTGCCATGTGCCAACGCAGGCACCCTTGCGCCATGGTGCAAGGGTGCCTTCGTTGCAGGGATGATTGTGTTTGTGCAGGAAGGAACACCTTCCTGGACAAAAACTATCATTAACAGTGTTTTGCTCCTTCAATGTGTGCTGCAGAATGCAGCAGCACATAGAAAGAGCAAAAAACAAGGAGAAATAAAAGCATTTCTCCTTGTTGAGCCACCCTTACGCCTCCCCTGGAGAGGCGTACATTTTTGGTGCTGCCTCAGATTTATGATTCCTTGTAAATCTGGGGCAGTGTCAAAAAGCCATGGGTGTTGCTGGGAAGACTCACAGCAACACCTATTGCACGCCCCTTTAACGCAGAAAATTGCATCAAAGGGAACGATATTTACAAGGAAGCGTCAAGCCACACAAAGTGGCTTAGTGCTGCCTTGTAAATATGGAGCAGGACACAGCACCACCAGAGTGTCGCAAAAAGTGATGCTACGGTGGCGCAGGGGCCTTGTAAATATTCCCCCAGCATTTTTCTTCAACGCAGCAGATTGTCTTGTGAGATCTGGCCTCTGTGCATTTCAAAGATCAGTATTAGCACCCGGATTGACCTTTCCCTGTGTTTTTGCAATGAAATCTGGCTTGTGTGACTTGCTAGAGCTCCGGTCATGGTTGGGATAGAAATGTTTGTGGCCATGATCTTTCCATGCCTTGTAGATTGTTTAGTCAAGTTTGAAGGTTATGCTCTGCTCTACTAGTAGCCAGTGAGGTTCTATGAGGTCTGATAAGATGTTGCCTGATTTCTTCAGATTGAAGCAGCATAAATGCTTAATTTTATAGATGTTGCGTGAATTCCGTTTATGGGTACCCGCTTAGACAAAGTTGCAATAGCTAAATCTCTGTAGCGCCATTGCCCATGTCAGTTCATTGTGGTGAAGTGACTGCAGCAGTAAAAAGATCCCTCCCATGAGCAAGATGTTTAAATTGGTGTTTTTACTACCTTTATGTCAAACTTAACCCTAGGTTCTATGCTTCGTAGGCAGATGATGGTGTGGCTCTCAACTCCAGAGGAATAGCAGACGGAAATCTGATTGATCGTCACCATTCAGTATTCCACCAATAGTCCCAAGAACATATTAATGACTTGACGTGACAGAGGTAATTCATGCGGGGCCCAGCATGATATATATTTCACTGATGACAAGCTAAACCCCTTTGAAATATGTTTACTTCTGTTTGATAAAAATGATTGTACCGTTTTAAGGGCTGTTCCAATGATCTTATCCCAATTATCCAGTTTCTACATTAGAGTGGTGCGGTCAATCAGGTTGTATGCTTCCTTTAGTGTAAAGAAGAGCCGGATAGCAATACATTTCATCTCAAATGAGGCGATCACTTCTCCAATACACACAATTGCAGTCTCATTTCCTCTTCCTGGTCCACAACCTGATTGTCTGTCATGGAGAATGTTATGTACTCCATTGAACTCTTGCAAATGATGTACCATGATTTTACTGATAAAAGGGACGTTTGAAATGGATCTAAAGTTTGCTGGGACTATGGGTTTGTTAAAGCCTTCATTAGTAGGGATAACAATAGACTGTTATAAGACATTCCAGCACTAGTCTTTTGAGAAATTAGGTCTTGACAATTTTCATTATATCCACACTGAATGAGGACACATTTTCCTTCATTGTTGTGGTTGAACAAGGCTCCACAGAGATAATTGGGGCTTTAGCTAGCAGGTTTAAGCATTTAATTGATGTTCATAGTGGTGAATACTGAAAATTAATTGTGGATGGTTGGTGGATCAATAAGATTGCATTAATAAGATTGCTACTAAAGCAGTTGTGTTATTTGATATGTTTGGTCGTGTGAGTAATTGGGTTGTTGGTTGATAGGAGTGAAACCCTACTTAAGCAACAGCCACAATTCTTGTCAGTGTGAACCACAAAAAGTCACTAAATTAACCTTCACTTAAACCTCTGGTAGCTTGGCACAAAAGCAGTCAGGTTTAACTTAGACGCAATGTGTAAAGTATTTATGCAGCATACAAACAGCAATAAAGTGAAAACATAATAGAAGAAAAACTTCACACCAGTTTAAAAATAGTATAAAATGTTATAAATAAAATGACACCCAAATGACAAAAATCCAGTCAGTCGAACCACCAGAGATATTCAATTTTAGAGATTGAGGTAAAAATTGTGCTTAACAGCACAAAGCGCCAACTGTGGTTATCTGGTAGTGCCAGACCTGTACAAAGTCACAAGTTGACGCAGACCACAATGGAGGCCCTGCTGGACACAGAGACCAGGTTAGGCATGCTGAGAACTGTACCTTATGTCCTTGATGTGGGGCGTTGTGCTGCTGTTCCAAGGAGCGATGCGGGGTCCTGAGTCAAGTGTGTCACGCAGCATCGGTTCCAATAAGAGATATGGGGTCCCAGGTCGAGATGCGTCATGCTGTGTCGGTTCCGTTGAGGAGCTGTAAGGGCTGTGATGTGAGGTCTGTATTGAGTTGCATCGTGCTGTGCTGGTTACGATGAGGGACTTCGACAGCTGCTATGCGAGGTCCTGCATTGAGTTGCGTTGCGCTGCGTCAGTTATGATGAGGAGCTGCAAGGGCTGTGTCCAGTTGCGTTGTGCTATAATGGTTCGTATGGGCTGGCAGAGCACCTTTATTCCCACTTCCAAAGGTCTAGGACTGTGGAGGCACTACTTGGGGGGGGCGGGTTAGGACTCACAGCGGGCAGAGTGCAGGTGCAGGGTTCAAAGGTGTTCGATCTTGTTGTGTCACTGTAGCTCAGAACAGGAGGCCACCCAACTAGCCCTTGGAGTCACTCTGGTGGTCCTGGGTTCAAGGTGCAGTTCCAGTCCTTCTTGCAGAAGAGCAGCAGGGCAGCAGAGCAGTCCTTCTTCTGAGTATTCCACAGGTCCAGAGGTGAAGAGCAGGTCTGAGGGTCCTATTTTTATACCTGGTGCCTCCTTTGAAGTAGAGGAGGCTTCTCCTCGCAGACATGTCTGGAATTTCTTGGCTTCCTGCCCTGGTCCCTGTCTGCCTGTAGGCACAATAGTCTAGTGTGAAGTTCTTGAAGTACAAGTGGGGCTATACACAGCTCTGCCCTCCCATCCTCCCTGAAATTGCCCGTCTAGGCACACCAAGTGCCTCTGTTGTGTGGCTGTCTGGGAGGGATACGGAAAGGCCAACTACACCCAGTGAAGTGACCCAGTAACAGGCTGCAGGCACCAAACGACTAGGACAAGAAAATGCCAACTTTCTAAAAAGTGGCATTTTCAGAATTGTGACTTGAAATCCGACTTGACCATGAAAGAGGACTTTAAATTGCAGTTCTGCAGTCACCAACCATACCTTTCCTTCCTGCTCCCAATCAAAAGTTTAAATTGTAGATGGAGGTCTGTGCCCGTAGAGCAAATGCAGTGAAAGGAATATTAATTTCCAAACCTCATGTTCTGTTGTGCTTTTTAGGCAAGATGTGCCGTTTATAATTGTTCGTTCCAACAGTGAAATCACACAAAAAACAGCAGAACATTTGTTTTTAATTTTCCTTCTCTTTTATTATTCCATTGGTGTGCATGTGTTTTCATGTTCTCACACTCATGTTCTGACTCCCTCCTCAAATACCCACCCCCACGCACGTTCCATGTTGCTCCCTACCCCAGCTTGTCTGCTTCCCACATCTCTCCCTTCCATTTTTTTGCTTTTATCTTCTTTAATTTTCTCCTTCCTCCCTTCCTGAAGCTACTTTGTGCTCCACTGCAACTTTGTCACCTTTTTCCATTTCTACCCCTTGTTCAATTCTCCACCCACCCACTCCTCCATTTAGCCCCTGCTTTTCCCACAGGGATTGCAGTTTTTCAAAAAAAATCTATTAATAATAATAATTTTTGGGAGAGCCCAGCAGCTGCAATTTTCTGCCTGATTGCTCCTTTTTCAAAATGCCTTTTTCTGCACACTTTTTTCTTTAAGTTACTGCTTCAAGCTAGGTGTTCTTCATCTTGGAATGCTAAATAAAAATAAAATGATGACCGCATCATGCCAAATACATGTACATCCATGGTGGGTCAAGTGCGCATATTCAACATCATTCTGGGCTACTGAAGAAACATGACCCATATGTGCGCATGTGTGATAACGCATTAGCACGTACAGGTCATCTTGCTTCTGTTTTTGTCCAATGGCAAAAAAAAGCATTGTTTTTCTCTTTTTATTGATGTTGCCCATTGGGAAAGCAAGTCTGCATTGGCAGCCAAAAGGTGCTCTCTATTGGCTTTACCAAAGCTTGTTTCATATTGGCTATTTGTTGGTTAAACCAGGATATTAAGTTCTTAACTATTTGCACTTTCAGTAAACCGTAAAAACTCATCTGTTACCTCAGTCATTTTTTCCACCCTATGTGCGTTGCAGCAATGTTCTCAGCAAACACATGACCATAACTACTTAGGAATGTACGCTTTATATTTGATTAACATACCACAACATACTTATAATAGAGAACAAAAAGAAGACCTATGGAGTATGCCATCACTGGAAATATGATGCCCACCTAAAGCTCACACAACCTCTTTTCCCACATAAAAAAATAGTTACTTAAAAGGACAAGCATAGGCAAAGCCAATAGGTCTCGGCAATGCCCGAGCTATTGGCTTTGTCAATCTGAATGTCTTTTAGCCATGTTGTCTAGCAGCACATCTGCTGTTCAGCTTGGCTGAAATTTGTTGATAGTCCAGAATCACAGGATGTTGAGCGGAAGCCGAGTCTCTTCGCCCTCCCATGTTGAGTTTATTGTCCTGCGCCTCCTAACACAAAAAGGGCTATGACATGACCTGCACTAGCTGCATCATAGCACTTTTTTCAGTGACTTTCAGCCATGCTGGACAGCAGATGTGCTGCTAGACAACATGGCTAAAAGACATTCACACTGACAAGGCCAATAGCTTGGGCATTGCTGAGATATATTGGCTTTGCCAATGCTTGTCCGGAGTCTTGCTGAACAAATGTGGAAGTGATAGTGAGAAACAGTTGAGGAGCTTTGAAGTGAAGTGAGGATGTGGAGGAATGGCCAGAGCTGCTGATAGAGGAACTGGGGAACCAGGTTCTAATCTTGGGGGCAGCATAAAAATGTGTGATTCTTGACAAATCACTTACGCTTTCCCCTGCGTACGACAATGAATGTGTCATTGTGTAATGTAACTGGTGAGCACTTAACGCGCTCCAATACCATTGTCTGGTGTTAGCACTATGGCAAGATGGAGGCCGGAACAAACTCTCCAATACCATCGGATCGTGCAAAAAAAAAAAAAACAGCAGTGACTCAGGAGGTAGTGGGGGGGACAGATCAAGCAGGGAAGCAGGCGGGAATGGGGAGATGGGCAAGCAACAATGGGAAAAAACCTTAATTGAGGCAGTATCAGCAAAAAAAATGAATGTGTCATTGTGTAATCTAACTAGTGAGCACTTAAAACGCTCCAATACCATTGGCTTGTGTTCACACTATGGCAAGACAGATGACGAAGTGAGCGCTCCAATACCATCAGATCGTGCAAAAAAATAAACAAGTGCTGTTCAAGTTTTAACACATTTTTAAGAAATGCATTCGTACATGTGCATGCATTTTAGTGGTATGTGTGAATGTGTACAAGGGAGACAGCCTGAAACACACAAGTACTCCTATGGAGTGTTTGAAAACAAAGAAGAAAATAGCTCTGCAAACCATGAGCAGTGTAAGGAGATATGTGCTTGTTCCATGCGCTATGGGAGGGCCAAATACAAAAAGAGGGCATGACGCCCACACGCCATGATGAATGGTATCAAAGAAAATGAGAGCGACTCTGAAGTTTACCAATGGTAGGAGATGGACAGCCTGTAAGCCCACAGACAGAACACAGCATGTCTCTTCAAGACCTAAAAACTGTTTAATTTATGCATTAACAGATTTAAGAAATACATTTAAAAATATATGTCATCAAACAAAATGCAATGTACAGTAAAATTAATTAAAAATATAAGCGATGGAATCCATCAACCACCACACTTCTCTGTAATGTACTAGGTACTTGTTAAGTAAAACAATGTTGTCGATGCTGTATCTCGCTGAAACACGTCGGTCCCCAAAAACAACAAGGCGCAGGGCAGCACTGAGAACCACTTGCTCCAGGATGTTTACAGTGGCTAGTCCTGTCGTGCTGTTGCTGGGAAGGAAACGGTATGCATGTCTTTTATCAGCCAGTAACCTTCGGCGTAGCACTGACAAGCCTGTTCCGCAGCTTCCTTGACTTTCAGCTGTCTGCCCTCTCCTTGCACCGAGTCGCAGCCCTCGCGTTACAAAATGTCTGTAGTGTCACGGTGTCAGAACTGTGATCCACAGACAAGGTGTCATGATCACACACCTGCTGGGCTCCTGCTGCGGCACTCTGGGCGACATGTGGTCACCACACCAGGAGGACGCTCCAGCTTGACATGTTATCATCACATTAGTATGGCTAGCTCGTGGCCACATTCCAGGAAAACATATTTATTGCATTTCAGAAATACTGCAGCTCGAGAACATTACAATCTGCTCTTTCTGATCACCAGATCTGTTTGTTCATTCTGCAAAGACCTTTTCAGCTTTATTGATGTTCCTTTCCTACGCCTTGTAGGGAAATATTGCAACAGTGGGGTGTTGTTTGAGGAGGGCTACCTAAAGACAGAGGTTGGTGTTCCAGGCATGACAAACATTGTGTAACACAGACCTTTTTAATGACATATGCCATTGGTCAACACATACATGCGTCCGGGTGATGTAAAAAGATGTAAATTACATGGTATATGAAGTTATCAGTGGTAAATTATACAGAGCTAGAAGTTGGCGCCAAAGACAGACCTGTAATGTACTAGGAGTTGTTATCAGTAAAAAGTCATTAATTAATGCTTCAGGCATTTTTAAGGTGGAACTGCCTGCAACTTAGTGAAATATAAAATATTCAGTCTCTGTCTAAAAACTCTACCAAGTGTTAAAGGAAGAGCATATTGCACACAGAGATACTCAGTCATATTTCTGAAATCCCCAAAGGTGAAAGCACATCCACTTTCCATTCCAGAAAGAGTTTAGGGCAGCGGTTCGCAGCTTTTTGACTTCTGTGGACCCCACTGAATCGCTGCTGCAAATTGATATGCTAGAGTCTAACACATCCTTTTGTCTTTTAGAAACAAAACCAAATTTGAAAAATGCCAACATTTCCATTAAAGTAAAAATGTGGATTGTTGTGTATTTTTGTTTGCGAATTAAAAAATGTCGTAGTTTGTGTGCTATGTAGTTGTTTCTGTAGTTTTCTGTATTTTTTGAGGTTCAAATCATAGAAATGACTTAGGTGTCGGTCCTCTACTTCCAATAGTGATTAAGTGGGGTCCACAGAGGTCAAGAGGTTACAAACTACTGCCATAAGTTTTTTCTCAAATGGAAAGTAGAATGTGCTTTCCCCTTTGGGGATTTCAGAAATACTGCCGAGTATCTCTGCATGAAATCGGCTCCTCTTTTTCCTCTCGCTAGTGTTGCACCGAGTTTCAGTTCCATCTTAAAAATGCCTGAAGCATTATTTAATGACTTTTACTGATACCTCCTAGTACATCAGAGGGTTGTCTTTGGTGCCAACATCCAGCACTGTGTAATTTACCACAGATAACTTTATATACCATGTAAATTACATCGTTTTAGATCACCCGGACGCAAGTATGTGTTGACCAACGGCATATGTCATTAGAATAGTGTATGTTGTTACACAATGTTTGCCATGCCTGGGACACCAAGCACTGTCTTTAGGTAGCCCTCCTCAAACAACACCCCACTGTTGCAATATTTCCATAGAAGGTGTAGGAAAGGAATATCAATAAAGCTGTAAAGGTCTTTGCTGGATGAAAAAACAGATCTGGTGATCAGAAAGAGCAGATTGTAATGTTCTTGAGCTGCTAAATTTCTGAAATGCAATACATATTTGTTCCTGGAATGTGGCCACGAGCTTGACATAGTAATGTGATGATAGCATGTCACCTGGAGCGTCCTCCTGGTGTGGTGTGACCACATGTCACCCAGAGTGCCGCAGCAGGAGCCCTGCAGGTGTGTGATCATGACAGCTTGTCCGTGGGGTCACAGTGCGGACACCGTGACACTCACGGATAACATTTGCTCCCCCCATGTGAAATGTTAGCACAGCCGTGGCCACTCTCTCCGACTGCTTGTCCCAGATCCCTGGAACAGTCTTCCCACTCATAGTAAAAACACTCACTCGCATGTCTCCCACGTGAGAATGTTAAAAGCATTTCTCTTTTACTAGCTAGCCCTTCAAGCTTTCTTCTTCCCCGGCGTTTAGGTTCCATATCGCCAAGATGCCTATTTTATGAATAAAACAACCAAACAGTCAATCAACCAAGTCCTGTTACACTGAAAAAAGACAACTCCACAATACGAATGCTTAACGCAGCCGAACGTACATTCACAAATTTGTGGGGTGTGTGGAAGGCTGCCAGAGAAACTGGAGGGTGAATTCCCCATTGTGTTGACTAATGCTTATTTGAATCAAAGCAGACCAGCGGTGTGATGCAAACTCACACATAAGTAGGATGTTCTATGAATGAGATTAAAACTAAACCAGAGATGTCTACATGCTGGAGAAACATACCCTGAATGTGGGATATGTGTGATAGTCAGTAATTTCACTCAACTGAAGTGTTGCACAGTCAGCATTCTATTCCTTCAACAAGTAACATGTGCTTTGATAATATGAACAGTCACATACATGTCCAAAGGGAGACTATAAGTGTGAATGACGTATGAGTAAAGTTCTATTTTCCAAATGTAATTAGAGTTATGAATTGCAAACATGAGAAACTTGTGCAAATCAAAACAAGATAAATGCTCCTCCACAACATGGAGGTACAGCAGATGATGCTAAAGTCCAGTCAAAGTCTCTGCACCATGAACCATTTGCTTCAGTGACCCTCCCTTCTGACGACGAAGATGATGAACATTCCTAAAGTGCGACAAATATCCGATCGGGTGTCTTGATGCTAAATAAGAGAACAAGCAGAAATTAGGGCTGACTGCAGAGCCACTTTTACAGACCTCTGCAGAACATCTGATGGTTGGATTACGTTCTCAGAGATACAGGCAAGCCAAACTCCCGGAGCCAGAAAAGCAGTGGTGGCCGACACAATGAAGAGGTGGTGCGGCGTGAGGAGGGGACGCGGGGGAGCGCAGGAGGGGGAGTGCGTGAGGGGGGGTTAACAATTAAAAAAAAAAAACACTTACCTGGATCTGCTGCTGCCTCCTGCGTCGTGCCTCCGTGCTCTCTTCCTGGTCCCAGCCTCCCAGCATACACGGGGACAGACTCCCTGTGCAATCCCCATGCTGCTCTCATGCTATGAGAGCAGGGGGGGATTTGTCTGAGTGGGCTGAAAAGACGCTCCGCTCAAACCAGGGAGTCTGGGGGGGTTTCTCGAGTTCGGCTGTTCAATGCAGCCATGCTGGAGAAACCTAATTGTGCATGTATGATTGGCTGGCCTGAGATGGCCGGCCAAACACATATGTGCACTTAGAGAGTTCCCATAGCACTCCTCCTCCCCCTTCCCTTCCCATGCCTCAGCCCCACCCTCCCTGAACGTGCTGGCTTAGAGCCGACAAATGAAAAATAAAATGATTTAGGTAATCATTTTATTTTTCACCTGCTGGCTCGGACCCCATGGAGCGAGGCTCCTCATCCATTGTGGAGGAGCCGCCCCTGCAGAAAAGAGAAAGATCTTCCACCTCTCCTCCTACTTTTAATTCTCAGCGACATGAGTAGACAGCAGTTTCAGATCTTAAGGCTCTGTTTGGAACATACACCCTAAGTGTTTCTGAGATACGGTTTTGTAATGGACTCTAAGAGCTTCTGACCTCAGATAGGCACGTCCCTAGGAATCCTGCAGCCAAAAGCCCGAATGCCCCATGTCACTGTAAATGAGTAGCACCGTTTCCTACACCCAGGCCATATAAATAGCATGCAGCCTGCAGACCCTCAAGCCTAAAGGAACAAATACATTCCCAGGACCAAAGAATGCCATTGGCAGGTTCTGCAGAAGCACAGCAGAAATATCAGAGGCTGTACATAATTACAATCGATAGAAAACGTTACAAATTAATTTTAGATATAAAGGGGCATATTATCAAGGGCCGGCGATAAATATCGCAAAGCGCGCTTAGCGCTTGCATATTTATCGCCGGCTATCTCTGTAATTTATCGCCCGGTTAGCGCGTTATTAACATTGCGCATCGCCGAGGCGATAAAAATTTCAGAGATAGCGTGGATATCGCCGTTTTCCATGTGGAAAACGGCGATATCCTAGATGATAGGGCCTGTGGTCTTAGCCACAGAATCCACCCTCCATGTTAAGTATGCCTTAGTCAGGAATTTAACAGACGTTAAATTCCTGCGTTAAAGCATACTTAACGCGATTAAAATTATCGCTTCCCGCATTGTAAATATCGCGAAGCTGCCTTCGCGATATTTACCCATGTTGTTTCCACAGACACGCCTACTTTGCATCTCATTATCGATGCGAAGTCAGGCGTGCTGGAAACGGAGCAAAATCAGCAAAACACGCGATAGCGTGTCTTTGCTGATAAGGCGATATAATTATCGCCGCTTTTCGGCCGAAAACGGCCACAAAAGCGGCGATAATTGTTTATCGCCGCCTTGTTAATATGCCCCAAAGTTTTCCAAAAGTAGAATGCAAAGGGGATTTTCAAACACCACAAATAGTCAGTGGCTTTGTATATCCTCACTTCTGCATCACAGTTAGTAGAAACTTTATTTATTGCTTTGGGTGAAAAATGTCATGAAAGCGCAAGCCACATCAGAAGCAAAGCCCATCCATCCCCTTGCAAGGAATAGAGTAAGGGGTTAGGAGTAATGGTGTATATTAATAAAATAATCCTTCTGTCGCAGAATGATTTCTGACATCATCGGTAGAATTTTGAATTGGTACCTAGATAACTTGTTCATACACCCATGCTGGAATGGCCCTTCTGCCAAGCTTGTATTTTCCATATGGCTGCAGGCTTCGGGCTACTTTCAGAGCAGGGTGAGCGGTGCTACCCTACAAACACTCCCTTGGCACCATTCTAGATGCAGGCTCTTGCAGTGTGGTGATGGTTTGAACATTTTAAAACAGCTTATTTTGGTTCCCAATCTGGCTCTCTTTTTCACACCAATCATAATATAATAAGAATTAAGAAATACTTCTGGGTTATGCTGCATTGCCTCAATAGCTGGTGTACTGGAACATTTGTCTCTGACGTGCAGTTTTGTTATGTGGGTTTTCTCTTTGTACACCACCCTGCCAAAAACTAACAAGGAGGAAGAGGTCTTGGCCACCAAAGTTGTCTAGCCATGATTAACTCAGGGGCTAATTTGCAAACCCTTAACACCACCAGAACATCATTTTTTTTGACTCTCCAGTGGCAATGTGTTCTGGCCCATATTTTTTTTTTAATATCTCTTTATTGATCAGCTTGCAACAGGATGATAGAGCCCAGAGGCCCGGGCCAAGCAAAGCAGACAGAACAAATAGGCAATACAAGCATTTAACACTTATAGCAATACCCAATGACAACAGTCCCATAACCCTCCCCTCCCCAGAACCCGGCACTGAGAGATTTATTCTTGAACCCAATGTTTCAGACAATCAAGGCACATAGCAATCCTCAAAGGCGGCCCCAGTCCCATCTCCTCGAGCAACCAATGCATCGTTACAACTATCTACTGCAAATCAGGATTTCCAAGTAGGTACCCTGTGAGGGAGTCCCTGAGCCGCGAGGCCTTGGGTAATTCCTCCGTATAAACCCCCAATTGTTCCTTACAGTACAGCAGGTCACGGACCCATTTTTTTACTGTCGGGACAGTTCTAGCACCCAAGCATTGCGCAACGGCTCATTTTGCAAGCAGAAGAGAGACAGCCACCAATCTTCGATTGCACGGTTTAAGGCGCTTCACCCAACCCAGCAGACAGACATCCGGCGCACATACCACTTTCTCCAGCACCACATCTGTAGGCACTCTAGTGACCTGTACCCAGAATGCATGTATACCAGCGCATCGCCATGCAAGATGCATAAAATCAGCGTCATCTTCTCCACACCTCACGCAGCGAGCACTCTCCCGCAGCCCGAATTTACGCAGCTGGAGGGGCGTGTAATATAACTGATGTAAGTATTTGAAGTGTAGAATGCGGAGGTTACAGTTCGCCGTTAAGCGTCCTGTCAGCGTACAACAAAACTTCCAAGCATCTAGTGTGAATAAGGCCCCTAGTACTGCCTGCCATTTATTGTAGGAGGGATTGTCAATAATGTCCCGTTCCCTCAGAGAGGCATTATACAGGTTGGTTATTAGGCCCTTACGTGTTTCGCCTACCAGCACCGCCTGCAGTGCCCGTAGCGTTCTCGGTTCCGCTGGATAATTAGGATAAATCGCTCGGATAGCCTGCCTCACACGCACATATGTGAAACCCAGCATCATACTGTGCTCCCGCCCAGCCTGTATCTCCGACAGTGGTCGGAACTGGCCATGCTTATAAAGATCACCCAGCTGTGTAATCCCCGCCGTTCTCAATGCATTCCCTGCGGCCTGCTCTTGTGTGGCAGAGATATGCGGATGGGCCGCAAGCGGCAGCGCTTGAGCGTAGAGGTAGTCCAATTGCGCCGTTTTCGCTAGAGCTTTCCACGGCCACGCAGTACATTGAACAGGGTTGATTTCGGTCCGCGGCCCACCACTTCCGCCCGAGAGGGCAGCCGCCACCAGTGGCATAGGGAGCACTGAATCCGCTTCAACTGCGACGTGCGGCTGGAACCGCTGCGGAAAGTACCAATAGTGCGCATACTGCGCCTGAGCACACAAGTAATATAGCCGCATATCAGGTGCCTCAAAGCCACCTCGCTCAAATGGCTGCACCAGCACAGCCCAGCTGCATCTAGGCTTTTTACCTCCCCAGACAAAGGACAACAGGGCAGACTGAAGTGTATTGAATAATGCGATATTCAGGCGAATCGGAATGTTGATGAACAAATAGAGAAGTTTTGGCAGTATCGTCATTTTAAGGACTGCTATGCGATCCGCTAGGGAAAGCGGCAGTTTAGCCCATCGCACAGCCTGGTCGGTAATCTTAGTGATAACACGGCCATAGTTCATAGAAAGTACAACATCGGGATCCCTGTGTAACCATATACCCAAGTACCGTACCGGGTCAGTTGACAACGCCAGGGGGAAGTCCAACTCCACCTCATGGGTACGGACCGTCAGCGGGAACACTGTTGACTTTGTCCAATTCATACCTAGGCCTGAGTATCTTTCAAATTTTATGTATTCGCGGAGTAATTCCGGCAAGAACGTGGCCGGTTCGCGGACATACAGCAGCATGTCGTCCGCATATAGTGACACGACTAGCGGCCGCTGACGAAAACGCAACGCTGCCGGCGCATGTCGCTGGCACAATTTACAAGCCAAGGGCTCCAATGCAAGCGCAAAAAGTATTGGCGACAGAGGGCAACCCTG
This sequence comes from Calotriton arnoldi, assembly GCA_963921515.1. NCBI lineage: Eukaryota > Metazoa > Chordata > Amphibia > Caudata > Salamandridae > Calotriton > Calotriton arnoldi. The sequence goes on along the minus strand of CAWUFW010001695.1, from coordinate 1,684,713 downwards.
ACGCGTACCACTGCTTATCAGAAACGCTTCAGACACCCAGCCATTCACGCGTATCCGCGCCACCGGCGCAGCATATAGCAGGTGGATCCATTTGAGAAAGAAGGGTGGCAGGCCCATGCGCAGTAGCACTGTGAACATATACTCCCACTGCAAAGAGTCGAACGCCTTTGCGGCGTCAAGTAGCACCGCTACCGCTTGAAAATCCGCCTCAAAATAGTGCAGAGTGGAAAAGACAGTGCGCAGGTTGTGCGATGTTGACATGGGGGGCACAAATCCCGACTGATCGGGTAGTACCAGATTGGGAACAAGGGGCTGAAGTCTGCTGGCTATCATTTTTGCCAGAATTTTAGCGTCGATGTTAATAATGGAAAGGGGTCTGTAGGAGTTGCACACATTAGCAGCTTTGTCCGGTTTCAAGAGCATAACAATGAGTGCCTCTTTGAGTGTGGGAGGGAGCGTTCCGGTGTCATACGCCTCCGCAAATATGTCCAATAATCTAGGGGCCAGTTCGTCGGCGTAGGCCTTGTAGAACTCGCTCTGGAGTCCATAAATGCCTGCTGCCTTACATGTCGGGAGAGCCATGATAGCAAGTTTGACATCGTCAACATCAAAGGGCTGTGTGAGATATTCACGCTGGTCTACGGACAGCCATCCCAGTGCAATATCATCCAGATAAGTGTTAATATCGTCTGCCTACATCTGAGGCCGACTCCCGTAGAGTTCAGTGTAGAAGTCGAGCACCACCCTACTAATCTCTGGGGTATTGAAGTGTGCAGTTCCCTCTTTTCTAGCATTTCAATGATATATTCCTGACTCCGGGGCGCCGCCAGCTTCTGTGCAAGGGAACGACCGAGGGAACGACCGGGTCGTCCCCCCTCCCCATAATAGCGTGCCGTGCTTCGACGGGATCTATGTGCCACCTCTTGGTCTACAGTTTCGTTGTGCTCCGAAACCAGGTCACAAATCGCAGCTTGCTTCTCTGGAGCTGGATTCCGCTCATAAGCACGCTCCAAAATGGATATTTCTGCAGCGAGCTTAATAATTCTGCGGCGTAGGTCTTTCAATACCCAGCCTGCGCCCCGATGCACACGCCCTGTATCGTGACCTTGAATGCCTCCCATAAGACTCCTGCACTATCTACCGTGCCAGTATTTTCCTTAAAGAAGTTCCGAATCGCCTCGCCAACTGTGCTCTTAAGAACCGGATCTGTCAATGAAGCTTGCTGTAATCGCCATGCAAATGGGGACCTCTCACACTGAGGGACACGCAATTCAAGCAGCACTGGGGAGTGATCAGACAGAGTCTTAGCCAAATGACTGACATCTACCACCCAGGTGCAGGCAGCCTCAGAGACAAGCCAGTAGTCCAAGTGGGACCACTTACCGTGTACAGTAGATATAAATAAAGGTACTTTCACGCATCCCAGGGTGTCGCACACGCCAGATGTCATAGAGATTCCCAGCCTCCAGTAGCCCTACCAAGGCGTCTGTCGCCTGCCTGCGTCTCGCCGCCCCACTGCCCTCTCTGTCTACAGTTGTATCGAGGCAGGTGTTAAAGTCGCCCCCCCATATGATTTCAGTGGGAGGAAACTTAGATATACGGCGCCACACATCCGCAAAGAAGGAATGATCATCTACATTCGGGCCATACACATTGACCAGTAGTACTCCCACCCCGCCAAGCTTACCATGTACTAGGGCCACTCTCTACCCTGGTCATCCGTCTCAGAGCTGAGGACAGTAAAGGGAACCCCCTTCTTAACAAGGATTAGTACTCCACGAGAGTAGGAGGAGTAGGAGGAAGCAATCCTAACCCCCGCCCATCGTTTGCCTACATTATGCTCAGATGTCTTCGTAAGATGCGTATCCTGCAGAAAGGCCACTTGGACATCGAACCTGTCCAGGGATGCCAGTACAGGTTGAATTTTCTTGGGACTGTTTAAGCCACGTACGTTCCAGGTAACGAGCTTTAGATTACCACCTGTACCCTGCAGATAACAGTGTATACATAACAGTGTAATGTTCAATTACAATAGAGCAGTTCCAGGGTTCAGAGTCAGTGCATGAACAAAGTGCCATCCCATCCCCTCCTTGCCCCCCCTCTATACCCCCCTGACCGCCCACCCACTTCAGCGAGCCCAACTTGCCAAAGCCATCCCTTCCCTGAGAAAACAGACCCCAATCTAAAAAACAAACAGCTTGTAACATGTGGGGATCTCCCATGAGGGGAGCATCAGAGAGCTACTGGCCTCCTACTATGTAGGAGGTGGCTGACCAGGTCTAGTACCTGTGCCAGGATACAAGATACATTTGGAAGAACATAATACATCCATGTCATTTATCGTGTACCAATTCACCCCACACAACAAGTATGTAACCGCCACAATGAGTCATTCTACTTGATCCCACTATGAGCCAGACATGTGAACAGCAAGTAAGGTCTCAGTCCGTCACCCACCACCCCCCCCATCCGCTAAATAAATCAACATAGAACCATGATACGCGAATTCGTGACATGCCCTATATGCAGGCTAGCAGTGAAAAAACATAAAATACAGTGTGACACCACACAATCAGTCTACTGCTCCTCTTCATCGAGCTCAGCCGGGGTCGCAGGTCGCCATCTTTTCAGCTTTTTCGCATGCTCCATGGCCGCCTTAGGGCTGGTGAAGATCTTTGTTAGAAGGTGGTTCTGACCATCTGAGCTGCCCGGATTTTTCACTTTTTCAACACCTATTTGTTGAGCTTTTACTGTGGGAGAGCCTCATAAGTTGGGATTCACCCACAGTGAACTCATGATGAAAGGGACTGCATGTGTATTTTACCGTTGTCCCTCTGGCGCGAGTAAGCCGCTGCGCTGCAGCCAGAGTAAGGGGCACTGGGCTGGTTACATGCAAACACATGTGTACATGCGTGTGCACAAGTGTAAGGGCTGCGCAGGAGAGATTCCTGGCGTGCGCAGCCCAGGAGCAGCTACAAAGTGAATGGTGTGGCAGGACTTATGCAGAATTGGGTGGTGTAATGGAATAGGCTTTCTACAATGGGAAGAAACATTTGAGGGAAAGTCAGTGTGCTTTACTGTTTTTATTCCATTATTCTCCTATGAGGATAGGGAGCACATGTGCTAGTTTTACTTTCCTAGGGCCTACAACTTCCAGACACGCACCAAAGTCCACTGTAACCTATGTGAGAAGAAGTATTCTGCAGAGTCCAAAGTCATATTTGTACTGCTTTTGGGTCATCTAGAAATGACATATTTCTCTGAGTCAGCTCATAACCAGGGCCTGGCTGGGGCTGACCCGGTCAGGCTGAATTAATGACCTTCCTCCCCAAGCCAGCCCTGCACAACAAGCATTCCAAGGGCGAAGGCCTCCACTCCAAGAAGAGAAGATGGGTGGAGCTACAGGTTCATCCATCAGCAGCTGTCACCTGGTGCCAGGCACCAACCTGCTCTGGAGAGAAGGCAGCAAGGGGGGAAGGGGCTCTCAGAGACCATGTGGCATGAGACCCCTGGACGACGCCATTTTGAACAAACCCAGAGGCCTGGGCAGGAAGGAGGGAGCAGGGGCAGAGAGGTGAGGTGTCGCTGCCTGATAGGGCAAGAAGAGACTTCCTGCCAGCCCCCTCCAAATTCTTTTAAAAGGTCTTGCACAGGAAGAGAAGCTCTCTCTGGGGTGTGTTCTGCTGAGGAAGACTGGTGCTGGAGCCTGGCGCCATGGGCAGTTGGAAGGAAGAACCCCCTGACTGTCCTAGGATGCAGAATTGCGCCAGGAGGGGAGTCCAGGACCAGTGAGCAGAAGCCTGGGCCTCTGCGCAAGGAGAAGAGGGGCCCAGGAGGAGAGCCAGGCGAAAGGCTGGTGCAGGAAGCCAGTGAAGACCGCTCCTTGCTGAATTCACCCTCCTGGAGACCAAGAGGGCGCCAGTCCGCTGACTCAGTTCGTGCTCTTTGTTGATGAGCTTCTTGACCCTCCTTTGCACATCATAATACCTGTTCTTGATACCGTCCGTTGTGCGCAGGCAAGGTGCTTGAGCGTTCACCTTGTTGACAATCCTCTCCCACATCTTGGTTTTCTGGGACAGGGGGGTCTGTTGGACCAAGGTGCCAAATAAATGTGGCTCTACTCTGAGAATTTCATCTACCATGACTTCCAACTCACTGTCTGTGAACTTTGGATTCTTCTTTGGGGGCATGGTGATGGGTGGTGGTGGAGATGGATGTGTGGGTGAGTGTGAAGGGGAGCGCCACCAGGAGCAAGAAGAGGCGAAAATGGTGCAGATCGGTACCCTGGGGGCTGAGATATGCCCCCCAGAAGGTAGGCGACCTTTGACCTCTGCTGGGACCGACGACGAAGCGCGTGGGGCTCCGCCGCCGGTCTTAGATGTGCCCCCGGGGTGGGTCAGGTCCCGGGGGCTGCCCCAGGAAGAAGTAAAGCCGGGGAGCGCCGACGCGCTCCCCGTGAACAGGCCCATAAGGGGTGCCAGGAGCCCACCCTGGCCCCCTGTGGTGTCAGGGGAGGGGGAGCGCCGCCAAGCCCCACCTCAAAGAAAAGTTTGGGGGCCCGGGACCCCCAACTCTGGGCCCCGGTGATGGCACTGAAGAGATGGGGGCGCGCCGTCGCGCAACCCCCCTCGCAGGCGAAGAAAAGCCGGGGAGCGCCGTCGGGCTCCCCGTGAAGAATCTTCAGGGGGCCGGGACCCCATCTCCGGGCCCTGGCGGGAGAAGTTACGTCGGGGAGCACCGGCGCGCTCCCCGTGAAGATGGCGCAAGGCCCAGGACCCCATCTCCGGGCCCCCATCTCCGGGCCCCGAAGTAACGGAGGAAGGCGGGGGAGCACCGTTGCACTCCCCCGTGGCTGTGGGAAGGCGGGGGGAGTGCCGTTGCACTCCCCCGTGGCCCAGCCGACCGGCGGGTGAATCCGTGTCTGCCCGCAGAGCGGGCAGCCCAGAAGAGATGTGCCGGCTCCCACGGCAGCACGCGAGGGTGCTGGCCAGTCGGGGTGTCGGCGGGGGCAGCTGGGGGTGGGCTCCCCAAGCTGCCCTCCAACGTAACCATGACGCGGGGTGCCCGGGTGGGACCGGGCCCCCGACAGAAGGAAGGAGCAGCCGAGGTTGGGCTCCCCGAGCTGCTGGGGCTCACCTGGCAGCGAGGGGCCCGGGTGAGACCGGGCCCCCCACAAGGATCCGGAGCGGCATGGGACCACCAGCGATGGTGGCACGGCTCTCCCCAAGCAGCAGGGGAGCCGCTACTATGTTATGCAGGGGCTGGAGAGAATCGCCCCATAATGCCTTGCAGGCCCGGACCGGCCTGCAAGTAAAAGCGGATCTTTTTCTGCGTGTGGTGGCCCCAGAAGGACGGGGTCACCACGAGGTGTGTGCCAAGGTGCAGGGGGAGCTGCAGGAGCAACGCAGTCGCCCCCAGCACAAAGATGTTAAGTCCCTCCCTAAGTCTCTTGGGGACTTTCAAGGAATAACCCCTCAAGGGCTCAGCCAGGCGCCAACTGCATCCTGTGGCTGGAACTTTTGTTCTTCAGCTGTGGGTGCCTTAGGGACTGCGCCAAGGTGTAAAGGGCTGAGTTGGGGATGTCTGGAAAAGGGCATCCCCTGGAGGTGAAGAGGTGTAATTGCACCACAAATGCATTTACTAACGTTATTTCTTTTAGAGGGACTGAAAGTCACATGTGTAATGTGAAGTACCTGTGTAAGGTGGAGTCATAAGCCAAGTGGGGTTATGTTGCCAGACATTCCTGCTAGGGTGTCTGGCTGTAAATGCTTAATCCTGTGATTTTACCTGTGATGCCTTTCAGAGGCTGTGATTGCAATGCATTATGACAGTTATCAGCTAGGAAAAGTACCTCATTTAAAGTGATGCCCAAACATGTATTCTTGCTGCTGCGTTAGGTGAAGAACAACCCAGACTGTTAACCCCGAAGATGTAGAGGTGCATACTGTATGGTCAATATGAGATGCTCAGTCAGGGTTATGTCACCAGGGCAGGTGTACCTACTTTTAATGCTTGTTGAGGTGACGGGGTAGGGGCGCCACTGGGATGGTGCCAGTTGGCCAGGCCCTCGCCCCAGGTTGTGTCAACCCACTGCATTAGGGGGCAAGATGATGTGCATACCTGGGAGTGGTGGTACTAGACCCCACCCCCCCTTGCGGGAGGGGTGGAGATGTTATGCAATGTCACAAAGTAATTCCAACAGCTTATGTATATTTGTAAATTGGTGCATAGTATTGAGTAGTGTGTGTGTTTAATAAATGTACTCTTACTTTTATAAAGCAAAGTACAGACTGGACAATCAATTATTGAGTGTTATTTCTGCGCACCTGTAATGGCGATTACTAGCCCACACCACCTCCCTTGAGTAAGCCTTAGACTGCTCTGCAACGCTACCCTCTGAGAGTCAGGCGCTACACTAGGGTGTTTGGTTCCCAGTGAAGGACAAATGTGACATGTTATTTGTGCAGGCCTCACAGATACTGCCTCGTTTTCCAACATTGGTGGCAGCGGTGGGATACATAGTATCCCATTCTGGTGCGCATTTATGGCATTTGATAAGCCTAGTTTTGCCACACATTGGCTATGCAGTAATGAGCAAATGGAAGAGCAGAAGGCTCTGAGAAGGGTTCAAAGTTTTGGTTATGTGAACTAAAAGTATGGGAAAGGAAAGCCCCGCGCACATATATGTCATGTGAGGATATTGTGGTTTAAATGTAAACTGTATTGATATGACGAAGTTATGTTGATTAACATGTGCTAGCGGGATGGTGCTTTCCAGGAAATGATTGCATACAAATGTTCTAAGCCATATTGTACACCTTTGAACCCTAACACTACACGCACTACACCTGCATGAGGAGGGTGTCTCCTCAAGAGATAGGGACAGCAACTGATATCTACATCACAGATGGGGGTGTAGGGGTGGATTGACCTTTGGGGGGACAGGAGAGGTAGGGGGTCCTGGGAGATTCCCGCACTTTTTAAGGGCAGGGAGGGTTTCCACAGAAGGGGCCCCAGATATCCTTCCCGCTGAAAGTTGTCTTGCCAATGGCGCAGGCCAAAACCACTGGAAGGGTGGGGCAGGAGGTTACTTTACCCCGGGTGGTAACACCCCAGGGGTTCCCAGAGTGGGGGACCCCAAGAAACATTTCCCATGGTGGGAGGAGGGTGTGGTAGAGTTGTGTGTCCGGCAGGCCCCCCAGGTTAACTGGTGGGGAAGGTGAGCAACCCAGGGGTGGCCCCTGGTAGGGGGTGGCCCCAAAGGAGGGTAGTCCTCAAGCGAGGGTGTGTAGTGGTAGCCCCTAGGTACATTAGGTGGGCTAGGTAACTGACCCAGTGGAGATCTGAGAGGGGGCGATGTGCTCCCTGGATTCCAGGTGAAGAGTTAGTGGTGGACCCTGAGATGTCAGGGTCGGGTAGGTGGTTACCCAAGGAAGAAACAGGATGTCATTCTGAAGCTTGTGTGTGAACCTGAGGTGGTGGCTGGGGCGATGCCTAGCCGGTGACCAGTCAGGTAGGTCCTGTGGGGCTTGGACCCCAGGACCAGGAGCATGGGGGTGTTCCCCTAGCTCGGGGCAGGAGGTAGACTTCTGCAAGGTAGTACCACCCTGAACACAGGTGGGGCCCATCTTAAGTGAAGGGACCCTGTGTTTCCCAAAGGGGTGGTGCAGGCCTAGCCGGGATCTTTAGGGTCCCTGGCTGAGTGTGGTAGTACTACCCTGAAGGCAGGTGGGGCCTATCTTAAGTGAAGGGACCCTGCTCTTCAGAAGGGGTGGTGCAGGCCATCCAGGGATCATGAGGGTCCCTGGACGTTCTCCCAAGGCGCTGTAGGGAGACCGGGGAGAGCTATGAGAGGTGGGCCTGGGTATAGCTAACTCAGGGCCCACAGGCTCTCTAAGGGTACTCCGGGAGGAGAGCGCGCCTCTCGGAGGGAAGGGTGCATAGGCCCTGTTCTCGCAGTGGAGAACAAGGAAGGGGTCTAGGTTCCCGGGGTAGTTTCAGTGTGGAGCTACTGACGGGGGGAATGAGCTGTAGGTTGTCTGACAAGGCACCCTCAGTGTTCCTCCCTGGCACTGCCAGTGTGGTAGTGAGGCCGGTCTGAGGTCCTATCAGGGAGCCAGGCCAGTGGCCAAAGGTGCTTTTCTGTGTGGGGAAAGTACAAATGGCTGTGCTTTCTTTAGGGAAGACAGTCATCCCGAAAGGGTGGTGGCAGTTGAATGACCCCAGCGGCAGGCTGAGGGTGAGGGTCCAGAGAGGTTGCATCTTTGGGGTGCAAGGACCAAAAGGAGAGAGGGTACTGGTTGGAACAAACTCTGGAAGGGAGACCAGCTAGTGACCCCGGGGATAGGATGTAGACCTGTCCCAGAAGACCGCATCGGTGCTGAGGCACTGTACCCTTGTCCAGAGAACTGGTAGGCATAGTGTTGCGTGACCAGGGGCAAAGGTAAGCCTAGTTAGGCTGACTCCATGTAGACTGTGAGTGACCTAGAGGTATCTAACCTACAGCCCGGAGGGTTCTTAGGGTTGTCTGGGATCCCTGTCATGGGTGGAGGTCTCATGGATGGGAGGAGTAGGTGGTCTGAGCGGATAACTGGTGAGTAAGGGGGTCTGGTCAGAACCCCTTATAACTAGTTATCGCTGACTACGGGAAGAATACCCATGTAGAGTGGCTATTTCTTCCCTGTAGGAATCAGCTGGGCGCGGCGTGTGTTAGAAGGTGGTTCTGACCATTTGAGCCGCCCGGATTTTTCGCTTTTTGAACACCTATTTGTTGAGCTTTTACTGTGGGAGAGCCTCATAAGTTGGGACTCACCCACAGTGAACTCATGATGAAAGGGACTGCATGTGTATTTTACTGGTGTCCCTCTGGCGCGAGTAGGCCGCTGCGCTACAGCAGAGTAAGGGGCACTGGGCTGGTTACATGCAAACACGTGTGTACATGCGTGTGCACAAGTGTAAGGGCTGCGCAGGAGAGATTCCTGGCGTGCGCAGCCCAGGAGCAGCTACAAAGTGAATGGTGTGGCAGGACTTATGCAGAATTGAGTGGTGACATGGAATAGGCTTTCTACAATGGGAAGAAACATTTGAGGGAAAGTCAGTGTGCTTTACTGTTTTTATTCCATTATTCTCCTATGAGGATGGGGAGCACATGTGCTAGTTTTACTTTCCTAGGGCCTACAACTTCCAGACACGCACCAAAGTCCACTGTAACCTATGTGAGAAGAAGTATTCTGCAGAGTCCAAAGTCATATTTGTACTGCTTTTGGGTCATCCAGAAATGACATATTTCTCTGAGTCAGCTCATAACCATGGCCTGGCTGGGGCTGACCCAGTCAGGCTGAATTAATGACCTTCCTCCCCAAGCCAGCCCTGCACAACAAGCATTCCAAGGGCGAAGGCCTCCACTCCAAGAAGAGAAGATGGGTGGAGCTACAGGTTCATCCATCAGCAGCTGTCACCTGGTGCCAGGCACCAACCTGCTCTGGAGAGAAGGCAGCAAGGGGGGAAGGGGCTCTCAGAGACCATGTGGCATGAGACCCCTGGATGACGCCATTTTGAACAAACCCAGAGGCCTGGGCAGGAAGGAGGGAGCAGGGGCAGAGAGGTGAGGTGTCGCTGCCTGATAGGGCAAGAAGAGACTTCCTGCCAGCCCCCTCCAAATTCTTTTAAAAGGTCTTGCACAGGAAGAGAAGCTCTCTCTGGGGTGTGGTCTGCTGAGGAAGACTAGTGCTGGAGCCTGGCGCCATGGGCAGTTGGAAGGAAGAACCCCCTGACTGTCCCTGGATGCAGAATTGCGCCAGGAGGGGAGTCCAGGACCAGTGAGCAGAAGCCTGGGCCTCTGCGCAAGGAGAAGAGGGGCCCAGGAGGAGAGCCAGGCGAAAGGCTGGCGTAGGGAGCCAGTGAAGACCGCTCCCTGCTGAATTCACCCTCCTGGAGACCAAGAGGGTGACTGAAAGTGCTCCCAGTGGCTGGGGAGCACCCACCAGGAGCAAGAAGAGGCGAAAATGGTGCAGATCGGTACCCTGGGGGCTGAGATATGCCCCCCAGAAGGTAGGCAACCTTTGACCTCTGCTGGGACCGACGACAAAGCGCGTGTGGCTCCGCCGCCGGTCTTAGATGTGCCCCCGGGGTAGGTCAGGTCCCTGGGGCTGCCCCAGGAAGAAGTAAAGCCAGGGAGCTCCATCGCGCTCCCCGTGAACAGGCCCATAAGGGGTGCCAGGAGCCCACCGTGGCCCCCTGTGATGTCAGGGGAGGGGGAGCCGCGCCCCCCTCGAAGAAAAGCTTGGGGGCCCGGGATCCCCAACTCTGGGCCCCGGTGATAGCGCTGAAGAGGAGGGGGGCGTGCCATCGCGCAACCCCCCTCGCAGGTGAAGAAAAGCCGGGGAGTGCCGTCGCGCTCCCCGTGAAGAATCTTCAGGGGCCCGGGACCCCATCTCTGGGCCCCGGCGGGAGAAGCTAAGTCGGGGTGCGCCAGCCCGGTCCCCGTGAAGATGGCGCGGGGCCCGGGACCCCATCTCCGGGCCCCGAAGTGACGGAGGAAGGCAGGGGAGCGCCGTCGCACTCCCCTGTGGCTGCAGGAAGGCGGGGGGGAGTGCCGTTGCACTCCCCCTTGGTCCAGCCAACCGGCGGGAGAATCCGTGTCTGCCCGCAGAGCGGGCAGCCCAGAAGAGCTGTGCCGGCTCCCGCGGCAGCACGCGAGGATGCTGGCCAGTCGGGGAGCCGGCGGGGGCAGCTGGGGGTGGGCTTCCCAAGCTGCCCTCCAACGTAACCATGACGCGGGGTGCCCGGGTGGGACCGAACCCCCGACAGAAGGAAGGAGCAGCCGGGGGTGGGCTCACCGAGTGTCAGGGTTGTCAGCAGCACAAGAAACAAACAACGCCACTAACCTTTTCACCGTGGCCAGCGGAGACGATGGACGTTGACAATTCCCCCAATTCCCCTGAACGCAACCCCCAACAGAGAAAGAGAACACTGCTGTGGGAGGTCGTGCCCCGGGGAAAAAGGGAAAGGGATAAAACAATAAACTGTGCTGCAGTACTCTAGTACCTCTCTGGTCTGGTCAAGGAATCCGAATAACACCCTTCTAGGTTTTTAGGCTCTGCAGTGTAAGAGAAAACAAACAAGCATGAAGAGCACCACACTTCTATAAACAAATGTGTATCTAGAAAGTTTAAACCATACATACACTCACCAAGAGCCCTGCAGCTACACTCGAAATAACTTGAGTCAGCATAGCTCCACCAGATAGTTCACCAAATCAAAAAGAGTCCAACCGGAAAGAGATAGCTGGCTTTAAATAAGTATGCCGAGAGTCAAAGCCTACTGTTAGAAAAATCACAGTAAGGTATCTCCCAGTAGTGTTGCTGAAAAGGAGAACGAAAGTCGTCTATATATATATATTATTCAATATCACTGAATAATTGGCAGAGAGCAAGGAACACCAAATGAAAGGAAAATCCAGTACACAATCAAGGTATTCCTGCCATAAGACTGTGCTGGACGACATATCATGGTAAGAAGCAGTGTCAAACAAAATGAAAAGGAAAAAACAAAACTCCTCTCCGGTTAAGTAATGGCGGTTCCTAAAGCGCGATACCGAACTTGAGAGGTAGGCGGGCTGATAAGGCTCAGCTGAAATCTAGTAAGTCAGTAACAGAAATGAAGGTAGCGCTCCGGCACTCCTTCCAAGTACCTGCGATGAGTCTGTGTATCGGACGAGCTGTGCCTGCAAAACGGGAACCGGTTCGGGATCTGACGGGTGGAGCCAACAGGAAATCTTCAGGGTCTCTGAAAACGCGGTATTCTTCTTGCTGAAATCCGGCGGGGAACACCATCCGCCACTTGCAAAGCTCGAGAATGGATTGTCAAGCACTTCCCTCAGGAGGAGGAGGTGCTTAAATAGGGAGGCGGCTTCTTCCGTGTTGCATCCTGAAGTGCCCCACTACCTGCTGGGAGTTGTAGTGCATCAGGCTCTTATTCCGCTTACAACTGGGCCCTCGCATGCAAAGAAGGTGTTTACGTGCCTGTGTGGTGGTCTCCTTAAGAGTGAGCGCTACAGTACCCCCTCTCAAGGATCGTCGACTCGGTGGTCGTCCAGGCTTTCCAGGATGTGTTGCATGGAACCGCTCCACTATCTCCGGGCACTGGAGATTGTGTTCAGGTTCCCACGTTATGTCTTCTACCCCAAAACCTTTCCAGTCTACCAGGTATTGAACCCTCCCCCTTATTAGCCGGGAATCAAGGATATCCTGTACCTCGTACTCCTCCTGCCCGTCTATTTCTAAAGGGAGAGGCCTATCAGGTAGCCTCATGCTGGTAGGACATGACTGAAGTAAGGACACATGAAAGACAGGGTGAATATGCCACGAGCGAGGCAGTGATAACCTCATGGCTACAGGGTTGATAACCTCCTCAATACTATAGGGGCCAACATACTTGGGTTTTAACTTGTTTATCCCCTTTAGATGTAAGTTCTTTGTGGACAGCCAGACCTTATCCCCCACCTGGTAATCGGGTTCCTTTGCTCTTTTCTTGTCAGCAAAGTGCTTCTGTGCAGATTGGGCTGTCGCAAGATGTTGCTTGGCATCAAGTAATACTGCCCGGAGATGAGCATGATGTTTGTGTACGCTCGGTAATTTGGATTCAACAGGCCATTCAAACGGGAGCATGTTAGGATGGTGACCATAGAGGCAATAGAAGGGTGAACACCCCAGCGTGGCATGTGTAGCATTGTTATAGGCAAACTCTGCCATCCATAATAGTGTGGACCAGTTCAGGGTGTTCTGCAAGGTAAAACAGCGAAGATATTGTTCTAATGTCTGATTCAGACGTTCCGTTTTACCATCCGTTTGTGGATGGTAGCTGGATGAGAGCTTGGCTTCGATGTTCATGGTTTTGCATAGGGCCTTCCAAAAACGAGAAGTGAATTGTGATCCCCTGTCAGTGATTAGAACGTTGGGGATTCCGTGAGCTCTCACCACATGTTGAAGAAACACCAAGGCTAGTTCTGAGGACGTGGGTAGGCGTACCAAAGGAATGAAGTGTCCCATTTTAGTTAGGTGGTCAACAACTACCAAAATGACAGTGTATCCATCACAGGGGGGCATTTCTACTATGAAATCCATCGATAATGTATGCCAGGGTCGAGGGGGTGTAGGCAGCGTCCGGAGTAGACCCGTGGGTTTAGTGTGACAGGCCTTCCCCTGTACACACACTGCACAGTTCCTGAGGTAAGCCTTGGTATCCTTTCTCAAAGAGGGCCACCAAAAGGAACGCTCCACACAGGCGATAGTTTTGTATATTCCCAAGTGTCCTCCTAATAAGGAGTCATGGGCCCAGATCAGTGCCTGTTGTTGCAATGTTTTGTTTGGTAAATATAGCGCATGATAATGGTAGGCTAAGTCCTCTATTTCGGCGCGGTGACCTGGATCTTCCTGAATCCAGGCCTGGATGTCAAGATCAGCTAACGATACTCGCACGTCTTCCAGGAAATCTTGTGAAGTGATTAGCGCAATGGATTGATTCTGGAAGGCTGCTTCGGTTATTATCGAGGGTGGGTCTAGTTTTTCTGTCAAAGCCTCATATTCTGGTTCTTCCATACGGGAAAGAGCATCTGCTTTCCCGTTTTGTGGTCCTGGTCGGTATTTAATGACAAAGTCATAATCGGAAAAGAACAGTGTCCATCGCAACTGGCGGGGTGTCAGGGCTTTTGCGGTTTTGAGGAACAGAAGGTTTCTATGGTCTGTGTAGATCTCCACGGTATGAAGTGCTCCCAGAAGATAATGCCGCCATTCTTCACAAGCCCTCTTTATTGCCAGTAACTCCTTGTCAGATATGGTATAGTTTATTTCACTAGGGGTGAGTTTCTTTGAATAATAGGCCACAGGGTGTAATTGTCCTGTCTCTGGGTGTCGTTGAGATAATACACCCCCCAAGGCATATTGAGAGGCATCCGTTTCAAGGACAAAAGGAAGTTGTGATTCAGGATGGCGTAAGATGGGCGCTTGAGTGAATCTGTCTTTCAACATTTGAAAGGACTGGGCAGCCTCCTCACCCCAAATGAAAGGAACGGTTTTTCGCAGGAGACTGGAGATGGGATGTATTAGCTTTGAGAAGTCCTTGATGAATCGCCGATAGTAGTTGGCAAAACCAAGAAAGCTTTGCACCGATTTGATATTCTGTGGAGTCTTCCACTGAGTGATCGCGTCGACCTTGCTTGTCTCCATCTGGAAGCCTTGAGCATTGATGATGTAACCCAAAAAGGCGTCTTCCTGAACATGAAAGAGGCATTTCTCAAGCTTGGCATACAACGAGTGCTGTTGGAGTCTACCCAAAACTGCCTTTACGTGGGTCTCATGTTCCAGGAGAGTAGATGAATAGATTAAAATATCATCGATATAGACTACACAGAAGGTCTCCAGGTAACCGCGTAGTACCTCATCCATGAAATATTGGAAGGCCGCTGGGGCGTTGCAAAGCCCAAAAGGCATCACTCTGTACTCAAAGAGTCCGAACTTCGTCCGGAAGGCAGTCTTCCATTCATCGCCATCTTTTACCCGTACTAAATGGTATGCGCCTCTGAGGTCAAGTTTAGTGAAAAACTGAGCCCCTTTCAGTTGGTCTAGGAGCACTGGAATTAGTGGTAACGGGTAGCGGTTTTTGATGGTCACTCGGTTGATGGCCCTGTAATCGATGCACGTTCTCAATTCGTCACAATCTTTCTTCGGGATAAAGAAAAGAGGGGACGACGCTGGTGAAGAAGAGTGTTTGATGAACCCGGAGGCGAGATTTTCTTCGAGGTAGGTCTTTAGGTATTGCGTCTCTGGTTCGGTCAAGGCATACACTCTGCTACATGGTATGTCGGCTCCTGGTATCAACTCGATGCGACAATCGTACACTCGATGGGGAGGTAACTGAGTCGCTTTCTGTTTATCAAAGAGAGGTTTGTATTCTCTGTAAATGTCAGGCAATGAGGTAGAACAGCAATACTGGTTTTGTACACAGGCCGTTGCCAAATAACTGGACTGTGTATTTTCTTGACTTCCTGGATGGATCGCCAACTTGGTGCAATGTCTTCTGCAGTAGTCAGAATTCATGGTAACCGTACGGGCCGCCCACTGGACAACAGGATCATGTAAGGTCAGCCAAGGCATGCCTAGGATGAGACGGAACTGAGGAGCATCGATAAGATCGAATTGAACATATTCGTAATGGTCAGTGCCAAACTTCATTAGAAGGGGAAGAGTGCGATGTTTAACAGGTCCAGAAGTCAGTGCAGTGCCATCTACCGCCCTCACATGTTCAGGGGTTTCTTTCTTTTCCCAAGAAACACCTATCTTCAGAGCAAACTCCTGATCAATGTAATTTCCAGTCGCTCCGGAATCCAGTAAGGCATCTACCTCTAACACATTTATTGATGTGACCCATAGAGAGACACCGACGTTCAAATGAGCTACGGCGGGCTGTAGTGTGTTGGCAATCGCAGACGAGATCGATATACGTCGTTTGCCCAAACCAGGGATCTCATCCTGACTCGGGCTCTTCAGTTTTCCGCCGGTTCTCCTTGTCCGATCGTGGCTTGTATCCGTGAAATGGAGGTTCTGCCAGGGGGCTGTGTCCGAGCACGACATTCTCTGATAAAATGACCTCCTTTTCCACAGTACAGAGATAGCTTCATCTTCCTTCTTTTTTCTTTCTCTTCTGTAGTAAGGGGACCCCGAATTCCCCCTATCTGCAGAGGTTCGGGTCCTTCTGTGGACTTGGGATGTTCCTCAACTGAGGTTTTCGGTCTGGTATACAGGAATCGAGTGTCTCCTCTGTTCTTGTCCCCTTTTCTTTCCTGTAGTGTGTGATCGAGTTGAACTGTTAAGTCTATTAACTCCTCACATGTCTGTGGTAACTGGACCACTTGAGAAAGGACATCCTTTAATTCTCCACGTAACCCCTGGTAATATAGAGTGGTTCGTTTTTCAGGGGGCCAGTCGGTTTCGACTACCAGGCGGTTAAACGATGTTATATAGGTTAGCAAGTCTTGAGACCCTTGTCGCAAGGTGAGAAGTTCCCGGTCCAAGGTCATCATATGTGATTTCCTATCGAATAGTTTCCTCATTTCCAAACAAAAGTCCGGAAATTTGTGCAAGACAGGGTCGTTTCGTTCCATAAGTGGAATGGTCCAACTGGCTGCATTACCACCCATGTATTACATCATGAAAGCTGTTTTCGCTGCTTCATCCTGAAATACAGCCGGTTTACACAGGAAATGAAGTCTGCATTGGTTCAGAAAAGTTTCAAACTTCTTCGGATCACCATAGAAACGTTCTGGTGGTGCCAAAGGTATGCCGGTGTTCTGTATCACATGGATGGCGGGAACGGCATCTGTCGATGGTGGGGGAGCAGGAGTGGCAGAGAAAAACCCACCCCCATGAGGGACAGAGGAGGGGGAGTGTGCTGCATGTACTGGAGGAGGTAGGGTAGCTTCTCTTATGTATGAACCTGCCCCGGGACCTCTGCGGGTTAGGCCCGCTACCTCCCTTCGCAATGTTCCCAACTCCTTCTTTAAGTCCTGATTTTCTAAGCGAGATGTTTGTACCTCCTGTTGCAGAGCCGTCAGGCTCTCCAAAAGTGAGGACAAGAGCACGTTAGTATCCATCGTCTAGGCTGGGCGTTTAGACTTGGGCTTGACAATCTGTCAGGGTTGTCAGCAGCACAAGAAACAAACAACGCCACTAACCTTTTCACCGTGGCCAGCGGAGACGATGGACGTTGACAATTCCTCCAATTCCCTGAACGCAACCCCCAACAGAGAAAGAGAACACTGCTGTGGGAGGTCGTGCCCCGGGGAAAAAGGGAAAGGGATAAAACAATAAACTGTGCTGCAGTACTCTAGTACCTCTCTGGTCTGGTCAAGGAATCCGAATAACACCCTTCTAGGTTTTTAGGCTCTGCAGTGTAAGAGAAAACAAACAAGCATGAAGAGCACCACACTTCTATAAACAAATGTGTATCTAGAAAGTTTAAACCATACATACACTCACCAAGAGCCCTGCAGCTACACTCGAAATAACTTGAGTCAGCATAGCTCCACCAGATAGTTCACCAAATCAAAAAGAGTCCAACCGGAAAGAGATAGCTGGCTTTAAATAAGTATGCCGAGAGTCAAAGCCTACTGTTAGAAAAATCACAGTAAGGTATCTCCCAGTAGTGTTGCTAAAAAGGAGAACGAAAGTCATCTATATATATATATTATTCAATATCACTGAATAATTGGCAGAGAGCAAGGAACACCAAATGAAAGGAAAATCCAGTACACAATCAAGGTATTCCTGCCATAAGACTGTGCTGGACGACATATCATGGTAAGAAGCAGTGTCAAACAAAATGAAAAGGAAAAAACAAAACTCCTCTCCGGTTAAGTAATGGCGGTTCCTAAAACGCGATACCGAACTTGAGAGGTAGGCGGGCTGATAAGGCTCAGCTGAAATCTAGTAAGTCAGTAACAGAAATGAAGGTAGCGCTCCGGCGCTCCTTCCAAGTACCTGCGATGAGTCTGTGTATCGGACGAGCTGTGCCTGCAAAACGGGAACCGGTTCGGGATCTGACGGGTGGAGCCAACAGGAAATCTTCAGGGTCTCTGAAAACGCGGTATTCTTCTTGCTGAAATCCGGCGGGGCACACCATCCGCCACTTGCAAAGCTCGGGAACGGATTGTCAAGCACTTCCCTCAGGAGGAGGAGGTGCTTAAATAGGGAGGCGGCTTCTTCCGTGTTGCATCCTGAAGTGCCCCACTACCTGCTGGGAGTTGTAGTGCATCAGGCTCTTATTCCGCTTACAACTGGGCCCTCGCATGCAAAGAAGGTGTTTACGTGCCTGTGTGGCGGTCTCCTTAAGAGTGAGTGCTACACCGAGCTGCAGGGGCTCACCTGGCAGCAAGGGGCCCGGGTGGGACCGGGCCCCCCACGAGGATCCAGAGCAGCATGGGACCGCCAGCGATGGTGGCGCGCCTCTCCCCAAGCAGCAGGGGAGCCGCTACTATGTTATGCAGGGGCTGGAGAGAATCGCCCCATAATGCCTTGCAGGCCCGGACCGGCCAGCAAAGAAAAGCAGATCTTTTTCTGCTTGTGGTGGCCCCAGGAGGACGGGGTCACCACGAGGTGTGTGCCAAGGTGCAGGGGGAGCTGCAGGAGCAACGCAGTCTCCCCCAGCACGAAGATGTTAAGTCCCTCCCTAAGTCTCTTGGGGACTTTCAAGGAATAACCCCTCAAGGGCTCAGCCAGGCGCCAACTGCATCCTGTGGCTGGAACTTTTGTTCTTCAGCTGTGGGTGCCTTAGGGACTGCGTCAAGGTGTAAAGGGCTGAGTTGGGGATGTCTGGAAAAGGGTATCCCCTGGAGATGAAGAGGTGTATTTGCACCACAAATGCATTTACTAACGTTTTTTAGAGGGACTGAAAGTCACATGTGTTATGTGAAGTACCTGTGTAAGGTGGAGTCATATGCCAATTGGGGTTATGTTGCCAGACATTCCTGCTAGGGTGTCTGGCTGTAAATGCTTAATCCTGTGATTTTACATGTGATGCCTTTCAGAGGCTGTGATTGCAATGCATTACGACAGTTATCAGCTAGGAAAAGTACCTCATTTAAAGTGATGCCCAAACATGTATTCTTGCTGGTGCGTTAGGTGAAGAACAACCCAGACTGTTAACCCCAAAGATGTAGAGGTGCATACTGTATGGTCAATATGAGATGCTCAGTCAGGGTTATGTGTCACCAGCGCAGGTGTACCTACTTTTAATGCTTGTTGAGGTGACGGGGGAGGGGCGCCACTGGGATGGTGCCAGTTGGCCAGGCCCTCGCCAAAGGTTGTGTCAACCCACTGCATTAGGGGGCAAGATGATGTGCATACCTGGGAGTGGTGGTACTAGACCCCACCCCCCCTTGCGGGAGGGGTGGAGATGTTATGCAATGTCACAAAGTAATTCCAACAGCTTATGTGTATTTGTAAATTGGTGCATAGTATTGAGTAGTGTGTGTGTTTAATAAATGTACTCTTACTTTTATAAAGCAAAGTACAGACTGGACAATCAATTATTGAGTGTTATTTCTGCGCACCTGTAATGGCGATTACTAGCCCACACCACCTCCCTTGAGTAAGCATTAGACTGCTCTGCAACGCTACCCTCTGAGAGTCAGGCGCTACACTAGGGTGTTTGGTTCCCAGTGAAGGACAAATGTGACACGTTATTTGTGCAGGCCTCACAGATACTGCCTCGTTTTCCAACAATCTTAAAGTCCCCATCCTGTCCAACTCGCAAGCGAGCAGGATACAACATGGCATAGGGGATGCATTCGGATTGCAGAAGTTTCTTCACAGTCCCAAACTCACGACGGGCCGCCTGGACTGCTACAGTGAAGTCTGGGAATAAGGACAGCGAGCTCCCCTTGTGCTCGATGGCACCCTTTTCCCTGGCCAGTCTCAAAATGGTGTTGCGGTCTCTATAATTTAATAGCCGAGCAAGGTGGAGCGCCAAGTATCGGTCTCGCTGCCAGGGACCGATGGGCCCGTTCGACTATAAACATGGTGGACATATTCTCCGATCCAAAAATATTTTTGATCAGGGTTTCGATAAAGGTCTCCATCCTGCCGGTGTTTGTAGACTCCGGCAGGCCCGTAATTCTAATATTGTTGCGGCGAGATCGGGCCTCTAAGTCCTCGTTTTTTGCTTGTATTAAAGCCAGGACCTTCTCCATGTTAAGTGTCTTCCCGGCGACATCACTGAGACCATCTTCCGTAGTGGAAACCCTCTGTTCAATCTCCCCCATTCTCGTGTTCCGCTTCTCTAACTGCGCAGACATATGGTCAAGTCTATGGTTGATGGCTGACATATTTCCCTCTATAGCTTGTAGGCTTTTCTGCATGGCCATTAGCGTAGTTTCTAGCGTGGAGGGGCCTTCTCCCTGTCCATCAGCCTCCGAATCAGAAGCCGCTTTTTGCTGCGCCTTGTAGGATTTTCGTGCCTCAAACGTGAGGCGAGGCTGGGATTTGTCCGTTTTCCCCATGACGGCAACGCAGTGAGATTAATGGGAAGCAGCAGACTGCACAGAAGAGCCTAACTGGTTATGAGCGCACACTGCTCCTCCACGGACAGACAGACTCACGGGCCGGATAGTAGCATTCCAATGGGGCTTACAGTGTCCACTCCTCAGTCACAACGAAGATACAGGGTCTCCACGTGTACCCGCTGAGATGCACCAACTCCACTCCAGGGGTGCGCAAGGTATGGTGCTGCGCTGGCCGGCGATATATCAGCTGACTGGTATGCACTGAACACGAGGGACCAGATGCCCTCAATTCTAGAAGCGCAACCTCCCAAGCTGGTGTCTCCCACCACTAAGATTGTCACAAGCAGGGAATTCAGCTTCGCCAAGTCTAGACGCCTAGGGGGACCGCTTCACCAGGCCTTAAACCCAGGGTCCCAGAGCCACGTGGACACTCGTCTAGGAGCGCAGGGAGATAGCAGGCCAATTTGAAGAGTGGAACAAGTAAATCAGAGTCAGGCCACTCTCAGCAGGGCGGATATACGATAGCTCGCAATATTTTAAACTGGCTTCAGGCACACCTCCCGGCCGGGAGCGTGTGTATCTGCAGATCCGACTGGCCCCAACCGCTCGCGCGCCGCGCACGAAAGCCGCAGATCCGCAGGCCGCAGCCCAGAGCCTAGGCCCGCACCCGCTGCCGCAGCTACAGGCCCAGACAAGGCGGCGCCCCACTCACCGCGGCTCGCTGCAGGCGTCTCTGATCTCCACAGTGCCTCCGATACCAGCGGCGAGGCTCAGGGACTCACGCCGGGCCCAGGCAATCCTGCCGGTCTTCTCACTCCACTCCAGCACTGTCAGCGGTTCCGAGAGGGCACCCGGAAGGGCAGACTTCTGTACCGGGGGTCTCGGGGCACCGCAGCCAGGATCGCCAGTCAGGCCGGGACCGGCAGCTGCCCTCAAATCCTTCAATGCGCTCCGTGCAGTGGTTTTCTCTTGCGCTCGCCTCTCTCCCACCGGCCCGCGCACTTTCTCAGGAGCGGACAGAGGCGGTCGCCATTTTGCATTCACGCCGGCCAGAGCTCCCTCAGCAGGAACCGCTTGTTGCGATGGACCCCAGCAGTCCGCGATGCCCTCAATGTACTCAGGGGTGATTCGCCCTGCAGAGCGCTCATTTTCCCAAAGGTAATGCAGCAATTTAAGGCGGATTTTTGAAGGATATTAGGTCAGCCGGGCAGCCGGGCAGAGCTACATCAAGATGCATCTTGCCTGGCGCCCTCTAGCGCCCCCCCTCTGGCCCATATTTACAAGCCCACGCAAAGCCACTTTGCGTGGCTTCACACAGCCTTGTAAATATGGCCCTCTTATACACAGTACTCTGCGTCAAAGGGGCGTGTCATGGGTGTTGCTGTAGGTGTTCGCACGCAACACCAAGGTATTTTTTGAGTCTGCCCCAGATTGAAAAGGATTCGCAAATCTGAGGCAGCGCCAAAAACGAATACTTTTCCAGGGGAGGCATTAAAGTGACACAACGAGGAGAAATACTTTTATTTCTCCTCGTTTTTTGCTCTTTCTATGTGTGATGCATTCTGCAGCACACATAGAAGGAGCAAAACATCATTGATGATTGTTTTTGTGCAAGACGGTGTCCCTTCCTGCACAAACACAATCATCCCTGCAATGCAGAAACCTATGCACCATGGTGCAAGGGTGCCTGCATTGGCGCTAGGCTGCTGTTTTAGCACCGTTGCAGGGGAGAGCACAGGGGTGCGCTGTATTCTTGTAAATAAGGTGCATCCCGCCATGAAAACCGTGGTGGAGAGGAAACAAAAGTGGCCCTACAGGTCCCACTGGTGCTTCAGGCCATGTGGATGCAGACGGGGGCACAACATGTGCCCCCCTGTGTGCATGCACCCCAGTACCTGCACGGCATGGACTACAGCAGTCCATGCTGTGCATACTGCCTTTGATGTTCCCATTGCGGTGCCTGGTGGGCTACAGGCTAGGGGGCTGCTTCTAGCGCCTAATGGGCTGCCATTTGCCAACCATGGAAGCTCCATGACCTTTCTAGAAGCTCCCCTCTACATTGTTGGGCTGGTTTAAACATGTTTGACAGGGCTGATTTTTGATTCCAGGTCACAAATACTAGGAGATTCTAAAATTCATTTGAAAAGTCAATTTAAAACCGAGGCTGCTCTGTGAATGATACAAGTATTGTTTTCTAAATATCATGACATGAATATCATGTCAAAAATATTGTGACTTCAAAAATATTGTGTAGTCGAAAATTGAATGCAAGAATATTGTTCCTTTGGTATATAATATAATTTTGAAGAATATTTATGTATTCAATATTGTTTATTTTAACATATTGGTAATAAACATTGTTTAATTAATTTATTATATACATAGTTAATATTTTAATGTTATGTATTATTATCAGTATAATTGGTAGATATGTTTTATTAGTTTGTAATTTTAAATGTGTAATTTAATTTATATGTTAATTTAATTGCTAATTAATAATCAAGTAGCGGTTTTTAGGTTTGTAGCGAAAAAGAACAGGAAATTAATTAATGTAATATTTATTTTTTGTTGTTAATAATTTGTTTTAATTTTTAAAAAATGGTTAATGTGTATGAAAATGTATCAAGTGGTACATTATTTAATTTGCAATGTTTAAAAGTTTATTTTTTTGTGGATTAATTAGCAATTTAGATATCACTAGAGAGTCGATGGATTTGTGCAAGAATAGGGTGGGTAGTTTAATAAATTATGTTTTTGATGTTAATTTGTTTATGCAATTTAAATATTTTGTTTGTGAATATTTATGTAAATGTATTATTTGATTATTTTAATTATTTGAGTATAAATTGTGTTTTTATGTTTATTTACTAATTAGATTTCATTACCGAGTTTATAGAAGAATACAGTAGGAAGCTATTTTATTTATATTTTTCTAAATGCATTTTAATGCTAATTAGATATTACATGTATAATTAATTATGCTAATTTTGTAATTGGTCCTTTTTTATGTTAATGATTTTTCAAATTGATGTTATTATTGATTTGTACGTGTGTTTGAATTTTTAGGTAAAATGTGTTAAATATGTTTCACATTTTTTATTTTATTTTATTTCAGAAGCAATTTAATGTTTTTGTTTCATTTATATATTTTTCAACATGTTTTGCTGTTGTATAGAGGGAAGTAATTTGTATTTAAAATTATTTAATATTTTAATGTGTTGAACTGTTTTCAATTTTTAAAAAAAATGATATATTTTTTAATTAATTCATTATTTATTATGTTTTAATTTTAATGTGTGCCAATCATTTTAAGTTGTTAGGAATTGAATTGTGTTATAAAAAGTGATTGTGATGGAATGATGTATGAAACCTGACTGATGTGCATTATTTTCCATACTGTTGATTAGTTTGGAGTAAGATTAGTAAATTTACCCCACCCAAAATCCAACACTTCCCCTGCTGTTGCTTAGATTGGACTGGGAACTGTAAATCTAACCTCACCGAAGTCCAACACCTTCTCAACTGTTGCTTACATTAGTTCACTGACAGAATATCGAACACACAAATATCGTGTGGACAGAATATCGTGTCAAAAATCTCGAGGACAAGAATATCGAGTAGGTAAGTGCAAATAGATAGATATCAATTTACTATTCTTAACTCCAGATCTACGTACCTTGAAGATATATATATCGTCAAAGTACATATATGTGGAGTTATATATAGTAAAACTTTACTTACCCATAAGAAATGACCTTCACGATATTCTTGTCCTCGATATTTTTGACACGATATTCTGTCCCACGATATTTGTGTTTTCGATATTTTGTCCACACACCGCTTACATTGGAGTGGGAAAAGAAAATTGACTCCTGCAAGGTCCAACTTTTTCCCTACTGTTGCTTAAATTGCAGTGCCAATGGAAAATGTATTTTGGGGAATGTGTAGGAAATTTCATATTTTGGTTTAAAAGTTTATTTAAATGAATTACTGTTGTGATTGTTTCAAATTGTTTACATCTTTCTTTAATGTTTACATTATATTTTTAAAAACAAGTATTTACATTTATTTTTAATATTACTTTTATTTAAGTAATTGTTCTTCATTTTTTGTTAATGTGTGTTTTAATTGAAATTCTTTTGTTATTATTATTATTGTAATACATGAATATATATATATTTTAAACATTTGTGTTTGTGTGTACACACATTTCATTTACATAGTTTGCTTAAGTTTTATATATAAATATTTTTATATATTGATTTTATTATTTCTATTATGGTATTTATTTTTCGTTTTATAGTTGTATATTCTTTAGTTTTACTTCATTGTACATATTTTCAATGTAATGTTTTAAAAATATGTAACAATTTTTTTTAATATATATTTACTTTATGGTTTTTATTTTAAGTTAGATTATATTTTACTAACCTAATATTTTAAATAAATTACTAATGAATCAATATTTATCTAAAAAAAAACATTTTTTGCCCTTTTTGGTGATATTCTCTTCCACAATATTTTAACACAATATTTTTGTCATTTACATTATAAGTATAGGAACATAATATTTTGGTCAACAATATTTTTTGTGCGATATTCATGTCAGTCGACATTGTTGTTGACGATATTCCGTCATATAACCAGGCTTCTCATGGACAGATTTTCTGAAGCTCAGAGTTCTAAATCATAAGCCCCAGAGACAAGAGATGCCACTGGAAAACAAATAGGGAGTTAGAGAAACTGTTTCGATGGTGCCAATTTGTACCTTGCTCCATTTAGATCACATTACATACTGCAAGGATGTGCTATTTTGTTAAGTTACTTTTTTTTTTTTTACAGTGGTTAAGGCAGTTGTGTTTTTGTTATTTTAGAGGAATCATAATTGTATTTAGTCAAAGTCAACAAAATGCAAACATCAATTTTTGTTGCTGCAAAACTGGACAGATAATCCCAAAAATGAATTAAACACACAGGGGTGAAGTTATTATTATTTATTACAAGGCCAAGGATCAGTATTTCTATTGGGCCCAAATATGTAAGCCAGATAAAGGTGTCCACCCAGCCAATGGCTGCTGATCACAGGGAAATCAAGCACAAAATCCTAATCGCACCTTATTTTCCCAGCGGCTTGTCGGAGTAATATATTATGAAAAAAATAATAATAAAATAAAACTCACCTAATGCGACGTCCTTGCTCCGTACCTCTTCTTTGCAGGAACTGGAACTGGATGCTGGAACTCACTTGCCCAATCCTGGCGCTGCTCACAAGTAGCATGTGAGAAGCGCCCTAATTGGAGGGAGCAGCCTCTCTCAGCTCTCTCCAGTGCACTGAAGGCCTGCACTTACTCTCAACCCAGCTGTCTTAAGACAGCTGGGTTAAGAGACTTAAAGTGCCCATGTGTGGCTGGCTGTTACAAGACGGCCGGGCAAAAAGACACGCACACTTTAAACAGTACATTAGACCGCCCACCCTCAGTGGCGGCTCCTCGAGGGAGTGCTGTGGGGCGGTGAGGCGGGGCGGGGGGGTAGTAAACTCCGGCAGATGGCCGAACGGAGTTGAGTAAACAAATAAATAAATAAAACGAATTACATTGCGCGCTGCATCGCCGATTTGGCGTTGCAGCGCGCAATGTAATTCGCTTTATTTATTTATTTGTTTACTCAACTCCGTTCGGCCGTCTGCCGGAGTTACTACCCCCACCCTGCCCCTCCCCCGCCCCACAGCCCTGCAGCACTCCCTCGAGGAGCCGCCACTGCCCACCCTCCTCCCTGCTGCTGTCAGTCAGCAGTGGCCCCAGCCCCGTCCTGATACTAGACTTGGGACGGTGGTTGAAAAATAAAATTGTAATTAACTACCATTTTATTTATCATCGCTGGGGCTTTGGGGGGGATTTTGAGTGGAGCGACGCTTCTCCGCTCCAACGGAGGAGCCGCCCCTTATCAGTCCGCATCAGCAGATATCTGTGGGCGGCATTGGAAATGGGCAGTGGAAAAGCCGCCGGCAGGGTTTGAATGTGTTAGTGATAAATTGAATATTGTTAGATGAGAGCAATAATTTGAACTGCGCGATGCTGTCTCTCGATTCGATTTCGAACTCCACCCGATTCTGTTTGCCTGATCCCACCAACGCGGCCGATAAGTTCAAATAATGCTGACATATTGCGAGGGACGCAGAGGCAGTATCCCTAAAATGAACAGAGGCGCGCACTTCAGCCTGATATGTCCGCCCCATACAGGCTCCCCCTTCAGAATTTCAACTTTGCTATAATCCTCCCTATTTCCGGTGAATAAATCTGGCTGCTGCTATCAGCTTCTTGTCGTCTCTCCTGAGTGCGAACATATTTTGCAGACAACGCGTTAATTAGGAAGACAGAATGTGTGTCTGGGCTGCTGGAGACTAGGGAACATCAAATGCTTCAGGCCTTAGCTGCAAGTGTTGGCAAAGACAGGTTAGAGTGAGAAAGCAGGTGAATGCGTGGCAGTAAACCCCAGGGCACGTCAGCTGCCCCTGACTGGGGGATGACAGCTGTTTTTTTATGCGCAAACTAATTTTAGGCCTTATGGCGCCCCTCAGAGCGCACCTTTAACTCACCGAAGGCGTGAATCAGTGCGCGTGGTGGGACTAACCCATTCCTTCGAGATCTGACAAGTGCTGAAAACTGCAGTTAAATGCATTCTTTTATTTGTGGTGCGTCCTAGCGGCACGCATGTTGCAAGTGGGCACATGCGAGCGCTCATGGCAAAGGAAAACTTGAATTAATAGTAGCTTAGTAAGTGAAATGACTGGTCTATCTACCATTGGACACCCAGATCCTAATTTGCGGCTAAATTAGGCAAAGATTTACTACTTCTTTGCGCCAGCCCTCGCTCGAGCCATGCCAGAACAAACTACAACACTCATCTACTTTCATCTGGAAAACCACCCCTTTAATTCATGAAAAAAGGGTGTAATAGGACGGGAACAGCTAAAACATTTGTAGTTTGTTACAAAAATCCAGTGAAATCCTAATGCCAGAGGAAACCAAGAGCAAACAATGAGCAAGCAGAATATTGCATGCTATTCATATGCACAAGATGTGTAAAACATTGACATTACATGGTGTATCCTTGGGCATTTGTCCTGCTGTTGAGATTTGTATTAGAGTACGTTCAGTCAAAGCCAGGGCCACTGGAATGATGTGATTTTGCAGTTGCTGTGTTTTCTGCATAATTGTAGATCTGCTGCATCTGCCACATAAGCATCATCTGCTGCATAATCAGCAGATTTTAGCATTAAAATAGTTTCTAACTCAAATGGATCAAAAGTTACAAAAAATTCTACAACAGGTGTTGCCACGCAGTGGAAGGCACTTAGCGAAGGACGACTGGTCACCTCTCTACAGCTTATTGCTATATGTGGGTGTTAAATTGGTACTAATGGGGTAAAACCTTTGTCCAGACTGCATTAACATGTGAAAAATGACTGAATAATGAAGTAAAACTATTGGAAAATGTGCCACATCACACCGCATAATTTGCCTTATCTTTCCACACAATTTAATCCACCCTGCCACATAATTTTGTCCTTCCCTGCTGCATAATTCCAGTGGCCATGGTCATAGCACAATGAAGTGGATTACATTAAACTACTTTTTTAGCTCAAACAATGTCATCATCCGCACACCACTCTTGATAAATCTGGCACTGCAATTTATTCTTTTAGGCACAATTCTCCGCTTGCCTGGCCCCTAATTTGTGAGGGTAAAGCCCTAGAAATTAAAAAAAGAAAAAGAAGAACAAATCCCACAGTTATACACCCATGGGAAACGCATCTGAGAGACTGAATACAACACACACATACCTATTACTACCTAATGCTTTTAAAGCTACAGCAACCAGGTCGTTAAGACAGTATGAAAAACTGCAATGTTGAGCCTCCTTCAGCGCAGTGTATGCCCGTACTTCCTGAAGCCACTCCTTGCAGGCGCGAGTGGTTGGCTCATATTTTCAGAATTTCAGACTGGCTTCCGTTTCTATTTGTATTTCTCAACTATTTGTTGAGGAGACCCTGCCCCAGGGTGAAAGGTTGTGCCATCTTGTGCTGTGTGTATCAGTGTAATACTGCGAAGTACCTGTGTAAATAATGATGCAAACACGTTTTCATTTGTTATGACTCTGGGCCGAAAATAAACCATTAAAAAAACTGGAAAAGCTAAAATGCTCTTTTCAATCATTTTATTGCTGAACATTGGTTCTTTTGAGCAAAACAATTTTTTTTATTTTTTTTATTGAGAGTTCAGTTCATAGTATGACATACATATACAAAATAAAGTGCTTAGTGCTTACAGTGCTCAATATCAATTTCGGTTGACATCATTACCACACACATAATCCATTCTGGATCGCATCGGTGTCAAAAACATTGATTTAAAATACATAAAACAAGAAATAACAAATAACAAAAGAAAGTCGCAATTTACACAATTTCCTTCTTGACATTTCTTTTTAACCAAATCACAGATTAATTTCCTATGGAATTCCAGCGTTTCTCAAATTTTGTAAGAGACCCTGCTCCTAAAGCATAGTGTCTCTCTAACTCTTTGACTTTATGGAGTTTGGCTCTCCAGGCGTGAAAAGTGGGTATAGTATCACTACGCCAATTTTGCAGAATTAATGATCTTGCCACTAGGGCTGAAATAAATAAATATTCCTCTTGTATTTTATCCATCGAAATGTTTGGGGAGCATCCCAGGACAGCAATATAGTTGTCAATAATGAATGCTTGCCCTGTAGTCGTTCTGAGGTACTTCTCAATTTCTTCCCATAGGTGCTTGATCTTTGGGCAATCCCAGACAATATGAGACCAAGTACCTCCTCCCTCCCTAGAACAGCGAAAACACCTATCCTCAATCTGAGGGTATATATTATGGATAAACGCTGGGGTCCTATATATTAACCATTTTGCGTAAAATTGCATTCTTCTAAAATTGGCACCTCTAATTGTTGTTGCATTAAGTTTGTTCATTTTAACCCAGACTGCTCTAGAGATCTGAAGGCCTTCTTTTTTCTGCCATTTATCTCGTGTTTTTTCATAAATAATGGAGGATTTATTTTCATGAAAGATTTTCACCCAAGTGCTTACTGACTGCTTGTCCGTTGTTCTTGTAATCCTTCGCTTAATTCTGTTCTTATTCTTAGCGCTCTAAGATCGAGACTTTCTAAAAAATGCTTGATTTGGATAAATGACCACTTGAGCATATCCCTGGAATGAAGCAGCCCAATCTCTATCTCTGGCCACTTTTTCCAGGAATCTGAGTTAAGAAAGTCTCCCACTTGTCTGTACCCATTCTCTTCCCATTTATTTAATACACTGGTTTGCAACAGCCTGTCCTCCCTAATGTATAGGTCTGACAGTCTTGTAGAGCTATTTATCCGAGGGATACCATAAAATTTTAACAATTGGGTTTTTTGTTTTAAAAGCCATTGGAGAACCTTGTATCGCACTTTCTTTGGGTTCTTAGTCATCCTCATTGGGTCTTTGATTTTATATTCATCTAATATTTTTTCCATTAAAAAATTGTCCATACCTGGAGAGTTGAGCTGGGTATAAAATCTGTGATTATTATGTGCAAAGTCTGCCTGGTAGTACTTCCTTATGTTTGGGAGGGAGAGCCCTCCCTCCTCAGTCGGATAGTTTAGAGTAGCTAGCGCTAGTCTTGGTACCTTGTTGGACCATAAAAAGGATATAATCAAGCTATCTAGCTCTCTAAAAAAAGATGTTTGTAGTGCACAGTGTAGAAAATTAAATAATGGTAGAATTGTTATTCGTATAAGCGCCACCCGACCAATTATTGATCTTCAAAGTTGATTCCATTTTACTAGTAAACGTTTAACTTTTTGCACCAGGGGAACGTAGTTTAAACTATACAACTCCTCTACTCTTTCCGACACATGTATCCCTAGGTACCTCTTGGGCCGGGAGTTATGTATTAGCCTAAAACGTGGTACTAATGTATCAACCAAGCAATTACACAACAAAATTTCAGTTTTGGCCCTATTTATTTTGTAGCCACCTATCGCCTGAAACTCTGAAAAGATCCCTAATATTTCCTTCTGGGTACCTTCCATGGGTTTTAGGACTAAAACAATGTCATCGGCATATAGTTTTATATTGGTCATGCCCTGTCGGGGTGCAGTATGTAATGCTTTATGCCTAATGGCTATTGCCAGAGGTTCTATAAATAGGGCAAATAAAATTGAATACTGGAGTATTAAAAGTATGGCTAAAGTGCATGAAGAGGATGATACTTTCTAAACAAATACCATAAACATAGACTATAGTCATATATCCCCCGAACTTTCCTAGCAGGCACTGTGCGCAATCAAAGCATCTTAATTGATTGCTTTTCATCCGTTTGCCTACTATATCAGCTAGGATATAGTCCATTGGAGAGAAAATAAAAAAAAATGACCCTCTTAGTGTGTCTACCCCAAATTTATATGTCACCCCAAAATTGAGCCCATACGTCCTAGAATGATCCATCCGGCAGGATTTTTGAGCACTTATAAATGAAATGAACTCTCTTTTTTGTGATTGCTTCACCCCCTCCACCTTCCGCTCTGCCCCCCGAAAGACAGAATTGCCCACCATTCCCTCTTCCTCCTCCTTTTTGCTGGATGCCATTTTGTTGCATCCCTTTGCGCCCTCTGACTCTTCCCACCCCCCCACCTCCTGTACAGTGTTAATTAGGCACACTTTTTATCAGCCGGGATAGTGGTTGGGCTATTAAATTAACTATCTTAATTTTTTATTTTTTTTGTCCCCTTCAGGGCAAGAGCTGAGCCTCACTCCCCTCCATCCGTCAATTTCGATATAAGTGATTGAGCTTCCTCGATATCTGAAAAAACGTAGAATTTCCCTTTAGCTAATACTTTTAGTTTTGCTTGTTGGACTATCGAAGCCTGAGCTCCCTTCCCTTTAAACAAGTCAATCAACTTAACAAAATCCTTGCGTCTCCGCGCTGAGTCTGCCGACATATCAGAGAATATTTTAAACTGAGGCGTTTCTGTGGTAGAGAAGGATCTCTTTGCTATAGCAGTACGTAATATTTTGTTCTTAACTCTGAAATCTGCGAAGTTCAGTGGTATTGTCCTTGGAAATCTAGCATTCGACAGTCTCTGTGCTGGGACTCTATGGACTCTAGTGATCGTAAGGTCCCCTTCCAGCTCCGGCATTACCTTCTTCAGCAGTGAATCAGCCAATTTAACCACCTCCGAACCTTCACTCCCTTCCGGGATTTCCACTAGGCGAAGGTTTGAACGCCTATTATAATTTTCTAGATCCTGGAGCTTTAGTTCCATCTGACTTTTACTTTTGTTCAGAACTAGCATATCCTGCTGTATGTCCGACAGTTTGTCTTCTAGGTCTGAGATGCGACTCTTTGCCTCCTCTAGTCTCTTCGGTACGCTAGACATGCTCTCTTCCAATTTAGCCATTCTTTCGTGCAATTGGGCAATTTCTGATGCCTGTGATTTTTTTAAGTCTCTAATTTCATTCAATATAGTTAAGAGCATTTCTTTAATTGCTGTTTCTCCCCTCTCTCCAGAGTTTTTTCAGCTAGCGCCATCGGGTTTACAATGATTCCTTCATTTTCACTGGCTATATCCCATGGGGTCCTGTCTAGTCGCTGAGTGGCTTGTGATCCAGCGCGACTAATATAATTTCTTCTCCTTTGGACATGACATCCAGGTTGAAACACTCTTTTTAACAACTATACCAATATGACGGTGGGGCCCATAACACCGCATAAACATTCACTCACTCAAATATTCCCTGGATCCCATCCACTTTTACCTAGGAGAAAAAGTTAAGACTGCTGGAGGTAAACGGGATACCTTTTAAAGTCGACAAGATAGTTTCTCAAACATCATACATAATTAGTTTTAAATCCTGTCGGTTTCTAAGACATCAAGGTATTCCGCTCTTTGGTCGATGGACCAACTAGTAAGAATAAGTTGATGGTGATTAAGACCAGCTCACTCACATTTAAACCTATTAAAACATTACACTTATTATTGAGCTAAAGAACCACAGACTCATAGTTTTAATTGTAATAAAGTTTATCTACTTTCTTTAAATGCATGAATAAGTTTCAATTTTATTAATCAGTTTAATACGTTTTAATATCATTATAAGAAATAAACTTTAAAAGAATTTATGCATACCCTTTTTAGATGAAAAATAAAAGTTCGCCACGGCAGATAAATTGCAGATCACAGCATAGAACTCCCAAAAACTGTCTGTCTGTCCCGCTAAACAGGCCTCCTCGACGGACCACCTATACAGGTTTCCCGCAACGGTCTCGTTCCTTCCCAGTCAGATTTAAAGGAAAAAGATTAATTATATTAAAAGAAATGGCCTATGGAAAATAGCAGCAGCTCTCCAGCGTCAACGTCCAGTGCTCAAAAATTATGTATGAATAGCGCTCCTCCTACTTAAGAGTAGGTCCTCTTATACCCTATTTCTAGCTTACTAAACAGAAAAGTTACATTCTTTGGGGGCGAGAATCACGCTAATTGGTCCATTGGAGGGATGGCAAGCATCTCCTCATTGCCCTCCTTGCTTAAACCGGTTCCGAAAATGTTTATAACTTTGTCCTTTCTCACGGCATTAGGACATTAGCAATCCGATTGACAGTTCATCACATGTATCTTATTTTGTAACTTTATTTTAAACAGTCCATTGTTAATTCACAGCTGCATCTTCGGTTCTCATAGATTCTCGCTGAGTCCTTCTTGGCACTCATTTGGTGACAGGTCACGCTGTCCTTGACATTTTTCACTCTGGGCTTTACTTGTAACCACGTGATATGTTTCTACAGCTTTCTTCCGCTTGGAAGCCATTTTGCACTTGCGCATTAAGCTCATCTGCCTCGGCAGCCATCTTTACAGCACGGCCTAACAGGCCCGAACGAACTATCATGAAAACAAACACAATCATATTTAAAATAAAGAAAATAAGCCTGTTCGTTTCCCACCCGTCATTCTACGTACCCCATTTAGGTGTTACCTAGCAAAAGCGACATGTAAAGCTATGTTTACTTACCATCCGCATTCTTTTGCCACAATACAATTTACTACATAGCACAAATCATGCAATATCATTCTAATTAGTACGCAAACCATTATATTAATATTATTCCACTTTTACAATTGTAAGTAGGTTAGTTTTGCACATAAATTGCCAGTTACCAAGATGTCTATAAAGACGCAAAATGTTGATTAGTCGTCAAAACAATTAATAACATTAATTATTAGCATTAATATTAGGGGGTTCAAAAATGTCTTATTTACCTTGCTCCATCAACTCCCTGTGTACTCCCTTGATACGGCAACGACAACAAGAACCTTTGAACAGACGGCTCGCTGTTTAAAGGCACCCCACAGAGGTCCCAAGAGAGCCCAGACAGCCAAAGCCACCAAGGATCACCAAGCTGCCACTAAGGAAATCTCGAGAAGCGCACTACGAACTACTTTAGAGCTCCAGAACGTCCGTCCCCAAGATGGCCGCCCCGACGCTGAATTACTAAAAGTATCCCGGCATGATTAGTAGACGGCTCACTGTACAATAGTCACCCCACAAGACACACAAGAGAGCCCTGTCAGCGAAAGCACGCAGTGATCATCTAACGGGCCCTGGGGGAATACCGGAAAGTGAACTACGAGCTACTACAGACCTCCACAATGCCTGTCCCCAAGATGGCCGCCATGTCATTGAACCACCACCGGTAACACACCACATATCCGAGCCCTCCTCAGAGACTGCAACCAAGTGGATTGCTCTAGCACGGAAGCAGAAGACAAAGAACTACCGAAAAGTCACTCTAACCTCCACTGAGCAATCAGTCTGCATGCAAACAAAGGGCTCCGGAACGCCTGACCCCAAGATGGCTACATGGAAGTAGTACTCGCACCGACGACCAGACTGCTCCGATGAGTCCCCTTCACCCTAAATGCCCCCTATACACCCTGTATTTGTGGATCTCAGCAACAACAAGTAACAAAGGCCCCCATACCACAGTTCCTGCCCCACCCCAAACCTAATGTACTCAGGGCCTGGCCCCAGAATGGCCACCAAAAAGGCTCCTGCATTATAGAGACTGCAAAGACACCCGACTCCTCAGAGAGACACACCCATCTATGCCCACATCCGATGCGACCCACCTGACCTCACTAGAATGCAACGCGGGCCTGCCTATGCCCTGAAGTAGACCTCGCTATCAGTCACGTCCTTCACTACAACACACCCTGACCCCTGTGTTAGCACAACACACCTAGCCCAAAAGAAACTAGCCCCATCGCCAACTTAGATAAAATGCCTGCTACCACGCCAACCTACGCCAACCCCCTCACCTCGTCCTACGTAAAACCGCACGGCCTGAACTCCTTCTCAATCAGTCTCCCCCTCAACCCCTCACCCAAAGCGAAAAAAAAACCTCAAACACAAACTGATCAGGCAAAACCGAGAGTCACTATTTGCTGACATATATCATTGCTCCTCCAAAGGTCAAGATAAAATGGACCTCATCTTTCACACAGAAAGGCCCGACAAGTGGAATTCCATCCTTAGATCACAACTCCACATTACCAAAACTACCAATACACCCTATAGCTGCAAACTATCATTTTCTATACAGAACCGCACAACGCGATGTGGGAACACCTCTGTGACCATCTACCCCAACGGCACAGTCCTGATTCAAGCTAACAATGCCAACCTTGAGGCATTTGACCTCCTCTTCCCCTCACTGCGGAATAACGTCGTTCACACACATCCCCCCTCCCATCGCTCCCCTGTTACCCGGACAACCAATCCCCCCAGCAGAACACCCACTTCACTCATGCGCCCGCTATCATAAACCCTACGCTCCTCCCTGTGCCACCACCAGCACCTCCAGCACCAAGAACAAGGCGCCCCTCCTGCGCCGATCCGTCCCCTCGAGCAGCCCCCACGCTCAACCTCCCGCAAACAATACCGTTCGACCTAAATACGCAGTCTAAGTCTTCCAACCACCGTCCTATACCCACCTGCAAAAGAAAGCAACTACCACAACATGACCCCTCTCACCCCGCGCCTAACCCCATAGCCATAACTGACAGCACAACAACTACCAGAAGACAACACAACATCATCAGGTCTTCTCCCCTCCAGGAAGAACCCCCCCAGAATCCTCCCACCGTCCCCCAAGAAGAGACGGGGCGCCAGCTCTCCCTGCGTGAAAGCCAAGTGGCTATTATAATACAGGGCTTTAACGAAACCCTAAACAACCTCGCTACACTCCTTAAGCCCTCCATTAACCCCCACTGTACTCCCACCATCTCCAACCACACACACCAAAGGCTCCCCAAGGCTCCGCGACCCAGTTGGACCTCATCCCCCCTCGTGAGCCATTCACCGAGGCCTAATAGAACTATGGAAGCTATGTCCTCTAATGAAGCGACGGAGTTGGCCTCCTCGTACACCACCCCCTCTCCTCACACCCCCCAAGCCTTGATTCAGGTAATCATTGGACTCAGAAGTGATCACTCCACTCCGAAACCCCCTAGACTCCCAGCCTCCCTCATTAACATCCCTACTGCTCCCCTTAGAAAAGAACCTAAAAAAGCGACACCCCCTACCAACTGCATGCTCATAAACTACAGATCAGCCACTAAACATGCCACAGAGCTAGCTGAATCCATCCTCAACCATGACATAGACATAGCCTTCATCACCGAGACCTGGCTAAATGACACCTCGCCTCCAATCATGGATACTCGCGTACCCCCGGGTTTCTCTATCATCAACAAAGATAGAAAAGACCAAAAAGGTGGGGGTGTAGCAATCATTCATAACAATAAGTTGGCCGTGACCGAAATCGATACCTTCAACTATAACTCCTTCGAATGCCTAACCGCCAACATTAACTCCAGCAATAACAAATTACTACACTGCCATCTCCTATATCATCCCCCAGGCAACACCACCACATTCACTGAGCACCTGTCAGACCTGATTGCCCAATGCTCTCTCCGAGACAACAACAAACTAATTCTGGGCGACCTCAACCTGCACTGGAATGATAAAAACAGCTCACCAATACAAAACCTGAACGAGTTATTACATACCAACAACCTTACCCAGCACTGCTTAGAAGAAACTCATATCAAAGGGGCAACCCTCGATGCCATCATTGCCCAACGAGACGCAATCACAATAGACCACATCCTACCGGTCGACTGGTCAGACCATCACTTAATCCTTTTCCGCATCACGCAACCGATCATCTGCCAACCTTCCATTCAAGACCCCCCCACATGGACAAGAAACCTAACACAGATCAACATAGTGGACTTAGAAGAAAAAATAAGCACCCTCCTGCCCATCTCCCCAGACAGCCTTTCCACAACAGAACTCACATTCCACTACAACACAGCTATGTCCTCCATCTTAGACCAACTAGCCCCCCTGAAACTGAAAAAATCCAGGAACATCCCCTCCAGATCTTGGTTCAACAAGGGCATTAACGACGAAAGGAGACAACTCAGAGCTACAGAACGTCTATGGAGAAATAATCCCTCCTCTAGCCTCTGCGAGAAACTCAAAACAGCAAGAAGGAACTACAAAAAACATATCAACAATGAAAAAACCAACTTTTTCTGCTCCGCTCTTGAGAATGCGAAGAATAGGCCAAAAGAACTCTTTAACATCATCAGGCAACAAACCTCCAAGACCTCTGCAACCCCAGTCCAGGCCTCCAAAGACCTGTGTGACAACTTCGCCAACTTCTTCAATGACAAAATCACCAAGATTGAGCTATCACTTGACATCAACCTCAATCCCTCCTGCAAAAACTTAGCCCCAACAGACGAATACACCACGAGCTTGCTCCCCACGAAAGCCTAGATATCCTTCAACCCCGTACATGAATCTGAGATTCTCAAACTAATCTCCTCCTCCAAGCCCTCATCCCACAGCCTCGACCCTGTACCTATGCAATTGGCTAAATAGCTGAAACTCTCCCTTGCACCAATATGGTGTGAAATCATAAACAGCTCCTTGAAAACCAGCATCATACCAGACTGCCTCAAAGTCGGCCAAGTCACACCACTACTGAAAAAGTCAGGCCTAGACACCAACGTCCTGAACAACTTCAGACCTGTTTCCACCCTCCCCTTCCTAGCCAAAATCCTCGAAAAATGCGTTCTCCTTCAACTGAACCAGCACATTGACAACATCAACCTGCTTGACCACCATCAATCGGGCTTCAGAAAAGGCTGCAGCACCGAAACCGCAATCCTAAACATCGTGGATGACATCCTCAAGTCCCTTGATAATGACCAATGCTGCTTACTCATCCTCTTGGACCTATCGGCAGCCTTTGACACGGTTGATCACAATCTTCTCATCAAGGCTCTCAAAGACCGAGTAGGTGCGGACGAGGTGGTCCTACAATGGTTCTCCTCCTTCTTTCACAACCGCTCCCAAAGGATAAAAATCAAATCCTTTATGTCCGACCTACTCCCCGTCAACAGAGGTGTCCCCCAAGGTTCAGTGCTCTCCCCTCAACTGTTCAACATATACATGGAACCCCTCACCACCATTCTGAAAAAAGCCAACATCCCCTTCCACCTATATGCAGACGACACCCAGATCTACTTGGAAACCTCCTCCATTAACGACATTCTAAGACTCAACAACACTCTTAGAGAAGTTCAACAATGGCTATCAACTAACCACCTCAAACTCAATCAAGACAAAACCGAAATCCTCCTCATCTCCAACAAAGAAGAAAACCCTCAAATCGTAGAGTGGCTGAAAGCAATCGACGCTCTTAACGGTAATCTCACCCTGGCGAACTCGGCAAAATCGCTAGGAATCACCCTCGACCAAAATCTAAGCATGACCAAACACATTAAGATCTCCGCGAAGAGTGCCTTCCTCAATTTGAAGCTTCTCAACAAAATTAAACCCTTCATGCCGCCCATGGACCTCAAAAAAGCCACCCAATCACTGGTGCTATCTAGACTTGACTATGGGAATGCAGTCCTCTCCGGTACAGCTCGTTCCCACTTAGCACCACTCAAAACAACTCTCAATGCTGCTGCCAGAATGGTCACCGGAGTTAAAAAATATGACCACTTATCTCCAGCACTCAGAGAACTAAAATGGCTCCCAGTTGAAATGCGTGCCAGCTTTAGAACTGCTTGCCTCACGCACAAAGCCCTGCACACAGGGAAACCGGAATACCTGGCCTCCAAACTCAAGAAAGCCGGCCAGTCAAGAATCCTCAGGAGTTCCAACACCCTCTTACTCATCCCTCTGAAAACACGCAAACAAAAAACCGCGTCTCGATCCTTCGCTGGAAACGCACCCAAAATCTGGAACTCCATTCAAGTCGATATCAGGACTACCCCTCCTTTATGAAATTCAAAAGACCTCTACCTCAACCGTGCCTTCCCGGACTGAGAACCAAAACGCACAAGCCTGCACTCTGCAGCCACCAGGCAATGTTCCACCTCCTTACCTCCTCATGCACTTTACAGACCCTTGTCACTGTTCCTCCACTCCCTACCTCATCCCCGCTCCCTAACCCCCTCCTCGTTCACCTCCTCTCGGAGGGAGATTTAGCCCAAGACTTTGTGCACGCAACGAGACTACCTCAGGACCTCTCTACCTCAATGTCGCACAGCACACTGGGACTTTTGAACACTTATGCCTACCTTTGTCTCTTTAATGTGATTTCTCCCCTATATCTGCTGTAAAGCGCTCCGATACCCTCGGGTCTGGCCACGCTATATAAAACCTCTTAAATAAATAAATAAATAAACTCCCCCTTTGGTGATTTTTAATATCACCACAAAAACCCATGTTACAAAATTTTTCAGATAGTATGTTCCTTGTCCATTTGCTTCTTGTTAGTTTTACACATCAGTATCCCTTTCATCTTGTCTCTTTGTTCTCTCATACATGCTTTCTTTTAGTTCTTCAAGTTCTATTTCACCTAATTCTCGTTCTCTTTCGTTATTTATCTTATTTTCTCTTTTTATTTTGTTTTGTCTTTTTCTCCGTTTAATACATATAATAACAAATTTCGCAAATAACACCACTAAGATTACTACTGTTGCTGATATCAAAACTTTCCCTACAATAGAACTACCTATTTCAGTGAACCATTTTGGTATTGAGGAAAAACTCTTACCAAATTTCTCCCAGGCATTTTCAACCTCCAGTGGAACAAGTTCTTTGTGCAAATTAGTAATATTCTTTTGTATATTTTCACTTTTATCTGGAATGTAAGTGCAACAATGTTGGACTTTCAGCATTCCACAGTCTCCTCCCTCTTTTGCCAAAAGAATGTCAAGGGCAAGTCGATTTTGCATCACCATAGCTCTCATGGCAACCATCTCGGTATTTACCATCAAGAACCCTCCAGCAGTATTCGTTGATAAACGATCTACTACTGTGGACAATTTCCGAATTTTAAATGCATTCAAAGATATTCCCACTGCTGGTATCATTGCTCCAAAAATGTCACCCACTATTTCTGAAAAACTTTCCCTTTTTCTACGTGTGAACGTTTCACCCATTTCGTGTGTTCCTTTTTCTTCTCTATCTACATGAAAGATCTTTGGAAAGACCAGGCCTAAATAGCACGACCCATACCAATGGCCCGGCAACCTGTAATAAGCTCTGTTTCCACAAATATAATAGATACCTGGAAATATTGGATCTTTTCCTCCTTTGAATCCCCATCCTCCTAAAATTTTATAATTGTCTCGGCAGTCACTGGAACCCACGAAATAGTTATCATACCTAGTTCTATTTCTACTAATGCACAACTTTCCCTGTTGGGGCCAATCTAAAGTCATAGCTGCATTTGTCTTTTTCTTATCATTACTTTCTCCTTCAAATGCCCAAAGGGGTGTTTTTGTCTCTTCCTCTATTGCCTTTCTTTGAAATCTGACTCTTCTGCTTTCTACCATCTCTAAAAATACCTTTTCTTCTTTCTTTAACTCACAGGTAAGGTTGTGTTTAACTATATCATCTAATGTCAAATCTTTATTTTCTAAGAAAAATTCACCAAACATCCTTGCTTCTTTCACCTTGTTCAATTCAGGAATTATAGGAATTTTTGCAAACATCTTATTTATGTCAGTATAATAATATTCTAATCTGCCTGTTCTATAAAACAAACTAGCTAAAACACTACATGTTATTCCATACGTCAAAGGAAGGTGATGATAGGTCACACCTTCTGAAACAGATGCAGGTAATTGCATACAAACATAACAATCTCTCACATCCATTGTTTCTACATATTCATATAATAATTTTGTGAAAACATTCTTTGAAAAATCAGTTATGGATCTATCCTTATGTAACTCTGCACTATCTATTAATGTTGCTGTGTTCTGTATGTTAACTTCCTTATCCTTCTTTGTGTTGTTCTCTAATATGGACGTTTCTTCTACAGCTAATCTAATTGGAATAGTGATTGCTAAAATAAGCCATACAAACATTAATAAACCTGTACAAAAGAAACACATTCTACACCATCTACGTAAAAACTCACATCTATTCTCTGTGTCTACCATCTTATTCTATTACCTAAATATATATATTTGTACAGAAAATGTGTCACCACACCTCAGAATGACGTTTCAGCCACTCTACTTTCTCACTTTGTCTCGTTTGGTACTCTCTTTAGTTCTTCTCAGAACTCTTTCTTGTCTTATTCAAGTTTTTAGTGTCCAGTCCGGCTTTTTCCTTTTTAATCTCTTCAAACTTGTTGCACTTCACTTTCACCCATTGGTTTGCAGCTTTCTTCTGGGTTCTCGTGAGTGATTTCTTCTTCTTTGATATCAGTCAATGCGATGTATAGCCATTCAGGTGACTTATATTTCAAATTTGCTTTCTTCACTCTTTTTGTTTTCTGCAATTGTTTTCCACTTTGTTTTCCTTGTTCCTTTTGACTTGTTATCTCATTTACTTGTTCTGCATTATCTCTGTTTATGTTTATGATTTTGTATCTCAATCTTGTGACTTCGTGTGGCCAATTATCTCCTTTTCTCTGCCTTTTCGGTTCACTTTCTTTTTCTTCTC
Organism: Calotriton arnoldi; assembly: GCA_963921515.1. NCBI lineage: Eukaryota > Metazoa > Chordata > Amphibia > Caudata > Salamandridae > Calotriton > Calotriton arnoldi. The sequence goes on along the minus strand of CAWUFW010001695.1, from coordinate 1,643,530 downwards.
GTTCAGCTCTCCAAGTTCTTTTTCTTGGTCCTAGTCTCTGTTTTCTCTCTTCTTCACTTTCTTCTGATTCTGTTTCAGACCTTACTTCATTTCCTCTTATTTTGAACTTTATGATTTCACCTCCTTTGTCTAGCTCTGCTTCTTCCTGTGTCTTTTCTGTTCGATCACTTGTTTCTATCCCTCCTCGAGGTTCTTCCGAATTCTCGTTGATCTCTCTGTCTGTTTCTATATTTCCCTGTTCTTTTGTTTGTTGGTCTGTCCCTATTGCTCCTCGGGGTTCTTCCGATTCTTCTATCTCTCTATTTGAATCTATCCCTCCCTTCTCTAAGTTGATAATTTTTGAAGGATTTTTACCATAACTTGTGCTTGGCTGATCACTGTCACTGTCTCTTGGTTCAGTTTCTTCGTTTATGATGTCAATTTTCCATTTCTTCTTTAGCTTTTCATCACAATCTGATTGGTCTGTATCAGATTCTGAACTGGTGTCTGATATTTCCAGATGTTGACTTACAGGTCGATCTTCAAGTTCTGGAACCTTTGTTATTTCAAATTCTTCTCCTGTTGTTAAACTTGTACCTGGGTCTTCCAGATGTCGACTTACAGGTCAATCTTCAAGTTCTGGAACCCTGTTTGTTTCGTCTTCTGCATCGGATGCTGAACTGGTATCAGATATCTCCAGATGTCGACTTACAGGTCGAGCTTCAGGATCTGGAACTCTGATAGTGTGGCTGGCATGTACCCAGTTTTTCACTCCTGCACATTTGACTGCAGTTGTTGTCACCAGGATCACTTGTCGTGGTTGGTCCCAGCGAGGAACCAAACAGTTTCTTCTTCTGTGGACTTTTATGCGGACCCAGTCTTCTGGATTCAAATCATGAGCTGGTTTTCTTTCAAGAGTGGTCGCATCCGGTCCAACCTGATGAAACACAGAATGTACCAGATCAGCCAATCCTTTGCAATAATCCAACACGAGATCATCAGTTATAGTCAGCAGTTTGTTGACAGGTACATGTGCTTGTCTCATTGCTCGTCCCATGATTATTTCGTGGGGACTCAGACCTGTTTTTCTATCAGGTATGCTTCTGATAGTCATTAGTACCAACGGTAGGGCATCTGGCCATTTGAGTCCTGTGGCTTGACACATTTTCCCTAACCTATTCTTTATTGTTCCATTCACTTGTTCTACCACTCCAGAAGCCTCTGGTCTGTATGCACAGTGCAATTTCTGTTGAATACCAAGAGCTTCACATATCAGTTGAATTAGTTTGTTTTGAAAATGTGTTCCTCTATCTGTTTCAATCGTTACTAGAAAACCGTACCTTGGAATGAATTCTCTCAGCAAGAGCTTAGCTACTGTAATCCCATCATTCCTTCTGGTCGGATAGGCTTCCACCCAATGAGAAAACAAACAAACGACCACAAGAACATACCTCAGTCTATTGCTTGGGGGCATTTCTATGAAATCCAGTTGCATTCTCGTGAAAGGCCCTCCCTCTTGTCTTATTGTTCCTAAACTCACTACTGTTTTCCTTCCTGGATTTATCTGTTGGCAGATAAGACATCTTTGACAAAGACTTTCAGCTATAGCTCTGAATTTTGGGTTATACCAGGTTTGTCTAAAAAGTCGGATCATGGCATCCCTTCCAATATGAGCTTGTCCATAGTACATCCGTGCCATGTTAGAAATCATGCTATCAGGCATAACTGGTCTTTCATCTCTGTAAACCCAAACATCATCTTCCTCCCTTTTCCTGCATCCTGCTTTTATCCAGCTATCTTTTTCCTCATCATTTGCTGCTTCCTGTAATTGTCTCACCTCAGCCCATGTTTCGACAATGTTAGTAAACAGCAAGGGACATGAAACATGCTCTCTTTCTCTTCTTCGATTCAACGAGACTACATTTTTAGCACAATACTGAGCTATCTCGTCAGCATACTTGTTGCCCACAGTTATGTAGTCCTCCCCATTCTTGTGCGCAGTACACTTCACCACTGCAATCTGTTTAGGCAGCTGTATCACCTCAAGTAATTTCTTCACAAACTCACCATTTCTAATTGGAGTTCCTGCAGACGTCAAGAAACCTCTTTGGGACCAGATCTGCCCAAAATCATGGACCACTCCGAAGCAATACTGGCTATCCGTGATCACTGTGATTCGAACATTCTTTCCCAGTTTGTATGCCTGAATTAGAGCAATCAGTTCAGCCACTTGGGCGGAACGTATCCCTCTCAAACAAGATGCTTCCATTATTTCAGCTACTGTACATACAGCATACGCCGCACTCAAAACTCCTTCACTTGTCCTCAAGCATGAACCATCCACAAATATCACATAATCTGATTCTTTTAAAGGCTCATCTCTGATATCTGGCCTTGGTTTTGTACAGTATTCAAGTACGTTCAAGCAATCATGGTCAACTTCATCTTTGTCTGTCACACTCTCTTCATCCGGCAATGATGTCGAAGGATTCACGCTTGTGCATCTGTCAATGGTTACATTGTCTGCACTTAAAATCACTTTTTCATACCTAGACAGCCGACTATGTGTCATGTATTGAGTTTTGGTTCTTGTCAAGAGAATTTCGACTGAATGTGGAACATATACTCTCAGAGGGTATCCCATCACAATGCCTTCACTTTGTTCCAGACTCACACAAGTAGCAGCTACTGCTTTCAGACATCCAGGCAATGCTTTTGCTACCGGGTCTAAAACTGCTGAAAAATATGCAATAGGCCTTCTCATATTTCCATGTCTTTGTACTAAAACTGAAAGTGGACACCCATCTCTCTCACTACAGTACAGCTCAAATTCTTTTTCATAGTCAGGCATTCCCAGTGCCGGTGCTTCACACAGTCTCGCTTTTAGTTCTCTGAATGCTTTCATTTCTTCATCATTCAATTCAAACGGATCTTTAACATCCTTTTTTGTCAATCGCTGTAATGGTTTCGCAATTAGTGAAAATCCACTTATCCACTGTCGACAATAACCAACCATTCCCAGGAACATTCTCACCTCTCTTTGTGTGATTGGAGCTCTCATTCCTCGGATGATTTTTATTCTCTCAGTCGTTACCTTTAGCACTCCTTTTTCAATTTTATGACCTAGGTATTGAACCTCCTGTTGACAAAACTGTAATTTTGTTGGGGACACCTTATGTCCTCCTCCTGCTAAATGGTTCAGTAAAGCAATTGTGTCAGTAACACATGCTTCTTTGGTTTTTGATGCCACCAATAGGTCATCAATGTACTGAACCATCACATATTTTTCTGGCATTTTTAAATCTTCCAACGATTTCTTTAGGATCTGATTAAAGATCGAGGGACTTTCTGTATACCCTTGAGGAATTCGGCACCATGCCAAAATACGCTCTCCGAACCGGAACACAAATAATGGCTGGCTATCTGGATGTAACGGGATAGAGAAAAATGCATGGCACAAATCAATGACGGTGTACCATTCTGCCTCATGTGGAATCTGATACAGTATTACAGCAGGGTTTGGTACAATTGGACAACAAGGAACAACAATTTTATTAACCTTTCGTAAATCTTGCACTATCCTATATGTTCCATTCAGCTTTTTCAGTCCCATTATAGGCGAATTACATGGACTGCTCATTATTTCTTTCAAAATTCCTTGTTCAATCATTTTATTTATTACAGGTGTTATTCCTTCAATGATTTCTGGCGTCAATTTATATTGTGGAGTATTTGGGTAAATTGTTCCTTCTCTAACAGAAATTTTAACAGGGTCTACTCCTCTCATTAACCCAATGTCTTTGCCTGTAAAATCCCATACCTCCTGTTTGACTGTTTCTTTTAACTCAATTCGGATTTTCTCTACATCGAACACAGGAAACATGTCATTCACTCCTGGCTCTAATTCTGCCATTGTCATTTTATATAGTACATCTTCATCTGGTGTCTGAAATGCAATCCCATCCGGAGTACAATAGATGGTGCAATTCATTTTGCAAAGTAGATCGCGTCCAAGTAAATTTACAGGACTGCAATCACACACCACAAATCGGTGCATTTCTCTGAATGGTCCAACTTTTACTTCTACTAGTTTGGTAAGAGGTGCCTTAATTTGCTGGTTTGAGACACCAACGACTTGGATATATTCACCTGAGAGAGGAAGGTTTGGAATTTCCACTGATCTAACAGTCGAACGGGTAGCTCCAGTGTCCACAAGGAATGTTACATTTGCACCATTCACTTCTCCATCCACAAATGGACCTGCCTGATCTACCTCTAGAGTTGCGCCATGTACGCACTCTTCCTCCTCTCCTAGGCACCGTCATAAACTGTCATCCGATTCATTCCCATCCTGTCGTAACCAATACTGCGTTATCGCAGCTGCACGCGGCAATTGTGTTACCTGCTCTCCTCCGTAGAATCCTGTCTCTGCACTGTATCTCTGTGGGTTTACACTCTTGGGAAGTGGTGGTTGTGGCACCTGACTCTGCTGAGTAACTACCTGCGGTTGCTGCAGCTGTTGGTAACTCACCTCACTCTGCACCTGTGGATTTAATGATTGATTTTCCGTATTAGCTTTTGTAGGAAATTTACACTCGTTTCTCCAATGCCCTAACTTTCCGCAGTTGTGGCATGGCCACTTCTTCTTTGCTTCTTCTATACTCATTTGACCTTTGCCTTTACCTATATTCGGTTTGGATTTAGTTTGTCCTGTCTCATTAACCTGATTATTCAGTTGAGCTTCTTGTTTTTCTGCAACTTTCACTTGTGCCCACATTGCTTTCTCCTTTAATTTACGCTGTCTACATTCAATGTCATCACTACAATACTTGGCATACCTCAACACTTCGTCCACTGTACTATTTTGCCAGCATATCATATGCTGTTTAATCATTTCGCTTATTTCTGGTTTCAACCCATAAACAAATCTATATACAAAATGACTCATGTCCTTCTCATTCAGAGTCTCATAACCGCTATACTGTTTGAAAACCAAAAGTAGCCTCTCATAGTAGGCATGTACAGACTCCTTACTCTCCTGCGTAGTTCTGTCAATTTTTACCCAATCAGTTTCTTTGGGTGGAATTTTGTTTTTCAAAAAGGTAATAACTTGATCATATTTCCTCATCACTTCTGGTCCTGGCGCTCCTGTTTTTGCGTCTCCTGGGTATTCTACAGTTGGCCAATCAATGGTAATTTTACATTCTGTCCATAAATCGGCTGGAACTACAATGTCAAATAATCCATCCAAATCTATCCACAACACCTTCGAAACTTTGACAAACCTTTCTACTTGTCTGTACCATTCTACAGGTTTTTCTCTCAATTTTGGAAAGTCATTTGTAAATGACAGTATATCTTGTCTGGACCAGGGGACATGTACATAACTACCTCCTGGGGTTTCTCTCATCGGATACTCCCTTATAACTGATTCCTTGTCTGTCACCGCAAATGCCAAAGACGCTTTGTCTGTTGTTCTCTCATTTCTTTTAGTCCACCTGCTTCTCCATCTGTCCACATCACCCCATTTTCTCAACAAAACAATCAGTTCTTTTATCTGGGTTAACCATCCTGATGTGTTCAGATTTTCTATATCTTTCTCACAAAAATCTACCCTATACGGTTTCTGCAAACTCCTGACTTTTACAAATTCCACTCCTAGTTCAGTCGCTGTCTCTTCCAATTTGTCATGTAGATTTGTAGCTCTCCAAGTAATGCTCTTACATAAGAACATTATCTCGTCGTCCTGATATGTTTTCAATTTTTCTGTACCAATAGTCCCTAAAATTAACTCTTCCATATCTATCTTTAGCCTAATTACATCTAATGGTTTCTGTTCTGTCTCTTTCTTTTGCAAGTTTCTCATCCATTCACTTAATTCATCTGGAGTTGGACCTCCAGGTGTACTATTTATTTCTATCCAATTTCTATTCCTCTCTGGTGTTTCTGATGCAGACTCAGTTCCCATAGGAATCCTCCTTATTTCACTCTCATTTACTGTCAGGTTAGTAGGTGGGCTCGGTCTATATGAACTGACTAAATTTCTTGCCCCTTCAGTTTCTAGTTCCATCCCTTCTCTCATTCTTTGCAAATTTGAGTTCATGGGGATGACTAAGGAATGCTCATCTATTTTCTGGTTCTCAAAAACTGGTATTACTGGTCCTATTGTCACTGGCACAGTCACAGCTTCCATGTTCATTGTTAACTCTCTTATTTTCTCAGTCAATTCTTTTGTGGTTTTTGCTAACTCGGCTGCATTGTCACTGTCAAATTTTTCACTTTGTGGGGTTTTTAGCTGTTCATTTGACCTATTTATCTCGTATCTTCGTTCTGGACTTTTATTCCTCCCAGTTTCCATTGGCGGTGCATTGGGTGTCACCACCGCAGAATTCTGTTGATATGGAGGTGGGTTTCTGTTTAAAATATCTTCCAGCAACACATCCTCTGTCTCGCTACCTCCATACCCCTACCTTTCTGTAACTGTATGTTTCTTTTTCTCTGTACACTTCTTTCCTGTACCCTCTTCAACTGTAAAAGCTGGAAACAAACCTTCTGTCATATTAGCATATCTCCAACGCTTCATCCTGTCCTCATGATTCACTCCCCACAACCTTCCAGGAACTAAACTTTGATTCTTTGCACCTCTGTATCTTTCTCGTTCATACATCTCGTCTTCCCATTCACCTAACGCTTCAAACTGTGTCGGTCTAGGTCTTGGCTCAAGCTTCGTCATTTTCTCTCTCAAATTTCGAAGTACCGCTATGCTAAACGAACCATTCTCTGGAAAAGCCAGTACTCCATCATTCTGAGTATATTTTGTCCAATTTTCTATCCAAATGCAACTATGATAACCGTATTTCAGCATCATATGCGAAGCTGGTGTTTTCGGCGGAGGAATTACCTGTCCCTCACTAGTCACTACCTTTTTGTCTTTATTAAATAAGTTCTTAATTTTCCCTATCCATGACGGTTTCTCTCTACCATATTCAATATAAGCCATACTTCACGATTTTCTTTCCTTCTGCAAGCTCGTAATTCTGCTCTGTTGCTCTATGTGCTATTCGGACCTATCCCAGTGCGTCTCACACCAACGCACCAATCCGAAGCTTCTACGTCACTGCTTTTCAGACCTATCCCAGCGCGTCTCACACTAACTCACCAATCAGGGCGTTTTCCGTGTTTCTATTGCACTGGCCAATCCCAGCGCGGTCTTTTGTCAACGTCAGTTCTACTCCTGACCCATCCTTTACAAAATTTATCGGCAGTTTGTTCTTGACTATATTTGATTAGTTACGACATAAAAAACACATTTCCATTGTCTGTTTTCGGTAAACAAAAGTGATAGTTTACTCTATTTTGCAAGAATACAGTTCCGTTCGATAAGTGTAGCACTTCCCTCTATCTTACCCTTCTTTCAAGCAAGGGGTAAACCCGTTTCTCAGGGGATAAAACACATGTGGAGACTACACTGCTCCTGAGAATTAAGGCCAGAGTTTCACAAGAAAACCAGTTGCTATTTCACTCATACACGTTTTATACAGAAAATGTCCCTATCATAACACAACCTGTGTTATCACCAATTTGAAAACCAGACAATGCACTATGCCATGTGACTTCTCTTGCCACACGTGTCCACTTCCTACTTCCCGGAAGCTTCACATTTTTCGACTTACATATAACGTAATACAACTCAACATGAAGTGTTAGACATGAAATAATCAATAATCAATAATCACCAAACTAATCTATAGTAACCATAACTCTGCTACCAAGAAATCTGATCCAGCGCGACCAATATAATTTCTTCTCCTTTGGACATGACATCCAGGTTGAAACACTCTTTTTAACAACTATGCCAATATGACGGTGGGGCCCATAACACCGCATAAACATTCACTCACTCATATATTCCCTGGATCCCATCCACTTTTACTTAGGAGAAAAAGTTAAGACTGCTGGAGGTAAACGGGATACCTTTTAAAGTCGACAAGATAGTTTCTCAAACATCATACATAATTAGTTTTAAATCCTGTCGGTTTCTAAGACATCAAGGTATTCCGCTCTTTGGTCGATGGACCAACTAGTAAGAATAAGTTGATGGTGATTAAGACCAGCTCAATCACATTTAAACCTATTAAAACATTACACTTATTATTGAGCTAAAGAACCACAGACTCGTAGTTTTAATTGTAATAAAGTTTATCTACTTTCTTTAAATGCATGAATAAGTTTCAATTTTATTAATCAGTTTAATACGTTTTAATATCATTATAAGAAATAAACTTTAAAAGAATTTATGCATACCCTTTTTAGATGAAAAATAAAAGTTCGCCACGGCAGATAAATTGCAGATCACAGCATAGAACTCCCAAAAACTGTCTGTCTGTCCCGCTAAACAGGCCTCCTCGACGGACCACCTATACAGGTTTCCCGCAACGACCTCGTTCCTTCCCAGTCAGATTTAAAGGAAAAAGATTAATTATATTAAAAGAAATGGCCTATGGAAAATAGCAGCAGCTCTCCAGCGTCAACGTCCAGTGCTCAAAAATTATGTATGAATAGCGCTCCTCCTACTTAAGAGTAGGTCCTCTTATACCCTATTTCTAGCTTACTAAACAGAAAAGTTACATTCTTTGGGGGCGAGAATCACGCTAATTGGTCCATTGGAGTGGTGGCAAGCATCTCCTCATTGCCCTCCTTGCTTAAACCGGTTCCGAAAATGTTTATAACTTTGTCCTTTCTCACAGCTTTAGGACATTAGCAATCCGATTGACAGTTCATCACATGTATCTTATTTTGTAGCTTTATTTTAAACAGTCTATTGTTAATTCACGTGCAAAAACAATAATTGATGGACAGAATGCAGAACAATGTCATACATTCACCCCAGTACAGAGATCTGGGCCTAAATCCATCGTTTTTTTGCTCACCATGCCATTCCAGTTTGAACCCAGTCATATGCAAATCAGTCTTGACCCTGTGCCCTATGGGAACAGTCCAGCCCGAACTGCCAGGCCAGGTCCTCCCTGGACTGGAATCAAGCATCCTAGGACCGGTTAATTCACAGCTGCATCTTCGGTTCTCATAGATTCTCGCTGAGTCCTTCTTGGCACTCATTTGGTGACAGGTCACGCTGTCCTTGACATTTTTCACTCTGGGCTTTACTTGTAACCACGTGATATGTTTCTACAGCTTTCTTCCGCTTGGAAGCCATTTTGCACTTGCGCATTAAGCTCATCTGCCTCGGCAGCCATCTTTACAGCACGGCCTAACAGGCCCGAACGAACTATCATGAAAACAAACACAATCATAATTAAAATAAAGAAAATAAGCCTTTTCGTTTCCCACCCGTCATTCTACGTACCCCATTTAGGTGTTACCTAGCAAAAGCGACATGTAAAGCTACGTTTACTTACCATCCGCATTCTTTTGCCACAATACAATTTACTACATAGGCCAAATCATGCAATATCATTCTAATTAGTACGCAAACCATTATATTAATATTATTCCACTTTTACAATTGTAAGTAGGTTAGTTTTTCACATAGATTGCCAGTTACCAAAGATGTCTATAAAGACGCAAAATGTTGATTAGTCGTCAAAACAATTAATAACATTAATTATTAGCATTAATATTAGGGGGTTCAAAAATTTCTTATTTACCTTGCTCCATCACTTGGGAGGGGGATGAACCTGCAAGGAAATTTTGAGAGACATCGGCCTTTTCTTGCGAGTGTGTAAATCTGGCTTTTTCCCCTGCGTCCCCTTGAACATGGACTGTGGCTTTTGTTGTAGTCAGGTTCTTTTGGTGCTTTTGAAAGAGAGGATATTGCTTAGTGCAGAGCGGATCCTCCTCATTTGCGCTCAGCACCTTCCTGCTCAAGTCTTGATCCATACGGTTCTTCGTCCCTGGCCGAGGATCAGGTGAGTGATTGCGGGCACCTTCCACGAATTCCAGATCTGATGCACACTCAGCATCTGAGGGATCGTCTGACTCAGCTTGCTCAACCTGCTTTTCCTTTTCTGCTAGTGCTTTAGCTTTTAGTACCATCCGTTTCTGTGCATTTCTTTGGCCTCTTCATACCCCCCTGGGAGCTGGGGAGGGGGTAGACTGATCCGGCATCTCAAAGTTATCCTTTCTTGCTACTTTGGACTGCCTTGTGCGCATTGTCTCGCTCTCTCCTTGTAATGAAGAGAGAGGCAGAGCGAAGCCTCAGTGAATATGCCCCTGGTGCTTTCTGCCCTGGGCCTTGTGACTGCGTAGCAGAACTCCTCCTCCTCCTCCTTCTTCGCAGCTCTAGTCTCAGTAAGATAGAGGACGGGAGGCAGGGCTCAAGTCGGCGATACCAAACATCTCAGGCCCACAGGCAACGCGGGGTGCGGGTGCCCTACCGCAATCCAGTAGATCCCTCTAAATATGCAGGTGTGTAATACTGGGGAAAAAAATAGCAGATACCACAGGGTCCAGGTCTGGGTATAGCGGGGGTCTGATTCACCTGGCTAGCATCTTCTTTCTCCCATGTTGCAGAGGCCTCCTGGGGCTACAGGGTGGTGGCGGGGGGGGCGTGTTGAACCTTCTGTAACTTTCTATGTTGCACAAAGAAAAAAGTAGCCCCTGAAAAATGAGCAGTGGTAGGACACAAGTAGTGCATCCATGCTCCAGGGCAGGGACAAACACACAGAGAGAAAAGAAGCCTATGGCAGCTGACAAATAAAAAGTAAGGAAATGAGAGTGATAACAAAGCCAACCAATGGGAAGCAATGGGTGACATACAAGCCACCTGTTAGAAAAACAATATGTCTCGCAACAGACCGCGCATACTTTGTCCTAGGTGAGACCTAAAAATGGCAACAGACCATTCAGGAAAGTACATTAGGCCTCACGAAGGGTATAGAAAGTCCTGCATAAACGCCAGTGCAATAAAGTAAAATATCCGGGGCTGTGAAGCTACTCTGATTACATCACTCTTCCTGCAATGATGGTTTTCAAAACCTTTGAGGTTTTGTTGGTTTTGCTTATCTTGAACAAATGGTGAGCCACAAAGTTTGGAGAATCATAGCTCAGGGTTTTAAAGTTCACCGTGTTAGAGTAGTGAACAGCATTGCTGACCAAGATAATGGTCTGACATTGGAAGAATGAAACCCTAAGCAGAGCCTGTTAAGATTCGAACCATTGACCTGCAACATACACAAATGCCCATCAGTGCAGCCACACTTCAGTCATGGGATCACCTTCTTGGCCTCAGTACAAATTTGAACTATTAGTTTTAAATTTAAATCATTTTCATTGACATAAAGCATCAATATGTATCAACAATGTGAAAACTGCAGACAGAATATTCCACTCTTAAAATAAGAACATCTGCTTTGGAGCACAGGATATAGTTGCCTAACTCACATATCACTTCACTGTGAATTGAACTGCACTGCACACTTTTAATTTAGAAAGTCTCTAGACTCGGTAAATGCTATGTAAACGCATAGCAATGATAATAATGGGACAGAGAGATAAACACAAGGGGGAGTGGAAGATACATTAGGAACTCAGGCACTCACTAGGGACTCATAGTTCAACCACCCCATGGAGCAATGGCAGTTAAATATATCAAGGTATGAACTTCCTAGGCCAAAAACATTTAAAAAACACCCTTCACAGATACTTGGAGGGGAACCAAGGTTCAATCTCTTCAACTCAAAACTTAGGGATAGCTGCAAATGAGGCAAAGTGATGCAACATAAGCATGGTACAAACAAGGACTCCGTACACACCATCCTCTGGAGCACATAATAATGAAACTAGCGGCCAAGAATTTCTCCACCTATTCCAGAAAGACTCTTCTGCAGTTGTTGAAGGCAAAGTATGATCCTAATACACTGTTAACCTCAAAACCATAGAAGGTGCTCTCCCATCCCAAACAACGGTACTATGGGCGGGGGGAGAAGGCAGGTCACCTCCTTGCCCTACAGCTGCACCGACAAGAAGCACACCTCTCTATTCCAGCAATTAGGAACACCCACTAAGAGATATTCCCCCATCTTTTAGACATAATCTATGTTTTTAGTGACTTTTTTAAGACCCTCTACTCTTCAAAGTGCTTAAGCAACCCAGGAAAGATGGATGCATTTTCGTCTGCGCTCGCCATCCCAGTACTATCACCTGCTCAGAGCTTGAGCAAGACGTCATGAAACACTAAATAGGCGAAGTTATTGCTGACTTCCCATGCCACAAAACCCTAGAGGTAGTTGGATACTCCTCACAATATTATAAACATAACATCGACCTTGTGTCGACCCGCCTATGTAACTTTTTCAAGGAAAGTACTGAACGTGTAGCCTCTTAACAGAATTCAATATGGCCAGGTTATCCCTCCTTCTTAAAACAGGAAAAGATCTACTGAATTGCACCATTTATAAGCCAATATCTCTGATTTATGTGGACACAAAAATTTTAGGGAAAGTATTGGCTAACCGGCTTTGGAAGATACTACCATCCCTGTTACATAGGGACCAAGTGGGCTTCATACTTCACCGCTCCTATGCGTCCCATCTGAGATCTCTAGCAAAGATCCCACAGAAAACAAAAGACGATGTGACTGGCAAAATAGTGATCTCACTGGACGCAGAGAAAGCTTTCGAAAGGGTGGAGTGGGAGTACCTATTCCAGATTCTGGAACGAATGGAGCTTTGAAAACAATACACGATGAAAGCGAAATGGGTATATGCTAGGCCAACAGCAGTCTTAACATGTGACTGCCATATCTCCCCAGAATTTGAAATATACAGAGGCACTAGCCAAGGTTCCCCTCCCCCCCTCTCCCCACTGCTTTTTATCAGAGCACTTCAACCTTTAGGAATAGCTATCTGCCAGAATCCATCCCTTACGGGGATCACTACATCACAATGCAAACACAAAGCCCTTTTCTATGCGGATTATATCCTATGAAATGCTAACTAAACCAGAATCCTTCCGAACTACCCTTACCGAAACAAGCACCTCCTCGAGGGCTATAAAATTAACCAGGAGAAATGTGAGGCCTTCCCACTTACTAGAGGTACAACGATCACTGCTTTTTGAAAATCACCCATTTAAGAGGACACCGTCTAATTTAAGACATTTAGGGGCATATTTACAAGCCCCTATCGCCAGGGAAAACCTGGTCTTAAACAGGCGTAACGAGAAGAAATGCTTTATTTCTCCTCGTTTTTGCTGGTTCCATGTGTGCTGCCTTGTGCAGCACACATAGAAACAGCAAATTGCCTGTGATTGTTTATGTGCAGGAAGGTCCCTCATCCTGTACATAAACAATCTTTAAAAAAATAAAATGCTGTTGTACAACTTCTATGTGTGCTGCATTAAGCAGAACACATAGAAGTTACAAAACAGCATTTAAAGACTGTTTATGTGCAGGAAAGGGGTCCTTCCTGCACATAAACAATCTTCCCCTCAACACAAGCACCCTTGCACTATGGTGCAAGGGTGCCTGCGTTGGCGCTATGCAGCTAAATTTAGCGCCAGCGCAGGGGGAAATGCAGGGCTGCACCATATTCTAGTAAATATGGTGCAGCTCTGCGTTTCTAAAGTGACGAAGCATGTCGTTAGCTATCTTGGCTTAATGACACGCTTCGCCACTTTATTGTAAATATACCCCTTAGGGACTAGTCTTAACCCAAGGCTTGATCACATGGCTGAGGATAATCTAAATAACCTACTTGTGACACTCAAAACTGACAATGCCAGATGGCCCTCTCTAAGCATCTACCTTTGGGGTATGGCTTAACTTGTTGAAATGAATGCATTACCTAGCCTCAACCACCCCTTCTTTATGATTCTACTGTGTTTCCTGACCAGGCATATCGCAGAGGCCACTGGGCTTTTATAAACATTTATTTGGGCAGGTCTTAAACCCTGCTTCAAGGTCGGGTAACAAAGTGGGGGGCTTTGGATGCCCCATATTAAGTCATATTGGCTGGTGTTTCAGCTAGCGCTGATTAAATATTGTTACATCACACCCTGGACACGCTCATATGGGTCGCAATGGAAGAAGAAGCCTACTTGGAAAGAAAGAAGGCGTGAGAAGTCTTCACCCAACAGATGCATGTTGTAATATTAACTCTAACCTGAATATTTCCTCCATGGAATTCACCTGGCATAAGGCACACACAATATTAGAAGATAGCAGGTTGCACAGGAATGAGCTCATGTGGGGTAATGGGTGCACACGAATACCAAGGCTGGTACTGATATGGGAAGATATCTCTGGGCAGGGCATAAACACAATTACACACCTCGACTGAAGGCCGACTGAAAACTTTAGCTGAATTGCAAAATGAATTTCAACTTCAGTCAGTTCAGTTTTGGAACTACCAACACCTTACTCACTACCTACGCAAAAACCTAGGTGCTTGCCTAGGTCCTACACAATTAAGAGAATCCCACATTCTCAAATACCTAAGCACATGGGGTACCTATAAAGCAGTAGCATCTGGCCTGTACTGCTGTACACACTAATTATAGATCACGTCTTTTCTAAATGTCATTCACAACAACTCAAAGAACGGTGATCTTCTGATCAACAGAGGGGTTTTTAAGATGAGGACTGGCTTGAACTAATGTAGGACCATGACATGCTGCCCAGGGAAGCCAGCCTAAAGTCTGGATATTTTAAAACTTACATGGATGGTACCGGTCTCTAAAAGACAAAATGTTGCCAACATACTTACCAGGGCGCAAAACTGCAGATGTCCGCACCTGAATAGAGATAGTGCCCATTTGCTCTGTGAATGCACTAATTTACGTTTGTATTGGTCATAATTCTGGGACATAATGAGAGAAACCTTAGATATCCAAGGAGCTTCAACTGGCAAAGCGATCCTGCTTCATGATACGTCTGATCACCGGAGAGCGCGTCAAAGCCAGCGATGGTTGCATCATCCATGGCAACGGCTAACATTTGCATCTTAATGTAATGGAGAAGCAGAGCTAGTCCCAAAATAGAGCTCCGGTTACAAGACATGTATAAGCTGGCATCAAATGAGTGAGTAGTTCATAGACCTAAAGACCAACTCGATAAATTCACAGACATTTGGGGAATATGTAGTACAGATATTCAGATGGGTGTGACTCTTAATTCCCCAATGTGGCCCAGTGAATAGCACCCCTTCTCTTGCTAGGGTGACTCAAGGAGAACAATGCACCATCATTTAAATAGGGGGGGCTTTCTGACTGATGCTTTTGATTGATATTTCTGAAGACAGGCAATGACTAAGTTCCATTTACGCTATTTGCTCGCAGGGCAATGCTTGGTTTGAACTGCATTGTTCTTCTCCAATGCTCCACTCTTAGGTGGACTTGACTGGCAGCCAGATGATGATCAGGGGAAAGAGGAAATGTGGGCAACGCGTTGCGGCTGGAAGTGATGTAGCTATACTCACGAATATAGGAATATGCTGTGTACTCAAACTTTGAAAAGTCCAATAAAGAATGGTTAATAATAAATAAACATTAGCACTAGGTAAGTTGTCCCACTTGAAATGAGGTCTCTTGGCAGCTATGGAGCAGTACCTTCTTCACCATATGCCTCTTTCAGTGGGGTATGAGAGGGTTTTATTACTTTTTCACACTTTTCATTTAAACTCCTTTCTGAATGATCACATGGCATAGCATTCTCCTTTCTCCTCCTCCGTGGTTGTCTTGCATTCCCCATTCGTTGAACCCAGTCATGTACCAATGCACAACAGGTTTTTTGTCTATCTAAGGTTGATGTAGTTTTGTTTGTCTAGTGCTTAAACACAAGTCACTCAGGTGCTTTGTTTATATTTTCTGTTATCAGTATTGCTGTTCGGAGGGCTGTCATCATACAATGTGCATTGATTTATAAAAAAAAATGAATATTCTGTGGCATTATGTGTATATATGAGTGCTCGTTATTTGTAAATAAATAGGATTCCTTATATGAAGTGCGAAGTTACACAAAAATATATAGAAAAGGGATTTTTTTGGAAGCTCTACGCAGTGGCACTTTTGAGCAAGATGTACATTTTAAACGGCAATTGTGGTTGATGGCAAAGTTGTGGGCTTAAGATAAAATATTGGTTTACATTCTGACATGCACATGTTGTGTGATCTAGGACACATGCTTTCGTCCACTGTTCCCCGGATGCCATATCTACCAAACATGGCAGCGTCTAGAGGCAAGTGGAAGCTAAGCATGGAAATCCATTCACTTTCTATAACTGCCACCCTGTCACATCCCACACGGGTCATATTCAGCTTGTAGTATATTTTCCTTGCCAACGGGCCTTGTTCATACTGCATGTAGCAAAACTGCAAGTCCCTGAATACAAAATGCTTTGTGGCTGAATTTAGGAAGGGAAAAGGACATATGGCCACTGTGAGATCTGTGCATCTGTTTAATTTGTTCACCCTCCGTGGGCATATGTACATTTTTCCCCTGGCAATCCAAATACATTCTCAGCCATGTTGTGACTGATAATTTACTTGGAAAGTACAGAATCTGAAACTACCAGGACGTTGAGAGACTAAGTGGAAAGAAGCGTTTTATATGTATGGAAAATGACAGGCCATGTCAAGCTGCGACCTTTCTGTGAAGGTTTGGAATTGCTTAACGGATCCTGAAGTATTAGGATATTTTTTGCTTCCTTTCACCATCACCAGATGTCATTTTTGCAAAGATTGACTGGAGGTAGTCAGAACCATTCGGACACTACTAGCATGTGGAACCAGATAGGCTGGCACATGAATCCAAGACAAACTGTATCCTAAAAACATATTCTCGCCGCGATCCCATGCTTGGATGACAATTCAAACATACGTCACATTGCAACCTGCACTATATCTACATCTAACCTATCCGGCGTATCTCAAGAAAAAGCTATTGGCTATACGCTTAGGGGAACTGCCATCCGTAGCAGATAAACCGCCATGGAGATATAAAGGTCCAAAAACGTGCATGTTATGAGCGCGCTCCTAAAGAGGATTTCTTGCATTTGGTTTGCATATGTCCCATACTAACTAATGCACGCCTTATACTCCTAAAGCGCTTATTTAACAAGAGGGGGATTCGTACATGCAGAACAGCTATCATAAGGAGCCTCGACTCCACAGACCCCCAGCTAAATTGCAAAATTTTGAAGTTTTTACAATCACACGATAAAGCAATTAAACAGAATTCCAAGGAGCTTACATCAGTATAAGGAACTCTGCCTAAACAAACAGCTGACTGTGAGCAAAAGACATTAATCCAACAACAACGCAAGTATGGGTCTCGTATACGCGGATGCTCTGATACTTTTATAAATAAAACTACTATTTAATTTTATACCAATGCACATGCCACTTTACAACAATCGAGATGATTATGATTGGTTAGAATCGAGGGAAATGTTATAACAACATGCTGCGAAGAAGAACACTATATTATCCTGTATTCCTGCAATATCAACTAGCGCACGTTACAAAACAGATTATTTTAAAAAGTATTTTATTTTTAAACATGTCTTATTAACTTATATTAATTATAATAAAATGTGCAGGGATCATTTACAAAGGCGATGCATCTTAAAGCAAACACATATTTTGTATTAATTGTAAAATATTGATACGGTTTTTATTAACTCATAACAATAAATAAATAAATGCTAAATGTATCCTATCAACACGTCTGGCGGCAGTTATGCTGAAGATCATATGAATGACACCATTAAGCAGCGTTTGATTGAACTCCACCATGGCTTTATTCCAAACATCCAAGAATGTTTATGCGTCGTCTGTTATTTTGAGGTGTTAGAGGCCCTTTGCTTATATTCGTCTCACTATAAGGGCTGTCGCTGGAGCTGGTGTCATGGAGTATTTTCCTCTTTTGGTATAAGCCAAGAATGACCTTAGTTTGTGCATGAAGGGTTGCACTGCCCCTGTCTGTTCTTTGTCTGCATTGTGTGGTGAGGAACGTGTGCACTGCTGCTGCCTCTGCTGTGCCTGCCTCATGGCTATTATTTCAGCCTGCACCGTTCCAGGTGATGCTGGCCTGGTCTTGGTGTCAGAGTGAGCCTCCCTATCATAGTTGGGCCTATTCATGTGGGAACGTGGCTGGCATTGAGGGCTGTAATAGGACATTGGGGGATGTAACTGGGTAGCATGGTTGTTTGACAAATGATCATTGCATTCCTGATGTGGGTAGCAGCCCTGTTGGGAACTAAAAAAATACTTGTACCTCCTCTACGTATTGCTTCACTTTGCACTTATTGTACCTTTCTATCCTTTTGGTAATGTCAGTTCATTTGATGTCATCAAGGTCACATGATATCACTTCCTCTAATGCCACCAGGGTTGTGGTTATGTGATGGCACTTCCTGTGACATCATCACAGGTTAAAGGGCATGTTATGTCACTTCCACTACACCTGGCGTTGTGGTGAGTTGACGTTCATGAACGTGCCTGTTCCATAAAGATGGTTCAGTCCAACATATTCCCCCTTAACTGCTCTCATAGGTAAGTGGGAGAAGCAGCATATGTTTTATCTATTCAAGACTCCTTTCACTTTATTATTTGAAAGGGTGAGTGTGCTGAACAATCCTCCATCTACCTCACTATATAGACATGAAACTTTCTCTAAGATTTGAATTACTAACTGGGCCGGCTCTAGGGCAGTGCGACTGGTACTGCCGAACCTGGCGCCGACTTTGGGCGAGGGTGGCGGGGCGTGTTTAGAAATAACACCGATTTAAAAAGCACCTGCTGCAGAGTTGCTTATGCGTCCTGCAGTTTACGAGGCAACAATGAAAACATCAAGATAACTGGTGACTAATGTTTCTGCTGGAGAGAGAACTAGTTTTGTCTGGTGGTAGTTTTCACTCATGATAAAGTTGCATAGAGGGTTAATATGCCTGCTGCAAAGTACACGTACAACGCAAATTACTGTGCTGTATTTTATGTGGCTAGCTCAGTAGGTTACTGCTTTTGTCATAGAGATCCTTTTCCAGTTTATAAATTACAACTCTAATATAGCACATTGAGCTATGAACGGTCATCAAAGAGCTGCAAGGTATAAGTCAGAAAGTCGTTTATTTTCCCCAATCTTTCATTATCCTAATGTTGCTAAAAAAGGTAAAGCCAATCCCTGTGCTACGTTTTAAATCCTGAGTTTGTGCTTCTCCAGACAAAAACTCCTAAACTATACTGCCTACTAGTGTTTGTGACTCCTATGCCTTGTAGCATTCATTGTCTTATATAGCATTTCCTATGGTCTAATTTCCACATGTATGATTCATTGGCTCTATATAATGTGTGTGTGATGTAAAGTGCTCTGACGCCCTATACTGGTATCAGTAGCACTATAAAACACATGAGATGCATGTGAGGGAGAGCCTATAAAGAGATGAGGGGCACTGGTGGTGCATGGTAGTGAGGGAATTCGTTGAGAAAGAGGAAGGAGGGGCGCCAACAAATATTGTTGCACTGGGTGCTAGCAGCACTAAAGCCGGCCCTGATTACTAATGTTTAAGATTTTTCTATCAGATACATTTCTGTGAAGTGGTTAGTAATATAACTGTATGCTACGTATAACTGGATTTACACTGATATTTTATTTACTACACGTTTTGTATTCAACTTGTTTTCTTCTAAGTGTAATGTATACTAAGACAAATAGCTCCAGGATTGTATAGGCTTCAATTTACTCTGATATCCTCATGGGCACCAAAAGTCCAATAAATAAGTACAGCAGTCAAATTTAATATAAATTGAAATCAGTTCACAGATGGCAAATCGTAATATTGTTTTTAAAAAATATATTGTGTTATAAAATTCAAATAAAAATCAATCATTGGATCTTGTAAAGAGCTACTTGTCGCCCGGGGGGGGGGATCTCCAGGCGATGGGGTTCTGTGAGCCTCAGTCGGATGGCCAAGCCGGTCAAAGAACCACATTTTGAGCTTCTTCCTGAAGTCCTCTAATGATGGGGAGGTGTGTAGGTGGAGGGCGAGGTAGTTCCAGGACTTTGCAGCAATGTAGGAGAAGATAGTCATATGCTATGGGTTGATTCTAAACTCACAAAAACCTGATATGTGGCAATAAGGAAGTCACTAAACATCATAGCCTTAATGTCATGGACTGTGGACCCCCAATCTAGCACACCTCAACATCTGGACCAAATAGGAATTGCAATGGATTGCTGTATGAACAAATAACACTAGTAGGGTATATAGGATGATCTGTTTGCAAATGGCATGCTAAAGATGACTCATTCTAATTTGCTTCCATATGCCTTACCAAGCAATAAAAAATGTTAGTAAGAAGAAACAGATCTCCAAATCCTTATGACCTTTTTGGAAAGCATTTCTGACTTTTTAGGAATTTACAAATAATTTTGGAAGTAGTCCTGGAGCTCTGCAACACCACACATTTAGCAGAAGTTACTTTCTCATTTCACCCCAAAAATGCAATTACTCTTGCAGATACATGTACAAGGATATTCAGAGTGGAAAACTACCTGCAAATCGTTTGTGAATATTAAACATTGCAATGTGATTCCTAAAAGTATTTGATAAAAAGCAGAGAACTTACCCTGTTGACATACACCTACATTTGTAGAAATTGTGATCTTTTTGGGAATTCACAACTAAATCTAGAAGTATTTCTGGGATCTAGATTCTGGACAACAGTGTTGAAGGTGTTGCAGGATGTGGTGGGGCTGTAACTCCCAGAGACACCATTAGCGAACTTACTGGGGTTTGACTATGATGTACTCAAAACGTATCAGAGTCAGGTGGCTCTAGGCCTTTTAATGGCAAGGAGGAGAATCGCTATGTGTTGGATGAAGGACCCCTTACCGACGATATTAGAATGGCACAATGACATGACCTACTGTAACACACAGGCAGATCCCTACAATGCTGTCACGCCACCACGTAGCAGACCGCGCGATATGTAGGGGCCATACATCAGGTTTTGAAGAAGTAGACAATAATCAGAATGCAGTGGACCCTGTTTAAGGGGTAGACACTATAAAGGTTAAAGATCGGGCGTGGGCAAGTCCCTTTAGCAAAAGAGGTGACGCGGGTCATCAAGAGGAGTTGTAGGATTTGATTCTCTCTGTTAGCTGCAATGAAGGGAAAGTTGTCCAGGGTATAATCAAAATTCGTCTGACATGACTCCTGGTTAAACATAAGGTATTGGTTGATGTGGATCCACAAATAACCCCTTTTTCAATATACAGAAGTAATTGCTGTTTACTTAATGCTATATTTGGTGCTATTTGGTAACACATTGTATGAATGTATGCAAAATGATAAATAAAGTTTCAAAAAAAGTATTTCTGGGATCTGAAATGGTTTTATTCCTAGGACGTACGTTTATAACCATTTCTGCATATGGAAACATAACAAGTGTATGGTTACATAAGTAGTAGTTTGATGCAAAAATGCCTTATTTAAAGATGCTAGACTGGATACTGTGGGAAACAATGACCGATTTACCATCCACTGTATAAACTATAATGCACTTGTAATACAGTGGACGGGACATCCGCCAAGTTAGAGATAGAGTATCCCTTCTCCCAAATTCTAAATAAGGCTCTTCACCTTTTTTATTCTCTATTCTTCCCTGATGAAACATCTTCGTCTAAGCCTGCATCAGTTTTGGGAAGGGTCTCTTCACATTTCTATCCATACAGAACATTGCTTCTGCCCCTGACAAGAGAACATCAACAACTACATTCAGGGGAGAACCTGGCTGCAAAATATAGATGAATACACACACCTAGGAGTTGGTGGATTTTCACCAGCCTTTGTTGGTTGTTCACCATTGGGACATGTACAAATCTGCTCCTAATCGGAGATTTACTCAACTGGAAATTCCATGAACAAATCCCAATAGAAAAGGCAAAATGTCATCATTGTGATTTTGTGAAACTGGAATGAGATAGTCTCCTCACTAATAACTTTTAATAAGATAATATGAA
The DNA here is from genome assembly GCA_963921515.1 of Calotriton arnoldi. Lineage (NCBI taxonomy): Eukaryota > Metazoa > Chordata > Amphibia > Caudata > Salamandridae > Calotriton > Calotriton arnoldi. The sequence goes on along the minus strand of CAWUFW010001695.1, from coordinate 1,621,572 downwards.
TTTAAGTACGCAACCAGTTTTAGGCTGAAGGATTTTTCTACATTGCATAGTTATGCTTATATTTATTGATTGCAGTGCAATGTAAAGCACCTGTGAGTGATTTTGGATCCTGAAACCAACATATGTATCAGGGGCACATGCAAACTGAAGTGCTCCCACATCTTTTCTCAAACACTTTTGGACCCATTGTGGGTAATGTCCCCTGCATGTACAGTTGTGTTGGATGGCCAACATGTGCAATGCGAAGTATCTGATAGCCCGTTTTTCACATTTTGGTGCTAGCTGCACTCTAACATAGCGTGTGCGCAAAGGTCTAGTCCTACCTTTGACATGAGACTGGTCTTAGGCTTGTCCTGGTCCTGGAGGGGCACACCAAGTGAGCTCTCATGAGTGAGAGAGGACTACTGTCCCCATCACGAGCACATGTGGTGGCATCTTACTGTGTTTTATAGTGATTTCAGTGCAACCAATCCTTTTTACCTGTGTCGCAGGAATGGGAAACTGCTGGTTCACTCATGTAAATTTACACATCTAAACATGAATCTGGTATTTTGGCGCCAAGATCATGTGTGCATGGAGAAATGTGTGTTGTGTGCAAGAAGCATTTTATATAGTTCTTTTTGACACCAACCAAAAAGCTCCAGATGGAGATCCGGCGTTCTGGGGGGATGAGAGGTGGCAGTATAGGATACGTCCTCCTTTCTACAGTAGTCTCCACAACTAAGTATCCTATACAGATAACTGTTTTTCCTGTAACCACTCCAGGAAAACCAGTGTTGATTTGAGTGAAGCTAAGCCCACGCCAATTTGAACAACAAACAGTGTTGTTTGGTAGACCTCACACACCCTGTTGGTGTCATGCTTCATCACTGGATCTCATCCTGGTCCCTAGCAATCAGGTGGGCTCAACCATGTGCCAGGGAGCACTTAGGATAATGCTCGCTCCAGGGACTAAAGATAAAAATACCTAGAACACGAAAGTATCCCTTTATTCGCTTTGTTTCAGGTATGATTAAAATGACACTTTGGGGGTTTCTATAGAGGTAATGGCACTACACTCTATGTGTAAAAGTTGACACATTTCAGCCTCAAGTCAAAGAGACAATAGGGTCCAGGGCTTTCATCAGGACGTGGAAATAGACGCCCCAGAATAATATTTTTTGATGTCAGTCAAACCTAACTCAATTGGTTAGGACAACAACAAAAAACATGCAACCTATAGCTGGCATGCAAGAGGACAATAGTGTCCTTGTTCTGGTCGGGTTCCCTTCTGGGTTCCTGTAAGAAAAAGTAAATAACAACACTCAGTTTGCCTATGTTTATGTGGTTGCACACTTCACATGCACTGTTGTGATACACTTACAAAATCATCCCTTTGAGGAGAACATGCTTAGTGGTGGTCAATGTGCATAAGATTTAAGATTGAGTATATTAACCACAACATAAAGTGATATCAGCACACTTATTACATGCACAGATAATATACAGATGCCACAGAAATGTGGTATACTGAAAACGTCGGGAAGAAGATTCACCTATCCTCAAAGTCTAGCCACTAAGCTACATGAGAGGAGTGCAGGACATGCCCCTGTAGTCACACACTATCCCAAGTAAAAGCAGAATGCCGGGTAAATGGGGTGTCATGGAGGGAGAAAAAGAGAAAAGCAGAATCATTACAGTGGACAAATATCTCGTATTAGTGCCAAAACCCCATCTGGAGCCCGAAGACACTCACTTCATCAAGAGTAACATGTCTTCATACACACCTATTCGGTCCACTTTCCACCTCCCTGCTGGCAACAAGTAGTGTGAGGAGCTGGCATATTTCTGCTGCAGCCCACTCCTTCCATGTTCAGACTGCCATCATATCCAAAGCATCGTCATGCTGCAGGGCATATTACTGCTGCTACTCCCCAGGGGAAATGTAGTCCGATGGGCTAGTGTGTAGCACGGATACTCTATGCTGCTGTTTATTCATAACTAAAAGAGCCTTATTAAAATTACTTGACTGACATTTAAATATCCAAATCATGGGAATCAGTATTCATTTAGTCCAGAATTCATGTTAAAGGACAGACATAAAAAACTATGATGTAGTATATGAAGAGGGGATCAACAGGCATCGTAACCCACAACTGAGTTATGTGTGCAATTATTTCGCTTGGTAATACACCCTCAAGTAGAGTCAAAATAGATTATAAAGAAAAGGTGTAAGGTATGAAAATACCAGAACGCCTGAGAGGTTATGGTTACAGAAAAAGAAAAAAATAGAAGTACAGTAAGTTTTTTGTCAGGTGAGGCTAGTCTGCTTCCATTATAAGGAATTAAGTTGTGCCCATGGGAAATAATCGTTTAGTCCGGTAAGGTGGGTGCGTAGTCTATACACCAACCATTGAGTTCTATTTAGGAGTGTCTTGGTCATATTTGATTTTGTATCAATCTTCTCAATGACTGTCCAATAAAATGCATTCTCTGAGTGATTCATCGCAAGGCAATGTGCTAAATACCCCATGGGAATAGAGGAGCCACACTAATTGCAACTCCACAAATGTGGTATACCTCATTAGTGTCCCTGCATTTAAATATATTTTGGTATGATCTCAAGGAAAGTGAAGAGCCGTATAAGCGGATTTATTAATAAATGCACACAGAGGGCACTGTAGAGGTGCCCCCTGAAACCCTACTGACTACTAGTGTGTTGACTGACTGGTCTCAACCAGCCAGCCACCATAGACAGGTTTCTGACCTCCTGAGGTGAGAGCCTTTGCTCTTGGGGGACAGGAACAAAGCCTGCTCTGGGTGGAGGTGTTCACACATCCTCCAAGCAGGATGAGCATGCCAGAACGGGAAGCTTCAAAGGCCCTGCCACATTTGTTTTGCGACCTTGCGCCTCTCCAGATAGTGGAGGTGCCCAAATTAGGAGGTATGCCCACATTCAGCCAGAGCCACCCATAGGGTGGGCCAGCTGATGTGGACTCCACTTTTCAGATTCCTCCATGCTGTTTTGGATGGAATTAGACTTCTAGGGTCAGGGTTATGCCCACTTCCTACAGGAAGTGGACATATAGAGGCTGTAGACACCCTAAAGGTAGGTAGCCCATTGGCTACTACCTGTCACTCCCCATAACACCCCTAAATTGAGTATTTAGGTGCTTCCCCTGAACCGAAGAACTCAGAATTGACAGATCAACAGAAGAAGGATGAAGAAGAGTCACTGCCTGGTGAGAACTGCAGTATAACTTTGGACTTGTTGCGTGAAACCCTGCCATCCTCATCCCTCTTTTGACAATCGTGACAAAGTGACTTGTCGAGTGAGCTGGAGAACTACGAAAGCCTTGGGTAGCATGTCAGTACTTCGACAAACACTGCCTTGGAGTAGAGGAGCTACTCCCTTGCAGTCCCCAGGCACCTACAGCAGAGTCTGGTCCACCACCTTGCAGATCCCTGGCCCGACTGACATCACAGACAACCAGGAGAAGGTACTCATGCTCTGGAAGGTCAGATCTGTCTCCCCACTGAGTATGAAGACACCAGGAATAACCGGAGCGATGCAGCACCAATTCCCGGGGTTTGGGACACCTTGCACCAAACACCTACAGTGAGAGTCCAGTCCAGAATCTCACTGCACCTGGGCCAAACAACAATTGAGGGATGTCAGCATCACTGAGACCCACTTTGAGAGTGGCCCTGCTGCTTTGGTTTTGCCCCTGCCAGCTGTTTGTCCCTGACCGCGAGGTGCATCTTTGCACATCTAGCCTAGCTGACCTAACCGCTCTGCACTCGAGCCGCCTTACCCAGGTCCTGGCCAACCCGCAGTACCCCCATGCTCCAAGACCCCATGCGACATAAGCCCCCATTTGGTAGCCCTCATACTTGCCCGCAAGTCCCCCTGTGCAGCTTCTTTTCAGGTGCCCCCCCTTGTCCGTAGAGTGCCAGCTACCAGCCTCACCGGCACCCTGCTCCCCACTCCTCATCGAACCCGGGTGGTTCCCTAAGAACTGCTGGTAGTACTTTAAACCTTGGCCCACTACTACTCCAATCCCAGAAGGTACACCCCCTGAAACATACTGTACCAACCTTTATGCATCTTTGGCTTTTCCTCCAATATAATTGCAGTAAAAGCGCACAGGTTTGAACGTTTACTTACCTATGAATATTTTTATCGAAAACTGTACTTAACTTGAAATGAAGTTCTTGAGTTTGAAATATATATATAAAAAGAAGTGTTATTTTTCAAATTTGGTCTCAGATTTATTCTTTGACTGTGTGTCTCATTTATTGCCTCTGTAAGTACAACAAATGCTAAGCACCACCCTCTGATAAGCTTAACTGCTCGCCCACACTACCACAAAACAGAGCGTTAGTATTATCTACTTTAGCCTCTGTAAACCAATTGGGGACCCACTGGACTCTGCACAGTGTACTTCGTTCTAGTGCTCTATATAGAGAACCAGCTTCATACAGCTTGCCATTTGGGATGGCTCCCACTATTGACAACCTTGCCACTTGGGGTACAGTTTTTGCTGCAATATATACCATAACTCATGGTACACCATTGCTTGCCATGAATACGGGGCTGCCCCTGTCCTAGATTTGGGTATGAAATTAATTGGCAATTATGCTACAGTATCCTCAATAATATTTGGGAATTATTAAAGGAGACAGCAGCATTGACGCTACGCCAACGCCTCAAACAGGTTGCAGTAGTGGACCCGGAGCGTGAATTTTTGCGGACAGCTATGCATCTATAGGTCAAGAAAATTTGGGCGCCAGATGAAATAAGCCACGGCTTAAAGGTAGTTCCAAAAAGGACAAATGCCAAACAAGCCCCGCAGTCTTCTAAAAAATGCTGGGACAAACAAAAAAAATAAAGAGAATACAAAATCACGGAGTGGATCTCCGCAACTGGAGGCCTCTGATAGATGTTAGAATTAATGTGACAGTACTACAATAAAACAGCCTGATAGGTATCATTACACTGATATACATCCTTCTCGCTCCTTTCAGGATTCATCGGACAAACGATCAGAGAAAGAAGCGCTCATCTGAGGTCAGGATAAAAAAGAAAGAGAAATTTCCACATCAAAAACCCCTATTCAAAGAGAAGAAGGTTGCAGGAATTTTGGCTAAACAAGCCACACATATTGAAAACTTTCCATCAGAACAGGATGTGAGCAGTGACTGAGCTAGACAGCGGGGCAGACATCACAATAGTTCACCAGAATCTTCAAGAGTTTATGGATGCAAAAGCAACTGAGGGCTCCATAGAAGTCAAAACCCCAGATCAATGCGTCAGCCCTCCAAACAGACTTTATAAATTAAATATTCAAATTGAGGGTGATGTGACATAATGCGACTGTCAGGGTAATATTTTGGGAAAACATCACACTTAGTTATGACATTCTCTTAACGGAGTTCCATTGGCTACCAGAGTATGTAAGAACAGCCCCACAAGGAGAGGAGGTAATGTTGTCATAATTTTCAGTGCTTGTCCCCAAAGAAGTTAAAAAAGCATGTGGCTCATAATGGGCTCTTGCACAAGCCCCGGCATTATACCTCAACCACGCAGGCTGGGATAAGCCTTCACCTGATCACATTATACCCATTAGGTCCAGCCCACAAGTGCAACCACAATACCCAATTAAACATGAAGCAAAAGCTCTTGTGAAATAAATGATCTCACAACTCAAGTACCAGGGAATAATTAAACCTATGAATAATCCCTTATTTCGGTAGCTAAACCAGATCATTCCAGTCGCATAGTCTTAGATTACAGATATTTAAACAGTCATACACACATTTGCAATTCAAAACAACTCACACAGTACGGCTTTAATGAACAACATTGTCTGTAAAAACATAACACCGGAAAGCAGAGATTTGACAGCATTATCCACGCTAGGCTCACAACGTTGCTTTTGCCGACTTCCTCTAGGGTATAAGAACTGTCCAGGAGTGCTTGCTGCCCGAGTAATGTCAATGCTACATGATATTGACCAAGAAGCATTGTCCTATGTTGATGATATTTATCTAATGGACAATGACTTAAACACACTTAGCCAGAGTAAATCATGTTGTATTGGAATTTGCTCAAAAAGGCTATAAATTCAATTTCAAGACGACAAAAATTGCCTTTCTCAGTGTCCTGTTTTTAGGATATGGGTTATCAAGTGAGGGGAAGAGCCTTACACCATATTTCCTTTGAGAAATTTGCTCTTTTATAACCATCAAACACCATTAAACTTTACAATCCTTGTTAAAATTCTACAATTTTGGCAGAACATACATACCAGGTTATATATATATCTGTTTATTTCGGGCACAGCCCATAAAACACATCATAATAATACAACAGAAGTAATCTTAAAAACAGTAACACATTAGACAATTAAAGAAAACCTAAAAACATCATTGTACAATTGCCCAGTTATAAAACAAAGTAAAAGTCCATAGTTGTTGTTAATAAATGTAGGGGACTACACCTAGAGAAATACATTTGTTCGGGAGACAAGAAAGTCAGATTTAAAATCGAAAATTCATATATTTACACTAAGGGAATGTGCATAGTACATTGACAATAATACAATTTATCAGGCTCTTTCATACAATAGTGTTAAGAATAACCTTCCTCCTTAAAGCCCAAGCAATGTATAAATATTGGGAAACCGCAAAAGCTAAAAGTTCTCTTGTATCGCTCTTAAAAAGTCTCTCGGCTTCCCAATAATGCCTAATGCCCATACTCTTACATACTGCCAACAACCATTTTTTTCCGAGGTGTTCTGTAATAAGGGCAAAATAACATAAAATGTGATTCTGTTTCCACTATATTTGGGCAGTTTGGAAAAAAATTTGACTTAAGGGATACATTTGACCATTTAGTAGTGTGAGATCTTAGGGGCAGAATCCCACATCTGTATTGGACATACAAACTTTTTAATTGTTGCGGGTGTATCCTGTTCATATAGGGTTCAAACCGTGGTAGGATTTTATGATTAAGAAACTTTCCTGTGACGGTGTTTGTTTCATACGCTTCCCACGTTTGGTGTATAACTGCCTCCCAATAACACTGTTTGACTCTTACAATATCCGCTTTTACTATTGAGTCTGGGGCCGTCCATAAATTACTCATACCAATTCTGCATGTTAATTCTTGTATGTGTTTAAGCCAGGGTGTTTTTACTTTACTATCAAGGGCTAGGAGGTCTTTCACGCACTTTCTATAAAATATCAATTCTTGTGTGGACCATAATCTAACCCAATACAGCAAGGGTTTTAGGACTGCTATTAAATGAATGGGATTAAGGGCCAAATCTAGGCGTATAGGTGTTACAGGGGTGCTTTGGGGAAGTTTAAAAAGTATTTTTAAAAACCTGTTTTCAGTTTTGGTTAGCCTGTCTGTGTCTGCATACCCCCAAATCTCAGCTCCATGTAGTGCTGAAGCGACAGCCGTGGCTTTGTACACAACCATAACAGGAGCACCCGGACCTCCAGAAGTGGCCTTATAGCGTCTAGCTATGGCGAAAGCTTTCTGGTGTAATGTGATTTTACTTTTTTCCATCTGTGGGGCCCATGCTTGAGTGTTACTTAATCTAACGCTAAGATAGTCAAAATGTTTGACTACCTTTAAGGGGAGGCCATCTACAGTCACTGTACCTCTGCACTTCTTGTGGGGGTTAATTAACATAACTTTGGATTTTGAGGAGTTCAATTTTAACCCTCTTTCCCCACAAAAAGTGACGAAAGCATTCAGTTGGGATTGAAGGCCCATAGGTGTGCGGGAAATCAGCAGAGTATCGTCTGCGAACATTAGTATAGGAGTTGGTATACCCGCCACTCTAGGGGCATCATGTTTACATTGCTTCAGCCTCTCTGCAGCGCCATTTATAAATAAGCTAAATAAGGTTGGGGCAAGGATGCATCCCTGTCTAACCCCTTTCCTGATCGCTATCTTCTCAGTCAAATCCCCACTTATGTTCCACCTCACCCTTTCATATGTGTTCTCATGGAGGAGCCAGAGTATCCTTAGTAAATCAGGGGAAATACCATAGCCTTCCATTACCACCCACAGTGTATTTCTGGGGACCAGGTCGAATGCCGCTCTTAGGTCAATAAAAGCGACATATAGATGGTCACGCAACAAGGTGATATATTTCCAGGTTATCACCTTGAAGCGGAGGACCTGGTCCAGGGTGCTAATTTTAGATCTAAATCCTGCTTGACAGGCATCCAAGATATTATTTTGCTGCATCCACTCATTCAATCTAAAAAGAACCTGTCTACAAAAGATTTTTTGGGAGTTATCTATAAGGCTAATCGGCCTATAATTTGATGGAATAGATCTCTCCCCTTTCTTGTAAATTGGTATAATAACCGCACCCTGCCATGACGGAGGGATACTATTACTATTTATTATACTATTGGATAGGGCGTTCAAATAAGGGGCCCAAATATCAGGTTCTGAAAGATAAAGGTCTCCCGGAATGCCATCCATTCCAGGAGCTTTGCCTTTTTCTGTTAGCATTAATGCTTTACGTGTTTCACACAGAGTGAATATAGGGCTCAGATGCATAGCTAAAGTGTGAGGTGAAGTAATCACATGAGATGGTTGGGCACCACTGACCTCTTCTGGGGGAATAAACTCTTGGCTTTTACTATGGTGCTGGCTGTCATAAAGGGCACTAAAGTGGGTGGCCCAAGTATCGGGCGTGATGGCAGAATCTAAATGAGTGTTATTATTAGAGTTCCCTGTTATTAATTTCCAAAAGTTTTTTTGATCACCCTTCTCTAGGGCCTCAGAAAGCGTTAGCCATTGGGCCTGATCCCATTCCCTTTTGGTTTTGGCTAGGAGAATTTTATATTCATACCTAGCCTTTATTATTTCAGGTCTAAGGCCCTTTTTGATGGCACACAAGAGTTGGAACTTTCCTACCAGGTTATGCACAGCGCATAAAACCTGTACATGATTTAATTCATCCTGATTTTTCCAGTATACATTTGACATCAGAACATACTCAAATGCTCAGATCATTATAGACTGACATGCTTGCATCAAGACACCTATACACACTTGTCAACAAAACTAACGTGGTCACCCGTATAATTGCGGGTGCCATTAGCATTACATATGTCAAATTCAATGAGGGTGGCACAGTGCCAATTGGATATAAATCACATTTATATTCTAATGCTGAAATGAGTTTTGCATCCACTAAAAAATAATAACTGCAGTACAGATGGCTGTCATTGAGGAAAGACCACTGGCTCAGAGGAAATGCATAATTGTTGTTACTCCCATCCCAGACTTAGAGACTGTTGCAAAGACTGGTGTTCCTAACGCAAAAGCCTTACATCCTAGGTGGATACAATGGGTCACTTCCCTGACTGCTACTGACGTAGACTATGTCTTTGACCCTACATTACAAACTCAAGAATTTCACCAATATGAACATGAATACCTTATGCTATAGGCACTAAATACCAATATTCAGAGGCGTGTGCCGCTGTACACGGTGTCATGACGGATGGAAACTCCCATCCTCACAAAACCTTTACACAATCCCTTTGGGATTGCACTGCACAACTGGTAGAACTAAAAACATTAATTCTGGCACTAAAGAATTTGGTTCCTGATTTTCCCACACTTATAGTGTGTGATTCGCATCATTGTGTCCAGTCTTTTAATGAAAACGTACATGTTTGGCACCTGAATGGATTCAGAGACTCAAAGAAAAATACTATGAAGCACAAGCTGCTTTTGGGGAAAGGTGGCACAACTTAAAGACAGTTTGCCACAGGCTCATGTGATACGCACATTGAGTCATCAGCGTGTTGGAATGCACATTGTAGGGAATTCGTTGGCTGTTGAAGCAGCCAAATCTGTGGTTAAGACTGCTACAGTAGCTGCAATTACTTGGTCTCATATGAGGGTAGATGAAGATATCATGGATGCTGTCAATGCTTTGGGCAACGGCAACCCTTTACCTGAAAAATATCCTGCAAAATATTCCTACCACTTAAGTGCCCAAAATATTCCTTTTGCTAGCATCCCTGGGGTGGGTGATCATGGGATTCCCAACCAAGATCTCAGGCTAGAACTAATCATAGTTGCCATAAGGGTGCAACATCTGCCCATGCAGGTGTGGCGGCTACAATTTCTTTACTACAGAAGCGCTATTGGTGGCATAGTCTGTACAAACAGACAAAGCAGCATGTACTTATTTGTGACATTTGCCAACAAATAAAAAGCTCAACTATTACATGCCCACAGCAGGCACCCGTCTTAGTTTTAAATAAACCGCTCCAATGCTTGTACCTAGATTATTGTGGTCCTCTAAATTCGGATGGTGCATTTAGATTAATTCTACTTGCTGCAGATTCTTGCTCCAGATTCCTATGGGTGTGGCCACCATGATCGGCTGACACTCGTGCAGTTATTAAAGATTTGCAAGTCTTTATTGGGACACATGCAGTAGCTGCATTCCACTTGGACCAGGGCTCTGCTTTTGCCTTTAAGGCTGACAGGGATACTGTAGGGACCCCAGGTGTGGCTGTGCATTATTCCTCGCCCTATCATCCTGTGCGAAATTCATTAGTGGAGAGGAAAAACTGCAGCTTAAAGCAATCCTTAAAAGATAGATTATTAGGTTCAGGTCATAGCTGGATCCATCACGTGTATGGCATCCAGAGAGCATTAAATTAGCTTTCTAGACGATCTTTGGGTGGGCGGACCCCATACGAGGTCCTGTTTGGCATTCAGATGTAAGTTCCAGATCTTGACAGTGCTGGCACAGTGGCGGCAGATATACTTTTTGACATAAATTAATGTTTCGCTGTCTTATAGGAATTACAAGACTTCCGGGATGAGCGGTCTAATGACCTTTTAAAAAGCCTGTCAGTGAAGGAGCAACCATGCACCTGGTTGGATTCCAAAAGTTGGGGATCTATTTTGAGAGAGGATTGCAGTGAAGAAGAAGTTTGGCCCATCCTACCATGCACCGATGCCAGTCATCAGCATTCAAGGTACAAGACCCGTGATTTTGCCTCCGCTTGCTGGTTGCAAAGACAAACATCTTGTCTCCACTGATTGAGTAAAATTGCATCATGTGGCCAGTTCGACACAATAGGCCACGAGGAACCCTTGGTAGTTCACTGACCCCTCTCACTACCCTACAGGAACTTCCTCCACAAGTTTTAGGAAAAACCAATGTTGTTTCCCCCCAGCTGGGGAGGGTGGAGAATGAAAAATTGTTGATTACAGTTACATCGGGTGCGAGTATTCAGCTTGTTTCTGCTACTTCTAAAAACAGAGCTGTTTATGATGAACCTTTGGAGGGGTCTACCAGTTCTCTGCAGCCAACTACAGCTCCTGTTTTTCAAGAGACTGCTTCTGGCTACTTTTTTGATGTTGAGGATTTCTCTTCTGACACTTCACTACATGGTGTATGTGATTTGTTTCTTTGGCTGAAACCCACTTATCTGATCTCTCCATGGCTTTACATTTGGATTGCCATTTTATAACTTTTTCTGCTTCTTTGGATTGTATTTGGTTTTTTCTTGCCGCTAAATGGACATTATCTCCCAGAACACTCTACTGCAGAACTGGTAGTTGAGGTGCTGAAACCTTATTCGTCTTCACACAAAATGCACAGACCTGTCCCTTGTGAACATTTCTGCTTTTCCAGTTCTTGATGGAATTGTGTGGGATACGGTGTCATATGATATTTTTGGTCCCACAGAGACACTGCAGATACCTTACAAATTTTAGGTCGCGATGGGTGATGTGATTTGCCCTGGACATGGTTCTGATGATTGGGATGGGAAGACAGGTCCCTCGATGCTTGCAGACCTTGAATATTATACTGTATTTGAAAGTGTAGATTTGTATCATAACTCTGCAAATTATGGAGAAATGTTTTGTTACTATCACTATGCACCTCATTATTTACACAGAGCTAGTGTTCAACGGACAGTTTTTAATTCCACACAACATGAACTCCCCCAGTGGGTGGCTCCAACTAATACACGGACAAGTTTGCATATTTTTCTAGACATAATCCTTTAGATTCGGTCTTCGTTTATTTTAAACTTACCCCTTCACAGGCAAAGAATAATATGCTCACCCAAACAAAACTGAGTTATTCGGATTCATTTATTTCCCAACTGTCCTTAAAAGGCTATGACTATTGGAAAGATGCAATTGATTTAAAATCAGTTTGGGGGACCAAACATTAGCAAGTGCAGGGAACAGACACTTGTTTTAGAGCCTGCTTGATTCCAAAACAAATACTTTTCTTGAATAAGACAGTGCAGCAGACCACTTGCTTGGGTCTAGCCAAAATTAAGTAAATTAATATGCCCAGCATTCCCTCAATTGCCATTTTGATAATTGGCAACACTTATTATATTACACTGAGGAACAGCTCAATGTTATGGTGCAAAATGGCCCATACAATTCAACACTTTCAAATCTTGGTGGGTGGTTCTTGTGGCCAATGGATACAAATGGTTGTTATGTACCTTTTTAAACTCCTCAGAAGGTTTTAAAGCTATCAGACCAGACCCTTGTTACACCCACTACCAGCACTCAGTAGTCGTTACTACCAATTCCGTTGGAAAGTTATTGCCAGAAAAGGTTGGAACATTCCACTTTATCTGCAGTAAAAGATCATCTGTCTCCCCTTTCAGAGAACATGGATTTGCAAGATTTCTTGTTAGGTCCTAGGTCTTCACGTTCTAAAAGATTGTTTTATGCTTCCTAAAATTAAATCTGGAAATTGTCACAAATGGAAGCTGCCATACGTTTAAGTGTAATTGATCAAGATAATTTAGAAAAGGCACTTGCTGTTGTTGATAATGACATGAATACATTGCCGACTCGTACTTACAATTTGAACATTGTGTCGTCTGCAATTAACATTATACAAAGTGACATGTTTTCTTTATACCACTGGCAGAGTCAGCTTAAGTCAATTATGCAGTTATGCTGGACACTTCAGGTCTTGAAATTTCACTGAGTGCCTTGGAATTTCCTGAACACAACAGAATTGTTTTTGTCTTTTTATCTAACACATAGTCAACAATTATCGCAACGAAAAACACTGCATATAAAAATGTTAAACATTGAGAAGTTAGAAAAGTTGCCATTCACAGTAGCCGAGACACCATCAGCAGTATGGTTAATACATGGGGTGATCTCATTACCAACTTAAACATTTCATTTCACATCTTGGATGAAACATTTTCCAATAGGTAAATATGAGTCTTTAGGGGAGAGTTTTGTCCACGAATTGTGGTCCTTGCCCTTTGATTACAGGTGTGTTAGTGGGGAACAGGAGGTGTTCTGTAGTGGAAATGAATGTGAATCTTCACTAGGCCACTTGCTCATTTGTAAAGAGGTGATACTACACAGGGCTTTTAATGCTTATATGGCCAATTTGGCGTGTTACTTGAAGGGAGTTCCAGCTTCAATTAGTCCAGGCATTAGATTACTTTTGAATGGAAGTTATTTGATGTTGAACGATGAAAGTTGCTCTGGGATGAGAGCAGGTATCCCATAGGTGGTTTTGGTTTCTCAGATAGTTTCATGTTGCAATTCTGTGCTATTCCCTTCAACGAACATGCTTAGCTTGTGGCCTTCCATCCCAATGCTGAAGGTTAACTTTGACAAACTGAGGGGGTGCTAAAGAGCCTGATCGCAAGATGGCTGCCACTGTGTGAGGCTCTGCCGGCCAGAGCCTTTTATTTGACAATAATCTGACTTAGTTGGTGGCATCAGGGCTTGCCAGGAGGGCGACTCTGTGCGGCTTGCCCTGAGGATCCTGAATTGCCCCATATCTTGGCCTGCGGGGGCTCTGACTGGCTGATTGCTTCACAAGCGCATATGGCAGCCTGCGCTGACTTTGCCACATGGTTGAGGCCTATGGATGGCTCCCTGGGGCCGCTGCACCACCCTGCTGTTGCTAACTAGAAACAGCCATCAGACACGGCGGCCCTCGAGGTGAGAGGTACAGCCGGAGCAAGGATACCTGTCGCGCTGGTGAGCACTATGCTGTTGGGCAGCCTAGGGGCCGTGTGGCTAGAGATTATATGCCCAGCTATGACAGAGACGCTCATGCAGGCAGAGTGAGAGGCTGGGAAATTGCTCAGGACTGGAGCAGAGCATCCTGCTGGCAAACACGGTTGCAGGTGAGGTGACAAGAAACCTGCAACGCACTTTTATTCCATATCAGTCGCCGATTGTGTGCCATCTGCTGTTGAGCCCTATTCTGCAAGACACCTGCGCCACGGCTGGGTTCTTGCCGCTGCCGTTATTGGCCTGTAGGGATGCTGGGGGAGGCGGGTGACTGCCATTCTGCCCCCTCCACTCCTGAGGAGGAAGCCTTGCTCCTGGCTCCTATCCTCGGGGTGGCACCCCCCTCATGGCGCTAACTCAAAGTGATGCCTTGTGAGGGCCCAACAGGGAGGCTGTGAGAACTGGGAGAGTGTGCTGTAACCACTGGGCACCTGAGGTCTTAATCTGTTGCCTGCTTGTAGCTCTGTAACGGGCCCCATTGCCGCCCTATGCACCTTGCGGTGGGGTGACAACCATGCGTGGGGCCCCTGCACTGGTCGGCCTGCTCATGCCCCCGGCAGTTGCCTTTCCAGGGTGTGGCAGGGCCCGTATCCAACCTATTTGGAACCGCCGGGTGCTGCAGATTGGCTTTGATCCTCCATCCAGGGTGCCTGTGACCTGACTGCTCAGTCACAGCACCGCATTGCTCACTCACTGACATCTACTGAGTGGGGGTCTGCTTGTGCACCCCATCCACCCTCATCTAGGGGAGAGGCGGGACCCCAGGAGTGGTGACAGATACCGCGATCCCGACCATAATACATTTGGGCCCCCTTGAAATTATATTTGAGCACACAAGATGAGGTGGGAGATGGGTCGACCACTGCAGCAGAGTGTCCTCCTTCAGATGACCTGGCCCTCTAGGAGCTAGTGAGCGCTGAGTTGCTGAGAGGTTGTACAGGCAAGCACTGTTGTGTGCACCCGAAAACCCCTTCATGTTGTCTTTTTCCTAACTGCTCATGTTGCATGGCTCCCTCTTCCCACTTCCTCCCAGTCCCTCCCCCCCAGTTCTGGCAGGCGAGACAAATCCCCTTCAGATACTTGTACTGCGTCAATTGTGCTGTTAAAATGCACACTGCATGTGAATTCACTCTGCTTCTGTCTGTTTTTGTATTTTGAAAAGTCAATAAACAAAAATTTTAAAGAAAGTTGACAAACTGAGCAGACAAAAGCCTTATTGTTTCAGAAGAACGTGTCACTTACATCTGCTCATGAAACTTTTGACCTTCATGTACTGAGTTCATCTTCTGAAATTCAATCATTAGCATGCACAAACCTGCCTCAATATTTTGGTGAACTTAATGCTTCTAGCACTGCAGGTGTTGTGCACTTTTTTAAAGCATTTGGGTCTGCCTTCGTCAGCACAATTCAGACCATTTTTGGAGTGATTCCATTCTTTAAACATTCTATGTTTGCTAGTGTTTTTGGAGGCATACAACTTGTGCTATTCCTGATTTGTGGCATTTTGGGTCCGCAATGAATGTTTCACTTCGCTGGCAAATGTTGATGGATCTACCACACGTCCAACTGTGTCGTGAACACACGATACAGGTTTTTGGAGTGTCCTTGCTTCAGGAACTGAACAATGAATGGTTCCTAACTTTTCAACCAGTGTGGTTTACCTGCGTGCAGCCTGTGTTTTGCTGTCTGTGGTGTCCTTTGAAGTGTGCGCTCAACATCTGCCTTGCAAAGTAATTGGTACACTCTATGGACATAGATATGCTGATGCGTCCAATGAGGACCCATTTTTGGAGCTGTCCCATGAGATTGCCTTTGCTTTAGGATGCCTTCTATGGGTCATTCTTTTCCTGGCATATGGATGCTTCGGCTCCTGGGCTTTTGGCTCCTGACTATTCTAATGCGGGTGCATTGCAAGATGACACTCCTTTGGCATTAGCTGAAGGAGCTGAGCATGCTTGTTCTTTGGAACTAATTAACAAGCCCATTGTGGAAATATCGTCTGTGGATGCTGAATCCATCTTGGATTCCCTGGTCACTGGAAACATGGAGAACATCTTGGCAGCCTTCTTTGATTTTTAATTCGGCCCTTGTTTTTATAAATTTGTTTTAACATTGATTTTTGTATATAGATCATTTTAATTGGCATGCTTTTAGATGGCTTTGTTTGCTTGGTTAGTGAACGTGACTATTTTTATTGTTATTCTTAGTATAAGTTATGTAGAAGTTGAGTCTTTTCACAGCCAAGGGGAGGGTGTAGTGAAGCTCTCGTGGGCCCACTTTAGTTCTCCATTTTAGTTCTCCATTTTGTTTTATTATATAAACAGTGCACAGTCCCTTTACAGATCTGAGGGGCACTCCAGCCACAAAGTTCCTGGATAGACGGCTGCATTTGACATGCAGCTCTGCTGACGCTGATCTTCCATCCTGATCGTGCAGAGAGAGATTGCCAATTTGACTTCAGACCAAGTCATTCAGGTATTGGGTCTCAGGATAACCTAAGAGATCAAGCTGAGGGTATACCCGCTATGCTCTAGGAGTAGGGGTAGTGCTAGTTAGGGATATATCATACCCATATAGAAATCTTATTGCCATGGTTGGACTGTTCATTCTTTTCACCATGTTCATAATGCTGATTACTTTGCTTTGTTTCTTCTCCCTAATAATCGCAACTCATTCTTTCAATTCAAAATTACGATTGTTTCACTAAATGTATTGAAAACATACTTAGTATCTTTCTTCTGTTTACCAAGGGCATGCATGAGTAAACAACGACTGTGGTCAAATCTGATTCCATGATTCCCTTGGGGATCAGATTGTCATGTTAGAGGTTGTTAAAATCACCTGCTACCCTGGAAAGGTTAGAGGTATGGGTGAGGCACTGTGAGCTAGCTAGGAATTGGGCCAACAGTCTTTGATGATGGAGATGGACTCAGTCCCGGCATTTTGACAACCTGTTGTTTTAAGACACAGCCCTACCTTTTCTAGTGGAAATCATATAACACTCCTGAATAATGGGGGATCTTTGTGTCACTATTTTTAACTTCTAGATGGATGCCTTTGAACAGACAAAGATTGAATTAGACTGAAATTCTTTTCCTTCTTAGATAAACCACACAGTAGTCCCTGAATTTTTGGCCAAGTATCTTGCGGTTCTGCAGTTGAGCATGTCCCAATGGTGAAAGCCTTAAGCATTAAGTTCAAACCTCAAATCACTTGTCTTCCATACGAGGCAAGTATCCAAATCCTTTATTTCCAATTTACCAAAACTGAAGATAATTATTTAATGTTCTAGTTTCCCCCTCAGAGTAATAATGTTATAAGCATTAAAAAATAATTCTAGATCTCTGTAACATTGCTTACCTTGTCTACCAGGTATGTTAATCACCAGCGGATTCACAATGCAATATAGAAACATGTTCTGTGCTCAAGCATCAAGATCATGCTTCTCAGGGTTCATTGCACTGGTTAGCAAACCAAGAGTAAATTAATGTAAGTCTCTTTTCCTGGTAAATAAAGATGTGTATTTTCTCCCTGTCCAGTATTCGTACCCACACATTATAAATATCCACTTGCTGTATTCTCTGGTTCTCTTCCAGCTTAACTGAAGATTAATGTTATAAAATGTGTGTGTGGTATAGCTTCCACATATCATGCTGTATGCCATTGGGATGATCTCTCTCAGGCTACTGCGTTGCTGTCTGACCATGTTAAGTTTGGAAACACTGGTAAATGTTGGTTCTAAACACATTAAAGTTGATTCTATGGCAGTGCCATGAAGCCTATTGATACATTTCTTATACAATTCCAAAAAACATTCCACATCAAATCATACTATAATTGGAGGACCTCATCATGCACTGCACAAATCTCCATTTCGGGCATGCAGCTTATCCTCGGAAGACTATGGAATAAATGCATGGTGTACATGGATACACTATCCATCTCTATACAATGAAGACGGCTGGAACTGTAATTGAAGGGTTAAGTTGTCTCAACTGGTATGCCCTCCTACAGCCTCTTTAAGAGTGAAGATAGGAGAAGCACTCCTGTTGACACCAGTAGAGTGTCCATTCAATCATATATGTGATTACAATTAGTGTACAACTCATAATGGCTGCAATGCTTCAGTTATGACCGAGCGGGGTTTGCTATATCTCAATTTTCGAGCATAATTATTAAATAACCCCCACCATTGACCATGTGGACCTTTGCTCGTCGACAAGGAGAAGTGAAAAGGAGCAATCATCTACATCAAAACCCATATAAATGATAAAATCATCAAATACTTTAGTACAGTCAATAAAGGGAATTTGTGTGAATTAAAGGGTTTTATTAATCAATTCTTTAGTTTCATTATATATTCGCTAGGAATTAGTCTTTTAAGAATTTGCATCAGCAATGGATAGAATGCAATAATCGATATTTCAATATGAGGAAAAATACAATATTTGTTAGTATAACAATTCATATTGTAATTATACAGCAAGTGTGTTTCATAAAGTAATGTTCCTAATGTAAATTAAATTTGGTTGGAATGGAATCAAGGTGCCAGTTCCGACAAGATGATAATGCATAAGCATGAAGCCTTGGCATTTGAATAAAGAAAGAGTCAAGTTGGAAAATATTAACAGCTTAAATCAAAAGTCATTTACTAAAACAAACAGAGGATACTTTCAAAAGTAATCTCCTATGAAGAGAGATATGATCTCAAGAAACCCAGAGATCAGTAATAGTCCCTATATTCAAAAAAGGAGACAGAGCAGACCCTGCATGTAATTGGGCCAATTTCTTTAGTGGATGTTGAAGTAAAGATTATAGGGAAATGGATTCTGGGGAGACTTACCATCTGGGTTAACAAGAGGAAATTGTTCCTGCCCTTCAATATGTATTTAGGCCTGGGAGGGGTACAGTCGAGCAGAGTTTAAATCTGCATCTCTTGACATCTAAAAGCACCCATGCTAGAGGGGGTTCTGTCCACTTGGCATTTATGAACCTCAGTTCAGCCTTTGACTGTGTCAACAGAGACAAAGTCTGGACTGAGCTGGGGTCCATGGGGGTGGATCAGGCATGTGTCCCCTTTATGAGAGACTTACATAGTGGTCTGACGGGGTGGTCAGATTCGGACCGAATGGTGAATGCACTCAGTCCTTTGAACTTACAAAAGGCGTCCATCAGGGCTGCATTCTTGCATCCTTTTTTATTTATCATGTATATAAATCGGCTAGAGGAGGTGCTTTTAGACTTTCGGCTCAGATGTTCCGAGAGTTGATGGAAGAGCAATTCCAGTACTCCTATATGTTAATGATGTGGTTTTAATTGCTTGTACAGCTAGGAGCACGACGCACAGCCCGCGATGACAGCGCAGCCCTGGCACTGCCTACATCAGAGCTCCTGACTTCGATCTCACAAAGTTCGATCTGCAACGAGTGTGCCTTCAAGGACTCCCCGACTTCTTCACCGACGCCTCACGACTCCAGCGATGCCTCAACGCTACACTTCACCGCAAGGTCCTCGAGGCCTCTTCAACTCCAAGGTACTGTTTGCAGGTCTTCCCAACACCGTAGCCAGCCCTCGACTCCATAGAGATCGGACTGAACTGTTGGATTTGTTGATCATGACGCCGCAATAGCCCCAGTTGGCCCTGACGACTTCAAGGAACTGTATTTTTGCTTTATTCTTAAGAAATTCATATCTTTGCTTGTGTATGTTGGATTTCTGCCGTTTTGGTCTTGTTTTAAACTGGTGTGGTGTCCATTTTGTAGTGTTTTCATGACTTTTAGACACATTTAATAATTTTATGAATAGTTTGGATTTATCAACTAATTTCAAGAAACCACATTTTATGGTTGTAAGTTCCAAGAACACAAAATCGTGTAGTCTCTCAGCACAGGGTCAGGTTTTAACTAGAGTGGAAAAATTCACTTATCTGGGACTGCCACTTAATTCGGGTCTCAGTTGGAAACCTCTAATTATGAAAAATGGGGTGATTTCTGGGCTACATGACTTTGACAGATGCATTGGGCATAAGCCCCCTAAACCTTTATTAGATATATATAAGGCTAAATGTGTTCTGATGGTCATCTTCGGATGTGAAATTTGGGAGTATGCATACAGATTTAATTTGTGCCCGCCCGCTTTTATTGTGGTGCTCTGTATGGTACAAGGTAGAATTACATTCGAACACGTTCATTCTTCAGGATTGTGTGCTTTTATAGAATGTAGCTCAGATCCCATGGTTGCAGTGTATTAAAAAATCTTTTCATGATCTAGGGCGTCCAGGTTTATTTACCAATCCCAGGGAAATTTTGAAGAGTGATATTGTATGGGTTAAGCAGGCCTTCTCCCAGAGGGTGGCAACCAATCGGGAGAACTCTGCTTTAACTAAGCAGACTCTGTGCAAGAATGTCTTGGTTAAATCTGTCAGCGGGATCGAGCCCAACCTCCTCCTGAACACGCCCAGTCAGCAGTGCTGCCTCCTGATATTCCTGAGGCTGGACATATTTCATTATCTCTTGTTCCAGAAGGGGTCTGGTATAAACCATCTAACCTGCTTGTTTGCAGCTGTGATAATATCTCAATTTGTGACACTATGCATGAATTATTCATTTGTCCGAAGTTTTCTATTCTCCGATATGAATACATAAGGCCTTTTTTGATTTCTGAACAATTTAGACAGATTAGACCTGCATATCTTTAATTACAGCTTCTAGCTACACCCAAACTGGGTTTTTTTGTTTCCCGTTTTCTGTCTGGTGTTTTATTTGTAAGTCGCTAAGTACTGGAACTTTACGTTCTAGCTTTACTAGGTTAATTATAGTAATTTTAGATATTGTTTTATTGTTTATCGCCTGTTTTATGTATTTTTGTAAGTTCCTTTCAAATTTTAGCTGATGTATTTTTAACTGTATGTTTACTGTAACATATGCTGTTATTTAATGAGATGTACACTTTTATGACTTTATCAACATCGAATAAAGGTTAATAAACTGAACTTGCAAACCAGCTTGTCACACACTGAGACTCCAGTCAAATAGAAATCAAAAGACACATGGGTCGGAGTTGTGCCAAGCCCTGAAAACTGACATCAAGGCCTTGATTCTAGATTTACCATGCCTGGTAATTACTGTTTCCCTCGGGTGAGGTATTTACTATGTGTGGTAAATGTCGCCAATTTCTTGCAGAATCTGTATTTAACTCACCAAATTCCACACGTTTTGCCTGTTTCTGGGCCCTAATATATTTTGCAGGTATTACCTAGTGAACTCTGCCACTGGAAAACATTGAGGGGGGAAAATTATCACACTACTCAGAATTATGATCCTTGGGCAAAATCCTGTTTCCTGAAGCACACAGATCGGAAGTTACCCCAACTTCTTTCCATAAGCAAGGCCTACATATTGGCACCCGTATCCATCTAACCATATAGCCTGCCTTTTCTAGAATTTTTTAATGTTCAAGATGCTGTGGGATGTTTTTCTTTTATAGAAATCAACCCACTATTTCCTAAGATTTCCAATGAGTTGTAAAGATCCGCTTTGGATAATTTGCAAACTTGAACATGCACCAACGGGGAAGAAGCATTTATATAATTTAATTAATGTAAAAAATGTAAGAATTTAGAGGGCGGAAATCTCGTCGAAACATTTTCATAGGATGGAAATTTCAGATGCAGTCTATCCCTAAGCAAACAGAGCTATTGTCATAAGAAAGAAATCTGTAAAATGCCCTCAAAAAAGAAGCACAAACTCGGATGTCTGGTTATACATTGTAAGAGGGTGTAAAAACACAAATAATGTAATGCCATTATACTTATGAACAGGACAGCAGTGGACACTGTTCCCCAACCCTTCAATATCGAGTTGTATGGACTGTCAGCTACTTTGAAAGGAATTCAGAAAAGATTAAACAATTTGCTGAAATCAGAAAAGCAGATTCGTTTTGAGGACATTGTACATACATAGGCTTCCCTGGATTAGGGCACCCCAGGAAAGATCAACATACAGTTAATTAAAAATAAGCCTCAATAAATAATATTGTTAATGTATAATCTTAAAGTGAATGCCAGGTTTGGTCTGGCATGCTGTTCAGCAAATAAAATGACAACATTCTAGATATGGGAAATGCACTTGCACAGATGACAGAAGGCAAATTTATTGTGCAAATATTTCACCACCAAATGCAAACAAGTGAAGGAAGAAAGGAAGCAGATGAAAACAGGCAGACCAGGTGTCTGTCAACATGAATTAAAAAATGGAGAAATGGAGACCAGGTGATGATCACCCAACCTCAGCTCACTGTTGGACCCTGAAGATATCCTATGTTTGCCAATAACTTATCAGTTTGAAAAAAATACATGAATCCTGGAGACCCATGACCAAGCTTTACCGTAGATGAGCCATGAGTATATGAGCAAAGGATTCAGTGAATCTTATAGAATTATCTTTGCACAACAACACTACTTGGTAATGGCACCTACTCAGCACATTGCATTCTGTCTCAATTAAATAGTGAAAATAGGTGCCTAGTTCTTCGTACTAAGATAGAGACTAATATGGAAAAGAGTCCTGTATCAAAGACTAACAGTGGCCAATATCAGGGTAGTTTCTCCAGATCAGATAGATTTACAGTAGTTTTACTCTTTCTAAGAAAAATTCTACGGTACTGCATAATTGAAGTGCATTTTTTGAGAGCCTATCTTTTTTTCCTTAAGTCGAGACACTCAGTTGAAGTGATGATGGCACTGGGTCACCTGGGAATACACCGCTCTCTGCAATGCAGCCTTCATCTGCTACCATTCTTTCCATTTCTTCTCCCATCTCACCCCTTGACCTTGTAACTGGCCCCTTGTCTCTCAGTTCACATCCCACCAGTTTCTTATGTCAAAACCCTGACCTCTAGCCCCCATCCAAATACCCTGTTAGAGACTCTTTCTTGTTTCTTCCACACTCTCCACTTCTGTCATCCCCACCACTCAGATGGTCTTGTGGTGACAATGACCATCTCTCCCATCACTCATATTTCTCCCTTCACTGTCTTTCTCTCATGCTACCGCCCCATTTATTTCACTGCCATTGTTTTTTTACTGCAAAAGAAACAATTGATGGACGGAATGCTGGACAATGCAAACATTCACCCCCAGTCACAAGGATCTGGGTTAAATCCATCATTCTTTTGCTCACCACACCACCCCAGTTTGGACCCAGCCATATGCAAATGAGTCTTGACCCTGTTCCTTGTGGGAACAGTCCAGCCCGAACTGCTAAGCTAGGTCCTCCCTGGACCGGAAACAAGCATCCTGGGACCGGTTTCAGGGCATCACCCTTCATCAGCCAGGCTAGCTTGAATCCAGTGGTGTCGTGAGCACGGGACCCACATCTGGGCATACCCTTCCCACTTACGGCGACAAATGCAAAAGAAACAATTGATGGACGGAATGCTGGACAATGCATACATTCACCCCCAGTCACAAGGATCTGGGTTAAATCCATCATTCTTTTGCTCACCACACCACCCCAGTTTGGACCCAGCCATATGCAAATCAGTCTTGACCCTGTTCCTTGTGGGAACAGTCCAGCCCGAACTGCCAAGCTAGGTCTTCCCTGGACCGGAAACAAGCATCCTGGGACCGGTTTCAGGGCATCATCCTTCATCAGCCAGGCTAGCTTGAATCCAGTGGTGTAGTGAGCACAGGACCCACGTCTGGGCATACCCTTTCCCACTTAGGGCGACAAATGCAAAAGAAACAATTGGTGGACGGAATGCTGGACTATGCAAACATTCACCCCCAGTCACAAGGATCTGGGTTAAATGCATCATTCTTTTGCTCACCACACCACCCCAGTTTGGACCCAGCCATATGCAAATCAGTCTTGACCCTGTTCCTTGTGGGAACAGTCCAGCCCGAACTGCCAAGCTTGGTCCTCCCTGGACCAGAAACAAGCATCCTGGGACCGGTTTCAGGGCATCACCCTTCATCAGCCTGGCTAGCTTGAATCCAGTGGTGTAGTGAGCACGGGACCCACGTCTGGGCATACCCTTCCCACTTAGGGCGACAAATGCAAAAGAAACAATTGATGGACGGAATGCTGGACAATGCAAACATTCGCCCCCAATCACAAGGATCTGGGTTAAATCCATCATTCTTTTGCTCTTTTGTTTTTTTACTGTCACACGTTCAGGTATGTCATTGTCCATGTCTCTGATCTATAGACCCATCCGTCAAAGCGCACCTTCTGTCACTGCCTCTGTTCCATGTCCGAGCTCTACAAGAGTCCCCTCTCTCTTATCACATATTAAATTGATACATGATGTTAGGCCATGTGTCAGTTAATTTAGTTTCAGTAATCCCCTTGCTTGAGAAACCAAGTACACCTCCTTGAACCCACAAAGCATGGTCAACCAGTGCCTGGAAGTCTTCGCAGCGGCCCCCTCAGAAATGTATCCACCTGATATTGTAAAGAAACATTACATAGTAGTAGTTAAAAACTTCAACTCAGTGATTATTGCTGGACTAGTTAAAATGATTATTTTAATATTCAAAGCTATCAAGGCTGGATGGTTCAGTAATGGCTGGTTTAATTACTTTCAATATGTATTCAACAGTGGTTCTCTATAGTCTTGTTTGCAAACATCATAAAACATTTATGACCGAATACTCAGATGTCCCAGGCGATCACACAATGAAGGAATAAATACTGGTGAGTAAGCGTGAGTATCTACAGTCAAAAATGACCAGGGTCATGGAATTTAAGTTATGTATGCTTTTTATCTCACACACCTATATTCCTCTTCAAATGAGCCCAGACCCGGGGGCAGATTTACAAGAAAGTGACGCATCTTTAGAGAAGCGTCACTTTCCCTGCGCCACCCTAAGAAACCCTTGCGCCACCATGAATGCGCCGTATTTACAATATGGCGCACCATGGCGCAAGGATTGACAGATGCATCAGAAATTCTGACGCATCTGTTGGGGCAAAAGTCACGCATTGCTGGAGTTGTGTCGCAAGCATGACAACTCCAGCAATGCATTTTGAAGCCTATTCCCACTACACTGCGTCACTCCTTATACCTGCTTCAAGCAGGCGTAAGGTTTTGACGCAGTGGTGTCCTAGAAGTGACGCAGTGAAATCTTGTAGATTTCATTGCAACACTTTTACGAGGCTTTTGCTGCGTGGGAACGCCCACCCTGCATACATTATACCTGATGCAGGTATAATGTTATGCAGGGCTTTACAATATGACGCATCTCCCTAGATGCCTCACGTTGTAAATTGGCCGTATCTTTTACGCCGCCACTGCGTCAGAAAAGAGACGCAACGGCGGCGCAAAAGCATCGCAAGGGGCTTGTAAATCTGCCTCCCAGTCTGTTATCGTGTCAACAACGGTTCGACCCTCTAACTGATTTTCAAGGTCATCATCAGGATAAGAGTAATTACGGACACAGGTTTAATGCAGAACAAAGCTTGGTATAATTAGGTCACAAATGGGTGGAATGCCAACTTAATGCTCTTGAAAGCATACTTGCGTAGTATGTTAATTGTCGATTGCTACTTGAATAAATACCATTGCGGAATTGGGAGCAATAACCACAACAGTACTTAGCGCAATGCTTCTAATAGATGCTTCACCAGTTCCTATTGGCATATTGATTCTCCCTTGTTTTCTATTGTTGATTTACTTTAGAGCCATCTAAAAGGGCAATGGCTACCACACTGTGCATTGCATGACCTACATGATTAATCATTTGAAATACTGTAAATACTTTATTCCTTCAGGAAGATGGTTGTCTTGTCTCCTGAATCACCAACACTGCAGTAAATACACAAAGATTCAGAGGATGGTACAAGCCCATGTTATCTTTTCAAAAGTCCTATTCACAAACAAACTATCTTGTTTCTCAAAATAAACTACGAACAATAAGGGTTAAAATTTTATGTGATAAATTATGTTCTCTGTGATGCATCATACGTCAAATGAAGATAGTAGTAATGATGTATGGTAAGTGAATGGACCATCTTCATCTCAATTTTCTCCTTTAGGTCGCGCATGCACTGCATGTGCTATCGCTTGCTTGCGGTATTGTTTACAATAATGAGCTTGGAGCTAGCCCATTGCATACAGTTGGCTTGTCACTCTTCTTTGCTGACTATCAGCGCATACCAGGTGTTACTTACTTTTCATTCTGTAGAGCATGGACCGAGCACAGATTGAATCAACTTAGTTAGTATCTGATCTAGCTGTGATTGAGGTATGCATTTCCGGACACTTCCTCTCTTTACAGTTCTTCTGCTACTTTCTCCATTCATTCTCTTTTCAACCACATTTCTGGACAATGCTCATCTATGCCTGCGTCTCTTGACTTACTCATACAACTAAAATAAAATTATATTTTATGTCGGTTGGATTAAGCTATTACTTCGTAGAAATGCAGCGCGAACACATTTACACCTTCATGATGTTCCCGCCGCAAGACTATTTTCGGTGCCTCTTAGCCATTCATCCCCTTTATGCCTCCTACATTTGCATTGGCTTTAAATTTGGTTCCTTGTTCCCACTTCCAACAACCCCGTCCAAGAGTAGACTATCCCAGCCTCTGCATTCCTTCAAACAACTATCACAAAGTGAATTCATTGATCTGGTCAAAGCAAGCAAGCCAGCCGCGCTGCCCTTCTGACCCTTGTTCACCACAAATCTTCAAGAACATTCTTTTAACTACCTCTGCTGCCACACCATAGGTAAAATCATCAATAATTTATTAACTACAGCAATCTTTTCAGAAGACTTAAAAAAGGCACACATACACCCATTATTAAAGAAAACAAACCTGGACCCGCATGACCTAGACAACTACAGACCAATTACAAATGGACCTTTTCTGGGCAAACTGATAGAAATAGCAGCATTCGTCCAGATGTCACAATTCATTGAAGGTAACTCCATACTTTCTGACTTCCAAACAGGATTCTGTCCAGGAAGAGGCACTGAATCTGCCCTCATTGCTATCTGGGATGACCTTAAAAACACAGAAGCATGGGGTCGCTGCACTACTTTTCTTGGACCTCTCAGCTGCCTTCCACACAGATGACCACAACACTCTAATCCAAAGACTCGACGAAGCCAGCATAAAGGGGACTGCTCTTGACTGGATCACATCCTACCTTCAAAACAGGACAAATGCAATCGTACTCCCCCTTTCTCATCCAAACCATTCTTTACAAAAGCATGGGTACCTCGAGGCTCTATCATATCACCCATGCTTTTCAACATCTACATGAGTCATTACCGGCAATGATCAATGAATTTCAGCTCAAATGCTTTAACTATACAGATGACACACAAATACTTCTTAAACTGGAAAGCCCCAAAGACATTGGAAACACAAAAATCTTCAGTTGCCTCAGAGCTGTTGGTCAGTGGATGACATGGAGCCATCTCTAATTAAATGCTTCAAAAACAGAAATACTGACATGTGGTGAATGGAAACATTATGACCCACTCTGAGTCTGACGATCTGGGACCACCTCCTAAAGTATCTAAGGAAGTAAGAAACCTTGTAATTACCATGGACTCCATATTATCAATGAATGCCCAAGTGGACAAGTTAGCAAGATCAAGCCTCATTACCATGAAAACTCTGCAACACATCTTCCCACATCTAGGATTCCACACAAGGTCCAGGCAATTATCTCATTTGTACTGTCTAAATTTGATTATGACAATGGCCTCTACAAACAATCTTTGTCAAATATGATAAAACTACAAGGAATTCAGAACTCTGCTGCCAGACTACTCCCGCATCTAAAGCCACAAGCCTACATCTCCCCTGCCTTGAGGGCCCTACATTGGTTACATATTGCCAAAAGATCCACATTCAAGCTGCTTTGTATCACCCACGAAGCAATACATGGAACAGGACCACATACATACCACAAAGGAACCTCCGCTCAAGATTGGCACCTCGCCTCAAAGCACCAGTATACAAGAAAAAAAATCCATTGGTGGTACATTTTTCTCTGTTCAAGCAGCCAAATTATGGAATTCATTGCACCAAAACATAAGAGCCAAGGATAATGATCTGATCTTCAGAACACTACTCAAGAGCTGGTTTTTTCTACATGACCGCCACACTCAAACACAAATGTACAGCATGTGCCTGTGCATGTAAATATGTAAAATGTGATTATATGTATGTATTTAGAGATGTACATTTCTTTTGTACAACATTGTATACTACTTATGGTTTAAAAATATATAGATATTCTTTAGGTCTCCTTAAAAATTGTATAAATTACTTATGTATAAATATATATATTTATACATTATTTTATGTTTAACATGTATATAGGCCACTGCATAGTTTTCACATAAGTTAGTCCATTAGATGCTTATGGGTCTCTATTTTATTTATCTATCAAAATATGTCAATATGATCTTAACAATTGTATCTATAAGTGGTTTACTATTGAAACATTGAGGAAAACAAAATTTAAGAATGATATATATACACACACACAATACAAATGAGCTTTTAAGTACAGCAACACCTGAAAGTCTGAATTTCTAACTATCTATCCATACTTGCACATATGGAACTTTATGCAATAGAATTTTATATCAATTTATACATGTATGCCTTTCTAAGTAGTTATGTATCTATATATTTTATTACTTTACTACTACTGTAAAAAGAAAGGAAGAAAAAAACTCCCTCCAATGCACTAATCTGTCTCTCTCAATACCTCTCCCAGTATATCCTCTACCTCCACCCTGACTCATCCCAAGCCTCATTCTACTAATATGATCTCCCTAAGATCCTTTCTTGACTCTTCCCTCCTCTATCTCTCCTTAAATCACTTCAACTCTTATTCTCCCACTATGGTCTCTGAAATAACACTTCCTAGACTCTTCCCTCCTCTATCCATCCTTTTACTCATCCTAAACCTCATCTAACAAATATGATCCCCCAAATAACACTATCTAGACTCTTCCCTCCTCTATCCCTCCTTTTTCCTATTCAATTAAACTAACAGACTCACATGTCCACCGCTCAAATAACAACTTATATTTCCTTACACTAATCCACCACTAATCCTCTGGGTTCCGGAGTAGCGTACTACTTGCCGAAAAGTTCTTCAATGCCTTGTCAGGGGTAGTAAACACTATATAAATAAAATTATAATTGAAATCATATTACCAACGTAAATAACTAACTCACTCCCCCTCCACCCCCAGCACTAAACAGGTTGGAAACACCAAGGCCAAGCATGCATGGCAACAAACGTATTCTAATACTGAGACATGTGCCGCATGCATCCTAGACTTGATATAAAAGGTTGCATTTACATGTAAAACTCATAGGCCTCAATTGTCGGAAGGCGGCAAACTGCACCGCCTCCAGCATGCAGTTGCGCAATGTTCGGCATTTACCTGATACACAATGTGAGCCCAATTCCTCTTCACACACCTTGAAAATAACAAGCATTGGTAAATGCATTAGGTTTCACCTTTGAGATAATTAATCTTTTTTTTTTTGTAATTTGTAGTTTCGTGAGTAGTTGCACAATATAAGTTACTGAAACTCCGTTAAAGTGTTATGAGTTGTTTATTGAGAAAGTTAATATATTGTGCTGATACTGTTGGCATCATAAAGCGGGAATATTAGGTAAAGGGGAGGTCATATGTTAAATAAAATGCACCTGATAAGTAGGGTTGAAGTGGGTGTGAGATCTATTGGTTTTGTCAATGTTTCTAGCCCTGTTGCACAGCAGCGCTGGCTGCTGTGCAACAGGGCTTCAAGTAAAGAAAAAAAAGCACTGTGATGCGGTTCTGCTTTAGGAGGAAGAAAACAGAAATTTCAATATGTTATCTAAAAAAAGTTACTGCCACAGATATTTTGTAAGCGCTGGGAATAATCTTATGGTGTCTTTTAATTACAAAGATAGAAACCTGAACATAAACTAAACAGCAAGTCAAGCCACACGGGGTGAAACCCCTTACCCGGCACTCTGATCACAGGCCCAGGGAAAACTTGTCAAATATAAGTTCATGAAAGACTCCGATGGAGTCTACTGCAGGGCGTCCCTTGCCGAAGCTTTAGTATTCCCTTGAGGTGAAAGGGATGCATAGTGACATCTGCTTGTCCTGTCTGTGAACCAGAAGAGCTTGAGCAACTCCTTAGGCACCCTGACAGAGTGTCCTGTGGGAGGACAAGGCGCTACTTCCATGACCTCTGGTTGATTTTGGTAAGACATGAGCACTTTCGGTGCATGCTGGGGCCTGTAGTTGCGCGACTGGCTGCTCTGCTGAATCTGATCATGGATGAACTACAATAGTGCCAAACATTTTGTGTGCATTTGAAAAGTTCTCAAGCAGTAGTGGGCGGTGCGAAGAAAGACAAATAAGATGTGGGCAATAAACCAACAAATTAACAAAGAACATGGGCGCAACAACGTGCAGCACAAAGTTTCCCTTATATCTATTTAATCAGAGAAATGTGTTTTGTTTTATAAAACAATGCTACCACGGTACGTAAATCCAATATTATCCCTTCTCCTCAATTTCCAGTCTGGGAATACTTGTTTTTGAGTGTGTTGCAGCATTTGTGCTGAAAGAACTGTTCTAATGTTGTTACACATAACGCATGAATCACAAATATATCTAAATGCCATGTTAAGTTGTCTGACTTTTTGAATAGCAATAACAATATTTTTCAGATTAGAATCGCCGCCTTTTAACGGATGCCAAATCCGAACACGCATTGCTTGAGAAATGGGACGAAAACGTGGAAAACTTAACAAGTTGCACTGACACTTTTAGATCACATTCTGATCCATTTAATCAAACATATTAAAGCAGGTTTTCACTAAGGGAAAAATAAAGTGGCATTCCCCTATAACTTTTAATACTAATAAGACACACAAAGAGGGCCCGAACTGTTTAGTAAAACGAGGGCTTGTGTTAACGCCCACGTTTTTACAGGCAAGGTGTGCTTCAGAAAGAGAAACATCCACATACATTGCACCACCACTGAGTGAGATAGCTCAGTGGATAGAGCGCCTGCCGCTGTGAGCCGGCCATGAATGAAACAAACAGCACCGTAAAGATTCTACAGGTAGCTAACTACCCGCAGTTTCAACTATTAATGAAAATATTTATAAGTTATTAAGTGTCATGGCGGTGCACAACCCTTACTGAGGGTTAATTTGTAATTTCAATTACAGGATTACAAACGGCCTGTTAATCACTTAATCCCGCTGTGTTTTAACTTTTTGAAAAGTGAGTTTTTGTGGCAAATAGCTGGTGCATGTGTAAAGCGCTCCAAATCCCTTGTATCTAGTTTGTGCTATATAAAAATAAAAAGGAAAATCTGGGTGAAATGTTCTCATAAAAGATTTAAAATACTCAAAGGAACAGTAATTGCAGGGCACAGATTTTTCGTTCAGATTACAAATTGCACTGCCACTTTTACATCACACTCTGATCCAAACATATGAAAGCAGGTTCTCACTAAATTAAAAAGAAAGTGATATTTCTGTGCTACTTTTAATAGTAATAAGGCAGGCACGAAGAAGGCCCAGGAAGCCTAAAGCATGTGTTTTGCACATCAAATTGAAAAGATGGAAACAAAACTCTGTTGCAAGAATGTAGCAGCCAGGCTGGCTATTTAATCTCAAAGATCCAATAGTGAGCATTAACAGTTTGCCAAGTCCACAGAGTGAACAGGCCCTAAACACTGAATTGCCCCAGATCACCATAAAGTGAGGCCAAAACTCAAATGGATGTTTTGTACTTTAAATTCTCCCTGCTCTGTAAAAAACGCTGTGCAGGGGAAACCTACATTTTCTTTTTCAACTAGATTTTTATGGTCTCAAGGGAAGCCACGTAGAGCAATGCGTTTCATGTCGCTACCCCGAGAGAAGGGCGACTGGGCTTGTACCATATTTTACATTTTATTATTATGCGTGCATCCTACAAAACATACAGATAATGCTGACTGGGGAGGAAATAGGCAACCCCGCAGAGTCTCCATCTATATATCAGATGTTACTGGGTGCGGAGATTAAGAACTGTTCATTTAGAATACTGGAATTTAATTACTACAAAAAAACCTGCTTCAAGGTGATAATAGCTGCTTATAAGGTATGGAAAGTGGTACGGAGAAAGCTACAGATTGAGGGGGTTTGTCACTATACACCTATAGCCACATCCATCTTATTACCAGCTGTCTTTATTGATAGGATAGTGCATAAGTGGAAAAATAAAGGGATTTTATATATAGGCAATTTATATAGGGACGGGGACCTGCTTTCTTTTTCAATATTAGCTGAAAAATACAAACTCCCTAAAACAGAATTTTTTAATTTCTACAGATGCAGGACTTCTTGGAGAAAAGACAAAGGATAATTGAGCCGAACTCGACAGTTGAGGCCATTAGACGTAAACAGCGGACTGGTGTGATATACAACTGTTTATTAGATACACAGAAAGATGATTTAGAGGCTCAAAACATAAAATGGGGGAATCAACTGAGGTGTCAAGATGTACATTTAGAACAATCAATTGATATGGCAGGAAGGATCTTAATTTCCGCTAATCTAAGAACACAGCATTTTAAAACCATATTTAATGTATACCATACCCCTGCGAAAATGCTGAAATGGGGGGGAGCTAATGATGGGAAATGCTTTCGGTGCAGTGCAGACTCGGCCGATATTGTAAATATTTTTTATATGTGTAGGAAACTAACTCAGTTTTTGGGCCATATAGAAAAGTTCCTCTCGGAAATTACTGGGGTTGAAATAAGTATTACACCATCCGCTATGCTGCTGGGTATAGAGGAAGACATAACAGATGGACACCCAGCCTCTGCATTCCGATATCTGATTTTTATTGCAGTTGCTGTAGCTCGTCTTTGTACAGCCTCTATCTGGTTGCAGAAGGAAACCCATACGTTTGAAATCTGGAGAGCCAGATTTTATGTTATTTTTAACCTGGAACATAGTCTTTATGCTCTTAAGGGGGTACGAAAATGGAAACTAGGGTTACTGATATGGGGCCTAAGATTGAGCATATGAAGGATTAATATGAATTTATTTATATATTAGTGGTTTTGTACTGTGTTGTGAGGTTTTTATCCTGTTTTATACGTCTAATGAATTTGTATTAGCCTCTTTTAAGAAATATGGATGTTTTGTGATGTATATCTCATTTATGAAATGAATTTGTATTTACCCACGTATTGGATTGCAATAAAAAAAATATTTATAAAAAAAAAAAGCGCTGTGCAGGGGAAACCTAAAGAAGAAAAAGAAACATTTTCTTTTTAAACTAATTTGCACAGTGCTGTTCCCATGTGCTCTAATTCTAAATATGAAGTTGTGCTTGCATAGCTACACCGAATTTCAAATAATAAAGAGGGATGTAAGTCATTAAAACTTACCGCATTGTACACCCCTTAATGCGGGTTAATTTTCAACTTTATAAACCAAATTACAAACAACCTATGAAAACAGTTAATGCCACCGTGTCTTTAGAAATTTAACCTTTAGTAAAGTATCTGTTGCCCATTTAAAGTGCTCCTAGACCCTCTAGCAGAGTTAACACTCTATAAAATTAATAAACAAATTCAGTCTCAAATGCCCGCACCAGAAAATTTAGGAAAAAGAATGGAACAGTAGTTGCATGGCACTAACATTTTAATCTGATTATAAGTTGTGCAGCTAGGAATAGGGAACAATAGTGAGAATCTGTGTTTCCACTACCTAGCCACATTTTTTACTTATATTTGGATCCATTCCATCCCAAAATGCATGCATAACAATATTTCAATGAACGTGTAATACCAAAAACGAAATTAGTTTTAAGGCATCGGAAGAAGAAATGTATTAAAAAAAGCTAAATATGCAGAGAGCAAACATGCATAAAATGCATGGTGCTGGCACAACAATATTTGACAGAATGCGTAATAGTAAAAACGAGAAAAGTAGTTCAAAGGCATTGGAGGTATAAATAGTAAAAAAAAATACCCCAAGCATAAAATTCGTGCTGCTGCCATGACAATATTTAACAAAATGTATTTTCCATAAAATGACATAAGTAGTTGCAAGGCGCTGGAGGCAAAAATGGTAAATAAATGCGTTTACACAGGACGAGACAAACAAAACAAACAAGCGCGCTCTAAATGCATGCAGGCAGGGAAAGATAAGAAAATGTAAAGAAGTAAACGCTATGAAGCGTTAACCAAAAGAAAAAGGTTCCACCCATCACAACGGATGGGAATGAGTAGTTAGGCCAAGGGAAACTGATAAGAGAAACACAGAAGGGAGAACAGGCTACAACCAATAGAAACGGAAGAAAGTAAACTGGCAAGCACAAGGACCAATAAGAAGTGAAGGCGGGATGCAAGTCTCTTTTAAGATATGTTAAATGCAATAAATTTCACAAGCACAGCGCAAGCACTGTGCCGGCAAAACCTAAAAAGGGATACATCTCTAAAAGAGCATGACAATGTGTAGAAACAGCGCACGTGACATATCTGTGACCTAATTGCCCCACGATGCACAACTTGCCCATACGTTGTAAATCCAAGCAGAATCCGACCAAGAGTTTGTGCTTCTGTATTTGCTCAGCGATAGGAATTGGGGGCCAAAATGTGTTACAAAATGACAAGAGAAGGAACAACCTCTACGACCAAAAATGCACTGGGGCTTGAAAACAAACTTGGGTCTATGCCTTACGTTTATGAGCAGCAGTATGAAGCGGTTGTAAACTAATGCCGCTGTATGCAGGCACTTGCAACTAGAGTCTTTATCTTCCATGCAAGATTTCACACCACCATATTGTTTCTTTGGCACTAGGATTCTCTTTAAATCTGGTGGGATGATTTCTACATCTAATTTTCTCCTCGATTTTGAAGGTACACCTACACTTGGTCTTCTGGACCAGCAGCTTCCTGACTGTCAGCGTTGCCTCCTCTCGAATGTGAAACTACCATTCTAGAGTATGTGCAATCGAAATGGCTTCAGTCCTGAGCAAATACAGGGATTTACACGGTTTCCAACAGTATGCCCAAGCTTCAAAATCCTCATTGCTTTCACGAGTCCTCGTTTGCCGCAAATGCTGTGGTATCAGGATAATTATTATTCATCTGGCAGATGTTAGATTAAACATTGTAACGTTTTGGTGTTATATAATTTCTTGTTGTATAGCTGCTCCACTTTGGATGAACAAATCACCAAGCATGATGAAATATTGCTTGCATCTCTTAGAAATTCGTTTTTCTAGACATTGCCATTACTCTATTAGTTGTGGACAATTATTTATTTGATTTACATTGTACTCTACTTTACTCTCCACGTACAAAATAAATATCCACTCTTTTAGCGGTGAATGCCATTGCTTTTTTAGATGGAGGATTGGATAAACATACAGCAGATTAATTGACGAGGTATACTGTACTGAAAAGTTGGACGCATTAGAGATGCCTTGATTTAGCACAAATCATAAAAATGTGCCTATAACAATGTGCATTTGTAAAGCGCACAATCACACAAGGGTATCTTGTTGCTGAATAACAGATGTTTCTAGTTACCCAACTCAATGGTACTCATTTTATTGACCTCAGATGGATGAAAGGATGAGTGGACCCGCCGGGATTTGGAGCTGTGACCATGAGGTCGAACAGAGGCCCCTACAAGTGGATACATTAGTCCACTAATCCACCAGACTCGGCCTATACTTGAAGTCTGTCTGTAATGGCACAGAAGAACTAAAAATGATGGAATTGAATATGCAAATGGAAATTACAAGTGGTTCAGATTAAAGCAGGTATTTTTATCCATCACTTTCTATATCTAGACAAGTTTTCTATGCGAGGAAGTGGTATTCCTGGACATGGGCCAGAGCCTGCTGTGCCACAAGATTCAGGCTGGATCTGACTGATGGGGCCCAACAAGGCCCCTGCTGGTCTGCTTTTCATACTGTTCCATTTAGAGGGGTCATGTAATAGCCAGCTTGACTGACCCTTTTCTTGAAGGCCGCGACTGATGCAAATGGTCCTTGTCGGCAGTAGCATAGGGGAGCTAAAAGAAACAATGGATTTCAGAATAATTACCAGTGGCATCATCTAAGGAATGACCAGTGAGGTCCTGCTAACCCATGGTGGGCATGCGTCATCCACGGGCATACAGATGAAAACACAATACATTGTTTTGCTATGTATTGTGACACATTTCTTTATGAAATTAACACTGGGATAATTGATGCACAAAATTGACAGCCCTGTGGTGCCCTTCAGTTTAGTTGATCCTCACCCAGCCAGTGAAGCTGAGATTACTTCTCAGTCGGGAATGGAGTGGACTATGGCAGGGCTTTAAGAGGGCTGGGTCCCTCGGAGTCTCAGACCTGAGAGTAATTAAAAACGGACATTGAATTGGGTCTCTATCGGACCCTACATTCCTGTCCTTTACTGGCAAATAACATTGATCTATTTCTGAGCAAATAATGTAAAAACATTGAGGATTCATGTCAGCAATGTATTTCCTCTTTAAATTCTACACGTTCTACTTAATCTTGTATTCCATAAGGGTGTTGGGTATTTCCAGGATGATGTGTTTCTGTATTTTCTCTCGAGTAGCATATTAGTCTTGTATAGTGCATATTTTGTACTGAGTCACCTCCATGAGTTTATAACGAGCCACTATTGAGCGCAATGGACAATGCCTGTCAATGGGTCAAAAAGGTGTTCAGCATACATGGTCATCCAATACTTGGCCTCTCTGCAGGGCACACAGAGCAATGGCCACATATTCTAGCTCCAATTGTGATTCGGTGGAAATGTATGTGAAGGAGGTAAACAGTTCTTGAAATATTGAAAAGACGAAAGTAAAAGAAAATCCATTGCTTACAGGAGAGTGGGTGCATTGTGCGTTGGGGTGGTGAAGTGAAAAATGCGAGGAAGTGCATTCAGTACAGTGAGAAAAGAGGATGCCGTACAGGACAGAGGTGAGGTGTAAGAGAAGCAGATGGAAGAGATGTAGAGAGAAAAGGGCATCATGTCTAACAGAGTGAGCATAACATGAGTGATTGAGACACTGAATACCATTACCCCTTCCACAGGCGTCAGTAAAGTTTAATTCAGTGTCTTATAATTTGAGAATTGAAACATTTTTTATATGAATCATTTACAACAAAATCACGGTTGTTACTCATTTATCTTAAATAGCTAACAACCACTAACAGCCTAACTGTAGGGGTGGCGAAACTCCTCCCGCCCCATCTAACCTTTTAGAATTTTTGAACAACAAGGATTCTGCTGGCAGCAGACCCGGAGGGATATTGGGGGGTGTAGGGTTTGAAATAGTGAGCTAACTGAGTAGGACCCTGGCCATGCAGGGACCTGAAAGCTATGCACAAAATTTTGAACGGAATTAGTTTTACTATAGGTAGCCAGTTTAGTTGCACCAGAGCTTGGGACGCTGATTTATATCTGGGAATGCCCATAAGTAGTCGAGCTGCAGAGTTCTGTAAAATCTACAGCTTGTTTAGAAAGTGTTTCTGGGTGCTGGTGAAAAGTGCATTACAGTAATCAAGTCTCGAAGAGATGAGTGCAGTGACTACCGTTTTCTGAGGGGAGACCTTCCGTAGGATATTAAGTATGAAAAAGCAGGAAGAAGTGATGTTGGACTTGGCCCTTTTTGGCAGGTTCACCCCTGAACTTTTTGCCTTGTCTGTAACCTAGTGTTGGTGATTTTAGGCCTCTGAGCACTTTCACACTGTGGTCCAGTGGAAAGTGCGTTCGCTCTCTGTGTTACATTGGTGAGCTTGGCCTGCCCTCCCATGGGAATGCATGGGGGATTCCCTGATCAGTGTGTGTCAGTGGTAATTCCTGTTATGAGAGGAGCAGTATGGTCAAGTCTGGTATGTATGAAATTGTATGAATAAATGCTGCGCAATGGTGTGCGCAGATTTATTGTGACTGGTGTAGAAATGCCACTTTTAGAAGTTGGCATTTATGTGTGCTCTGTGTCTGCCTGCCTGATGTGAATTGCATGTCTGGCTTTGTGAGTGACAGGGGCTGGGAGGTGTGGGTGGCTCCAGGAGACAGGGTGAGTCTGCCCAGTGGTGAATAGAGAGATCTGCATGAAGATGGGAGGGAGGAGTTGCACCTGGGACCTGAATAGGGCTGTGCCTTCCCTCCACAATGCTGGCTCCGCCCCCTGTGGTGCGTCTAATCCCTGAGCCCCCACCTGACAAAGGAGAGAGGAGCTGAGCAAAACAAAGTGCTCCAAAGCTCCCCTAAACCAGTTCTGACTGGTATCCCCAAGCCCTGTGCTGTGACACAAAGGAAAAGGGCATATAAATATAGGGGCTGTGACCCCATGAGAGTTGCTCAGTCTTGGTGTGCTGTTCCTGCCGGGGCATGCTGCTGCTGGGGCCCAGGGGGGGCTGCCAGGAGGGCTTGCCTCCCTGGGCTCTGCATTGCCCCCTTGGTTCCTAAAGGACTTTTGGGACCCTTTTGCTTGTGATCCTTCAGGACCTTTTTGCTGTATTCTGCGCCCTGTGAGCGCTTTGTCCCAACTTTCCCCAAAAGAGAGGGAGAGCGTGATCTTCGCAGCTCGGAGCTGCAGTTCGAGAGAATCCTGACGTGGGGATTCCCCGCATTTGTAATTTAATTAGTGCGCGGGTGCCCACCCCGCGTCTTCACTTTGATTTAATTAGTGCGCGGGTGCCCACCCCGCGTCTTTGCTTTTATTTTAATTAGATGGCGGGTGCCCACCCCGCTTCTGAGTTTATAAATAAAGCGGGAGCCCACCCCGCGTTTTACCGCCGCGGCCCGAGCCGCAGAAGAAATCCTCTCCGGTCCGCTCACAGCGCGACCCGGAAGACAGGCAGCCTTGCCCGGGACATGGGCGGGGCCTGGCGAGATCGAGTTCCGCTTCCCCCGGCGAGAGCAGGAGAAGCGGGCAGAGTCGCGGGCGGTGCAGTGAGTCCCGGGTCCCAGGAGGGGGCCCGGGTGAAGAGTAGCAAAGTGCTGCCGGCCCCGCAGCGCAGAGAGGAGAGTCCTGCCTTCGCCCCAGCCGGTGAGTGGGGCTCGAGTTACGTAGTGCCTGGGAGAGGCACAGAGTCAGAGCAGCCCCGTCTGGCAGCGGGCCGCTCCAACGAGAGGGGCATTGTTTATTTTGTTATGGGCCCCCAGTGGGGCTTGGGGGCATTTCTGGGCACAGGTTGTCGGTGCCAGTGAAGGCACAGTGTCTGACTGCCATGAACGGACCCGCCGTTGCGGGCCGCTCCAACGTTGGGGCACATTCATTTAAGGCACCCCAGTGAGGCCTCTAGGGCACAGTTGTGCCAGGGCCTAATTGTGTATTCACAGCTGCCCCACCAGACAGAGGGCAGCTGCAACGTTTTACGCACATTTGCATAAGAGGGCACAGTGGTGCCAGGCCTCATTTTGATATTCACAGCTGCCCAGCAAGTAGTGGGCAGCTGCAACGTTTAGGCCATTCTTTATTTAGGGACATACCTTTTGAGTTAGGAGTGAGATGCACTCCTTTGCCCCATACTTTCACAGCTGCGCAGCACTTAGTGCCGGCTGCACCGTTTAGGTTGGCGCAATGGCGCAATTGGATTCAGCTGCTAGGCAGCGCGCCCTGACTCTTGGACATAGGGCATTTGAGCCCCTTTTGAGAAGGCCAGTTGGCCAGGGGGACAGTTAGGTTTATAGGGCGCCAGGCCCTAATGTGATTTATGTGCTGATGTGATTTTGGGTGCTAGGAAATGTAATTCATGTAGTATGATTTACGCACCCTGATTTATGCCTCTAAATGTGTTTTTA
Source organism: Calotriton arnoldi (assembly GCA_963921515.1). Classification (NCBI taxonomy): domain Eukaryota; kingdom Metazoa; phylum Chordata; class Amphibia; order Caudata; family Salamandridae; genus Calotriton; species Calotriton arnoldi. The sequence continues at coordinate 1,581,667 of CAWUFW010001695.1, read as the reverse complement.
TGATTATGAGGTTATATGCATACTGTGGTTTATACATGTGAGATTATTCTCTACTGTGGTTTATTTTAGTACGAGTTTATTTCCTAAGGTGAGTTATACTTAGGAGGTTATGGTCTAATATGTTTAGGCTTATGAGGTTGGCGCAGAATGTATTCCGCGCCTAAATGTGATACTGTGCATAATGTGGTTTATGTTACAGGATGATGCTGAGTACAGTGGTTACCAGTGATTGCTGGTTGTACGTTTATGATGTGTGCTACATTTATTATAAGTACTACATATACTAAGTTCGCTTTGTGCTGGTTCTGACAGTGGTCCAGTTGGCCCTGTCGCGTGTAAATAATCCCTTGTAAATATGACCCCGTGCCAGGTGGCACAATGTATATTATGTGAGTACTATTCTAATGTATTTTATGATAATACAAAGGCTATTTTTTATATAACCTTGTGTGGAGTTCCTTTTTGTGGTGTGCCTAGTATGTTGTTGCTGTGTGTGTGTTGCGCAAACGCTTTACACATTGCCACCGGGATAAGCCTGACTGCTCGTGCCAAGCTACCAAGGGGGTGAGCAGGGGTTATCTTTGGCGTGTAACTCCCTCGCCCTGACTAGAGTGGTGGTCTCTGCCTGGCTTTGGCGCAAGTCTTAGCCAACCAGAGATCCCATTTCTAACAAGTGATATAATGAATCTGTCCCTCAAAGGAAAGCTTAGTATCAAATATCACTCCCAGATTTTTTGCTTTTACACTAGGGGTAGGAAGGGGGCCTAGTTGATGTGTCCACCAATTGGCCGCCCAGAAGGAGGGGTTATCAAATAGTAACATTTCTGTTTTAGAAGAGTTCAGTTTCAAACAGTTGTCAAACATCCATTTGCCAATGTGGATCATACAGTCATGAAACTTAGCAGCTGTTGAGTTTGGTTTGCTAGCTACTGATACAATTATGTGTGTGTCGCCAACATTTGACACTAGGGCGAATCCATGGGACTTGATCAGTTTAGCTAGGGGGAGAACATAAAGGTTGAAAAGGGTAGGGCTCAAGGATGACTCCTGGGGTACCCTACAAGGAAAGGAGAAAGAGGATGAGACAAAGTCGCACAGGGCAACCGCTTGAATTCGGTCAGTGAAGAAGGATGTTAGTAAAGCCAATGCTTTCTCTGAAATCCCGATTGAGGCAAGACGACCAACCAAAAGTTCGTGGTTGACCGTATCAAATGTGGCCGATAGATCCAATAGGATCAAGGCCACGTTTCCCCCACTATCCATGGTTTGTTGAAGCTCCTCTGTAGCTGTAATAAGGGCTAGTTCTGTGCTGTGATGAGCCCGGAACCCGAACTGAGATGGATCTATGATTGAATTTTTATTAATGAAGGTGGTCAATTCAGAACTAATGGCCTTCTCTACTACCTTGAATGGTAATGGTAGTCTAGAAATAGGTCTGTAGCTAACAGGATCATTGATGTCCAGGCTGTTATTTTTTTTTTTTTTAGAAGTTGGAGTATTGAGGAATTCCTCCGCTCCATGGGGAAAGATCCAGGAATAAACATCCTGTTGAAATGAGGGGTGAGATAGGTGGCTGTGATCTCTAGGGTCATATGTAGAATTTGGGAGCAGGGATCCCATGGGGATCCTGACTTCACTAGAGTTAGTAGTTTTAGAATCTGATCTTTTGTCAAAGTGGAGACGGTTGAAAGGGTGTTTGTGGGTGTGGTAACATTAAAAATAGTGACTTCGGGTACGCTTAGCTGCTGGCTAGTGGCCAAGGCAGAGTGATTGCAAGATTACACAAAAGTATCCTAGACAGATTTCACCTTGTGTTGAAATGAGGTAGCCAGGGTGTTACAGAATTGTTGGCTAGTCATGTGATTCTTTGTCTCAGTGAATTTAGAAAGTTTTTTGACTGTAGCAAACAGTTCTTTGGGGCAGCCTTTTGTAGCTTTGATTTTTCCTGTAAAGTATTGGATTTTTTCTGTTAGAATCATCTTTTTGTAGGTTTGTATGGAAGCCTTGTATTTGTCTTTATCATGAGCGTTATAGTCCAGCCTCCATTTCTTTTCAAGCCTGCGACATATTGGTTTCTGAGATCTGAGTGTATCATTGAACCATGGCTCAGGTGGAGTGGATTTTGAGTGATGATGGTTATTTATTTGCGCTAGTTGATTTATTGCAGATTCTAGCCAAGAGTGGTAATTAGAAATATCAAGGTAATGCACCATACGACCCATACAAATAGTAGACAACTTTTGAGAATAAAGAAGAGCACACAATGGAAACCAGGAAGCATTGTAAGAGAATCCATTTCACAGTATCATAGGAAGACACAACATTTGTTTATACAAAGCGATGAAGACTGCCTTTTTGTATTGTTCTGCCTTTGTAGCAGACAAAGAGGCACAGGCCACTCTCATAGGTAGATGTGAGTGCATCCAGCTATGCTGAATCAGAGCGTGTGGACGGAGGCCGATGAAGGACTGAAACAAACAGAGTATTGTACACATTTCATGGCTGAAAGAAAGTACTGTACAACAAGGCACATGTTTTATGCAGTTCTCCTGTTTGCCTACGACCCATGCTCATGGCGGGCAGGGCGTGCCCAGTGTAAAATGTGTAAAATAAAAAGTATTGGTGCCTAAAGCGCTGCTCGGAGGCCCGTGGCCAGTGCCATTAAATGTCAGCATGCCGAATACCAGGGCTGGAAGTCTTGCCCCTTCAGACACCCTCTGCCTCTTTTTCTGTCACTCTTGTATGTTTCTGCTTTCTCCCTTCATGGTTTTTCCATCTTTCTCTTCCTTCGTTTTTCTGCTGTGTGTGTTTTCCTCTCTTGCTCTCGGTGAATGTCTGATGTACAAAAATAAGTGTCAGTCCCCAAATATTTGTGCTGGTACCCCATAACCCCCATTACTCCCTACTGCCCACCTCAGCTCAAATTAAGCACTGGACTAGACACGTACAATAGAGGGAGGCCTAGGACATTTTGCAGGACAGAGGGCTGGTTTCAGGGGTTAGGGGTCCCACTCCCATCCCACCCTCCCAGAGGAGCATCTGGTGGGCGTGGGCTGTACATGAGAGGCTGTCGTCTGGCCCTTGTAGGAGTCTCAATACAAGAAGAAACTATATCGGACAGACAGACAAGCAGAGAGGCAAAGATCTGCCAAAACTAGGCCGCCATCTTGTGATGTATTAATGCCACCACACGGACTCCCGGACCCTTCCTTGTAGAAGGTGGGACAGACCGGTAGTGCAAGTGATAGAACAGGCCATAGCTGAAAGCTGAGCTTTGTGATATAATCCCCTGTGGCAAAGTGAGCAAGGGACCCACGTCTGGGCATACAATGCCAACTGAGGACGAACAAAGCAAACACAAGGAGATGATGGACGGCGCACTGGAACTTTTCAGACACTCACCCCCGTCACAGATCTGGGTTGAATCCATCATCATTCTTTAGCGCTCTTCGCCACCTCAGTTCAGACCCAGCTATATGCAAATCAGTCTTGACCCTGTGCCTCATTGGCAGGGTATGCCCAGATGTGGGTCCCTTGCTCACTTTGCCACTGGATTCAAGCTAGCCTGGCTGATGAGGGCTGTTAGCCCGAAACCGGTCCCAGGATGCTTGTTTCCGGTTCAGGGAAGACATGGCTTGGCAGTTCAGTCTGGACTGTTCCCATGAGGCACAGGGTCAAGACTGATTTGCATATAGCTGGGTCTGAACTGAGGTGGCGAAGTGAGCTAAAGAATGGTGATGGATTCAACCCAGATCTGAGACTGGGGGTGAGTGTCTGAAAAGTTTCAGCGCTCCGTCCATCATCTCCTAGTGTTTGCCATATTTACAAGGACAGGAAAAGCCACGCAGGTCCTTGTAACCAGTGGCGGCTCGCAGTGGGAGTACTGCAGGGCGGTGGGGTGGGGGAGGGGCAGGGTGGGGGGGGGTAGTGGAGTCAGACATACGACGTCCACCAGTAAAGTATGTAAATAAATAAAACTATTTACCTTGCACGCGCTGCATCGCCAATTCGGCGATGCAGCGCGCGCAAGGTAAATAGTTTTATTTATTTATTTACATACTTTACTGGTGGACGTCGTATGTCCGACTCCACTACCTCTTCACCCTGCCCCTCCCCCGCCCCACCGCCCCGCAGCACTCCCCACTGCGAGCCATCACTGCTTGTAAATATGGAACAGTAAGATACGCCACCAGTACGTCACAAAAAGTGACGTGCTGGTGGCGCAAGAGGCTTGTAAATCTGCCCCGAGGTATTAAAGCATTATCACGTTGCACCACATTTCTAACCTAAAAGAAATACTATCCGATCTGCTTTACTCTCCTGCAGGATAACTAACGTTTCAGCTTACTATACTTTTACGGTGATTTATGGCATGTTTTTATTATTACATGTCTTTCAACTCCACTATCAGCTTCTCATATTAAGTTAGTGTTAGGCCCAAAACTAGAAGGCTTCAATTAGATTCCCTTACTTATAGTAAAAATCTTCGTTTTTAGGCAGAAGAAACATGGATTCGGCAGGGGTTATACAAAAATTAAAAATAAAAAGATTGCGAATCAGTGCAGCTTTCGTTTTAACAGAAGATTAACATGAGGTCCCAGACGGCGGTGAGCGCCCGCATTCAGAGTGCGTCAGGGCCCTGCAAATAGCGGTCACGCGCAATAAAAAGACACCCAACCTCATGCAGTTAATTCAGTTGCTCATTCTTCCTGCTGTTGAAAATGAGAAAGTCAAATTTAGTCAGTACCATCCAACTCCTACGGGATACGAGGTGCGCGGAGTGTGAAAACGGAATTACATTTTTTAATTATGGCAGTCTGCTTTGCAAATGTGGCCGTTTCTTCGGGGAATTAAAAATGTTTCTCTGTCGCAGAATGTTTTGAAGAAACGTATGGCCACTCCTTGCCAATTCATTTCCTAATTTGTCTAATAGATGTGGATGTTATGAATAGAACAACGGCAGTGTATAATTGGGAAAATTATCGTGATTGCTTTGTATTTTGTTACAAAACGGTGCATTATTTGAAAAGTTTTGTGATTAATAGATCGTCATTTTTTGTTGCAAAACCGTGCATTTTTGGAGAAGTTTGGTGATTAATAGATCAAGCAATTTGGCAAAAGTCTGACTATTAAACAGTTTTCGCAAACACAGAAGAGGCTGCGAGGTAGGTTGGTTAACACTGCAACGGCAACCCTGGAAGCTATTACCTGTAGTACGCTGAAAAGCACAACCTGGGCATACTTACGAGTAAAATATACTCTCAATAGGTCATTGTGACTAAACCATGTTTATGTTTCAATACCCATTGCAACCGCTAAAGCGTGACAACATGCGTGTGTGTATAACAGATATAGGCTTATTGAAAGCAAACACAAGTATTAAGTAAAGGGAGCCTGACAAACATTCATCCACAGAAAGCTGAAAATGCTCACACACATATTTAACTATACTTGAAACAATGCACCCATAAGTACGGGCATGCTAGTCGGATGCTCACATACATACATGCGCACACATACACACAGACCCACTCATCCGAAAAGAAAATGGTTACTTTTGCCAATACACTCAATGCAGGCAGATAAAGCCTACCTGTGATAAATTGGGTTGGTGTTGCGCAAAGATCCTGTCGGGCATCGCGGACGGTCATTGCTGCAGCTTCACGTTGTCGATCACCGCTGGCAGTCAATGCTGTAGGGCGAAGTGCAGATCTATTTACTGGCGGTCCCTGTAGCATGAAGAATCAGGTTCACCAGAGCTTCACATTGGTTATCAGCATGGGCAGCAAAGTCTTGTTATGAACGGGCCTGTTTGAGGTTGCAAAGAGCCTGAAACTTCAGGATTTCGCCTTTTCTTTCAGGAGGAGCTCAATTGATGTCACACCGAAGATTTAGGATCTGGGAGGCACCAAATGGGGATCAGGAACATACTCCAGCAGAGGCCAGCAGGGCTCAGGCAGGTCCAGTCGCAGGTCCAGTGCAGCAGGCCAGCTGAGCAGTTGCAGAGAGGCCCCTGGAGTTTGGTGTGTCCCTGTAGCTCTGTAGCTCAGAACAGAGGCCATCTAACTAGCCGCTGGAGTAACTCAGGTAGCCTGGGAGGAAGGCAGTAGGTGCAGTCTTCCTTCTCAGACAGCAGGGCAGTCCTTCTTCAGCAGTGTCCACAGGAGTGGGTCAGAAGGTTCTCGTTTTATACCTGGTGCCAGCCTTGAAAATGGAAGAAACTTCCAGAGTTTTACCCCCACAGAAGTGTCTGGAATTTCCTGCCTCCCTGCCCTGGTCCCAGAATGTCTGGGGACTAAATAGGATGGTGTGAAGTTCTTTGTGTGTGTGCTGAGGGAGTGTCTTTGAAGTGCAAGTGGGACTGGTGACAGCTCCGCCTCTACCATCAAATCAGGATGGCCCATCATGCCAACATCCAGTCCCTCTATTGTGTGGCTGTCTGGGAGGAATACACAAAGGCGAACTGCCAACTACAGCTAGTCATGTGACACAGAAAACAGGTTGCAGGCACCAAATGGTTAAGACAAGAAAATACTAAGTTTCTAAAAGTGGCACTGTTAGAGTTCAAATCCGACTTTACCAGTAAAGTTGATTTTAAATTTCAATTCCTTGGACACCAAACATGGCATTTCAACTTGCTCCCAAACAAAAGTTAACACATATTAAATTTTATAAGGTACCCAATGTCATCCTATGGGAGAGGTAGACCTCACAATAGTGAAAAACAAATTTGGGAGTTTTTCACTATCAGGACATATAAACCTTAAAAGTATATGTTCAACTATTTAAATACACTGCATCCTGCCCTATAAGCTGCTTAGGGCAGATCTTACGGGTGACTTGTATGTATTAAGAACAGAGAGAGAAATAGTACAACCACTTAGCAGTGGTAAAGTGCACAGAGTCCAAAAAGTAATAAAAACAAATTAAGCAAAACAGGAGGTGTGAAAGTAAATGCTTTTGGGTGGGGGTGATACTGCAGAGAGGGCCAGGCCCAACACTACAAAAAGTGGAAACGCTATAGACTGTGCTCCTGTGGCTGGAGACACAGACACAATTAATCCAGAGATACAGATGAGGGGCCAAACTTACCAACACTTTGTGCCGATGCAATGTCACCAAAAGTGACTGATGCAAAGTATTGATTTGGGAATTAATTTTAGGTGCCAAACATGTTCTGCACTGGGAAGTAGCCCGAAATTAGTAGCACTTTGCGCTACTTTCTATCAAAGGGGTGTCCAATTGGTGGTACATAGGCATTCCCATTAAACCACCCATGGTTTTTGATGCAAAGCCCCAGCAAATAACATTTGTAGACATGATTCTGTGCCATAAACGTGTGCCACTTTGAGGGATGGAGAAAAGTGCGAGAAAGGTTTTATTTTCTTCAAACCTCTCCAACTTTGTATGTGAGCAGTACAGTGCAGCACACATGCAAAGTTGCAAAATTGTTTTAAGTAAGTGTTAGGACAGTATTTTTTACTGGAAGAGTACCCTTCCAGTAAATAAAATGATAGTAGAGTTATGAACTCTTATATGCCCTATGGTGCAAATGTGTGCTCATGATGCTAGGCAATCAGAAAGTGCAGCAGCGCCCGGAATGAAAGGAACAGCGCCATGTCCTAGTTGATGTGACGCTGTCTTGCTCGTTCCTTTTCATGCAATATAGCACAGTAACTTTGGTTGCTGTTCTACGTTGCATGAAAAATTGAAGTTTTTTTTACTACATTTGCAAACCACGGCCTTAGTACATAGAAGAAAGGTGACTGATGTCCCTTCTCAAAATGAATTTCTGCAAAGATTTCACTCAAAAAAAGCATATAATTAGGAGCAGAGCGCCAATTATTCAATCTGACATTAAAGCTAGGAAAATAAACAGAAACTCCTGTGTGTCAAGCCCTACATGATCACCTTCTCCACACAATGTATAGCTGGACACAATCCAGCAGACGGATTGTGTTTGTGTATGGCTCCAGTTTACAATCCATTTGTAATTATATATATATTTTTTTTTGTTAGAAATTATATGCTAGAATCTTAGGGCCTGATGTATCAAAGAGTTTTACCATTCTTTGTCTGTGGGGAAATGCATAGATCCATAAGGGTCATTATATTTTGTAGAGGATAGTGTTCATGTCATAGGACGCTTTGAGAGCCTTACATGTGACCCCTTCCTCTAAATGACTTATCACACTTGACATAGAACACATGATCAGTGATGTTCTCGATTTCCACCTCTAGCCATAAATGCTGCTGACTGAATCCAACATGTCTGTTTGATTAACCTGTCACTGATCAGCAACTACTTAATATTTTGGGGAGAATTACATTTGCTGGTAAATGGGAGAGTGCTCGTGGTTAATGTTATTCTATTAGCAGGTCTGCTCCTCGCATGGTTATACACCTAAGGGTTCACTTAGGTCCTCCCGTGTCTGAATCTCAAGTTAGTCGACAAGACAACATTTTGAAAGGAGGATTACCTCTCTAGGCCAAGGCTTTCCTCAGGACTACAGCTTTGTTGCTGTTCTATTCCTGACCCTACTTTAAACTATTAGTGTAAGTAGCAATAGAAGCACCTGATACCAGGAGAATACAGGCATATTTTGAACCACTTGAACCACCTGTTGAAAGAAAAATAAAAAACAGTTAGTGCAAATGTTTGTCTCATTTGACCCTGCGTCTGTTTCATTAGTACTGATTGTTCATCCCATAAAAATGTCCTCACAAATTGCAAATACATTTGTAAGTTGTCCATTCTGGCCCCATCAACAAAATTCATCACATACACACACTGTCACTCAAGGCACAGCATGACATGCAATGTCCACAATGTTTTGCAATAGGTATTGGCAACCAAGCAGCTGAACATGTCCTTGTACGTGTCAAGTCTATGTAAGGAGACCCTGTAATTAGCTTGCCAAGCCTGTAATCGCAATACACTACAAGGAGTGGAAGGGTGGGGCCTCACTAAGGGTATCAATTACCAGGATCCAAAAGATTGCAGATCATTAAGTTCAAGGATTTGCAAGTAGGTCAAAGGCCCTGTTGTTGTTGTTGTTTATAGTACAATATAGTTGGTCCCAGTTGTATCCCCAGTATCCTGCTTCTCGCTTGGACAGTGTTGCTTTACATATACTCTGACTCTATTCAGATGTCAAATCACGTTGTTAGATGGATTCAGAAGTGTCTGTCATCATATAATCACATTCGCGTATTTGCATCATAACTAGGGCTCCTGGTTTTATGGTATTTTTTGGGGGAAATTTCCGTCTGTATTTATCCATATTTAATTTTCATTTTCATTTTTGCTCATTTTATCTGTATTTATCCATATTTATTTTAGGTTTTGTGAAAAAATGATGCGGAAATGTGTATATTTTTACATTTATTTAACCAGTTAATGTACACTCTTCCCTGAACGCCTGCCAGGTTTCAATGATTTAAACACACTCAGATGATAAAACATGCACTTATAAGAAAACATGCCATTTTTAGACTTAAACTGCTGTTTAAGGCTCTTTACTTGAATTCCTTTTTTTTTTTTAACCCCCTTTGCCTGTTTAATCTGCATAGCTATTGGCCTTGCAATCATGGTTGACAGCATTTAGAATCACTCAAAACCAACCAATTTCCGTTTTTATCCACATTTAAAAATAAATACAGACAGGAACATAAATGGTTTTCTGTCTGTATTTATCTGTAAAAATCAGTCAAAACGGAAAACAGGGAGCCTTAATCATAACATAGTGATGCAATAACTCATCTCAGTAGAATGGTTCCATGGTAATCAAGATCATGGGAAGCACATTTCTGTCTTTGAAGCTCAACTGATCGGTTTTAGCAGCACCCTGTTATCCAGTCCTAAGAATATCTATGCAGTGCCCCACTGATCCTCTTCATTTACTGGTATTTATCATACTTCAACAGCTGCTGGATTTCTACCTATCAGGAGATTAAACTGTAACAATTGTCAAATCTTCCTGGTGTGGTGTTCCTCTCTTGTTCATGTGGCCTAAGTGCAACTAAAATAAAACATTCTATGATCATAGCACCAATTACACTCCGATGCGCAGATTTGTGGATCTTTCAATACAATGGATGCAAAGTACATGATGCCGTAAAGGAGGGTAGTCATGGTGCCCATTTTCCACAAAATGAATGGTACTTAAAATGTGTTTGTCCGTGGATCCCTTCCATTTCCTCATTAACGCTCCTCCTGTGTGTGCCATTCTTAAACACCCATGTTTGTTCTTTCTTGGTATACCATGCTTGTGATCTCCTACTTGAACCTGGGTTTAATCTTTCATTTACTATCCAATTAATTTTCTCATGGAAGTTTCCAGCCTCCTTAAACTACTTTTGAAGTTAATTTTCCAGACCAGATGCTGATTTTGTATTTCATTATTCAGACCCTAACTTTCCTGGTAGTCATCTCATGTACCTTATGCTAGAGGGGCAAGTTAGGCTATAGATTACGTTATCCCTGTTGTACTATGTATATGTTCTCAAGGTGTCCTCAGCCCAATGACAATTTTATTAATATCTGCTCTGTTTTTTGAAGATAATTCATGAACGACATGGGTGGTGACGAATTCCTGGGGGTAGACTTCAGAGACTGTTTTGTGAGGTGCCTGTTCTAGCCCTTTTGAAAGCAAAAATTAGTCTACCATTCAATGTATATTCCCATGATCAAGAACGCTTCTATAGGGTGTGTTAGAACCAGGCTTTCTGGTTGTCAGAGTATGCACCCTGTACAAGCAGGAACCACCACTCTAGTCAGGGTAAGCTAGTACACACCGAAAGATAACCTGTACTCACCCTTTGGTAGCTTGGCACAGAGCAGTCAGGCTTACCTAAAGAGGCAATGTGTAAAGTATTTGTGCAATATACACACACACAGTAACACATAGAAAACACCACAAAAATACTCCACACAGGGTAAGAAAATAGATTATATTTCTATGAGTAAAACAAGACCAAAATGACAAAAATCCAACAAATAGAAGCGGAGTTATGGATTTTAAAAGAATAAAACAAAAAGTAGTGCTCAAAAACATACAGCGCTTAGGGGTTACATGAGGTCACCCTGAACTGGGATAAATCGAAAGTTCAGGCCAACCGCAATGGAGGGCAGGCCGGCTACAGGGCTCACCCAGGTCCCCCTGAAAAAAGTACCTTGGATGGAGCAAGTGTCGACGTCCAAGACTCAATGTGTCGGTTCCGATCTGCACAGGCAATTAAGGCTTCGGCGACGAACCACTTTATGATGCAGGTGATGTGTCGTCGTCGAGCCGTGCTGTCCGTTATCATCGAGCTGCGCTGTCCGTCGAAGCGATGCCGTCAATTGGCTCCAGCAAAGGGCAATGCATAGGTTCCAACGGCGCAAAGTCGTCACTGCGTCAATTATGATGGTTCTGTACAGCAGAAGTCACATTTCAAGGGCCCAGGACTGGTTTGGCACCACTTGGAATAGCAAGACTCACAGATGGCAGAGTACAGGTGCTGTTGCAAGGTTAAAGGAAGTCTTTGATGGTCCTAAGATTTCAGAACAGGGTGCAAGTTAGCAAACCCTTGGAGTCACTCTGGGTTCAAGTGAGTAGGGTTCAGTCCTTGTCCTCAGCAGGGTAGAGCTCAGCAGGCATCAAAGCAGTTCTTTGAGAGCAGCAGTCAAGCAGAGTGGCAATCCTTGGAGTACAACATTCTTTAATTAGGCCCAGTAGTGTACTACCTTGGAAGGTCAGAGCCCCAGTACTTATACCCAGTTGTGCCTTTGAAGTGGGGGTGACTTCAAAGTAGGTGGCCTTGAAATGCATAGGTCCCCTCTTCTTCCCAGCCCTGGCTTCAGACTATCAGTAGGGGGTAATCAGCTTTTTGTGTGGGAAACCGTTTGTATGGGAAACAGGCCATTGCTTATTCAGCTGTAAGTGTCAGCTCCCCCATCTATCTTCCTGCCCAGGAAGAACTATCAGAAGGCAGATGAATGCAGATGCGCTCTCTGTCACACCCACCCTTCCTGTGTTTGTGGCTGTCTAGAGGGAATGCACAAAGTGTAGCTGTCACCCACCCCAGATGTGTATTGGAGACAGGCTGCAAGGCACACACAGCAGTAAGAGCAGAGAAATGTCCACTTTCTAAAAGTGGCATTTCTAAAATAGTAATATTAAATCCAACTTTACCAGTAAAGTGGATTTATCATTGCCATTTCAAAGATATGAAACATAATGCAGCTACTCCTTTCTAATCCTGAAGTACAGCTTAAAAGTGTATTAAGGAATTTGCCATGATGATAGCCTATGAGAGGAGTAGGCCTCACAGTAGTGAAAAACAAATGTGGGTGTTTGTCACTACCAGGATATTCAAAACTTAAAAGTACATGTCCTACCTGTTACTTATAGAGCACTCTGCCTTATGGGATATCTAGGGCCTACCTTAGGGGTGACATGTGTAAAAAAAGGGGAGTTCAAGGGTTGGCAAGTAGTTTTAAATGCCAAGTCAAAGTGGCAGTAAACTGCACACACATGTCCTGCAATGGCAGGCCTGAGACAGGTTTGAATAGCTACTTGTGTGGGTGGCACAAACAGTGCTGCAGATCCACTAGTAGCATTGAGGTTGCAGGCCCTGGATATATGGTATACCACTTTACAAGGGTCTTACAAGTAAACTAAATATGCCAATGGTGTATAAACCAATGTTACCATGTTTAGGGAGAAGCACATGCACTTTAGTATTGGTCAGCCCTGGCTTCAGACTATCAGTAGGGGGTAATCAGCTTTTGTGTGGGAAACCGTTTGTATGGGAAACAGGCCATTGCTTATTCAGCTGTAAGTGTCAGCTCCCCTCTATCTTCCTGCCCAGGAAGAACTATCAGAAGGCAGATGAAGGCAGATGCGCTCTCTGTCACACCCACCCTTCCTGTGTTTGTGGCTGTCTAGAGGGAATGCACAAAGTGTAGCTGTCACCCACCCCAGATGTGTATTGGAGACAGGCTGCAAGGCACACACAGCAGTAAGAGCAGAGAAATGTCCACTTTCTAAAAGTGGCATTTCTAAAATAGTAATATTAAATCCAACTTTACCAGTAAAGTGGATTTATCATTGCCATTTCGAAGATATGAAACATAATGCAGCTACTCCTTTCTAATCCTGAAGTACAGCTTAAAAGTGTATTAAGGAATTTGCCATGATGATAGCCTATGAGAGGAGTAGGCCTCACAGTAGTGAAAAACAAATTTGGGTGTTTGTCACTACCAGGATATTCAAAACTTAAAAGTACATGTCCTACCTGTTACTTATAGAGCACTCTGCCTTATGGAATATCTAGGGCCTACCTTGGGGGTGACATGTGTAAAAAAAAGGGGAGTTCAAGGGTTGGCAAGTAGTTTTAAATGCCAAGTCAAAGTGGCAGTAAACTGCACACACATGTCCTGCAATGGCAGGCCTGAGACAGGTTTGAATAGCTACTTGTGTGGGTGGCACAAACAGTGCTGCAGATCCACTAGTAGCATTGAGGTTGCAGGCCCTGGATATATGGTATACCACTTTACAAGGGTCTTACAAGTGAACTAAATATGCCAATGGTGTATACACCAATGTTACCATGTTTAGGGGAGAAGCACATGCACTTTAGTATTGGTCAGCCCTGGCTTCAGACTATCAGTAGGGGGTAATCAGCTTTTTGTGTGGGAAACCGTTTGTATGGGAAACAGGCCATTGCTTATTCAGCTGTAAGTGTCAGCTCCCCCTCTATCTTCCTGCCCAGGAAGAACTATCAGAAGGCAGATGAATGCAGATGCGCTCTCTGTCACACCCACCCTTCCTGTGTTTGTGGCTGTCTAGAGGGAATGCACAAAGTGTAGCTGTCACCCACCCCAGATGTGTATTGGAGACAGGCTGCAAGGCACACACAGCAGTAAGAGCAGAGAAATGTCCACTTTCTAAAAGTGGCATTTCTAAAATAGTAATATTAAATCCAACTTTACCAGTAAAGTGGATTTATCATTGCCATTTCAAAGATATGAAACATAATGCAGCTACTCCTTTCTAATCCTGAAGTACAGCTTAAAAGTGTATTAAGGAATTTGCCATGATGATAGCCTAGGAGAGGAGTAGGCCTCACAGTAGTGAAAAACAAATTTGGGTGTTTGTCACTACCAGGATATTCAAAACTTAAAAGTACATGTCCTACCTGTTACTTATAGAGCACTCTGCCTGATGGGATATCTAGGGCCTACCTTAGGGGTGACATGTGTAAAAAAAGGGGAGTTCAAGGGTTGGCAAGTAGTTTTAAATGCCAAGTCAAAGTGGCAGTAAACTGCACACACATGTCCTGCAATGGCAGGCCTGAGACAGGTTTGAATAGCTACTTGTGTGGGTGGCACAAACAGTGCTGCAGATCCACTAGTAGCATTGAGGTTGCAGGCCCTGGATATATGGTATACCACTTTACAAGGGTCTTACAAGTAAACTAAATATGCCAATGGTGTATACACCAATGTTACCATGTTTAGGGGAGAAGCACATGCACTTTAGTATTGGTCAGCACTGGTAAAGTGCTCAGAGTCCCACGGCCAACATAAGGAATCCACAAAAACAGGAGGTAAGCAGGCAAAACGTTTGGGGAAGACCACGCTGGCGATTATAGATCTAAAACAGTGCCTTCTTGTGATTCTGTGGCTGATTAGAAGCTCTGTATTGTACTTGTCACCTCCTTGTGAAAGAAAGTAAAACATAAATTCATGTATTGACCTTTCCTACACAATTTCAATTCAAAGTTCTACTTCTAATACTAGGTGTTGGATACAAAAATATAACAATCTGGTTGGACATCGTAGTCTTCCCACTAATGTGAGCTCTCTGAGTCCACCATACGAAGAGGAAACCTTGCCAGGCTGAGGAACAACCCCAGTGATGAAGCATGCAACTTATAGTGGGTGAAGGGTTGCAGCAGTTTTAAAGAAGTTTTTTTAATAATAGTGGCATGATTATGATGGAAACACACTACTCTAAAATAGATTTATTGAAACAGGTTGATTGATTTATAAATGTATCTGACAAACAGCTTAGTCGTGGAGGGCATAACAAAACTCGTATGAAAACAAAGGCCTCCAAACTCCTCACAGCAGTTTAAATATCATTTGGGAGGTTTGGGACCATGTGAGAAGTCTCAGGGCAGTCAGGGGTTACTAGGCTCAGATTTATCAATCTAAGTCATTTACCGTGGATGTCCTGGTGATTAGCCTTACTGTGGTACACAACACTGAGCTCCGGGTACAACCCTTTACCACAAGACACAGGTAGTGAAGAAAAGTCCAAGGCTCACTCAGGGAGGTGGTGTGGAGTGGAGACTCAGAACTCAAACCATTAAGATATGTTAACTGAATGTCCAGTAGTTTCTTAGGCTTTTGAATAGAAAAGTACTTAGCTGAAAATCTCACAAGACATTATATTGTATACAATTTGTTCTGAAGCAAAACAATTATGAAGGGTGTCAATATAACCCTTCAAACTATTAACACTGAGGGTAACCTAGACTAATGTTGTAATGTAACCTCGAAAGGTGCTCTTGTGCCTCAGCCTCCCACCCAGCACTCTCTGGACATTCCCTTGATAAAGCTTTTTAGGATGGCGTTTTGAGGAGCGAATGGTGCTGTCAGAACTGCCCACCTTTCCTTTCTCAAAGAATTTGGACCTTGCTTTCCCCCTGTGTGTTCACTTGTGGCACAAAGTACCTTTTGCTACATCAGATCAATTCGTTCACTGGCTGCACTTGTGCGATTTGGCATCCTTTGTTGGTCCACGGTGCTCGTGGACTGTGTGTAACATAGTGCCAAACATTAAACGAGCAGTTGTCTTGCTCCAGCCCAACTGGCTGGTGTCCAGTAAGTATCTGTGGTGCCATGCAGGCATTTGGTGAGTGGGGGCAGCACCAGTCAGGGAGGTGGTAAGTAGGTTGCTGTGCTCGCACCTTGGTTGAACTTGTTACTTGAAGATCTTCCTTAGGCCCAGACACTAACCCATCATCCAAATAGCTAGGTAACCACCCCAGGTGAGTGTTTAATTTTTTATATTGGTTTCACAATAAAAGGACTTCAGTTTACTTTTTGTACAGACAGTGAACTGGTTTCTTGCAGCACCTCACAATTACATGGTGCTCAGGTTGTTTCTTGCAGATCTTTGCAGCTTCGCAATGCTTGGTGGTTGTAGGGGACCTGGCACAGACTAAAGTGGTCCCTCAGGCGCTCCTGGATTTCATGCTCTCAGAGTGGCACAAATCTCTTCCTGAGACATAGTGGAGTTCTTCAGCTTCTTCGACCTCAGTTCTATCACAGCTTCACTTATTCTGAGCTGGGTCTCCCTCAAACACGAACATCCATCATGCCCATCCTGAAAAGATGGTCAGCTCTCTCCCTCAAAGTAGAGTCCAGCCAGCTCCTCCTAGCAGGCCAGAGCAAAGTTCCCCAGGTTGCTAGTCCCAAACCTGGTAAGGGAGGTTGGTTTTGGATACCACAACCCTTGAGTACGCCACTGGTGAGAAGACCCTGGAATCCAGTACACTGGCTGGACCCTGGAATATGGGTGCCGTAGCTGGAAGTTTCTGTCTCATATTTATTAAAATGTTGCAGAGGGCAGTTGTGTATTCCAGCTGCCACTTTTTCATTATGATAGAGGTCCATAGGACCACCAACCGCTATCGCGGCAGTTAGGAGTAAGTCCGACAAGCAGTCAGCGGTCTGACTGCTGCATTAGGATGCGACCTCCGGGCTGGTGTTGGAAAGTGCTCCTATTCACTGCGTCTTGTGCTGCGGCCCAGGAAAAGGGTCGCAGCACATGGAAATGAGTGGGGGCACTTTGCAGTGGCCCACGAAGGACGGGGGCCCTGTTTGGGGCCCAAATATCCCTTTCCGACAGTCTGTCCATGGTGGTGTTCCCGCCATGAGCAGGATGTCGGAAAGGGATATCTAAATCCCGATCACGGTGCCTGGCTCGGCACCGCCTCCATTCTGGGACACGCCTCCAACCGCTGCTCCGTCTGGATCTGAGATCCTGTCAGAGGTAGCAGTCTGGACTCCGCCCGCTGTGGGTCCAACCGCCAGTATTGAAATGTGGCAGTCGGACCGAAGAGCTGTCGGCGATCGGACTGCCACCGACGAACTGTAGGTGCATGGTCAGACCGCCATCATAATCAGCCCCTGTATTAAGAAGCAACGCTGGAGGCCTTGCTTCCCTCTTGGCATTAGAAGAGTGTTGGAGAGTGATACTCCAAACCCGCTTGTGCTGAGGACATTGAGAATACACAGAAGTATTTAGAAAGTTGTGCTGCTGATGGAAACAACATTTTTTTCAACATTTATACCAACTTTTCTAAGATTGGGGGCTGTTACTTTTTCAAATGGCTATCCTATGACAAAACAGGAAGGATTCTTCTACAACATATGTTCCTTATGTGATGAATCAAAATCGAGACTAATGGATTATAGTTCTAGTACGAAGATACAAATTGCTAATAGGGAACAACAGAATATTAACATTGTCCATTACCTTTCAATTCTACAAGGATCAAGTAAAACTATAATTCCTCTTCCAGGGAAGCATGCATGGTTATGAAGCTTTAGGTAGTTATTCCAGATATATGGAATGTGTTAGTGAACGTATATTTGAGGTACTGACTCTGAGTATTTATTTTTCAGAATTTAGAAATTTCAACTCAAAATACCGAAAGTTGGTTACACAGTGAGATTGCCAAGGTATATCCATTTATCATTATAGTAAAACATAGGACCTTCTGTGGAAAGCTACATAAGATCTCTATTTGCCTCCTTGGTATCCAAAACATTCTGCAGACATCCTTGATCGACAGGAGTGATGGGTCAGAGTGGTAGAGTTTGTTGTCTCTGTTTTCTCTTTTATTTCCTTCCCCTTTTCCTGTTCGTACAACTTGCCTTCATATTCCTGTGTATGTGGTCACTGGTGGAGTCGGTAAGAAACCAAAGAGTTCATCTTTCCCATTTGATTGCACGGACAAAGTTACTGCATTCTGACAGACTAGTCCAGCCAAAGTCTTTTCACAAAGTGCAAGCAGGAAAGCGGGGTAGAGCTGGGAATCTACTGTCAGGAGAACCCCAAAACAATAGCACAAAGGCAAGGGAGGCTGCCTACTTAACCTGTGAGGATAGCCCTTTTAGGGAACAATGGGTTCGGAAAGAGCAGGAGTAAACTCATGAGCTTCAAAGCTCTATGTCTCCTTTACTTAATGTCCCTCAGTCTGTCCCACTATAGAAGATTTCTGGATATTGAGGGGACACCTGCAATTCACATTATCTGTCTGTTCCTCTCTCCCGACTTAGGCATCACTTGAATCCAGCAAGTACAAAATGGAACCCAGTGTGACAATGGTCAAGTGTCACAGATTCAACATGCATCTTTACATGCACAAGTAAGTTACACACACACACCATCCACTACCCACATGGATTGGTGAAAGACTTGCTTGCAGGGCACTGTCAGACCAATTTAGAAAACATGGTGGATGCCAGAAGGTTATCTTCTCTAGTAGGTAGCATTTAAATAGGCCTTTTCTGCTTCTAGAATCATGAGGTAAAGTTTAAAATGTTACTGCTTGCTATTGTGACTGCGAGGCAGAAGTGCATGTTCTCCAGAGACAAGCACGGGACCTCTCTCTGTCCCAACAGTATGAACCATTTCACACATTGTCAAGGTTGGGTTTTTAATGGGAAATTGGATTCAACTACAGTTTAGTTTCCTCACCTGGTCTCCATGGACTGTTATAGGTATTTACTCCAGTGTTTGCTTTTCCAAATATGGTGAAAAAGTGATTGATCCATGTGTCTTGAGAATATTCCACAATGGAGGTTTTGACTTCATTTTTCAAATTCCTATGCCACAATTGCGTAGAATGAACAGTTAAAAACATTACATTACATATATAAAAATAAGAACCCCTTGAAAATATCATACATTTGACAGAATG
Organism: Calotriton arnoldi; assembly: GCA_963921515.1. Taxonomy (NCBI): domain Eukaryota; kingdom Metazoa; phylum Chordata; class Amphibia; order Caudata; family Salamandridae; genus Calotriton; species Calotriton arnoldi. The sequence continues at coordinate 1,562,680 of CAWUFW010001695.1, read as the reverse complement.
GAGACCAATGAATTAAGCCAATCAAAATTCACTAACCAGACTGTAAACAAACTCACAGATTTCCAGATACTCATACCTATTGACACCTCACATATCCATCCAAGCACAGAATACAGATGTTTCAGTGGCAAGAAAAAAACTGCATTCATGTAGTAAAATATACAAATACAAAAGCTTTAAACAATGGGATATTGTCTACAGTATATCAGTTTTTTCATATTTCCCAACAGCCTTGTTCTATTCAGACCACATTGTAAGACTTTTCAGGTAAGGCAATATGCTTCATAATTTCATTTTTAAGTGGTTCGTCCTTTCACATAATGAAAAACTCAATTTATCAAACTCAACACTTTCCAAACATTCGGCCTGATTTAGGGTTTGGTGGAGAATGGTACTCCGTTGCAAAAGTGGCGTAGTACCCTCTCCACCAAACTGAAGGTCAACTCACCTCTTTTAGATTTAAGCGGACCCTCAGTATGTCAGCTGCTAAGACTAATCCACCACCGCCACTGACAACATCTCCAACAGCCCAATGGAGTGAGAGCAATCAGAGGTTGACCGCCTGCCAGATTTAGAGTTTGGTGTCAAATGGCCAGTTTTTATTGTCCCTCACTGCCAGGCTATGCCCCTGGCTATGAGGGGCAGTTAAAACTTTCAAATAACTCCCATGCCGTGAAAGAAAACTCCCATGGTGAAGGGGGGTCATTGCTTTTCTTTCTTTCAAAAAGAAAATCCCAAAGTGGGATTTTCTTTTTGAAAATGAAAAAAGAAATTGAAAGTGTGCCGTATAGCTCACTTATGTTGACAGAGCCATAGGTCAAACTTTCAGTGCATTGAAAGGAACCTCAGTGACTGTAGTTCCTGGCAATGTAGGAGATGTCTGCTAGGCCGGCAGACATCTCTAAATATGGGAGGAGGGTACTCCATCAGGGCGACGTAGTATTTTACTCCTTCACCCTGACAGAGTAAAGGCAGTCTGCCCAACTTTAAATCCGGCTGAATGTGACTGAAAGAAAAAGACAAAAAAGAGATGGGTGAATGCTTGAATTACACTCAACTAGTGGTGATTCTTCTGCATCACATCACTTACTTTTATTTGCTTAATGTGCCTCTACCAATAGGACCAACCATTTGTGAAACTAGTTGAACAGTAACAGAAGCAACCCTCGACCAGTTTCATCTTTGTTTTGTCTCACCAATGAGATGAAAACTGAGTCCTCTAATATAGTAAAGACCAATGAAATAAACAGTGCAAACTTCACTAACCCCACCATAAACAAATTCACAATTGTCTTTTAATTGTCCAGAAATGCATACCCGTTGACAATTCACACCTCCCTCCAAACACAGAGCACATTTGTTTCACTGACAGTAATAAAACGGCAGGATTTTTACTATAATATATAAATGCACAAGCTTTCAAGAATATGATATTGTCTTGATTTTTCTGCTTTTCGTAGTTGTCGAAAGCCCTTCTTGCTGGGCACACTACATTGTAAGTCTCTCACGCATGATCATACATGTGATATCTTAGGTTACAGAATCTATAAGACATGAGGTTCTGTAACCTAGTGGTGCTCTGCTACCTGCTGATGTTCTGTTGCCATGTGATGATGTGCTGCAGACACATTATCACTGGAATGTAAGGTGAGGGTTCTAGGTTGGCAGTTGGAGTGATTGGTTGGGAGCTGCTTGACTCTTTGGCTGTGGATGGGGTCTCTGTTCCTGGAAACCTAAATAAAGGATTTTGCATTGTTCCTGAAGTTGTCGAGACTGGTTATCGCAACTTTAATATACTTCATAATTCCATTTGTTAGTGGTTCATACTTTCACCTAATGAGTTACTCAACTGCAGCACTTGCCAAAAGTTGCGACTAAAATCAAATTCCAAAAGTGGTGGGTAAATGATTAAATTAAACTTAGCTACTGTCAATTACTCTGGGTCATGTTCCTGTCCATCTTTTTTTGCCTACTGTACTACGGTCAACAGAGACCAGCCGTATGCAGTACAATAATCCAGATCCAAGTGGAACAGTCAATTTGAATAGGGACACAATCAACCCACAACAAGTTTCAGCTTTGCCTTATAAGTGAGGTGAAGTCTGAGTCATACTTTATAATATGTATAGGACCCAGTCTGGGCATACTTGTTGCACCTATGGCATCTCACAGAGAAAGCCAAAGAAATAGGTGTGGTCTGCTTGAATTCATCTCAACCTCTGGTAGTTACCTTGGGCCTCATTCCAGGATGTCTTGTTTGTGATCACTGTTCCACCACAGAAAGGGACGAACTGCATGCAAATGCACCCAGTCCCATGAAGAAGGCAGGCATCTCATGCTTCTGTTTAAAAGTACAACATATCACATACAACATAGAAATACAGAGATCAATTACAATAGAAGACATGCCTAACAGCAGGCCTGAAGTCAGCTGGTTTGTCTTATATAGAGTTCACAATGAGAGCAGAACCACAAAAATGCCGGACTGTGATGTCAAACAGAGAGAAACTGTTCACCCCAGAACAAACTGTACCTCGATGATGTTTCGTCATAAAAAAGGTATAGACCCTGCCATGGCTCCTGTGCTACTTTCTGCCATGTTTTTGGCAATAGAGGTGATCGAAGGTGCTGGTGAGTTGGCTCACCCACTGACAGAGCTGAGGTCGTTGAAACTCGACCTCGAGGGATATCTTACTTTTACCTATATTCCTACATTACTTACTTATAGAGAGGGTCTTGTGGCTCTTAAACTTTCAAAATTCATTCAGTTCAACAGTCACTTCTCTCTTACTACCTTTTTAGCTTATATTTCATTTAGTGTCTTCGACTGCCTATTTTTTGCACATTATCTTTTATGCATTTCCAGTTTCACAATGTAAAACAGAATCCATCCTCTCCACTTTTATTCTTTAAAACACAGTATACCTTTTGTCTTAATTAAAAGAACTGTAGATAATGAAAAACTAGCAATAGGCAATTATTTATCTAAAGTGAGCACTTTACACCTGACTCCAGACCTGATTCAGGAAGTCGATAAAGCAAAAGAAGCATGTAGTCCTTCCATGGCCTCTCTATATTGGTACTGCTCATTTTGGCTAATTTTGAGTACTGACCCCTTCCTGGTAAAGGAGAGTATCTTACAGAAGTGAGTGGAGTGGAGTGGTGTGGTTGATGGTGTTAGAAATCGTCATGCCTTTCATCCAAGCTTGCAAATTGGATGTGTGTGCTGCTGCAGTCACAGCACGTTTTTACCTGGGAAGAAAATTACATGTGCTGTCCTACTAAGCACCTAAGCGATAATAAACTTGCACACAGAAAAAGAAGAGTGAGAAACGCAGTGCTTAATTTTAGCCGGTGGTTGTCGTCACTAATTTTTGGGGAATAATTCACACTCAAGTACGCCGGGTCTTATGATACAAAAAGGGCTAGAGGCTAGTGCACTGCCTGAAACTATACCCTATAAAAATAAGTATGTGTGTGATGCAATGAAATTGTTTGCATGGAAGGAATCCTTTTTAAGGACGAGAACCCTCACTCACCCGAGGGTGACATGCTTCATAATTGGGTCCCCTCCTCACACCCGGACTGCAAGGTCCATGGTGTGGGCCTCAACTCCCAAAGTGGGAGGAGCAGAGTTGTTTTGATGAGCGATGGAGACCGAGTCAGTGAGGGACAGAGTGCTAGTGAAAATATAATGTGTGGTGTTTTTTAAAACTACCTACAGAGGGCCAAAATAACATTATTCTGTAGGTCCAAAGGGGTGGAGTTAAAAAGAGGACTGGGGTTGTAAACCAAATATACCCCTCTCAGTGGTCAACATGTTTCTGCCCACTAGCGGACCCCAAAAGGGGTTCCAGGATATTCATCAGGACCTTAGTTGATTAGACACTCTGTTCAAAGTGCTTATATAGTGCAAAAAATTATTTATACTGGCCAGTCAAGGATCAAGATGGCCACTAATGGCCCAAATATGTAGCGGGTCCACCGTCGTTCTAGAAAGGTAAAAGAAAAAACAGAAAACAGAAATTAAACATTTCATGATCACACAACGTTTGCTAAGTTATAAGGGTGCTTAACTATGTAGGTAGAAATGATGACCGTTGTCAGAAACATGTGCTCAAAATCTAACAGTGCTTAGCAACCACACAAACACTCATTAGCAGTGGTTAACTTTGCAGTCATATCCTATGTTTTATGATGGATACCTTACCTCCTCAAAGAGTGAGTGATATCCACCCTCAAGCCACTGGGTACATCCAGGAGCGCCCCACTGAAAATGAAATCATAACAAACAGTAGGACCCGGCATATTTTCTCTGAAGTTTGTGTGACAAAGGATATCCACCACCAATTAGTGCAAATACATGACAGCTAGCGTGATGAGCAGATGCTGCACCTTGTGTCTTTCAAAGAACACACAAGCGGCTTGTTGTAGCATAAAGATACACGACAGTCCGCAAGGCGGTGAAACAATGCGACTGCCCTGCCATACTTGAGACGCCCGTGAAGAGGTAGTTCTCAGAAGGATTTGTCAAACACAATGCAAATTACATCTCATTACGCTCCATTATGAATTGGCTCTCCCTTTAGTAGTGGCCACAACATGTGTGAGCTAGCGTTATGTCTAGCGTCTTGGTAAAAGTTGTATCATGTATAAATATTGAGGCAAAACCTTGCTCCTCTGAGTAATAGCCACACCTTGTGTCCCTTAAAAGAAACCGTACATGATGTTCATGACGAGCAATCCGCAAAAAGAATGCGGCTGCCCTGTCCAAACTAGAGTCGCCCGTGAAGTGAGTCATACTCACAAAGACTTGAAAAAATAATTAAATACAGTATACACCTCCTTGTGTTAGGAAGTGGCTCACCACATAACTATGGACATAGCATAGTTGCGCTAGCGTAATGACTAGCATCTTAGAAAAAGTTCCAGAATGCGGGAAAACCAATATGCGAAGAAACCCTGCTCCTCTTGATCGGGAAACAGAATATTAACAGGCCATTGCCGAGCGCTTTGTCTTAAAACGCGCAGTGGGTTTTATAAACCCGTGCTTACCCATATAGTGTTGCTTCAGTCCTCTCAGGAGTCCCGCCGAGGGTGAAGCCGATCCGTGCCATCTGCCATAAGTAAAGGCACCGGACGGTGTACGTCCCAATCACATGGTACGCGTCAAGGGCGTCCACGTGTAGATGGGAGATGTAGTCAGCACGGGACCCGTTGTGTCTTGAGGAAAATGCGAGGTGGAATCGCCTGCATGGATATGGAATGTCCTGAGGTGGTGCTAGTGCTATCACTGTGGAATCACGGCCTCGTTGTGGAGCGGAGTCCCAAGGCAAAAGGATATTTTTTTTAAAAGCAAGAAACCCTATTGAGATGCATAACGCGCATCGAGGGCGTCATTGCGATCAAGGGAACTCCGGGACAGATGTCATGTCCTAAAGTGCTTGTGTCATCTATCGGCAGCCACAGAGGTGTGTGTATAAGACATTATTAATACATGTGAACAATTAAAGGGAAACAACAAACCGTGGCGTATCTTCGAGCACTATTTATTTAGTGTGGGTAAAGAGCCCTCTCGTGCCGGACGCTGGGGCATGGCATACAGGTGACTCAATCACAGAAATGCTCACACAACAGGAATAAAATTAAACTAAACTCCCCAAAAGCTTCTGTAAGGAAGCAAAGAAGGCAAATATACAGGCAGGCAAGTCAGTACATTAGTGTCCCAGGCTCGTCCAGGGTATATCATCATTCAACCCTTGACTATCACTCTTTAGCCTGAAGACCCAACGTTGTTCTAAGTAAAAGAGAACTGATTCCAAGGTTCCCATAGTCGTGAGTAATTGGGCTCGTCCAATATTAGCCAGGTGATGTCATTTTCAGTGTGGGCATGCTCCAGAAAGTGCTTAGTCAGTTTTGTATTATTTTTCTTACACAGCAGAGAGCTGCGGTGTTCAGCGATCCTGGTTCGGACCTTCTGTGCCGTCATCCCAATGTAGTTTAATCTGCATGGGCATCTCAACAAGTAAATTACCCCTTCTGTGTTGCAGTTTGTGTGTTTGGAAAGTTCCCATGGTGTCTCTAAGCCCAGATCAATTTGTGTTGTCGTTATTGTGTATGGGCATACTGAACATGAACCACATGGGAAATGCCCCCTGACTGGTGGTAAAGACCACAGTGTGTTCTTTTTCAATCGGATCTGCTCCGTGCGTGGTCTTGTGTGAACCACTATGTCTTTGATATTCTTACTGCATTTGTGGGCAAAAAGGGGTTTCTTTAGATTCTTTTCTCCTGTATTCAAGATGGGCCAGTTTTTTGTTACAATTCTCTTGACTGTGTTAGTGAGGTGAATATAGGTACCCACACATACAAGTCTCTCTTCTTGGGGTTTGGGGTGTGTCTCTAGGACAGAGGTCTTCAAACTTTTTTACTCTGAGCCACCCCTAAGCAAAATGTTTTGAGGTCGGGCCCCCCTCCAAAACTTTATGGCAGGATTGGGGGAGTGGGAGGGACATGGCTGCGTGCAGGGAGCGGTGCTTATGAGAGGATTCAGGAATACGTTTTCTATAGCTTATGAACCGCACTAAATATGAGACTTATAAAACAGAAAATGCATCAAACAAAAACAGATATCCCAAACAAACTGCTCCCCATAATTGGGGTGTTGTGAGCCCCTCACACTCTTTGACCCCAATGCAACTATACCTGCTGCACTAATGATAACTGCAGTCCTGAGTAGCAGGCTATCTCCTCTGCATCTTTTACCTCTTCCCCACCATGACGGATCTTCAACTCTGTCCTAATGCTTGAAAGGAAAATAAGCTTCGATGCCCCTTTTTTAAAGGTAGACAGTCATAACTGTGATGCAGTGGGCCCCTCAAATCCCTGGGCCCCAGTCCTGCTGCATCTGCTCCTTAATGATAACCAGCAGTGGCCACTTACACACTTGGCAGCAGTACCAGCTTCACTAATGAATGCCCCTTTAAAAAAAAAGAAAACTTATATTGTCCCCTTCTTTGGGGTATCTCTCTGAAGAAGCTGCCTCTGGCCATTTGTAAACACAAAAATGAGTCCGCATACAGTGCTCCCTATTCTGGGCCTACTCTTTGACAATATCTATGAATCTCGCTCCTTTCCTCTGTCTCTTGGACCATTACTGTGAGGCCCCAGGGATCGAGAGGATTAGGGCGCTGGATCTGAATGCAACCCTTCTGGCCTGCTACCTGCCACCCCATGGACTCAGCTTTCACAATGCCCCTGAATGGTTAATACTGACTTTGAGATGCCTCTGCCTGAAATCGAAGGGTGTGGTGGTAGTGCATAAAGTTAAAAAAGAAACCAGCCTTCTTACCAGCCAATAATTGATTGAGTCACTAAAAGCCAGGGCCACTGGAATTATGAGTTTCTGCAGCAGCAGCGTTTTCCACATAATTATCAGTTTACTGCATTTGCTACATAATCTGCAGATTTTCAACAAAAGAAAACTAGATTCTAGCTCAAACGGAACAAAAGTTACTTAACGCGTGACAAAGTGTTCCAGAGCAGTGGAAGGCCCTTTGCAAAGATTGACTGGTAATCTTGTAGTTGCTTACTGCTGTATTTGGGTGTTAAACTGGTACTAATGGGGTGAAATATTTCCCCTGACAGGGTTACCTTGAGTTAAAATGACAAAATAATGAAGTAATGCTAACCACAAAATGTGGCGCATTATGCCGCATAATTTACCTTTTCTTGCTGCATAATTTAGACAAACCTGCCGCATAATATTGTCCTCTTCTGCTGAATAATTCCAGTGGCTCTGCTTAAAGCTTCATGGTGGCAAAGATCTATTCTTTTTGAGATGTAATGTAAGGGTGTTATCAGCTGAGATCTGGAATAGTGGAGACACAAAAATGTCTGCATTAGATACAGTTTGATTAATTATTACTAAAAAGTATATTTTGTAAGAACTTGTTTTATCTCAATCACTGCATCATTTTGCAGCAGCCTAGCTTAGAGTATGTAAATACTGTTTTAAAATAATGACTTACATATTCACAGTGCTTTCTGCCACAGGCTGGGACCTCATAGCACTATAAACAGTGCCATTGGAATTATGCGGCGGAGAAGGCCAGATTATGCAGCATGGTTGACTAAATTCAGCAGCAAGCAAAGGTGAATTATGCTGCATATTTTGTGATAGCATTGCTGCATTATTTTGCTATTTTTACACTTGTTAACACTGTCCTGGCCTTTATTGCCCCTCATAAGTATCACATTAACACCCACATATAGCAATAAGCAACAGAAAGGTGACCATTCAACCTTTAGAAAGGGCCTTCCACTGTGAGGTAACATGTGTTGCTGCATTTTTTTTATCTGCAAATTATGCAGCAGATGATGGATTATATGGCAAATGCGGTAAATCCATAACTATGCGCTGTGAGTGCAGGGTGAGCGTGAACGTGAAGGGTGAGAATGAGTGAGTTGTCTGAATGCAGAGTGCATTCCCAGACATTTGAAGTAAATCAGCATGTTATTGACGGGGTGTAGGGTTTCAGATATAAGTTAAACTATTGCTATTATGGTATTAATCTGGGATCGAGGGTGGAGGAAATAAATAATGTGCTGATCGTGCAACAAACTTCCAGTCTTATGATTAGGATTGCCAGCTCATTATTTTGATGTCGCAGACGGTACAAAAATACACAGTCACCTAAAGCCCTATTTTCAGCACTTATCTGTGCGTACTTCGAAAAGCAAATATAAATAGAAAGCACTTTTAAATGTGTTCTAGGGCTGCCTGAATGATTCATGAATGAAAATAAAGGGAACAGACAAAGTCAGATTACAAATGAATACATACTTTTTTATTTAAAACCCTGTTTATTGTCAAAACAAGGTCTTTGCAGGCTCTTTAAACATACATGGTGGGCATTTTTCTATTGGCAACCCTTTTTTATATTCCTTTTCATGAAATGCATTTTCACACTACAGCAGTAAATTTAAAATACAAATGTAAGGAATAGGCAGATTTGGGGCCCAGGGGGTACTGGAAACAGAAATAAAAACTAAGCCTCGGTAACTAGTTTCTAAAGGTATGCAAATGGTCCTTAAAGACCTGTGAAAAACTCGGGCATGCCGGAGTCTTAATAAGACTCCAGACACTGCCCAGCGGAGCCCCCAGCAGCACACTCACTGACCTCCGGCCCCAGGGCACTCTGAGGGCTTCGGAGTAAATGAAGACAGCCTGGAAATGCAGCAAATAAACATCGCCGCACTTCCAGGCGTCTTCATTTACATGTGCTTACAGAGGCCTTTGCGCCCCCCTGGGAACCCATCCACGCCCCCCCAGGGGGGCGCACCCCACACTTTGAAGACCTCTGCTCTAGGAGGACCTCCGTATTGTTATTTCTGGCCCGCTTCGCAGCTCTATTGATAAGATCATCAGGATATGCTCTTTGTGATAGGTTGGTTTTGAGTGTAGCTGCATGTTCTTTGAATTTAATCAGTGGCTTGAGGGTGGATATCACTCACTCTTTGAGGAGGTAAGGTATCCACCATAAAATATAGTATATGACTGCAAAGTTAACAACTGCTAATGAGTATCTGTGTGATTGCTAAGCACTGTTAGATTTTGAGCACATGTTCTGACAATGGTCATCATTTCTACATACATAGTTAAGCACCCTTATAACTTAGCAAACGTTGTGTGATCGTGAAATGTGTACTTTCTGTTTTTTCTTTTACCTTTCTAGAACAACAGTGGACCCGCTACATATTCGGGCCACAATAATGGCCGTCTTGATCTTTGACTGGCCAGTATAAATAATTTTTTGCATTATACAAGCACTTTCAACAGAGGGACTAATCAACTAAGGTCCTGATGAATGCCCTGGAACCCTTTTTGGGGTCCGCTAGTGGGCAGAAACATGTTGACCACTGAGAAGGGTATATTTGGTTTACAACCCCAGTCCTCTTTTTATCTCTACCTCTTTGGACCTACAGAATAAAGTTATTTTGGCCCTCTGGAGGTAGTTTTAACAAACACCATACATTATATTTTCACTAGCACTCTGTCCCTCACTGACTATCTCCATCGCTCATCAAAACACCTCTGCTCCTCCCACTTTGTGAGTTGTAGCCCACACCATTGACCTTGCAGTCCGGGTGTGAGGAGGGGACCTTAAAAAGGATTCCTTCCATGTAAACAATTTCATTGCATCACAAACATACTTATTTTTATAGGGTATAGTTTCAGGAAGTGCACTAGCCTCTAGCCCTTTATGTATCATAAGACCAGGCGTACTTGAGTGTGAATTATATGTAATGGTGGGATTAGTACGCAGCTGGTAGAGCTGATCCCTAGATCCCTAGTGTAAATACTATTCATTTTTGGGGACGAGCACTTATTTTACGTCATCAGATTTTGAGCAAGAGGGAGCAAGAGGGAGAAAAACACAAAATGGGGAAGAAAAATATGAAAAACAGCAACAAAGGGAGAAAGCAGGAATGAAAAAGAACCTATAAGAGTAAAATAAAGAGTAAAATAAAGAAACAGGAAGTGTAGAGTGGTAAATTAAAGAACCATGAGGTTCAATTAAAATAACAGAGCTTTGGTGTTTGACACTCAGACCAATCTGGCTCCGACACTTATTCTTTTACAAATTAAGCACTGGAGAAAAGAGGGACAGATTTGAGAGAGGAGACTCAGAGAGAGATGGTAAGTGTAAGAGAAATGGAAAGGGCGAAAAGATTATGAGAGAAAAACAATGAAAGGGACAGAATGAGTGTAAGCAATAAATGCAGATAGAGGTGGCGGCAGTCAGCATGTGTGAGGGTGCTGAAATGGGACCATGGGAGCCTGTATTTAAAAAGGAGGTGCTGGTGGAACCCAAGAGAGACAAGAAGTGACAATGTGATTCACAAAAAAAAAGAATGTAAAAAAGAAAGAAAAGAAATGCAGAAAGTGCTAAGATACTAAGAAAATGAGCCCTTTAAAGAGGCAAATTAGGATGGTTAAAGAAATGGAAAACTCAAATGGGGCTCAGGTTGGATGCACTAACCAGGTTTGTCCTGGTCAGATTTAATCTTCTGACATAGTCTTTTAAATAACAACTTTTCAGGGTTTCTGGAGACGCTCCTCTTCTAAGGCTTCCAGTACCTTAGGACAGCACTTAGGAGCCAGGACTCACTCCAGCAGAGGCCACAAGCAATGTCCAGTACATGTCCACTTGCTACTGGTCAGCTGGGCACTCCAGGGAAAAGTTCCCTTGTGGCTTGTTTTGTCAATGTAGCCGCACAGGAGATCAGCCAACTGACCCTTGAAGTCCACTTCTTTGTCCTTGAACAGGTCTAGTCATTCAGGGCTCCTATCAGGTCACATGCAGCAGCTCCAGCCTGCTTCTGATGTTCTGCAAGTCTAGAAAGTGTTCGGAGGAAGGTGCCTTGGGATGCCACATTTATGTTTGGCACCAGCTAGTAGGTAGGGGTGACCCTTGTCTGACCCTAACCAAAGGGGTAAACACTCATGGGGCAACCCTATCTATTTTTCAGCAGGTGCTGTTTGACCTACTGCACACAATCCCACAGTGCCCCTCACTGCTAAAATTGATGATGAGGAAACCCTTCCTCTGTGTACAGCTCTAGTGTCCATCCAGAGGTGGAGCCAGGGAAATGAGCAATCCCTTGTTCTGTAGTCACTCAAATCTGGTTTTTGGAGTAGCTTCCCTCCCACTGGGCTTCGAGTTAGCCTGACTGAAGGGGGGACGGCAATGGGTTTTCTTCACCATTTCCTGGGTCCACCCTAACTAGTCTTCCTGCAAGGAGAAAAAGAAATCCTTCCCACATCCAGACCATTGTACATTTTATGGAAGCAGTGTTCACACCTCATTAAGGCCAAGTACAGGTTGGGAAGTTACTATCAGGATAATGCAAAATTAGCCTCCAGGAAATTCAGGCAGGGAAAAGGCAACTTTCTAAAAGTTACTTTTCCTAAATATTAATTAAAAAAACAACTTCACCAAAGAACTATGGGGCATATTAGCAAGACCCACGTTAAAATTATCGCCGTTTTAGCGGCAGGAAATTGCCGCTAAAACGGCGATAATGGGCTTGCTAATATGCGTTATGGAATTCCAATAGAAGCCCAGGTTAGATGTCCTGCACATCTAACCTGGGCTTCTATTGGAATTCTATAACGCATATTAGCAAGCCCATTATCGCCATTTTAGCGGCAGTTTCCTGCCGCTAAAACAGCGATAATTTTAACGTGGGTCTTGCTAATATGCCCCTATACTTGTAATAAATATGAATAGTCTTCCTGTGACTAGTTTAGGCGGTTCCTGTTGAAAGTTGCAGGTTAAACTTTATAATCTGTACTTTGCCATTCTCTACGATCCAGCTCCATCCCTGTCAGTGAAAATAGCTTTTGGGGGCCAGTCACTGGAGGGACATGCCAACCTTAATTTTGCACCTGTTCCACTTTTGAATATCGGGAACTCACATTGTATTTAGATGTGGCTTAATATTTAAAAATAGAGTTTCCCGCCTGTCAAAAAGGGTTATTTGGACAAGTTTGACAGCATGTTTCAGCTGCAGCAGTCATGCTACAATGGTAGGCCTGAAGCTATGTTTTACAGGGCAGTCCTATGGATGGCACAGTAGGTGCTGCAGTCCACTGGTGGCATTTAGCTTCCAGATCCTGAGGGTATTTTTGAAAGCATGTACTAGGAGCCATATAGGCTAGTTAAATATTAAATTGGTGGGTAGGTCAACATACCCATATTTAAAAGGGGAGCATAAGCTATTTACTCTAGTTTATCAGGGGTAAAGCACCAAGCATTCTAATGTCAGCAATAAAAATAGGATTCAGAAAAAGGAGAAAAGTCTGGATTGGCCACGCAGGAAGGGCAGATTTCCTGCAGAGACTCAGAGAATGAAAGCCATATAGAAATTGAAGGAGAAATGAAGGAAGTGGCCTAAATCGGGCCACCCGGGTCGCTCGCGACCACCTCTCTGCATTCCAAGAAATGAAGAGTCGATCAGACAGTAAAGAATACAAACCAAAGCATTTATTAATATTGAGCTTCAGCGGAGCCCAGTCTGACCAGTCTCCTGAGATGACTGCCGAGGGACTGACTCCCCAACATAAAATCAGATATTATACATTCCCAATTCTCAAAGAACCCGCCCAGACTGGAAAATTCCAGCCCAGGCTACAGTGAACAAAGAGAGCAAAGAAGGATGAGCCATGGCACAGGGCTAGGTACATGCTATCTTGACCCCAAGGCCATTTGGCCGGTGCCTACCATTCTAAGATGTGGGAACGGGTCTATCTAACAGCAAAGGTATGCAACAATAGATAATACATTCATTAGTGCAGGGAAGCTTCAACCTTGAGAAATACAAGCTGGAGGCGCAGGGCAGCCTTTCTGCTGAGGCAGACATTATGAGACAGAAGCTCGATCTCAGTTACAGAACAAAATGGCGCCAATAAAGATGGCGCTGTGAATGCTAACTTAACACGGAATAGAGTTTGAGCATTGCAAAGGGGACATTTCAAGTCTGCGCATTACGGAAATAACATTTCAAATCTAACAGACCCTCCTTTTAGCATTCATGCTAAGCTTTATTGGTGCCATCAGGTAAGGGTCTTTACAATTCTAAAGCGAAAAAAAACATTCACACATAGACCACCATTGCTGACGTATGGACTGTCAACTGAAACTAAGGCTCTTAAAATGTTAAACACATATAATCAATATTCAAAAATACCCTCATCAATGCTCAGCAAATCCTGAATACCCTGCATCATCATAGCCTTTGTATTAGAGTCACGCCTCGGGGTCTTGGGGCGTGGTCTGAACATTGATACACAGCAGGCACAACAGGCAGGGAGGCAGTGTATGTACAGACAGCATGTCAAAATGATACCTGCTATGGCAACCAGAAAAATAAGAATCCTCCAACCCCAAGTGGTGAATAGGCCCCAGAACCATCCCGTGAATGACCATGTACCATTCTCCTGGTGTATATCTGAGGCTATTTTATGCAATTTCTGTATAGCATCGTACACAGTGGGGGCGTGGTCAGGGATGTACACAGAACAGCTACTGCCGATGACACGACAGGCCCCACCCCGATCAGCAAGGAGGATGTCTAAAACCATCCGATTTTGGAGGGCAACAAGTCTTGTAGCCTGGACCTCTACTGTGATATTTGTCAAAATTCCTGCAGTTGTATTAATGACACCTTCCACCACCCTAGTGAGCCGTCTAATGTTAAGACTGTTAGCCATAGGACCCCAGAAGGGTATTATACCTTTCATTGCGTCTGTGAACTGCTGCAGGGTGGTGTCTGTCTGATCTATGTCATCAGTGGTAATCATTCTCTTAAACCGGAGTACATGGGCCCCCCTACGCTGTAGACGATGGTCCTTATGGTAATTGGGAGGGTCTATATACACAGGTGGCAAGAGGTAACACCTTCCCGACCACCCTTCAGGAAGCCAAACATAACCATGAGCTCCACAAACAAAATAGACATTGGGTGGCGGAATCAGGAGTGAACTATTTATTGCTCTCAAGCCATAAGTAGTGTTGCATCTGCTCTCCCCCACCTCTATTTTCCCAGCCCCCTGGACACAGAAGGGAGCTGTGACATCCACCACTGACAATGGTATCGGCTTATCTTCAGTAACGTTGCTGGTCTGAAAGGACTGGTAGTATTCTGATGCGTTGAACTGTAGGAAATTGTCCCTCTCCACTTGAGACCAATTTCCCTTCCTCACTCCCTTGTACGCATGCATGCAAGAGCTCAAGAACAACCTGCCAAATGGCTCTCGGCCTGTGGGAGCACCGGGTGTGTACTCTATGCTGAAAACAAGACACAGTTTGTGTCAGGGTGCGAGAACTAGTACTTCGTTCCAATCTGTCAGCCTGGTGAAATGAACGGGCCATGCTAAGCAATGCAAACTACCCCTCACAACTACTAACATATGACAATGGCATGGATAGCAAGTTCTCACTTCTATGTGTTACTGAGGGTAACAATCCACATTCCCAACATTTTGTCGTATTATAAGCAGTGTGTGTTTGATGCAAGGTCTGGATGAACACATTATCTTTATAAGACTTCCTGTGCTCCTCCTTGTGAGGCGCCAGGGTAACAAAGATATGTTCGGGGGGAACAGGCGTAGTACCAATCAAAGTATGCACAGGATATTTCTCCTCAAGAAAATACGTTACCCAAGTATCAATCTTAGAGAAATTAGAATAATTGCTACGAACACAGCTTTACTTTTTACAGACCAGGAGGACCAGACAGGCCCATCCCGCTCAGAGCGCGGAGCTGCAAAAGGCTGTTCTTCCTCCTGAATGGGACGACCAAAGGGATACATTCTCTTAAAGCAGCGGAAAAGACTTACACTTGGAGCCAAGCTGGAATAAAAGCAGGGGGTTAAGACAAAATATTGTTCGTTGGGCGAAGGCGCTGTTGTCCAGGTCGGATCTAGATACCACGTTGCAGGGCAAAGTATCGTCTTCTTCAGAAACACAGTTCCTTTTGCCCTGTTCGGTGACTGTCCGAATAACGCACCAATCTCCCTTTCCCTAAGCTATCGTTGGTACCACGGGCAGGGTACGTTTGCCCTATTCTTAGCAATGCAGTCTATCCCTACTAATCTGACTTTCCCTTTGGTGCACTGCTCCTCTTACGGGGGCGCAAATTGTACCTCAACACTCCAGGCACAGCGGGGTCAGGGAACAAAGGGTCAGGCTCAAGGGGACCAAGTGGCAAAGGGTCAGACTCAGACAGGTCGGTGGATTGGGGCTCAACTGGGTGTGACTCAATCACAGGTGGGCCAACAGGCTGGGGCTCCTGGATGGCCTTCATTTCAGGCGGCACCGCCGCATTCAGCACCGCATGGCACTCTTCCTCCATTGGTGCCCACGTGAGCCGGGCATCTGAGAAGGGAATGAACTGTGGCACCTTCTCCGTCTCACAATCCCCAATTCTGTCCGCGACCCACTTGTTGTAGGGCAGCGGGAGGGGCACCCTCTTACAATGGGTACTGTGTATCCAGTTCTTCCGACCATCAACCTTCACTGCTGTCCTGGTGGCCAGAAGGACCTGTAGGGGTCCCTTCCAGCGTGGCTCCAAGCCGCTCCTCCGCTGAAAATTCCGGACCAGTATCCAGTCACCTGGCCGTATCTCGTGACCCGGACCCTCTGGTTGTTGCTGCAGTGTTTCAGCGATCTGTTGGTGAATAGAACGTACATTTTTAGTCAATTCATAGAGGTAATCTATAAGCAAGGGGTATTCTATGTCAGAAAACCTGCGAGGTCGCGGTACGCCCCAAATGTTTGCCAGGCGGCCAAACACAGCCTCGTACGGAGACAACCCTGTTCTAGAGTGGGCTGTGACTCTCGTAGACATCAGTGCTAGGCGCAAAGCATCTGGCCACTGCAATCCTGTGCTCTCTTTGATCTTGGTCATTTTCAGCTTGAGAGTACCGTTGTACTTCTCGACCAAGCCTGCTGATTGGGGGTGGTTCGCTGCATGAAACTTTTGCCTAATGTGCAACCTGTCGCACACCAATTGGATGACCTTGGCATTGAAGTGGCTGCCATTGTCACTCCAAATCAAACGGGGCAAACCAAAACGCGGGAAGAACTCTTTCAAGAGTACCTTCGCCGTCTCCATGGCTGTGTTCTCTTTAGTGGGGTAGGCCTCAATCCATTTACTGAATGCACAGACAACCACTAACAAATATTTAAAGTTATTGACTTGTTCCATTTCGATGAAATCCATCTGGAGAACCTCGAAAGGGAAGGAGGGTGGTGCAAAACTGCCAACAGGGGTGGGGGTACCTTTCCCAGGATTGTGCATCAGGCAAACCATGCAGTACTTCACCAGGTGGGCAGCCACTTTGGGGATATTGTCATTCCGCCATACAGGGTCTAACAGCTTGCAAATCCCTCTCGCACTAATGTGGGCTGGCACGTGCGCCATGGTAACCACAGGGAGTACATATGCATCCGGTAGCATCCACCTCTGCTTTCCGCTCTTGTCAACCCAACACCAATCCTCATCCAAATTAGCCGTGCTCTCTTGCCATATTGCTAACTCCTCAATTGTTGCCCCACTCTGGATCTCCTTAACATTTTCCAGCGTATCCTCAAACATCGCACCCTCGGGCACCCATCTAGCAGGACCTGCCATAAACATCCTTTTCATTTTGGTCCGTGCTGTCTCCTTAGCTATCTGGTCTGCAAATGCTTTCCCCCTTCCAACGTCATCAGTGATTGCCTTGTGAGCACTGCACTTCACTATTGCTAATTTCTTAGGGAGTGCCAGGGCTGGCAAGAGTCTGTGTATTAGTGGGCCGTTCTGTATTCTTGTTCCATTGGACGTTAGGAACCCCCTCTCCGCCCAAAATTATGAGCCACGCCAAACGCGTACTGGCTGTCAGTATATATATTGACAGCCAGTCCCTCACTCAACTCACAGGCACGAAGAAGGGCTACCAACTCTGCAGCTTGTGCTGATTGATAGGGAACTTGTGATGTCTCAACTACAGTGCGTAAGGTGGTGATAGCATAAGCCGCTGTTGTTGTGCCATCAGGTAATTTAAAACAAGAGCCATCGACATATAGCTCCCCTTGATGTTCAGATAGGGGAACATCAGTCAGGTCTACCCGTCCCTTCGTCTCTTCTTCAGTACGGAAGATGCAATCATGCACGTCCGTCTCCTCACTATCAGAAGGGAGGGGTAGTAACGTGGCTGGGTTCAGGGTGGCACATCTTTTAATGGTGACATGTGGTGCAAACAAGGTCAGTTCATAGCCAGTCAGACGCGCACTGGTAAGGTGCTGTGTCTTTGTTCTGTTCAAAAGCGTGTCCACAGCATGCAGGACCATGACTGTGAGATCAGTATCAAGGACGAGCCCTGCCAATTGTCGGATAGAAATGGCCGCGACCGCTCTTGGACAGCTCGGGAGGGCTCTGGCGATATTGTCAAGCAGAGCAGAGAAATAGGCACACAGCCTTTGCTTACCTCCAAAGGCCTGTGTTAAGACAGAGAGCGCGCAGCCATCCATTTCATGTACGTACAACACGAACGGCTTCTGATAGTCTGGAGTGCCAAGCACAGGTGCAGAGCAAAGCACTATTTTTGGTTGCTCAAAAGCATGCTGACAGTCATGCGTCCAAGGCAGGGGTTCATGCACATCTTTAGTGGTTAGGCGCAGCAAGGGCTTTGTTAGTAAAACAAAGTTAGGGATCCAGTGGCGGCAATACGAAGTAATACCTATAAAGGTTTGCACATCCCGTTGCTTCTTAGGGATGGGCATTTTAGTTATAGCAGCGATGCGCTCAGGTGTTAGTCTCCTTCCCTCCTTCGACAGTAGGTGACCTAAGTAGGTGACCTCCTGTCGACAATATTGAAATTTAGAAAGGGACATTTTATGTCTGTGATGAGCCAAATGTAACAATAGCTTAACCGTTGCATCCTTGCAACCTTTTTCAGTATCCGAAACTATTAAGAGGTCGTCCACGTACTGCAATAGGACATTACCTGAGGGAAGGACGAGGGAGTCTAATTGACCTTTTAAGGCTTGGCTATAGATACTGGGGCTTTCAGTAAAGCCCTGAGGAGTCCGACAGAATCTAAAACTTCTGCCGGCCAGAGAGAACCTAAACAGATACCTACTGTCTGGATGTATGGGGATGCTAAAGAACGCATTCTTCAAATCAATGGCAGAAAAGTATGTGGCAGAGGAGCAGTGATGTCCGGGACAACAGGGAACTGAGGGACAACAACCTTATTCACTTCAAGCAGATCAATCACAAAGCTGCAGACATCGGGGTGATCATCTGGGGAACCCGATGGTGCCCTTTTTAAAATTGGAAAAATGGGGCTATTGCACACATTCGCAGTCGTCTCTTCAACAACCCCAGACGCAATCAAATCCTGTATAATCTGCAATAACACTTGTTCCCCTGCCTTTGGTATCTTGTACTGGGAAAGACGAGGCAGAACAGCATTGTCCTTAACTTTGATGGAGACCGGAGGTATCTGCAACAACCCTACATCCGTATCACCTGTAGCCCATAATGTCGTCGGCACCTCCTTAAACTCAGTGGGAAGGGGCTCATCCTTTGACAAACATTGCTTGGAATTCACTACATTAGGTCCTATAGTCATATAGACGCCATCCGGGGAGCACAAAATAGTCGCATGTAACTTTTTCGACAAGTCCAAACCCATTAAATTCTCCCCACAGTTAGATGTCAATAAGAATGGCAAATCTACAGTAAAAGGGCCAATAGTCAGGGCCAGTGGCTCAGAGATGGGGCTCACAACAGGTATACCTGAGAAAACCTACCGAAACATTATTTTGGCCAGACAGGGCTGCCCCAGGGACCAGTGAACGAGAAACAGAGCTATTCATTGCACCTGTGTCCACCAAGAATTTCTTTGCTGAGCCCTGCAGATCAGCAATAACATAAGGTCCCGCCGATCCACAGGGATCTGAACTGATCCCTCACCCTGCCCTTGGCTGTCCTAGCCGTGGATAAGTCCTGTCACTTCGTCCAAATCTTAATCGTCATGGTAATACTGTTGCCCCCTCGGATCATCAAAATAGTTCTGATCAGACTGACCTGGCTGTTCCTCACCTCCCCGGCCTCTGCCGTAGCCACCTGCTCCCCGTCCCCTTCCTCTGGACCCCCGTCCCCTCGGGGCTTCAACCCTTTGCAACAGCGTCAGACACTCACTACGCCAGTGCCCCTCCTCCTTACAATAGGCGCACTGGTTCGGCCCCACTGGCGTAGTATTCCTGCTGGTGCGGGGCAGCTGCCGGGCCGGACCAATGCCCTTCCCCCTACTGTTCCCCCGGTTCACCTGTTGCATCAACACCTTCGTTTTCAGCTCCTTATTTTTCTTCTCTACCTTCTCCTTCTCTTCATTCTTTCTGTGCTCATAATACTGTGCCATACTTAATATCACCGATGGGGAGGAGGTAGTCCACGTGCTCTCCGAAGCCTGCAACCGAGTCGCGATCTCAGGCAGCAGATTCGTAACAAACCTGTTGACAAACAGCCGGACACCTCCCTCCATCGACAATTCCTGTCCACTGAAGTCCAAAAACACCCCTTCAAACCTGGTGAAGAAGTCGGATACACTTTCATCTTTCTTCTGGCGACATGCTGTTAACTTATCCCAATCTACTCGTCTAGGTGGGATCAAGGAGCGCATATATGTAATAATTCGGCCGGTAGGGCTAGTATCTCAGCCTTAGGCTTCTCGCCAGGCTTCCTCTCTTTATCCCATGCCCTGATCTCACCCCAAGTGCCACCCAACTCCACTACGTGGTCCTGCGTGTGCACCTGCAGCCAAATATCAACTGGCACCAGCAAGCTGAAAAACATCTCAATGTCAGTCAACGTCATCACCGTCGATGACGCAGCCTCTGTCAACTCTTTGTAATAAGCCGTCAGATTTTTCCTAGGGTCGGGCAACTGAGTCTTAAGGGACAAAACCTCACTCCTTTTCCAAGAAGCATAAACCCACTGTTCCTGCAAACCGGCCTCTACTCGCTGCCTGACAATATGGTCCTGCCCATCTCGAAGCTCTGGTATTTCGGGGTGGTAGATGGGATGTACTTCCCTCATCGGGAACTGAGACACTACAGTCGGGCTCTTTTGGATCAACCTGCCTCGGTATCCAACCAACGTGGTAACATTACTAAAAACGTCATTAGGGGCCATGCCAGTTGCATAAACACTATCCCGAATATCATAAATAATTTGGGGGGCAACACCATTAAAACACTGCTCCCAAAGCCCAATCAAAGTAGCCGACATATGCTTGAGGGTATGCTGTTGTACAAACGGCTCATAATCTTTCAGTACACTCCACACATCCTCCACACTGTAAATCGGGCTCCGGGCCCACCGGGAGGCCTGGTCAGCCACCATCTTCTTCTCTGCATCACCCATGTCAGAACGAATCAACACTCGCCCCATTCTTTCCTTAGCAGCCGCCCAATCCCCATCATCCAGTCCCCACATCGGTGTCGCAGCGCACAACAAGGCCGAGGAAAGGGAGTGAGGGGAGGACACACTCGTGGATGTTGCGGGAACTAGAGACACCAATGTCTGCATGGTGGGTGTAAGCGAGAGAGGTAGAGAAGAGCCTGGGGCAACAGGCACAGCAGATCGGCCTGTAATCGCTGCAGTCTCGGCCGATGGAGCCAAAGAGGAAACAAGGGGTGCTCCATCTGAAGCGGCCGAGTCAGGGGCAGGGGAACCAGAGGCGGGAGTATGGGAGTCAAGGTGTTGGGTCGGCGGGGCTGCTGTATATATCCTCTGCGGGACATAAGGAGGCGGTGGCCGTACATCTAACAGTTCCTCCACAAAGGGATCGCCTTCTCCTCATGCAACATAAGACTTATCACATTGCAATCTAAACTTCCGGTCAGCAACCTCTATACCCTTCTCCATCTTCTCTCTCTCGTACGCTATAGCCTTTTGTGTTACTGTCTGCGTATTCCCTCTCCGAGCCTCCTTCTCCACTCTTATTCGTCTCTGCTTAGCTTCCTTTTGCCATACCTGAAGATATTCAAACATCGACTCCCTACTTCTTTTTGAAAACAATTTATCCTGCAAGAAGTTCAATTTCTGTTCATAAAAAGTACCTGTCAAAGGCCACTGTAACTCGGTGTTGTCCCTCGTATATTTGTGCCATAATGTATAAACATAATAGGGCCAAGGCCGTGCTTCACATACATATTGAAGTTTGGGGTGCCTTCCGGATGCGCAAGCTGCCTCTCTTCCAATCGAGCATCAGCAGAACAAAAGCGGCACCCCAAACAGCAGAGCTTGCTAAGGCAGGGCATCTTCAAGAATAAAGAGAAACAAATTCGCTACTTGTACCCGACAAGTGACTTACCAATTTCTTCCCACAGGTCCGTCCTCGGACCGTTTTGAACGCTCAAAGACCAAAAACCAGTCCTCAGACTGCATCAACTTTCAAATCAGGCTCCACATCACAAGTCCCAAACACTAGTCAAACCTCAGGCGTTTTCAAGAAAAAGCCGAATTCACAAAGTCGCTTGACAGAGGGTCTTCAGACACCCTGTATCTCCAAAGTGGTCCGCAGACCTATCAAATTCACAACAAACCAAGAAATGGTCTCCAGACCATATCCAAAAATTTTCAATATGGCGCCATATTTACCAAGAATCAAGACAAACGTACCTGGTGCACACAGGTCGAACAAAGTTATTCTCCACTGCCGACTCTTCGGACCAAACGGTCAATTCCAAGGGTTTCGCCTTTCAGGACCCCAGCCGGGATGACCACTAGATGAGGCACCGCCCGATCTGACAGGCGGGGCAGCTGCTAGAACCAAGCTTGGTTGTATGGGGATCCCCGATCCGCCCGTCCGGCCTGACGCGTCCCTGTCCCCCACACCCGGTTATGGGCAAGGATGGGACACCCGATGGAGTCCCAGTTCGGGCGCCAAATGAAGGAAGTGGCCCGAATCGGGCCACCCGGGTCGCTTGCGACCACCTCTCTGCCTTCCAAGAAATGAAGAGTCGATCAGACAGTAGAGAATACAAACCAAAGCATTTATTAATATTGCTCTGCAGCGGAGCCCAGTCTGACCAGTCTCCTGAGATGACTGCCGAGGGACTGACTCCCCCCAACATAAAATCAGATATTATACATTCCCAATTCTCAAAGAACCCGCCCAGACTGGAAAATTCCGGCCCAGGATACTGTGAACAAAGAGAGCAAAGAAGGATGAGCCATGGCACATGGCTAGGTACATGCTATCTCGACCCCAAGGCCGTTCGGCCGGTGCCTACCATTCTAAGATGTGGGAACGGGTCTATCTAACAGCAAAGGTATGCAACAATAGATAATACATTCATTAGTGCAGCGAAGCTTCAACCTTGAGAAATACAAGCTGGAGGCGCAGGGCAGCCTTTCTGCTGAGGCAGACATTATGAGACAGAGGCTCGATCTCAGTTACAGAACAAGATGGCGCCGTGAATGCTAACTTAACACGGAATAGAGTTTGAGCATTGCAAAGGGGACATTTCAAGTCTGGGCATTACGGAAATTACATGTCAAATCTAACAGAAACCTGGTGAAACATAAAATGTAGAAAAAGATCATGAAAGAGCAACTGAGCCACAGAGAGACCAGGAGCAAAGATTGAGTGAAGATGGAGATGATGAAAGAGTCACAGAGAGATGAAGAGAGAGAATTTAGAAGACGAGACATACCTTGCTGGGGATAAAGTGAGAAAACAGGGACAGAGATGGAGAGCAAGAGAAAAGAGAACAAGCATTTGCAATGCAATCGGTTTCGCCTTTGGGACCTTATATGTATTTAGCTATGCAGCACATTAGCCTGGGCGCTGAAACATCTACTATTTTACTGACCTCTGCTGATAGTTTTCCATCAAGACAGTTAAAAAGAGGCAGTTGAACAGAAAACAAAATCCCTAAGCGGAAGCAGACAAGTCCTAGGGCTGATCTCCAGAGCCCACAAAGTACATACACATATAAGTATATAATAAGTATATACTAAAGTATATACAAGAGGTCTTGAATGCTCGACCTGAAAAGGAAGGCTGTCTGTGGCAGATTACTTGCAGTGAATCAATTTTTAGGTCTTGGCTACAGACAAATTCACCTGTCTTTTAGCAAGATCTGCTGTTTCCAAAATACATATAGTGGACTTTGGGTCAGCCTCTTGCTAATGAATGGATGGCTTTGTTGTGTATCTCCCTTCCCTATTCTGGATTAGATTATTTTCTTCTCTATTCGTTAGAATGTACAGCCCGGAAGCATTTTGATCTCAGTTTATTACTGGTGGATTTCTACCCTTCCTCTGCTGATCATGTTTCCAATCAGGGATTATTATTTTGTTTTCTAATTCTCCACCATTTTGCTGCTTTGCCCTTGCTCCACAATGTTACCCATATCACACACACATATATAAACTTTAAGAGAACCTGGAAGCTGCAAATCACTGCTGGGCCACTCGAAATGTTCTCCCCACACATTATTGTAGGCCTTTCTTTGATATTTTATATTAAATGGACATCTGCCATGTTAGATTGCCAAATTACAATAGGGAGCTGGCGATAGGACATAAGTGCACACTGAGGAGTTTGTTGGTTATGATGAACAGTGGAGAGTTAACTTGAGTATTGTAGGGTTGTTGGGAGTTAAAAAGGAGTTCCACAGAGTCAAATGACTAACATGACAATGTTTAAAAGCCAGTCTCGATATTTAGGGAGATCCTGTACATAAGGCTACAAAAAATCATTTGAGTAAATCACATGAGATATGTTTGCTTCCAGTTCCATAGAATGACTGTTCATTGCTCTGCAGTCAATCAGCTACAATGACGAATAGGTGGCAAAATCGATTGACTTTGATGAGAAGTAGAGGCAAGAGAAGCACAGGAGTACGAAAGATGGTAGGAGAGAAGGGGTAGAATTAGGTGTGGTAGTAGAGTTAATGAGGCAAAACCGGTGTGCTGAAAAATAAGACAGGCAGAAGAACACACAAAGGAAGAGTTGTTTAGCAAACAGCAGGAAAAAAGATTTGATACGAGAGAGCAGTATTAGAAGTAGGAATATGAGGAGTAGGGGGAAGATGTGTAAGTAGGAGTAGAAGTGGCAGTAAATACAAGTGGGAGTAGGTGAAGCGAGAGTAAGACTTTGAGAAAGTTTACAAGAGAATGTTAAGTAAGAAAAAGTAAAAGAAAGGAGTAATGACGAACATGAATGAGAATAAGAGTAAGTGCAAGAGCAGGAGTAAGAGTAGGCATAATCTGTACGAATATGAATAAGCAGGAGTAAGAGTAGAAGTAGGCATATGATTAGGAATATGAGTAAGTCAGAAAGGGTAGGAGGATGGATATTAACAGTTTTAAGGGTAGAAACGGGGGAAGAAATAAGCACTGGGTCACAGCAGCAGTTCTGAGTAAGAGCAGTGATTGGAGAGGGGATAAGTGACATGACAGACTAGGAGTACGAATGACAGAAGAGGTAAGTACAGGATGGAAGTAAGAAAGGTGGTGTGCTCCATTATAATGCATACCCAACCATAAAGATTTATAATCTGTTGTAAAAGTACTTTATTGGCTGCACGTCTAAGTCGGAATTTTGTGTGTAATCTTTGTCACCGAGCTCAAACTGCTGAAAATAAAACCTTGAGACGATATTGAAGTATTTACATTTTTAACAAGGCTAGTTGCTAAGTAGAAAACTACGCGAACATTCTCTAACTCACTTCTTGTACGTAAGAGTGTTCTAGAAAACAACATGTATGTCTACCTTGGAGTCGGTTCATAAACACGTACATATTTAAATAGTGCTACTAATATAACTATACTTTTGACCTGTGTCCTAGATCAGCAGGCTGAGACAGGATGAACTTGTTCTCTCTAGTCTGAACTAAACGGCACTTCTAGCTATCAATATCACAGGTTTTTTTTTCTGGTAAAAAGGTTTAAAGATAACCTTGATCTTCTATAGTTTGTTTCACTACAGCTGTGCAACAAGTGGAAACATAAGATGAAACCAGGGAAGGGCTGCACACATTCCAGTTCACCACAGACCATTAACCAGCCTGTCTTTATTGACCCTGAAAGTCTGTTTCAGTGACAGAGGATCGACACATTATTCGCAGGGGTGGCCTTCTCCCTCATGACGCCCCTGCCAGTAGAAATGAGTGAATAACCAGTATGTACATGTGACCTAAAAAGGTGCAAAAATTACTACAAAAAACGGAGTGCTGATTAACAAGGGCTGCCATGTGTTAATATTACTTGCAGTCTTTACCAACATTTTCACTGCAGATACTTTAGAATACCGTTCTGTTTTGCCAAATATTTTGCTGTCTTTTCTCACTTTTCTATCAAACTCCCTTCCATTTGTGTCCTCAGACGAGATCGATGAGATAAAAGCCAGGAGCGGGATGCTTGTTATGAAATGCACGTCCCCGTAAGGAAAGGGAAGACGAAGTAAAGAGAAACGGAATAAAAACAAGCATATGCATAAATTAAATATAACTACAGTGACAACATCCGTTTAAGATGTAGGGGTCGTATCTTAGGTGAAACCCACCTGACCCAGCGAGGCAGGACCGGAGATTAAGGCGCAAGGTGTGTTTTCAAAATAAGAGATACACACCTTTCATAGAACGGGGAAATGCAGCGGAGCGTGCATAAAAACATAAAGACGGAGGGGGATTCGCGGCACAGTAATTTAAACACCAAACCAGTAACATTCTTACCTTAGGTTTTACAATATCACCCTGACTCAATGCAATAAGAGAGACAACATAAACTTCCTGGGAAGAGCGACCTCGAAAACCTGGAAAAGAACACCCATACGTCGGGGGAAGCCCATTAGAAGTGAAGCCCACGGAGCAAGTGTCGGGAAAAGCCGCATTGTCTGGGGCTGGGAGTCCTCTATTGTGCCTGTGCAGGCAGCTCAACCTGCCGGACCTCGGTGCCGGCTGCCAATGCAGGCCGCCGCCAACAACAGCCACCCGAGCATGAAATGCACAGGCAGGTGAGGGCGGCTGGGAACAGGTGAAGCCTCCGGGGCTACTGGGTGAGCGTAAAGGGTACGGTAGGTACACCCGCCACAAATGAACAGAGAGCGCACAGCCAGCCATACTCACCGTGACTGGAACGGAGAGCCTGGCGCCGGATTCACAGAAATGTCCATAATAGAAGGCACCATTTCCTCACCCACGGTGTTAAACAGGAAGTGCCACACTTGTAAAAGAGAGTCGACGCATGCGTAAGATAGCAGTCTGGACAGGTCAGGCAAAATAGAGTCCGTATTGAGCCAGCCAATCCCAGGACAAAACAAGCACTTATAAATGCAATAGGACTCGTATTTACACGAGACCTATTGCATTCTAAGTGGAAGTGCGGCCCTCGAAGAAGGCACGAACGGGAGGGGTGGGGGGAGGAGGTGGTGATACGAGAAGTTACGGACTGCGGGAGGGAACGGGGGGAGGCAGGGGATCAAAACTGTTTCGAAAGTAAAGGGGCTGATAGCCATGGAGGGACAAAAATGACGTCATGGCCGTCAGGAGGCGGGACTAACTTGCCGAACACCAATGAGAATGCGGCATTTACGATTTCGGCCAATTAAAAAGATAGCTGGAAAGTGGGCGGAGCTTCCCCCACTATACTGTATACAGCATCTCTCGCCGAGACAGCGCATGCGCTGCCTAGGCGAAACCTAAAAATGAGGAAGGAGTGACAGAAGATAGCGTTAAAGAAATATACAGAGAGTGAAAGTGAGAGAATAAAATAGAGTATTCATGAAGGAGAGTTCAAGAGAGCAAAAGAGTGAATGAAAGAGAAGAAAGATAAAAAATAGAAAGAAAGCAGTGTTTTAAGTGGAATAAAACAAAAAAAAGTAGGATGGGGAGCCAAAACGTTATGGTCCAAGAAGCATATCAAAGGAACCTTCACAAGAGGCCTGGCCTAAATAACTAAGGGGGTGGCCTAAAACATGTGAAATTGAATCCCACACTTGAAACATTAATAAATAAAGTCTTACTGGACAAATATCAACAGAAATCAGCATTGTTAAGATATTTAACAGTTTATACAGCACACTTTTTCCAGGCCATGAGAATACAATGCGAATTTTTATGTTAGCAGCACAGTTAATGCTTGTTATCGATGCATGTGGAGAATCACATGTACGAAGGAGAGAACATGTGTATTCAATTGGAATGAAATGACATCTTAAGCCGCAGGACGCCAATGGTAACCAACGGTATCCTCAATGTTGTTTCATCCTTGTGTCACAAAGGGGGCTTCCAGGACGTTAGGCTAAAGCTTCGGCATCTGCCAGGCAGGCAAATATATGTTTTTTTCTTCACTAAATGAATGATGGAAATAGGGGCCCCATAGGGTGGTGGTTCAATTTTGTTTTGTTTTTTGCCTTTGCCAGGGCCCAGCCCTGGCCGGCTCTGGTCTACTGAGAGCAGTGAGAGGAAGGGAGATAGGAAGATGGGGTAAGAGAGTCCGAAAGAGACTGAAAAAAACAAAGAAAGTTTTTCTGGGAGAGAAAGAACCAGAGACAAACCAAGGTTGAGGAAGACAGAGATACTTATATTTGAGAGAGAGATACAGAGAGGGAGAGAGAGAGAAGGAGAGATAGATCAAGGGAGAAAACAGCAACTGAGAGCAAAATAATTGAAGTAGTTCAATAGCGAGAGAGGGAAGAAACTAGCAGGTGGGAGTCAGTAGACTACCCCAGGAAAAAGTGTAAGAAGGTAAACTTGAAGAAAAACCCCCAACAGACAAAAGATTTATTAGAAAAATATGAAATAAAGAAGGGTATTCCAAGACAAAGTGAGCATGAAAAGGAGGCCAACAGAGATACAGCATGAAGGAGAGCCTGGGGGAGACCGAGAGAGAATGAAAGAGAGAGAGAGAAGGAGGGAGGGAGGGAGGGAGAGAGGGGGGTAAAAGAGAACGAGAGCGAGAAAGAGACTGAAAACAGACCCAGAGAGTGAAGGACTGAATAACAGAGATACAACAAGTAAAGACAGAGGCATAGACTGGATGCTGAGGAAATAATAATTTTCTGCATAAGTTTCCTTTTCTTTCATCTGATTGAGGAGTAAAATGGATTGTAAAAGGAGATATGAATAACCTATTAGTGCTGGCATAGGACAGTTCAGGAATGCAGGCACATTTCTATGCTGGGCAAGGGTGGTAGGTGGAGGGATGGTATAATGCTTCATAGTGGAGTGTCTGTGCTGAGAGGGAGAGCCGAAGTAAACAGGGAGGTGCTAGGCGGACGTGAAGGGGAAATGAAAGAAAATATTAAATTGAACCAGAGATATAACAGTGAGAGCATGCTCTACCAGACAATCTGGAAAGTCTTTAAATTGTCCTGTAACAGCTCCCCCAGACTTAATATTACACCCCCCTCCACTCATTTCAGTTTACAAAACTGAGAATTCCCCTCAACAACGAAACTTTAAAGTACGGTTTGAACCCTGGGTATGCATATCTGATTAGGGTTAGCTTTCAAAGAGAGCTTCTTGTAATCAAATAAAAAGCACCCAAGGCATCAGAGGGCTCATTATAGATAAAGTGCACTGTCCCACAATGCACTGAAGTGCACACTGAAATGTGTGCACTGGGAACACAGACTGGGACAGGGCACCATATCACCGATGGACTGGTAACGGCACATTAGAGAAAGATGGGCTGACTGAAGCCGCTGGTCCTTCTTTCAATGTGTATGTGACAACCCTACATGACTTTCAAAGGGGGGGGGGTCTCTGGTCTCCTTTTTACCCTCTTTCAAGGGACATGCTTGGGGACAGAATGTGCTGCACTTTGTGGCTCACATTCAGTGCACCTCCTGACCGTCTCTTTGCCTCTAGGCCCACGTCTGTAACACAGCGCTAGTGTAAAGACAACATATTTCCTCACTTGCGGAAAATGATGGCATGCCTCCTTGGGATCCCACAAGTGTAAACATAGTGCTGCTGTGACCTGCAGTATAGAAGGAGCCATGATGCCTATTCTGGTGAACAAGCATTTTAGGAATATCATACTTAATCAAGGGGCTGCACAAACTCTTGCAGCCCCTTCTGTAATACCAAAGTGCCCCAGGGTTCAAAAAGTGGGTGGGCACACCTGTTGCACCCTCGGCCATTTTTATAATATGGACCAGGTGGATAACGCTAGTGTTACTTGCATGTTACAGCCACACACTCCTGCTGAATGATCCAAGCCAGACCCTTAACCTTGTTTACTCGATGTCAATGATCGAAAGTCAATATTGTGACCTATCTGATGATAAACTTTCAGTGGCTAGATCCTTGTAAAATTAGGTGGGTTGCTGTTCTACTACAAAAGCCTTGACTGTGGGATATGTTCAGGTGCAGAGATCTTTCATGAAATCATAAAAAATGTCATCAGGCCTGTAAAAAACTGATGAATAACAGTGATGACATTCTTGTTTTTGGAAAAACAAAGTGAACATAACCAAGCTTTAAGGGAAATATGTAGAGAACCCATGAAAGCTGGACTGACGCTAAACCAAGATAAGTGTGAGATTAGCAAGCCAGAATTAATGTTTTATGGTCACATATTCTCAAGCAAAGGGATGAAACCATTTAAGTATCTTCCCTAAATTCGACAACCAGTCAAAAAGACATAACAGAGTTACACTCTTTTTTGGGAATGGCTAGTTATTGCGCTGGTTACATCAAGGAATATGCCACTATTAGCTCACCTCTTCTAGAGTTAACGAAA
The DNA here is from genome assembly GCA_963921515.1 of Calotriton arnoldi. Taxonomy (NCBI): domain Eukaryota; kingdom Metazoa; phylum Chordata; class Amphibia; order Caudata; family Salamandridae; genus Calotriton; species Calotriton arnoldi. The sequence goes on along the minus strand of CAWUFW010001695.1, from coordinate 1,532,359 downwards.
AAAGCAAAAATATTCAACTGGAATGCAAAGTTTGAACATGCATTCAAAACCATCAAGGATGATGTAGCATCAGTGGCAAATTTAAAAATACTTTGACCCAGATCTATGTACTGAACTAATAGTAGATACTAGTCCGGTGGAACTAGGTGCCATTTTAGTGCAGTGCAAACTTGATAAGGATACTCCAAGGTTAGTAGTGTTGCATGCCAGTAAAAGCTCAACAGATATTGAAAGGAAACACAGCCAGAGAAGGAAAGCTTGGCCGCAGTCTGGGTGTGCGAGCACTATCATGATTTCTTATTTGGAAAACCATTTGTGATAGTCACAGATCACCAAGCACTAACAACCAATTTTGGAAATCCAAAGGCAAAAATACCTTTTCTTATTGAAATATGGAGTATAAGATTAATGGACTATGATTTTAAGATTGTTCACGAGCCTGGAAAAGAATACAGTCCAGCTGATTATTTGTCAAGATATCCAGTTGACATAAATGAAAAACAAACTGATGAAATTGAATATGTAAACTTTATAATTAAATCAGTGGTTCCTGAGACAATTTCAGAGTAAGAATTGATTCATGAATCTAACAAGGATAACACTCTTACGGAAGTGAAAGGAAAAATAAAGCTAAACAAGTGTAAACATATAAATGTCATGACAAAATTTCAACCTGAAGTATATAGGAGAGATATACTTGCATTCAAAAACATATAGACTGAGTTGACTATAACCTTTTCTGACATTCTTCTAAGAGGAAATAAAATTGTTATCCTGCACGCTTTGCAAAAACGTGTGATTAATCTGGCACCTGAAAGTCACAGAGTGATATCAGCGACAAAAACACTGTTACGTGAAAAAGTGTGGTTTCCAAGACAAGACAGTCAAGTGGAAGAAATTATACAAGCTTGTCATCTATGTCAATGTACAAAGGAAAGGAATGTTGAGGAATTCCACAAGTCAAAACTGCCAGATGCTATATTGTCTGAGCTAGCATGTGATGTTCATGGGCCATTAGATTCTGGACAATATCTGTTTGTTATAAATGATGGGTACTCAAGAGTTCCAATTGTGAAAATGGTGTCATCCACATCTGCGTTTGTGATACCTCCTATCCTCAATGATTTTTTTTCCACATGGGGTATGCCCAAAATATTAAAGACAGACAATGATCCACCTTTTAATGGAAGTGAATTTAGCAAATTATTTTAGTATATGGGAGTGATACATAGGAAAATTATTCCACTTTGGCCACAGGCCAATGGAATAGTAGGAAGATTAATGGCAACTATTAAAAAATCAGTTCAACGAGTCAAACTGTCGCACATTTCTGTAAAACAAGCTTTATGTCAGGTTCAAAGTGATTATAGAAATACAACTCCTGGGTCGACTGGAAAATATTCTTCAGAGTTGTTATTTGGACAACCCAGACAAACACGTTTGCCACAGGCGCCTTTCAAACTCCCTAAGGAACAAGAACAAATTGCTAAGACACCAGTGGCGGCTGGTGACATTTGAAAGTGATGGGAGGTAAAAGTGCAGGATGAGTGCCCTGTGGCGAGTGAGCATAACTATCGAGCCAGACCATCATAAGAAGGGTTGGGTGGGTAGGAAGATTAATAAAGCAATTGTGAAAGTTTAGTTATGACATCAATAAAGGAATTCCATATAATGACATAGGTAGCTGCTTCTTCAGTAAAACCAGAGAACTTCACTTTACAGCCCCCAAACACACAACGCACCGACTCAGCTGTAAGCACTAAATTTAAATTTAATTTTGCCTTCTCAATATTTTGGCAACTGTGTACCTCCTTCACACACAGTTGCACAGAATCACAATTGCAACTGGAATAAGTGACCATTGCTCTGTTTGTTCAGCAGAGAGGCCAAGGATTGGATGACCAAGTAGTCTGAACACATTTTTGACCCAATGACAGGCACTGTGAGATATTGGCACTGCCTTCAGCCTATGCTCTAGAGCTCTCGATGGTTGCCCATTAAAAATGCCGGAAGGGGACTCAGCTCAAAATATGCATTGTACAAGAGAAATATGCTACATAAAAAAAAATATAGAAACACAACATCCTTGACATAGTGAGCACTCTTAAGGAATGCAAGATTAAGTAAAACATGTGAAATAGAAACAGTAACTAAATCACTGACCTGGAATCCCTGAACGTTGTATACCTTTAATCTTCAGAAATCAAACAATGTTATTTGCCAGTTGTGGATGTGGATTGGTGGATGCATGCATGCAGGTGTGTATGTATGAATGGATAACTGGTGATGTGGATGGATGGATTGGATGAATGTATTTGAGGAGGATGGATAAATGGGCAAATGTGCTGATGGGTGAATGAATGGATGTGTGGGTGATGGATGGGTGGGTGGATGAGATTGTGGGGCGAATAGATGGATGCAGTAAGGAACAGATGGATAAATACAATTAATAGAAGAACAAATGGTGTTGTGAAAGGATGGTTAACTTGGTGAATGGAAAGATGACGTGTGGACTGATGAGTGAATGGATGGTCAAATGAATAGTTTTGGTGGCAAGATGAATGGACAGGATGATGGAACAGGTGGACTCATGGATGGATCCCTAATGGAATGCTGGATAGATTCTTGATGGAAGGTTGAATGGATGGATATGTGCATGGTAGCATGGGTGCATAAAGTACTTCTTTAGTACAATGCACAGTGCAGACACCAGTGGACAGGATTGGAAAAACTTCTAGCATGTATCTAGCTATAATCGTCATTAAACTGATTGGATGTTAAAGCAAATAATTAGCATTGGTGTGTGGTGTTCAGCCAGTCATTGCCTCTCAGATCACATCACTGCATTGTGATAGTTTTCATTTTACTTTTACTGCTGTAAACGCACGACTAGCTACGGTCTAACTTGTCATGCGTGTGACATCTGGGTTCTAATCTTGGTTGCTCCACATTGTGTGTTCGTGGTCAAATCATGTTCTCGCTCTTGGTGCCTTGCCGTCTGTATCCCACTAAACTGTCTCTATCCGCTCATCGTAGAAGCACCTGCAGGGGGGTTCAGTTTGTAATAGGAAGACTACAGTAGACTTCTCTCCTTTACCCTGCAAGTGCTGGAGTGCGAAGTGATGCAAGCTCAAAGGCAGAGATGGGCTGAACATCTCACGCTTGGCAAGGAGCTGCATGTAGGCTTCTGTGAGAGACTGGCTAAACATCTCACGCTTCGCAAGGAACTGCTTTCAGGCTTCTGTGAGAGACAGAATATCTCACACATGGCAAGGAGCTGCTATAGGCTTCTGCGAGAGGCTAGCCAAACATCTCACACTTGGCAATGAACTGCTAGCAGGCTTCTGTGAGGTTTTACCTCCTGTGTTGCTGACATTTTTTCTATTTGTATAGCCTAATGAAAGCATAGTCACGAGATCATTTCATGTTATGAGGGTAACATACAGCCAGTAGCACTTATCACCTGTCAACCCACACTTATAATGGGAAAGTGAAAGCCGTAAGTGCCCCCAAGCTTAATGCTATTGGCTAAAATACAATAGTTGTCTCATGATCCCAATGGATGCCAAGCAGCATATGACACCTTCAGCCAGTCCTCCTTTTTTAGCCCACTAGACATTAACAAGATTTATAGGTCCGTAGCCTAATCAGAAAAGCGAAACTACAACTCTGTGGTCAAGCTATGCTGGCTAACAAGCGACGACGAAGCCCAGACCAGGGAAGGCAAAGCCAGACCCGATGGGGGCCCGTGACAAATGCCGCCCGGAGGCGGGCAGCCCTCCACCCCCGTCGCGGAAGCCCGTGAAAAAGGGGTGACCAAGATTGGTCACCCCAGGGTAGGCTACGGCACCCCCAATCCGTGGGTGAATTGGCGAGTGGCTGGGGGGGTTAAATAAGGGCGCAGGGCCCTGAGCAAACACATAACCCCCTCCTCTACCAGTACAAGAAGTGAATTGCCGGCAGAATCCTTCTCACCTGGAAGAAGATGGAACGAGCAGCCGGCGTGGACCCAGGCGAGGAGTCATCGGACGCGGCGTCGAGTTCCTGGAACCTGCGCCGAGGAAGCTGGGATCAACGACCAGCCATTGGCGCCAGGAGGAACAAAAGAGCGGCGGGAAGAAGGCTTGAACCAGCAGGAAGGAGCGGAAGCCGGTAACCAGCGGTAGCGTTAATCCTCCCCCAGGGCCGCTGCGCATCGGAAAGACTGAAAGGGGGCCGCCTGGTGCAGCGAGGCCAAGCGGAGCGAACGCTGTGGCCGGGGGCGGCACCCTAGTGAGAGAACTCGGAGGCTCGGCAGGGCGGGCCTGCTGAAAAAATCATTAAAGGGGCAGGAGCCTCGTTCGACGTGTGCAGCGCCGCAAGTGAAGGGAATTAATACCTCACCTTTTTGGCTGGAGAGGGCATGGACCTTGCTCTTAAGCAGGCTTGGGGGTCAAGACCTCGCCGATTTTGGCGGAGGAGGGCACAGATTTGGCTTTGGCAGCTCCGGCAGGGGGATCAGCAGGCAGCAGTAGCTGCAAACTTTTTGGGGCATCATCAGTCACCTGGTATTCCACTCGAGGAGCCAAGAGAGCAGCGGCGGCTGCAGAGAAGAGCGGCCAGCCCTCGGGGAAAGGAGAAAGGGGGCAGCAGCAGGATGGCAGGAAGACGTGGGGCAGCCGGGAGGGAAACACGGCTGCCAGCACATTTCAGGGAGGCACAGGGGCACGCAGAGGCCCCCCAAAAGGGCCAGAAGAGGCAAAGAGGGGATGAGGGGCCGGATCTGGACGCAGATCTACAGACCATGATGGAAAAAGCCAGGGCTCTGGTGGCCCTGAAAGGAAAATCATGGATGGATCAGCACATCGGGGATGGGTCCCACGGGAAGGGGAAGAAGCCATGGCGGGCATCCCCTCCCGCACCCCCCCCCCAAGAAGCCAGGAGGCATGGGGCATGCAGCCAGAACGGTGGCCCCCAAGAAAATCACCAAGGCAGGAGCAAAGGATGCTGCTGCTGGGAAGGCGGAGGGCAACGGGGGCAGGAGCGCCCGGGCCAGGAATAGAAGGGCGGCAAGCCCGGAGATGCTGTCCAGCTCGGATACTGAGGAGAGCAGCAGTGATTAGGGGTCTGTAGCCAGCACGGCGGCCCCTCAAGAGTCACGTAGAGGGTGGAGCAGCACGGCGGACAATGACACGGGTAAGCACCACACAAAGAGCGCAAGGGGAAGGCGCAAGGGGGGGCAGCGCGCTGGTTCAGCAGGTGCGGGTCCAGGGCAAATTGTGAACTTGGGAACGCAGCTAGGAGTAAACAATCTAGCGATGTGGGGGACCTGGCCTCTACAACCTCCCTGGCTGGCAGGGCAAGGAAGGGACCAACAGGGTTTTGAAGGACAATCATGGGGACAGGGATCAGCTCACCCAGCGGCATGGGTGCCCTGGTGGCAATGGCCTGGGGCGGGGTCCCCTTTTGGGGGGCCCCAGTGGAATTCTGAGAGGAGTGGGGGGAGCCAGGAGCCAGAGCAGAGATCAAAGAAAGGAGGGAGCCCGAAGGGGGCAACGGGCAAGGGACAGGAGAACCCCCAGCGGGGGAACCAGGTCGGTGAGGTAAGGCCCGAAGAGACCACACAAGAGGGGGCGGCTCCCAGGGGCACCAGTGCAGGAAAAAGCGGAGCAGGAGAAGGCCAGGACCCAAAGGGGAAACCGGCCAGCAAATACCTCCGCCCCTCCCCGGGAGACCCCCCCACTACCACAAAACTCCTAGGGCTGGCCAATCTCATCCCACTGACAGTGAAAGAAAGGATCTGGAGAAAGGAATTTATAGATATTTTTTCACTGCTAGAAGTTAATGTTAATAAGGCTTGTAAAGCGCACTGCTACCCTAAGGTGTCCTGGCGCTAGGAGTTGCCAACTTGGTTGCTGGATGAGGGATGGATTCAAGGGAAAAGCCAGGTTTTCAGCCCCCTTCTAAAGGAAAGGAGCTCGGTATCACTTCTGAGGTGGAGGGGAAGGCTGTTCCATGCTTTTGCGGCACAGCTGAAAAAACTCCTACCCCCCCAGCTGGCTGTTTTTGCCCGTGGAATTTTTATAAGTTTTGCCTCGGCAGAGCGCAATGCTCTGCCGGGAACGTACCATTGAAGGTGTTGTCTCATATAGGCCGGGCCAGAACCTGTAAGGGCTTTAAAGACCGTGCAGAGGGCCTTAAAATCCACCCGTTGTTTCACCGGGAGCCAGTGAAGCTTCCCAAGTCCCTTCTTGACCGAGACAAACCTTGGAATGCCCAAGAGAAGCCTGGCTGCTGCATTCTGCGCGACCTGTAATCGGCTAAGATGTCTTTTTTGGATGTTAAGATAAAGGCCGTTGCAATAATCCAGGCGAGACAAAATGAGAGCAGTGATTACTCTCCTGAGGCTGTCTTCGGGCAATAGGAATTTGATTTTCCTCAGTATCCTCAGAAGATGGAAGCAGGAGGAAACGACTCGGCTGATCTGATCCCCAAAAGATAGTTTGGCGTCAATGATCACCCCCAGGTTCTTCACCTTGACGGTGGGGACTGGTTGCGGGCCCAGGATTGCAGGCCACCAATCAGGTGACCAAAGGTTCGAGGAATTACCGAAGATGATCACCTCAGTTTTCCCAGCGTTCAACTTAAGACAGTTTGCTGTCATCCAGCTTGCGATGGCCTGCATATAATTGTGGCAATCGCGCCCTGTCTTAACCTCTTTGCCCTTCTGGATTGACAGCACAATTTGTGTGTCATCGGCATAGGAGGTCAGCTGGAGCCCAAATGATCGAATAAGGACTGCCAGCGGGGATACATACACGTTAAATAGTGTAGGGCTAAGTGCCGATCCTTGTGTGCCAGGCAGGCTTAGACCTGACGATGCAGGACAAAAAAGAGGATGATAGGAGGGACAGACGCAAGCCCAGGGTAGAAAGGTCACTGGAGAATTGGCTAAGGGCGTTCAGAACCCTAATATGTGTATTCATCGAGAAGTTCCCCCAGAGTGCGGCAGCACTCTGGGGGAAGAAGGCAGAAGGTGCATGATGCACAACAAAAATACCAGGAGGACGCATGGTTGAAATATGACGAGGGTTTCAGGGAAAAGATGCAGACATGGCCGGTGATTGAGTGGGATTGCCAAGACATAGAGGGGTTCACAACTCACATGGTAGCTGCCAGAGAAGGGGTCAGCTCAAGGGAGCCCAAATTTCATCCCTACGGGGGGTAAAGGAAAATATGAGGGCAGGGACAGTCTTTCAAAGGTAAGAACCAAAACAGTAGCAAATCAGGAAAGTCATGTTGGAAATTCGTCAAAGATGATTGTAAGTGGGAGGCCGCCTGCAGGTTCAAGCACGCATGCGGGTCCTGCGGGGGAAACCACCCCACCCTACACTGCAAGCAGGCCCAGGGGACAGGGGCCAACAAGGAAAAGGGAGGCACAAAAAAGTAAGGAGCAGGCAGCCCCAGAAGGGGGCGAAGGGGTGCGGACGGGGGGCATCCGCTACCTACCCCCATAAAAACAAGCAGACTGTTATATTTATTAGGACATTATCCCAAGGCATCAGACAGACACAGGTTAGAGGAAGGTTTCACAAAGGGTTTCCCCATCCCTTACAAAGGACCTAGGGGTGCCGGGGAAAGCCGGAACCTGAAGTCAATAAGAGACAACCCGGGGACGGCAAGGCAGAAGGTGGAAAAGGAAGATCAGCTGGGAAGAGTAGCTTGTCCGTTTGCTTCCCCCGCTGGAAGATTTGGTGGTATCTCCTCTGGGCGTGGTGCCTAAGAAGGAGGCAGGCAAGTTCAGGTTAATACACCATCTGTCGCACCCCCACGGGGACTCCATCAACGACTGGCTGGATCAAGGGAGTTGCTCAGTAGCATATGCGTCAGTGGATGATGCAGTAGACCTAATAAGACAGGCAGGGAGGGGGGCCCTGTTGGCAAAAACAGACACAGAATCGGCCTTCCACCTTTGGCCAGTGCACCCGGATAGCTACCACTTGCTAGGTTTTCAGCTAGACAGCCAATACTACAATGACAAATGCCTGCCAATGGGTTGCTCAATATCCTGTGCATACTTCAAGGCCTTTAGTGGATTCTTGGAGTGGGAGCTGGGAACACGCTCCCCGGCGGGGGGAAGGGTCCACTACTTGGATGATTTCCTCTTCATCGGCGGGGCAGGCACAGGGGAATGTGCAAACCTCCTCCACAGTTTCAATGACTTGGCTCAGGAATTGGGGGTCCCCCTAGCTCAGGACAAGACAGAGGGCCCAACCACGAAACTGTCCTTCCTCGGGATAGAGCTGGACTCGGTGGCCGGGACATGCAAACTGCCGCCCGAGAAGGTGGCGGAGCTAAGGCAGATCATTGGCAGGTTGAGGCAACAGAAAAAGGCAACGCTTGGCGAAGTACAACAGCTGCTGGGGAAGTTGAATTTCGCCACCAGGGTGGTCCCCGCAGGGTGCGCTTTCGCCAGACGCTTAGCCTGGATGACTAGGGGCATGACACAGAAGCACCACAGGTTCCGTCTGACGCAAGGGGTGAAGGAGGACTTGGGGCAGTGGGAAACTTTCTTGACCGATTTCAACGGCACCCTCATGTGGCGTGAGCCATGGGTGCAGGCTAACTAACTTGAGATTTACACTGACTTGGCCGGAGGCTTCGGGGCCATCCTAGGTAGAGCATGGATGGCAGGGGTGTGGTCGGCAAGCTGGCAGAAGACAGGGGTCACTGCCAACATCTCCTTGCTGGGGTTATTCCCCATTGTGGTAGCATTCCACATTTGGTCCCAACGGCTGGCCAACAGACAAATAATTCTATGGTCTAACAACCATGCGGTAGTACAGGCGATCAACACAGGAACTGCGAAAAGTCCGGGAGTGGTCAATATGCTGCGGAAACTAGTTGACTGCCAGTTAAAAGCAAACATCGCACTTAGGGCACGGCACAACCCGGGGGTAGACAATTCAATTGCGGATGCCATTTCTCATTTTCAGTGGGGCAGATTTCGAGAGCTCGCCCCGGACGCGGACTGAGGGATGACCCCGGTGCCGGAAGAGGCATGGGCATGGGTGGAGCGGGGTTAAAGATGATCCTGGACAACGCACTGGCCCCTAAAACGGAGAACCGATACCGTAAGTGCTGGGGGACGTTTGGCGACATAACGGGGGTTATGGAGGGCCGGCTGGCAGGGCAAGAAGAGGTCTTAAGCTTCATAGAATGGGCATTCATAACAGGGAAAACGAAATCCTGGGCCAAGGCCCACCTTAATGCTGCAGCATACTACACAAAGGTGGCAGCGGGGGAGGATCTGACCAGGTCTTTCCGATGTAGAATGGCATTGAGAGGCTGGGGTAGATTGCAACAAACAAAGAGGGATGGCAGGCGGCCCCTTCACTTTGCAATACTACAACAAATGAAATAATAGGGGCACTGGGGGAAATATGCACCACTGAGCTGGAGGCTACTCTCTTTAGGGCAGCGTTCGAGCTGGCATTCTTTGGGGCATACAGGGTCAGCGAGTTAGTGGCCCCTGCAGTAGACAACCCAGGAGCAGCCTGTATACGCCGGGCCGACATAGAACTGGGGGCAGGACACATGAACATCCTCCTGCGTCGGTTGAAAACGGACCAGCAGGCAGAGGGAAGTGGACCAGGATCAACTGCATCAGGGACAAGTCATGCTGTCCAGTGTGCTTAGTTCGGAGGCACATGCAACCCTGGGAGCACAAACGGGGGCCGCTGCTAACGCATGGGGATGGGTCTTACTTGAGCCGGTTCCAATTCATAGCAGTGATGAGGAAGGCGCTAGATAAGGTAGGGCTCCCGGCTAAGGCGCTTGGGTCCCACTCCTTCCGAATTGGGGCAGCCATCACTGCAGCAGAGCTAGGTTTGGGAACCGACCAGATCAAGGGGATAGGGCATTGGGCATCCGGCGCGTTTAAAAGTTACATACGCCCCACGATGTACTGAGTCCGGTTTTTCCCCCCTACCGTTTAGGTCCGGCTGAACAGCGCAAGAAGGACTGGATTGTGGGTCACTCATACATAACACGAGCGCAAGGTAGGCGTCGGCCAGACGCCAGTTTGGCGGAATCTGGCTTCGGGACACGGAAGTTATCTGGCTGAGGCGATCGGGGATGAAATGGGACCAACTGCTCCTCGCAGTACTAGAAGCTTTGGGGCAAGGTGGAAGACCGGATGCGGTGGTGGTCCACCTAGGAGGAAATGACCTGGCAGCAATAGGAAGGAGAGGCCTCCTGGAAAAAATGCAGGAAGGCCTCACAGCCATGACAAGGCTGGTGCGCCCGGCTGAAGTGATTTTTTCAGAGATAATAGTGCACAGAGCATAGAGAGGGGCCTTGGATCTGGGGGCGGTGGAGAAGTCCAGACGTAAACTGAATATCACCATGGCAAAAATATGTAGGGCCAACGGCTAGGGGTTCGTGAGACACGGTTTCACAAACTTGAGATCGCCCGGTTATCATCTGGAGGACGGTGTACATCAGACAGGGGTGGGGATGGATATGTTCCTGCTAAACATCGTGGGGGTACTAGAGCAAATGGGTTTCTCATAAAGAGGGAAGGGAAGGGAGCTCCCTTCGATCGTGAAACCGTAGGTAGTGTGGCAGAAGAAACCCAGGAAAGATATACAAAAGAGAGAAAAATTACTAGAGGTAGATGGAAGGCTCACACAGTGTCCTTGAGATGCCTCACGGCAGGGGCACTGAGGGAGCTAAGGACGGCACACAGCCACAGACAGAGTAGATGTGATGCTCCCACAGGGCTCTTGGGATGCCTCACGGCAGGGGAACTGAGGGAGAGAAATGTCAGGACCCAGCCACAGGCAGAATAAATGAAATGCTCACACAGGGTCCTTGGGATGCCACACAGCAGGGGTCCTGAGGAGCAGGCGAGGGGCCAACAAAGGGTCCAGGGGCAAGCGGAACGGCACTTGCAGCCCAGGCATGTCCTGACGGACACCCACCAAATTCGGTAGCAAGTTGAAGGCTGGAACCGCAGACATAGAGGCCCGGACGAAGGGGCACCCCCGTAAAATAGACTGCTTGGGAGCGCTTAATGACAAGGAATGTACAAAGATAATTACAAAGACAATGAAAGTATGCGATAACATGGATGTTTATGAATGACCAAATAAATTGCAAAATGTACAACCATGTTATGTTTGAATAAACTGCGACCTTTTAAGGCACCAAATCACGTTGTCAGTGGTGTAATTGAAAGGTAAATGGATACAGTTAAGTGGGCAGGAGGGAGAGGAGGACTCGCCCCCTGGGAGGGGTTTGGGTTTGAATCTGATAGCAGATAAAGACCTCTCTGCTTACCAGGCTGCTCTTGTCCCATCCGCTGTTGATTCACACATTCTACATGGTCTCCTACTTTACTGCTGGCCCACTCATTTCTCTCCCAGCCCTTTTGTAAATCTTCTGAGTTGTCCTGCGTCAGGCGTGTGTAGCTTATGAAATGAAATGAAAATAGGTACTTATAAAGCGCACGGCTACTCCACAGAGTGTCCCGGCGCTGAAGGACCACCGAAGACAGGCACCAGAGCCCGAGAACCAGAAAGAACAGAAACAAGCATTTGCAATGCAATAGGTCTCGCATTGACAGTAGTTTGAGCTATTGCCATTGTAAATGACATTGTATTTATTTGTGCTTTTATTTGTAAAATATAAATAAAAGGCAGTGTTATTTGCTATGCCAACATTTTAAACTCTTGTAAATGGGAGACATATTGCATTGCATTTATGCGAGTTTGAGTTATTGTCATTGTTAATGATAATGCCCTTTATTAATGGTTTCGTTTTCAAACAACAGTTTTGTATGCTTCCAGTGATCTAATTAGAACAACTACTAACACAACTAAAATGAAGTATTTGTGACTGGAAATTTAAGGAGTAGATTGTTGTCTGTAATAACGTGCAGTATAGTGATGAATGTAAGCACACAACATATATAGAAGGTGAAGTTATGTAATTAAAAGTGTGTGTATATCAAGGCCTCTCTGGCAGCCTCCTCCTGCAAGTTGCAGACAGAGGCGCGCGAGCTGTGCCCAAATTTTCGATATTTATTACAATTTGTCAATGTGCATACCGGCTAACACCGGCTTAAATTAAGGCCTGTTATCTTCAAGGCTGGGGAAGGGGTAATCAACAGCACACCGACCAGAGCTCAGCGGCCGAGGTAGAGCGCCAGGCAGTGGCCTAACGTCATTGTAAACAAGCTGGAAAGAAATGTTTCGACTGTGCTGCTGCTGAGCACGGTGTCCCTGGACTGTGCGCCGTGCTCGGTTTTACATTATAATAATTTTTTTTTTAAACGAGCGCTGTCCATGGGCCTGCTAAAAATAAGCAGCTCTGTTGAGGGGAGACATGCTAACAACAGAACGTAATTAAATATTTTTTTTAACTTGTGTTTTCAGAAAAGTTACATCCTGAGGGAGATAGGGGCATATTGAAAGGACACGGGTGAGGAGCAAATGAAGGGAGATAAAGTTTATTGCAGAGCTGTTGTTTGGGAGTGGGGGACGTGTGCTGTGTCTGCCTGCTGTTACTGTGGCGGCGCTGGTCTGCATCCTGTGAAGAGTTGTCACAACAACATTGTAATTTAAGTGCGGTGAAGCACCCGAGGATGTGATTACATCTGTGTTAAAGTTGTGCATTAGCAGAAATTACAAGCAGGATGCTCAATGTTGTTTAAATAGTGATTTTATATATGTTATGTTTAAAAAATTTTGATTTATTTAATTTTGCTGATGTGCGTACCGGCAAACACCAGCTTAAATTAAGCCCCCTGCAGGGGATTACTGAGCCAACATTAGAACTGACCCCTTCCCTCGGTGGGTCGCACTCAGACGGGCTCTCTGGCAGCCTCCTCCTGCAGGTCTCAGACAGAGGAGCGCAAGCTGTGCCCACATTTTTGATATTTATTACAATTTGTCAATATGCATACCGCCAGACACCGGCTTAAATTAAGGCCTGTTATCTTGAAAGCTGGAGGAGGAGTAGTCAACAGCACACCGACCACAGCTCAGCGGTAGAGAGCGAGCGCCGGCCAGCAGCCCAACACCATTGTAAACAAGCTGGAAAAAAAATTCAGTGCTCCCTTCAATATGTAACACAAAAAACTGTGGCATACGATGCAGGTCAAAAAATACTACTAACACAAAACCACATATGGCCTCTACTAAAAGTAATTCACACCCAACAGTATTTAGGTTCTCTCCTGCACGCGCGCACACACGCTGGCTGGGCTGCGCCAACATTAGAACTGACCCCTTGCCTCGGTGGATCGCACTGAGATGGGCTATTTGGCAGCCTCCTCCTGCTGGTCGCAGACAGAGGCGCGCGAGCTATGCCCAAATTTTGGATATTTATTACAATTTGTCAATGTGCATACCGTCAAACACCAGCTTAAATTAAGGCCTGTTATCTTCAAGGCTGGGGGGGGCGGGGTAATCAACAACACACCGACCAGAGCTCAGCGGTCGAGGTAGAGCGCCGGGCAGCAGCCTAACGTTATTGTAAACAAGCTGGAAAGAAATGCTTCGATTGTGCTGCTGCTGAGCGCGGTATCCCTAAACTGTACGCCGTGCTCGGTATTACATTATAATAAAAAAAAAATTAAAAACGAGCGCTGTCCATGGGCCTGCTAAAAATAAGCAGCTCTGTTGAGGGGAGACATGCTAACAACAGAACGTAATTAAATCTTTTTTTAAACTTGTGTTTTCAGAAAAGTTACAACCTGAGGGAGATAGGGGCATATTGAAAGGACACGGGTGAGGAGCAAATGAAGGGAGATAAAGTTTATTGCAGAGCTGTTGTTTGGGAGTGGGAGAGGTGTGCTGTGTCTGCCTGCTGTTACTGTGGCGGCGCTGGTCTGCATCCTGTGAAGAGTTGTCACAACAACATTGTAATTTAAGTGCGGTGAAGCACCCGAGGATGTGATTACATCTGTGTTAAAGTTGTGCATTAGCAGAAATTACAAGCAGGATGCTCAATGTTGTTTAAATAGTGATTTTATATATGTTATCTTTAAAAAATTTTGATTTATTAAATTTTGCTGATGTGCGTACCGGCAAACACCAGCTTAAATTAAGCCCCCTGCAGGGGATTACTGCGCCAACATTAGAACTGACCCCTTGCCTCAGTGGGTCGCACTCAGATGGGCTCTCTGGCAGCCTCCTCCTGCAGGTCTCAGACAGAGGAGCGCAAGCTGTGCCCACATTTTTTATATTTATTACAATTTGTCAATATGCATACCGCCAGACACCGGCTTAAATTAAGGCCTGTTATCTTGAAAGCTGGAGGAGGATTAGTCAACAGCACACCGACCACAGCTCAGTGGTAGAGAGAGAGCGCCGGCCAGCAGCCCAACACCATTGTAAACAAGCTGGGGAAAAAATTTAGTGCTCCCTTCAATATGTAACACAAAAAACGGTGGCATACGATGCAGGTCAAAAAATACTACTAACACAATACCACATATGGCCTTTACTAAAAGTAATTCACACCCAACAGTATTTAGGTTCTCTCCTGCACGTGCGCACACACGCTGCCCGGGCTGCGCCAACATTAGAACTGACCCCTTGCCTCGGTGGGACGGGCTCTTTGGCAGCCTCCTCCTGCTGGTCGCAGACAAAGGCACGTGAACTAGCCCAAATTTTTGGTATTTATTACAATTTATGGATGTGCATACCAGCAGACACCGCCTTAAATTAAGGCCTGTTATCTGCAAGGCTGGGGGAGGGGTAGTCAACAGTACACCGACCAGAGCTCAGGGGTCGAGGGAGAGCACCGGGCAGCAACCTAACGCTATTGTAAATGATGGAGCAGAGAAAAATAAAAATTTTAACCCCTAACAAATTTTATAAATAATTAATAAAATGTTCGTTTAAATGTATTAATCAACACTGTACGTGAGGGAAGGGTAACACGCAAGTATATGGGCTGAATAATCTATTAACGAATGTCTGTGTGTCTAATTATAACATAAAAATAATTGCGTACTAAATTAATAATAAATGCATGATTTGTGCTTCATAGAATATAAACGTGTCGTTGCAAAAACAATAGTGATGGTAAGTAAGGGACAGCTTAACTGTTGCTTTCTGCTAGGTAATAACTAATTGGGGTACGTAGATGACGGGTGGGAAACGAAAAGGCTATGTTTCTCTATTTTAATTATGTTTTGTTTATTTCAAAATAGTGCTTCTAAGTGTAAACGAGTGGCGATATAAAATGGCTGCTGGTTATTGAAGTGCGCATGTGCAGGGAAACGCGTGACAAGGGAGAAAAAGTTGGAGAAAAGCTAACCACGTGATGAGGCTGAGAGGCTAGGATGCAAGAATGGTCAAGGCTGATGTGACCTAATTGAACTGATAGTGTGCCGTGGTGATCAGCAAGGAACCGTGGGAAACCATTTTAAGAGAAAGGACAATGCCTGCAGAGTTCTCGAATGTATCGAAAGAAGTTACAAATGTACTGATCGAAGCGGATGGAAACATGTCTTGAACTGTGAGAAAGGAGATGATCATATACATTCCAAAGAACAAGTTGGATCCGCGAGAACTTGATTAAAAATGAATAGATGAAATGAATGGACCAATGAAAGAAAAGCGTGTTATTAATGTTGCAACAATTAGTTAGCAAAGTTAGAATTAGGGTATAAGAGGGCCTACTCTTAGTGGGAGGGGGTCACAGTCGGAGTTGGAGAGTCGCAGTCAGAGTCGGTGTTGGAGTTGGTGGCTTCCAGTGCTTGGTGGTCCAGATCGATCCATTACTGAGCGGGAGATGCTGAAAGACTGTTAGATGAGACGGGTTGCAGGTAGCTGATGCTGACGAGCTGAAGTTTCTGTTGCTGTCTTATTTTTCCAGTTGAGTATGAGAATCAGGTTATTTTTAATTCTTAAACTTAAGTTAGAAATCATTAGGCTAAATTAGGAAGGTAGGCAGGTAATTAGGGTTTTGCTTCATGACAAAAATTTCCTTTCTGCAATAAAATTGATTATGCTTAATAAATATTTGAATTAATAATGAATGAATAATTGAATAAAAAGTCTAAATTCTTTCTCATGCTTTTAAAATTATATAAAATTTAAGATTCTTTAAATCAAACGACTCAGTGGTTATTTTACTAAATGATTGTGACACCAGTAATTGGTTATTGTGATTTAGCTGGTCTTAATCACTATGAACTAATTTCTTACATGAATGATTCATCGACAAAACAATGAGCAGGAATATCTTAAGAAATAACTAAAAGAAAGCGATAGGTTAAGGTAATAAGATATCCCGGCTCCTTCCAGCGGTACATAAATGATGTTTTTTCATTTAGTTCTCCTAGGAGTATAGATTTTCGTAAAGGTGTAGAGGAAATCCAGGTGTGTGTGTGTGTGAGATAGGCGATGTTATGGGCCCCCGTCATGTGGATGTGAGAAAATATAAGTCGCCCCTGGATGACCGATAAGTGACCTAGGAGGAAATAGTTTTTATTGTACGCGCTGCTTCAGATTTCTTGGTAGCAGAGTTATGGTTTCTATAGATTAGTTTAGTGATTATTGATTATTGGTTATTTTTGATGACTAACACTATATGTTGAGTCGTGTTATGTTATATGTGAGTTTTCACGCTTCTGGGATGTAGGAAGTGGAACACGTGTGGCAAGAGAAGTCACATGGAATTTGGTACATGGTCTGAATTCATCTTGGTAATAACACAGGTTGTGTTATGTTAGGGATTTTCTGTACGAAAGGTGTGTAACTGAGATAGCAAATCACGTTTTCTTGTGAAACTTTGGCCTTAATTCTCAGGAGCCTAGTCTCCACATGTGTCTTATCCCCAGAGAAACGAGTTAATTGTTTGCTTGAAAGAAGGGTAAGGTAGAGGGAAGTGCTACTTTATCGGCGAGAGTTAATAATTCTGTGGTAGGGTAGAGGTAAGCGCTGCCTACTGGAAATACAGGATTCTTGTGTAAAAGGACAAAGCTGTCACTTTTGTTTAGCGAATCAGACTATGGAATTGTTTTTATTGTTGTAACTAACGAAGAAAAAAAACAGTGAAAAGAAAACTGCCGATAATTGTTGTAAAGGAGGGGTAAAAGAGCAGGAGTGACATCGACAGTGCCGCGCTAGGATTGGATAGTGCGTTAGTCACGTGAACACAGAGTCAGGAGTGACGTAGAAAAGTGCCGCGCTAGGATTGGTTGGTCCGCGGACGAAGGGAATCGTTCTGATTGGTGCGTTAGTGTGAGTTGCGCTGTAATTGGTTAAAGTTCCGTACACGGAACAGTGTTGGTTTAAAGAGAAAAACCAATCGAAAACATGCCGTATTATGAGTATGAAAGGGAGAGAACGTCATGGACGACAAAAATAAAGAATTTCTTTAAGAAAGACAAAAAGGTTGTGACTAGAGAGGGACAAGTAATTCCTCCGCCGAAATCAGCAGCTTCACATATGATGCTGAAATATGGATATCATACATGCATATGGTTGGAAAATTGGGCAAAGTATACGAAGAATGATGGTGCATTAGCTTTCCCTGAGAATGGTTCATTTAGTGTAGCGGTTTTGTGAAATTTGCGAGAAAAGATGACAAATCTAGAACCAAGACCTAGACCGACACAGTTTGAAGCGTTGACGGAATGGGAGGATGAGATGTATGAGCGAGAGAGATTCAGAGGTTTAAGAGATCATGAGTTTATGCCTGGAAGAATGTGGGGAATAAATCATGAGGATAGAATAAAACGATGGAGATGTGCTAACATGACAGGAGGTTTGTTTCCGGCTTTTACAGTTGAGGAAGAGACTAAGAGAAAACGTACTGAGAAAAAGAAACATATGGAGAGGGAGAAATATATGCATGAGAGCGAAACGGATGATGAATTGCTGGAAGATATTTTAAATAGAAATCCCCCTCCGTATCAGCAGAGTTCTACAGTGGTGACACCAAATGCGCCGCTAATAGAGACTGTGCGAAATAAAAGTCCAGTAAAAAGAATTGAAACAAATAGGTCACAAGATCAAATAAGAACTTCACAAAATGAAGGAATAGAAAGTGACAATGCAAGCGAATTAGCAAGGACAACAAAAGAACTAACTGAGAAAATTAGGGACTTAACGAAAAACATGGAAGCTGTGACTGTACCTGTAACAATAGGTCCAGTAATACCAGTTTTTGAGAATCAGAAAATTGATGAACGATCTTTAGTGATTCCTATGAGTTCACAATTTCAGAGAGAAAAAGAAAGGATGGAACCAAGTGCAAGTACAAGTAATTTGGTTAGTACTTACAGACCAAGTCCACCTACAAATTTGACTGTGAATGAGTGCAATGGTAGGAAAATGCATATGGTAACAGAATCTGCAACAGAGACTCCTGAAAAGAGTGGTAATTGGATAGAACTAAATAATACACCCATAGGTCCGACACCTGATGAGTTAAATGAGTGGATGAAGGCATTTAAAATGAAAGAACCAGAAGAAAAACCATTAGATGTAATTAGGTTAAAAATTGACATGGAAGAATTAATTCTAGGAACGATTGGTACAGAAAAGATAAAAAATTACCAGGATGATGAAATAATGTTTCTGTGCAAAAGTATTATATGGAGAGCAAAGAATTTACATGACAAACTAGAAGAGGTAGCCAGTGAAATTGGAATAGATTTTGCGAAAGTGAAAACATTGCAGAAACCCTACAGAGTAGACTTTTGTGAAAAAGATATTGAAAACTTGAACACGGCAGGAAGGCTGACACAGATAAAAGAGTTAATTGTGTTACTGAGAAAATGGGGTGATGTGGACAGATGGAAAGTTAGATGGACAAAAAAGAATGAGAAAACTACAGACAAAGCTTCTTTGGCTTTTATGATAACTGAAAAAGAACCTGTTGCCAGAGAATACCCTATGAGAGAAACTCCAGGTGGTAGTTATGTGCATGTTCCCTGGACTAGGCAGGATATACTGCCATTTACAAATGAATTTCCAAAGCTGAGAGAGAAACCAGTTGAATGGTACCGACAAGTAGAGAGGTTTGTAAAGGTTTCAAAGGTGTTGTGGATAGACTTAGATGGATTGTTTGACATAGTGGTGCCAACTGATTTGTGGTCTGAGTGTAAAATTACAGTTGACTGGCCAACTACAGAATATCCAAGAGATCCTAAGACAGGAGCTCCAGGTCCTGAGGTGATGAGGAAGTACGATAAGGTGATTACCTTTTTGAAAAATAAGATTCCTGCTAAAGAAACAGATTGGGTAAAAATTGATAGAACTACACAGGAAAGTAAAGAGTCTGTACATGCATACTATGAAAGGTTGTTGTTGGTTTTCAAACAGTATAGTGGATATGAGGAATTAAGTGAAAAAGATATGAGTCATTTCGTATACAGATTTGTGTTTGGATTGAAACCAGAGATTAGTGAAATGATTAAACAGCATATGATTAATTGGCAGAATGGCACGGTAGACGAGGTACTGAGGTATGCGAAGTATTGCAGTGATGATATTGAGAGTAGACAGCGTAAATTGAAAGAGAAGGCAATGTGGGCACAGGTGAAAGTGGCAGAAAAACAAGAAGCTCAATTGGATAATAATAGTGGGAATGAAACAGGACAGAATAAATCGCGACCTAACATAGGTAAAGGGAAAGGTCAAATGAGTCTAGAGGAGGCAAAGAAGAAGTGGCCCTGTCATAATTGCGGAAAATTAGGGCATTGGAGAAACGAGTGTAAGTTCCCACCTAAACCTAATCCGGAAAATCAATCATTAACTCCACAGGTGCAGAATGAGGTAGTTGTTCAACAAGGTCAGGTGCCACAACCACCACTTCCCAACACTGTTAACCAGCAAAGATACAGTACAGAAACAGGATTCTACGGAGGAGAGCAGGTAACACAGTTGCCGCGAGCAGCTAACATTTCTCAGTATTGGTTGCGACAAAGTGAGGATGAGGCGGATGAAAGCTCATGACGGTGCCTAGGAGAGGGAAAAGAGTGCGTACTTGGCGCAACTCTAGAGGTAGATCAGTCTGGTCCCTTTGTGGATGGAGAAGTGAATGGTGCAAATGTAACATTCCTTGTCGATACTGGAGCTACCCGTTCTACTGTTAGATCAGTGGAAATTCCAAACCTTCCTCTCTCAGGTGAATACATCCAAGTAGTAGGAGTAGCAAATCAGCAGATTAAAACACCCCTTACTGAATTAGTGGAAGTAAAAATTGGTTCTTTTAGCAAAATGCATAGATTTGTAGTGTGCGATTGTAGTCCTGTAAATCTTTTAGGTCGTGACCTTTTGTGCAAAATGAATTGCACAATTTATTGTACACCAGATGGAATTGGATTTCAGACCCCAGATGAAGATGTATTGTATAAAGTAACTTTGATGAATCAGGAACCTGAAATGAATGGTTTGTTTCCTGCATTTGATGCAGAAAAACTTCCAGAAGAACTGAAAAATGCAGTGAAAGAAAATGTGTGGGATTTTACAGGAGAAGATATTGGATTAATGAAAGAAGTTGATCCCGTAAAAGTAACAGTAAAAGAAGGAACAACTTACCCAAATACTCCACAGTATAAATTAACTCCAGAAATAATTGAGGGAATAACTCCTGTAATAAATAAAATGATCGAACACGGAATTCTAAAAGAAATAATGAGCAGCCCATGTAATTCACCTATTATGGGACTGAAAAAGCCAAACGGAACATATAGAATAGTACAGGATTTGAGAAAGATCAACAAAATAGTTGTGCCTTGTTGTCCAATAGTGCCAAACCCTGCAGTAATTCTATATCAAATTCCACACGAAGCTGAGTGGTACACAGTGATAGATTTGTGTCACGCATTTTTCTCTATTCCTTTGCATCCAGATAGCCAGCCATTATTTGCGTTCCGGTTCGGAGAGCGTATTTTGGCATGGTGCCGAATTCCTCAGGGGTATACAGAAAGCCCTTCGATTTTTAATCAGATTTTAAAGAAGTCCTTGGAAGATTTGAAAATGCCAGAAAAGTCAGTGATGGTGCAGTATATCGATGACCTGTTGGTGGCATCGAAAACAAAAGAAGCATGTGTAAGTGATACAATTGCTTTACTGAACCATCTAGAGAAAAGAGGACATAAAGTGTCCCCTTCAAAATTGCAATTTTGCCAAAAGAAGTTCAATATTTAGGGCATAAAATTGAGAAAGGAGTACGAAAGATAGCGACAGAAAGAGTAAGAATGATTCAAGGAATGAGAGCACCAATGACGCAAAGAGAGGTAAGAATGTTTCTGGGAATGGTTGGATATTGCCGACAATGGATAAGTGGTTTCTCCTTAATTGCTAAACCATTACAAAAACTGACCAAGAAGGATGTAAGAGACCCTTTTGAGTTAAATAACGAAGAAATGAAATCTTTCAAAGAGTTGAAAAAGAAATTGTGTGAGGCCCCTGCTTTAGGAATGCCTGATTATGAAAAGGATTTTGAATTGTACTGCAGTGAAAGAGATGGATGTGCGTTTTCAGTACTGGTACAAAAACATGGAACAATGAAGAGACCAATTGCTTATTTTTCAGCTGTTTTAGATCCTATAGCAAAAGCATTGCCTGGATGTCTGAAAGCTGTTGCTGCTACTTGTGTAAGTCTGGAACAAAGTGAAGGTATAGTGATGGGGTATCCACTGAGAGTATATGTTCCCCATTCAGTAGAAATTCTTTTGACTAGAACAAAAACACAGTACATGACACATAGTCGGCTGACTAAGTACGAAAAGGTAATCTTGAGTGCAGAAAATGTGACCATAGATAGATGTATGAATGTGAATCCTTCAACATCATTGCCAGATGAAGAGAGTATAATTGAACAAGACGAAGTAGATCATGATTGTCTGAATGTGCTGGAATATTGCACAAAACCAAGAGCTGACATAAAGGATGAGCCTTTAAAGGAATCGGATTATGTCATGTTTGTGGATGGCTCATGCTTGAGAACGAAAGAAGGAGTTTTAAGCGCAGCTTACGCAGTGTGCACAGTGGCAACTGTGATGGAAGCGTCTTGTCTGAAAGGAATAAGGTCTGCCCAAGTTGCGGAACTGATTGCTTTGATTCAAGCATGTAAGTTGGGAAGAAATGTACGAGTTACGATTGTGACCGATAGCCAGTATGGTTTCGGTATTGTGCATGACTTCGGTCAGATTTGGTCACAAAGAGGTTTCTTGACGTCTGCAGGAACACCTATCAGAAATGGAGATTTTGTTAAGAAACTGCTTGAGGCGATACAGCTGCCTAAGCAGATAGCTGTAGTGAAATGCAAGGCACATAAGAAAAACGAAGATTACATAGCTGTGGGTAATAACTACGCGGATGAGATTGCCAGATATTGTGCAGAGAACATGGTATCCCTAAACAAGAATAGAGAAAGGGAGCATATCTCTTCTCCTTTGCTTTTTACTAACACTGTCGAGACATGGGATGAGGTGAGACAGTTACAGGAAGCTGCAAATGATGAGGAAAAAGATTACTGGATAAAAGCAGGATGTAGAAGACAAGAAAACAATGGTGTGTGGGTATACAGAGATGAAAGACCAGTTATGCCTGATAGCATGATTGCAGACATGGCACGGATGTACCATGGACAAGCTCATATTGGGAGAGATGCAATGATCAGACTTTTAGACAAACCTGGTATAACCCAACATTCAGAGCCATAGCTGAAAGTCTTTGTCAAAGATGTCTTATTTGTCAACAGTTTAATCCAGGAAGAAAGACAATAGTGAGTCTAGGAACAATAGGACGAGAAGGAGGTCCGTTCACTAGAATGCAATTAGACTTCATCGAAATGCCCCCTTGTAACAGACTAAAATATGTTCTAGTGGTCGTCTGTTTGTTTTCTCGTTGGGTGGAGGCATACCCCACTAGAAGGAATGATGGAACAACGGTAGCAAAACTTATGCTGCGAGAGTTCATTCCAAGGTATGGTTTTCCAGTCACGGTTGAGACAGATAGAGGAACACATTTTCAAAATGAGTTGATCCAATTGATTTGTGAAGCATTGAGTATTAAACAAAAACTACATTGTGCATACAGACCAGAGGCTTCTGGGGTAGTAGAGCAAATTAATGGAACAATTAAGAACAGGTTAGGAAAAATGTGTCAAGCTACAGGACTCAAATGGCCAGATGCACTGCCCCTTGTTCTGATGACCATCAGAAGCATCCCTGAAAAGAAAACTGGACTTAGTCCTCATGAGATGAACATGGGACGAGCAATGAGATAAGCACAAGTACCTGTCAACAAGTTATTGACTATAACTGATGATCTAGTACTGGATTATTGCAAAGGACTGGCTGATGTGGTGCGTTCTGTGTTTCATCAGGTTGGACCGGATGCGACCACTCTTGAAAGAAAACCAGCCCACGACTTGAATCCAGGAGACTGGGTCCGCATAAAAATCCACAGGAGAAGAAATTGTCTAGTTCCTCGCTGGGACGAGCCACGACAGGTAATCCTAGTGACAACAACTGCAGTCAAGTGTGCAGGAGTGAAGAACTGGGTCCATGCCAGCCACACAATCAGAGTTCAAGAACCTACTGATCGACATGTGAGTCGACGTCTGGAAGTGTGGGATAAGAGTTTAACGACTGGGACAACAGGAATAAGAGAAAGGGTGCCAGAACTTGAAGATCGACCTGAAAGTCGACATCTGGAAACCCCAACTGCAAGCACCTCTAGAGAGGAAGAAGAAGAAGAAGGAAGAATTTCAGAAATTCCGGAACCTGAAGATCGACCTGTAAGTCGACATCTGGAAATATCTGACACAAGTTCAGGATCTGATGATTCAGTTGCAAACTGTGAAGAATTTCGAAGGAGAACTTGGGGATATAAACCAATTAGAGGAGAGAATGAACAAGAAAATAATCTAGATGAGCAACCAAGTACAAGTTATGGTGGAAATCCTTCAAAAGTAATATTAATAGACAAAGTAGGGAAAGAGATAAATAAAAAGTTAGAAAATCGAGAAGAACCCCGAGGAGCAATAGGGACAGATAGTGAAACAAAAGAACAGGGAAATTTAGAAGTAGAGAGTGAGGAAAATACCAATTCGGAAGAACACCGAGGAGGGACAGTAATAAGGGAACACAAGAAGGAGAAAACAGATCCACCAGTAAGAGAAGATGAGATCATAAGCTTCAAAATAAGAGACAATAGTGAAAAAGTTGAAACAGAATCTGAAGAAAGTGGAGAAGAAGAGAAAACAAAAACTGAATCAAGAAAAAGAAACTGGAAATCAGAAAGAGAAGAAAAAGAAGGTGAAGCCAAAAGGCCAAGAAAAGGAGATAATTGGCCCAGCAACTATATAAGAAAATTGAGATATAGAATAATCAGAACAGGAGAAAAAAGTGCTGAACAAGTGAATGAAATAACAAGTCAAAAGGAACAAGAAAAGCCAAGTGGAAAACGACTGCAAAAGTCTAAAAGAACAAAGAAAGTAAATGCAAAATACAAGTCACCTGAGTGGCTGTACATCGCACTGACGGATTACAAAGAAGAAGGAAACACTCACGAGAACCCGAGACTAAGAAACCGAATGGGTAAAGGTGAGATGCAACAAAACCTGAAGTGAAGACTTATAGTGCTTCTGCCGGACGTGACAATTTTACTGGATATGACAAATCACCGGATGTGACAACGAAAGAATTCTGGAGAGAATTAAAAGAAAGTACCAAGCAAAGACTTTTGAAAGCAGAGTGGCATCTAAGTCATTTCTGAGGTGTAGTGACACAATTTTCTGAAACTTAACCAAAAGATAAAAGCAAAATGGAAAATACTAGGGATAGAAGAGATAAATGTGAGTTTGTAAAACGATGGTGTAAAATGTGCTGCTTTTGTACAGGATTATTAATGACAGTATGGATAGTTTTAGCAATCACAATTCCTATTAGTTTAGCTGTAATAGAAGCAAAGAATGATACTAAATCAGAAAAAGAAACTAATATTAAAGAACCAGTTATTTTAAGAAGTAGTGCAGAATTACATAAGGATAAGTCAGTAACAGACTTTTCAAAAAAAATTTTTACAAAATTGTTGTATGAGTATGTAGAGACAATGGATGTGAGAGATTGTTATGTTTGTATGCAGTTACCTGCATCAGTGTCAGAAGGTGTGACTTATCATCACCTACCTCTAACTTATGGAATAACCTGTAGTGTAATAGCAAGTTTATTTTACAAAACAGGTAGATTAGAGTTTTATTATACTGATATAGATAAGATTTTTTCAAACGTTCCTGTAGTACCAGAACTTAACAAAGTAAAACAAGCAAAAGTTTTAGGAGAATTCTTTTTAGAACATAGAAAATTAACCTTAGAAGAAATAGCTAAAAACAACCTTACCTGTGAATTAAAGAAAGAAGAAAAGGTATTTTTAGAAATGGTTGAAGAAAGAAGAATGAAATTTCAAAGAGAAGCAATAAAAGAGGAAGGAACACATCTATGGACGTTTGAGGAAGGAAATCATGAAGGGAAAAAGATAAATGCAGCAATGACATTAGATTGGCCGCAAACAGGAAAGTTGTGTATTAGGAGAAATAAGACAGTCTATGACAATTACTTTGTAAGTTCCAGTATCTGCCATGACAATTATCAAATTTTGGGAGGTTGGGGATTCAAAGGTGGAAAAGATCCAATATTTCCAGGTATCTATTATATTTGTGGGAATAGAGCTTATTACAGGTTACCGGACCATTGGTATGGAACTTGCTATGTAGGCCTGGTCTTTCCAAAAATCTTTCATATGGACAGAGAAGAAAAAGGAACATACAAGATGATTAATAGCTTTACACGTAGAAAGAGGGAAAGTTTTTCAGAAATTGTAGGTGATATTTTTGGAGCATTAATACCAGCAGTGGGAATATCTTTGAATGCATTTAAAATTTGGAAGTTATCCACATTAGTAGATCGTTTGTCTACAGATACTGCAGGAGGGTTCTTGATGGTAAATACCGAAATGGTTGCCATGAGAGCTATGGTGATGCAAAATCGGCTTGCCCTTGATATTCTTTTGGCAAAAGAGGGTGGAGTCTGTGGAATGCTGAAAGTCCAACATTGTTGCACTTACATTCCTGATAAAAGTGAAAATATACAAAAGTATATTACAAATATTACAAATTTGCACAAAGAACTAGTTCCACTGGAGGTTGAAAGTGTCTTGGGAAAACTTGGTAGAGGGTTTTCTTCCGTAGCAAATTGGTTAACCAGAATGAGTAGACTAATGATAGGGAAAGTTATAATAATAGCAACTGTAGTAATATTGTTAGCCATGGTGTTGAAAATTGTAATAACGTGTATAAAAAGAAAAGTAAGACAAAATAAGATAATAAGAAATAACAGAATAATGAAAGAGAGAGAGAGAGAAATGGGTGAAATTGAGTTAGAGAAAATGAAAGAAAGCATGTATAAAGAGACAAGAAGACAAGATGAAAGGGAAACAGATGTGTAACGAACAAAAAGCAAAAGGATGAAAGACATATGCTGCCTGAAAAAGAAGTATAACTTGGGTTTTATGTGGTGATTTAAAAATCACCAAAGGGGGGAGTTGATGGAGCAGAGAAAAATAAAAAATGTTAACCCCTAACAAATTTTATAAATAATTAAAAAAATGTTCGTTTAAATGTATTAATCAACAATGTACGTGAGGGAAGGGTAACACGCAAGTATATGGGCTGAATAATCTATTAACGAATGTCTGTGTGTCTAATTATAACATAAAAATAATTGCGTACTAAATTAATAATAAATGCATGATTTGTGCTTCATAGAATATAAACGTGTCGTTGCAAAAACAATAGTGATGGTAAGTAAGGGACAGCTTAACTGTTGCTTTCTGCTAGGTAATAACTAATTGGGGTACGTAGATGACGGGTGGGAAACGAAAAGGCTATGTTTCTCTATTTTAATTATGTTTTGTTTATTTCAAAATAGTGCTTCTAAGTGTAAACGAGTGGCGATATAAAATGGCTGCCGGTTATTGAAGTGCGCATGTGCAGGGAAACGCGTGACAAGGGAGAAAAAGTTGGAGAAAAGCTAACCACGTGATGCGGCTGAGAGGCTAGGATGCAAGAATGGTCAAGGCTGATGTGACCTAATTGAACTGATAGTGTGCCGTGGTGATCAGCAAGGAACCGTGGGAAACCGTTTTAAGAGAAAGGACAATGCCTGCAGAGTTCTCGAATGTATCGAAAGAAGTTACAAATGTACTGATCGAAGCGGATGGAAACATGTCTTGAACTGTGAGAAAGGAGATGATCATATACATTCCAAAGAACAAGTTGGATCCGGGAGAACTTGATTAAAAATGAATAGATGAAATGAATGGACCAATGAAAGAAAAGCGTGTTATTAATGTTGCAACAATTAGTTAGCAAAGTTAGAATTAGGGTATAAGAGGGCCTACTCTTAGTGGGAGGGGGTCACAGTCGGAGTTGGAGAGTCGCAGTCAGAGTCGGTGTTGGAGTTGGTGGCTTCCAGTGCTTGGTGGTCCAGATCGATCCATTACTGAGCGGGAGATGCTGAAAGACTGTTAGATGAGACGGGTTGCAGGTAGCTGATGCTGACGAGCTGAAGTTTCTGTTGCTGTCTTATTTTTCCAGTTGAGTATGAGAATCAGGTTATTTTTAATTCTTAAACTTAGGTTAGAAATCATTAGGCTAAATTAGGAAGGTAGGCAGGTAATTAGGGTTTTGCTTCATGACAAAAATTTCCTTTCTGCAATAAAATTGATTATGCTTAATAAATATTTGAATTAATAATGAATGAATAATTGAATAAAAAGTCTAAATTCTTTCTCATGCTTTTAAAATTATATAAAATTTAAGATTCTTTAAATCAAACGACTCAGTGGTTATTTTACTAAATGATTGTGACACCAGTAATTGGTTATTGTGATTTAGCTGGTCTTAATCACTATGAACTAATTTCTTACATGAATGATTCATCGACACAACAATGAGCAGGAATATCTTAAGAAATAACTAAAAGAAAGCGATAGGTTAAGGTAATAAGATATCCCGGCTCCTTCCAGCGGTACATAAATGATGTTTTTTCATTTAGTTCTCCTAGGAGTATAGATTTTCGTAAAGGTGTAGAGGAAATCCAGGTGTGTGTGTGTGTGAGATAGGCGATGTTATGGGCCCCATCGTCATGTGGATGTGAGAAAATATAAGTCGCCCCTGGATGACCGATAAGTGACCTAGGAGGAAATAGTTTTTATTGTACGCGCTGCATAATAAACAAGCTGGAAAAAAATGGTTTGACTGTGCTGCTGCTAAGCGCGGTGTCCGTGAACTGTGCGCCGCGCTCGGTATTACATTATAATACAAAATAAAATAAAAAATGAGCGCTGTCCATGGGCCTGATGAAAATAGGCGGCTCTGGATATAAGCAGCGTGCTAATTTGGGTGCAAACAAAATAATGAGGACGATGCTTTTTTGATAGACATATTTATTCTCTCACACATATAAAAAGCACACATACGTATGTATATTGGATGAATCATAGGCCTGAGATAACAGCGATTCTAACTGTTGCCACAGTGTTAATGGAGGCGCAATGAGAAGTTGATACGGGCGAAAAGGCGCAACGTTAACTTGCTCATTTCTAGAAAAAACATCAATTTATTAAAACTTTAATGACAAAAATTTACTTGTAAAACAGATACATTATAACTTGTACAGTGCTCCCTTCAATCTGCAACATAAAAAAATGTGGCAGATGATGCAGGTACAAAAATACTACTAGCACAATACGGGCTGCGCCAACTTTAGAACTGACCCCTTGCCTCGGTGGGTCGCACTCATACAGGCTCTCTGCAAGCCTCCTCCTGCTGGTTGAAGACACAGGCGCGTGAGCTGTGCCCTGCTTCCGACGCTCCCAGGAACCACCGCCGCGTGACCCACAATAGGAAGAAACTCCAGTAGAACTGAACTCTTGCCTCGGTGGATCGCACTCAAACAGGCTCTCTGGCAGCCTCCTCCTGCTGGTTGCAGACACAGGCGCGCGAGCTGTGCCTTGCTCCAGACGCTCCTAGAAACGCCTCTATGGGCACAAAACAACAAGCTGCTAAGGCTGCTACAATGTTTAACAAGCTCTTACTTCCCAAAAAATAAAAATAAAAGTTCGTACCCTGTAGTTAAAGGAGAGCTTCTAACGCCGCCAAATGTCGTTCGGGTCCGGATGGGCTGAGCCAAAAAGGAGACAGGGCGGTAAAAAAAAGCCTAATTGCAAATCACAACACAGCATTTACCATAAACTATGACGCAAGCCAATCAGAAAGATGGGCGGGGCTTCATCTCCACTTCCAAAATCTCCTCTACCACAATATGTCTCGCAGAGCGTGCAGCGCATGCGCGCTGCAACGCTAGGCGAGACCTAAAAACTATTGCTGGAAAAGCCAGGTTTTTAGCTGTCTCCTAAAAATAAGCAGATCCTGGACCTGCCTAAGGGGTAGAGGCAGACAGTTCCATAAGCGGGCAGCCTGCACTTGGTCCTATTTGTTTTTCTTGCCTTTTAGTACTTGTGGTGTCATTTTTTATGCTGTAAATGCAGGTCTGCGGGCACTGGAGAGTCTGCTCCCATCAGCAGCAGAACACCCCCGTGAATATAGGTGCCTCAAAGAGTACCTTTCACTAAGGTGCAAAAAATTTCTCTTACGTCTGGGCACGCACCTGTGTGGCAGGGAACATTGAATACAAACTAAACACCGTTCGATGCGGGTTCTTCCTCAGAGGATGGGAAAAAGGTAATCGGCTTTAACCACACTTCGCTGATAAGTAAAGGACGAGGCCGCGGGGCCCATGTCATCTGAGCGAGTAGCGGCGCTTTACACACGGCCCTGTCCTTAAACGTTGTCGTCTGAGCTGTGGCCATGGTACAAAGTAGCACAAAAAGCAAAGTATTCACAAATTACCAGTGAGACACAGTCACAGGTGTCGTCACAGAGAAGAACCCTTGTTGTGACTTGCTGCCTCCGGCTCTGGGTGTGCATGGAGTTGTGAGTTCATCACCAGCTCGGAACTCGGCTCCACCCACCCCGAGTCTGCTGAGTCAATCTAGACACTGCTCTCTTGCTGTTTATGCTAGTAAACCGCATGAGAGCAGCGCAATGATTGGCTCAGTCAGGCGCTGCCAACACTCCTTAGGAGACTTGCAGGCTGTGGCTGGAAACCCCCAGGCTCCTAACATTGTGCAGCTTGGCAAGGGTTCGAGTGAGCATGTCTGGTTGGTCAGAGCAAGGCACCCATCCAACCTGACATGCGCACTTCACCCCCAGACCCAATTGAACCACCTGTCAATCCACATTTAATCTCCATCCCTGCCCCTTATCGACTCTCAAAGGCAAACTCTGTGGGGTCACACCGATGCAGCTAAAAGGAATCAACACGTTAATGGGGCAGCCTAGGGTCAACAAAACAAACAGGGAGGCAACGCCCCCACGCCCCAATAAAGAAACCACCTCTAAAAGAGATAAGATGATGAAAAAAAAATGAAGCAATATGTAGATCAAAGGAAACATATTTAAGCAAGAAATTATCAGGTTGGAGATCTTATATTAGCAAGACAGAACCCGGTACGAAAATCTATGAGCAGATTTTATTCATCTCCACTGGAAATAACAAAAGTAAAGGGATTGGCAATCCCCGCAACAAAATGAAAACAAAACAATAGTAAGAAACAATGCACGTTTCAAAAAGTTTATTACACCAATTCAAGAACAACAAAATATAAAGGAGAATAATTATACTTCTTTCAGAAGGTCAGGAAGGACACTCAAGAAACCACGACGACTGATTGCACAGTGTTAAAATATTATTATTTTATTTTTTTATTGTTTCATTTCATTTTGGGATTTTTTTTGTTAGAAAGGGGGAAGATGTAGTGACGTCACAGAGTTTAGAATGTGGTATGTAGTCCCGGCCACATATAGACTGTTAGGGTTTAAACTGTAAGGTGGTTAGATGAGCAAAGCTGAGGAGCAGAGCAAAGGAGTTGCCACAGTGTGCCAGAAATAAACATATTGGAACCATAATTCAGGCTCTGCGTCATTACACATAGGTTATTTGATCTGTAGATTCTATCTTCTCGGTCTCTGGTCGTCCTAAGATACTGTACAACGCTATGAGTAGCTCACTGCGTGTAGAGACATGGATGACCCTTCTCAGCACACCTGGCCGAGGGTGCAGCTCTGTGAGAGGAGCCTTGGGTTCAGAGGCAGGCATTATTCGCATGCCTTCGACTCTGCTTTGCTGCTCATCCTCTTACATTGTTCACAGGGTTTAACAGTGGGAGTCCCTCAGTCACACGGAGGTATTTACTTTACAGAAGATGCCTTTAGGGGTTGATGCATACCACTGCTGCGATTGTTGCCACTTCTTACCCAGCCTGAATTCCTTTCGGTTTCAAAGTGTTTCAGCCAGTATCGCCGAATGAGGTAATGGGAAAGCAGATGTACAGTAGGTCTCAAACCACAAAGGT
The DNA here is from genome assembly GCA_963921515.1 of Calotriton arnoldi. Lineage (NCBI taxonomy): Eukaryota > Metazoa > Chordata > Amphibia > Caudata > Salamandridae > Calotriton > Calotriton arnoldi. Next base: position 1,500,860 of record CAWUFW010001695.1, on the reverse strand, counting down.
CATTCCTGCGTGAGCTCACCGTCGCTGGCAGCGAGCAGTAGCACTTTTAAGATTTCAGAAACTGTTTGATGTCTGTTCTCCTTCTGAGGATCAGCCTTGTTTCCCATGTGGTAAACCACCTGCTATCAAGCGCCTAAAAACACAATCCTGAGCTTTAGGTGCAGTGAGAGAGCTCTACGCCCTCCTGGGCTATTGGTGCCTCCTTCCTGGGTCTTGCCTCTTTCTTTAAATTATATTTGTCAGTTCTAAGCAGTGGTGTAGCAAGGAGGGGTGGGGGGCGGTCCACACAAGGCGCCATGAGGTTAGGGGGCGGTGGCCTCCCTGCTACCCCCGCTCTTACCTGTGGGCGCCGCAGGAATCGCCAGCACAAATCCGTATTTGTAAAGCGCAAACTACTCACCCTTAGGGGTCTCAAGGCGCTGGGGGGCATCGTGGAAATTAAGTGAGCTATTGCCCAGAGTCACAAGGTGCTGAGCTGAGCTGCCGCCGGAGCCGGGGATCGAACCGTGAGCCCTGTGCTCCGAAGTCAGCTGCCCTGGCCGCTGCACCACATCTCTTTCATAAATTCGCGGTGGGGCGGCAAACGACAGAAGCCGCCATGGGCGGCCGAAGGTCTAGCTACGCCACTGGTTCTAAGAGCAGCTTATTTTGTGTCGGAGAGAGTCCTGAACTGCTTCTATTAATGCACTAGTAATTGCTGAGTTTGTGTTAATGAACAGGACGGGCTGGATACACGAAGGCAGATGTACTAAGGAGGATTAACAGTACAGAAACAGCAGGTCACTTCAATTACAACTGTAGCTACTTCTGATGAAACCTACTTAATCATGTGCCATTTTGTGAATTGCTAATAACTGCTAATTTATGAAGCGTTAATCTTGCCTGTGACAGAATCACACGTTTTGTGCATCAGTCCCCGGTGCCATCAGAGAGCTTAAGAAAGCTGCCCAGCAGCGCAGCCACACCAATGGGAAGCGGCCTGCTTCCTGCAGACAGGGTGGGCAAGCCTGTACCTCAGGCCCAAAGAACACCTCTTGACTCAGCCTGTACATCTAACCTTGAACAGTCAGACCGGGATTAGGGAGAGTATAACAGTATCCTTAGTCCAACCTTCAGACGGTTCAGAAGTGGGCAGGATGAATGAGAAAGTGAGGGTGTGAAAGAGGACATAAAAAATATAAAAAGCTAATTTACAGAGGAAAATTTGGCTGTCCTTAGTAAAGAAGTTACCAAGTAGGAGTAAAAGCTGTTTGGTGCATCCTCATACTCAGCGCCGGCTCTAGGGCGATGCGATACTTCGGGGGGTGCTGTGTTGTCAAATACATTGTGGATTTAAAAGCATCTGCTGCAGCCTTCCCTGCCTCCAGCAGTTTTCAGGCAACAATAAAAATGTCAAGATAACAACAGAGATTAATGGACCTGCTGGAGAGAGATTGAGTTTTGTCTAGTGGAAGTCTTGACTCATCATAAAGTTGGCAGAGGGCTAATATGCCCTCTGCCTACTTTAGGCCAATCACAGAAGTGTGTATATTATAAATAGTTCAGTGGATTACTGCTTTTGTTGGAGAGATCCTTTTATTACTTGCAATTTATAAATTAAATCCTAATATAGAACAGTGAGCTATTAACTGTCATCAAAGAGCTGCATGGAAACTGCAAGGTATAGGTTAGGGCGTTAGAATTTTTTCCCCAGCCTTTCACTTACCTAATGTTGCAAAAAGGGTTCATTTGGGTAGAAAGCAATTCTTATTAGTAAATCTCCCAACCAGAGTGGTACGTTTTACATTCTGAGTTTGTGCTTCTCCAGATCAAGCACTCAAAGTATACTGCCCACCAGTATCGATGACATGTGACTCCTATAGCTTGTAGTCCTCTCTTCAATGTAACATTTCCTATACACTGATTTACACGTGTGATTCATTGTCTCTGTGTAACATGTGTGTGATTTAAAGTGCCCTGACACCATATACTTATACGAATAACATTATAAAATCAAAAAAAAGCTTGTTAGAGTGGTTATAGAGACTTGAGGGTCACTATTAAAGGCAGTCTCGGCCGGCATGGCTTGCGGGGGGTAGGGTGGGAGGGGCGGGGAGGTCACACAACGTGGTTTAAATTAATAATAATAATTTAAAAAAATGTAACTTACCTTTCCGCCGGCCGGGTCTTGCGTCTTCTCTACTCCTGCTCTCCTGGAACAGGAAGCAGGTAGCCAGGCTCCCTCCCCTAAGCCAATCACAATGCTGCAAGCAGCGTTGTGATTGGTCGGGACTCCGTCCAGCCAGGGGCTCATGGGGGGGCCATGTTCTCTATGCAGGCTGCATTACAGCCTGCATGGAGAAGGGCAGAGTGTGCATGACTGGTTTGGGCGGTCTCAGAGGGCCGACCAAACAGTCTTTGCGCACTCAGGAGTGGACACACCACTCCTCCCCTGCCCTGCTCGCAGAGCAGCCCCGCCCCAGCCCGCCCGCAACTAAACATAAAATGGTAATAACTGAAAGTTATTACCATTCTATGTTTCTGCTTCTCGCACTGCGAGAAAGCAGTGGGGCGATGCTTGTCCGCCCTAGTGGAGGAGCCGCCTCTGGTTAAAGGGTGGTAGTGAGGGAATTCATGAAGAATGAGGTCATTGTTGCACTGGGCGCCACCAGTGCTAAAGCCGGCCCTGCTCATACTGTTCGAGTCTGAACATGAAGCCGGCCATCTGAATCGGCATACAAGAGTTAGTGGATTCCTAGGCACAGTCTTTGAATGAATGCATAACCAATGTAAGCGATGGCACAAGTTGAAGAAGTGTATAAAAACAAAGGTTGGCAGGAAATGCAAGGTCTGCATCTTCCACTGGACGAAGACTGGAGGAAGTCCATCATCAATCCAGTGGTTGACACTCCAAGAAAAACGAAGGAGTCTCACCCTCCATGCACATCTCATGAGTGGCTCTCTAAAAGTGACACAGGTGGCATGGCGCATGACTCCGGAAGATGCAGGTGACAGTGTACAACAATTAATACTACACCTATGAACATCACCATATGAAAACTATATGTTAGCCCAGACACGTGGCTGGGCCGGGAAGAAACACTTTTACATGCAGACATTTCTTAAGTTGCCTTCTTTTCTACACAATGACTTTTCACACACATTTTGCTTGCGTGACAGAGCAGGATTAGTTTCTCTGAAACCATATTGCTTACATTTCCACTTCGTAGGCACACTATCACAACACCTTGAACATTTAGTACAAGGCCTAAATGTCCATTGTGCAAATGTTTGTAAGGCAACACAGCTCTCACAAAAGGATAAACAATGACAGCCTGGCTAAGGCCTCGGCACAGAAACATGGAAGCTGATTCCTGTTTCCCCTCTGTGAGGGGGATGTCCAATTTATGACCAAGACGGGGACCTGAACACATTCACCCACAGGTAATGGGGAGTTCAATCATCTGGTAGGGGATTTTGGCAGATCACCCGCCCTAGTCAACTATGTTACGGTGAGCAAAGTAGGAGTACACTATACACCATACTTATATGCCCATATACATATACTGCTTTAGCACAATAGTGGAATTGTTTATCCCATCACTGTTCTCATATTGAGAATCAATTTCATCTGCTTCTGTCTATTAATCATTGCAGCACATATATTTTACACAAGAATCACAATGGTTCAATAAATATTGAAAAGCCTCCTTGTGTATCTCGCTGGGTATGCACGAGTGACTGAGCGAAAACATCCTCGATCTGTTACCACGATTCCTTGGGGAGTCAGGATTGTCATGTTCTGAGGTTGCCACACCTATTCGTTACCCTCTTAGGTTTAGGGGAACTTATGGAGGCACTGTGAGCTAGCAGGACTATAGGCCAACATATCCTGAGGGGGAGTGCGTGGAATCAGTCTGGTACCATCTCAACATTTATGTTGTCCAACAAACGCACAAACGCACAGTTCCTACTGAGAAAGTAGAAGCCGTACAACAATCTATGTCATTCCACATACCACTTAAGTGTTGTTTCACACTAACTAGTATAATGTCATTCCACAAATGGGGATGAGTGTCTCACTTCAAGACAATGAGGGCAGATAGTTCACACTTGATATGAACCTTGTTGGCACAGAGCCTGTCTCCACTAAGCAGGAGAACAAATACCGTAATAAGAGAATTAGTTTTCACATAGCACCTTTTTAAGCACTGCAAGTAATAGGTGTTATTGTAACCAATTTAATGTTATCCAATTCACAAAATTGAGAGCCCCTAAATCTTCCTTTCCAGATCAACAGCTTTTTTAAGTGGTCTTTGGGCCTAGGCTGTCATAGGACTGCTGCCTCGTGATAATATTGGGAAAAAATCTGCATATCTTAGATGTTAGATCAGGGTATTTATAGTCTTTTATGAGTAAGGGTGGGTTCCGCATCCTTTGGTTCCAAGTAATACTTTGAGTAATTTGGGTTGTTTCTGAAAAGCGAATGATTTGGATGAGCTCCCTGTGATTGCCTGTTCTAGAATCTGAGGCCTTCTAACCTTCGGCACCTCCTGTGATGCTTTAACTGCATTTTATGATGGCCCAAGTATTGCTTTATCAGAGGATGCTGGTTGGTGTCTAATATGGAGTCAGTCTCTACCTCTGTCCTGGTTCTGACCCACAAAATCTCATCTGCACGGTGCTATTTCAAATGTTGTAGTGAACTCCACCACAACAGTGGCGGCTCCTCCGCTAAGGCGAAGGAGCATTGCCCCACTGATCAAAATGGAAAAATAAAATGACAATAACGCATTGTTATTGTCATTTTATTTTCCGATCGCATACTGTCAGTGGCCTGTGTGGGGCAGGCTGGTTAGAGCAGGGGAGGAGTGGTTTGCACACTCCCTAAGTGCATTTGACTGTTTGGCACGGCACTCTTGGGCTGACCAAACAGTTCATGCACTCTTTGCATGTTCCCCACCCGGCTGCATTACACAGCCTGGTGAGGAACATGCACAGACTCCCTGTTCCAGTCTGAGCGCCGATCCATGGTGCTCAGACCAATCACACCGCTGCATTGCAGCAGTGTGATTGGCTCAGGGGAGCCTGTGTGCCTGGAGCTTCCTGCTGCCGGCCGGACTGCAGCAAGGAAGAGGACGCAGGGGAGGTGCCGGCCGTTCTAAGGTAAGTGTAGTTATTTTGTTGTTAATTAAACACCCCCCGCCCCAACAACCCCTGTCCGGTAGCAGCCGCTACTGCACCACGAACCAGGAGCATTTTGTGGTAGTTTTCAGATGCTCTAGCTATGGTAATGTAGGTCCTAATCAGGCTACATAGTTTCATCACTGATACTCATTTTCACAGGAGCTTTTATACTTACACTGTGACTGCCACTGTGTGCGATTTTTACAATGTTTCTCAATTCATTTGTGTGGAGTACAGCTAACAATTGGTTCATTCTATTTTCTCAAGCACTTAAGGTATGCTAGTCCAGGAAAATACCAGTTCCTGCCATGTCATGGGGCTGACACGCCACTATTGAGTACGCAACAGCCTGGCCTGCTCCTATGCACATGGGATGCTGGTCCCACCTGCAGCAATGATTCTCCTGGAGAATATATATAAAAAGAGCAGCAATCAAGCAAACCCCTGACATGAAGCAAAAAGAAAGGGTTTTACAGCCTTTCTAAATCAAAGGTCCAAACTGGCTGATGGTCACACACTGAAAGTCTCCAGCCACCACTGCTTTTGATTTTGGTTTTTAGGCCCTTAAAGCAGGTAAAGAATGGTGGGTAGAAGTCAGTAGCGGCCCGTGGTGGGAGTGCTGCCGAGCGGTGACGTGGGGCGGGGGAGGGGCAGGGTGTGGGGTAGTAAAGTACGGAATATGGCCGAATAGAGGTAAGTAAACATATAAATAAATAAAACGAATTTCGTTGCACGCGCTGCATCGCCGCTACTGGTAGAAGTGGATTGACAGCATAAAAGGTGCAAACTCCAGTTGATTCCCTCGCATATTGTCAGGTTCTACAGTCTTTCTAAACCCATCTCTCGTTACACTCAATCCAACTAACACCACATCCCCCTGCCCCAGAGTAAAGGGCACGCAAACCCGGTGTGTTTGTATATAAGTATTGATTGAGAGATGCTTTTAGGTCTGGTGCTAGCCTTGATTCTAGCACAACTATATATATATATATGATATACTTACATATAAGGGCGTTCAGCCAACCGCCTTCATCCATTTGTCTCTTGTTGTGTCATCCACATTATGTTCCACCCACTACAGCATACATCATGGGGAAACTGGTCAGCCCACTTCCGCAACTGGCTAACTTCACTGAGTGTCGACATTTGTTGCCTTTCACAGGGGCACATCTACACTCAAAATAACCCTTCAGTGCTAGAGACTGCTGTAGAAATGTGTGCCTTTTGGAAGCAAAAAAGCATTTACATTTTTTTGTAAATATTGTTGAGGGCCCATCAGCTCTCACAACAATGTTTAAAAAAAACGAAAAAGTTAAAAATATGCTGGAACAAAACAGGCATTCACAAAGCCAAAAGGCTTTATAGAGTGGCTTTGCACAGAACTATCTTAAAGGGCCCATCCAGTGTGGGGAAAAGTTATCTTTAACGAGGACTGCATAATTAACAATTAGCAACAGCAATTGCTGAACGTTCCTTTGTTTAATGAGGTTTATTTTATAGTTTCAAACCTACTGTGACATAATTCACCAGATGGCCCTTTTAGCCACAGTCTCACCACCATGAGCAAGTTCTGTGCATACAGCTGGTCAGTGAGGAAGCTTGCACTTTGGTGGAAGGCTTCGGGTTTTCATGCTCTTAACGCTTCAACTTACTCTCGAACACTAACGTTTGCTGTGCTTGCATACGTTAGAGATTAATTACTATAGAAACTGAATAATTATCACACAGTGCAGTTTAAAAAAAGTGGGAAAATATGGTCTATGGCTGCTTAATGTAGTGGAAAACGTGCAATCATAAAGGTGCTAGTGTAAGTGTAGTCATCTGTGTAAATGAACCTGCGCAATATATTTCTGACTCTTCTAAGGGACCAACACATAAATGTATACAAAGACATTAGAAGTAGATAAATAAAAAAGGGTAGATATATATAAACAGAAAAGAAAAAAAAAACGAAAACATTATTACTCTTGAAAACATTCAAACACCTCCAAATATGCGTTTCGAGCATACACAAAGACTTCAAGATATGTGAGAGCGAGCATTCAGAGGCGTGGGCTTCTCCGGAAGGCTGCTTTCATTTAGCTGCCATTTCTCCCCCTGTAAAATATGTGCCTTGGAGACCTTCCTGTGACCTTCATTTTTGTCATTTTTACTTGACTGTTTACGGCATGAAAACATATCTCGATGATCAGGTAATTTCCATGTAATTGTCACTCTTCATTTTTAAAGCATGCACACTTTTTTCTAAATGAGCTATCACAGCTTCTTCTGCTCACGGCCATATTTAGCTCCCTGTTGCAAACTCACCTCCTTGGTACATAGATGACGGCTCGTTCTTTATGCAAATGTACGCCTGACTACTGCACATGAATATTTTAAATATGCAAAGTTAAATCTGAAAGGTTTTGTGTCCGTGTTAAATTGGTTGAAGCCAATCTGTGCAGTTAAGAGGCCATGCCAGATATGTATTTACCCCACGTGAGTTTAATTTATGGCAACCGCCTGCCATTGCTCCCCTTGCCCTGTGGACCAAGAGAGTATAGACCACTTCATTTCCCTTAGCCGAGCACAGACTGGTGCCAGTTGATGTTTAGGTTTTGGGGGCCAGGAGCACACCGGGGAGCTGTGTCCTGGCTGACCTGTTTCAGTGAAAGTCCAGAGACTCCGAGCAATCCAGTGGCGGCCGCTCCATTAGGGCGTCGGAGCACCGCCCCACTGCTTTCTCGCAGTGCGAGAAGCAGAAAATAAAATGGTATTTAAAATACCATTTTATTTTCTGCTTCTCGCGCTGCGAGAAGGCAGGGGTATGCCTGGTTGGGGGCGGGCGGGAGGGTATGCCTGGTTGGCGGCGGGCGGGTCGGGGAGGAGTGGCTTGCACCACTCTGAGTGCCCTGACTGCTTGGTTGGCCCTGGGGCCGACCAAAGCAGTCATGCGCACTCTACATTTTCTCTATGTAGGCTGCATGCAGACTACATAGAGAAAATGGTCTCCCTACAGGCGCACGGCTGGGCGCCGTCCGGGACTCCGCACCAATCACAACGCTGCCATTGCAGCGTTGTGATTGGCTTACAGGAGGAGAGGGAGCATGCCTGTTCCTGTCCAGGGCGATACCAAAGGGGTTGATGGACGGAGCGCCTGAGCAAATCAAACACTCACCCCCAGTCAACTGATCTGGGTTTAATCCATCATCATTCTTTAGCTCACTCCGCCACCCCAGTTCAGACATGGCCATATGCAAATCAGTCTGACCCTGTGCCTCATGGGAACAGTCCAGCCCGAACTGCCAAGCCATGTCTTCCCTGGACTGGAAACAAGCATCCTGGGACCGGTTTCTGGCTATTCAGCCGTCATCAGCCAGGCTAGCTTGAATCCAGTGGCAAAGTGAGCAAGGGACCCACGTCTGGGCATACCCTGCCAACTTAGGGTGAACAAAGCGATACCAAAGGGGATGTTAGCCCTAAGTTGGCTGATGACGGCTGTAAGCCAGAAACCGGTCCCAGGATGCTTGTTTCCGGTCCAGGGAAGACATGGCTTGGCAGTTCGGGCTGGACTGTTCCCATGAGGCACAGGGTCAGACTGATTTGCATATGGCCATGTCTGAACTGGGTTGGCGGAGTGAGCTAAAGAATGATGATGGATTAAACCCAGATCAGTTGACTGGGGGTGAGTGCTTGCAATGTTCAACACTCCGTCCATCATCCCCTTTGGTTTTGCTATGTTCGCCCTAAGTTGGCAGGGTATGCCCAGACGTGGGTCCCTTGCTCACTTTGCCACTGGATTCAAGATAGCCTGGCTGATGACGGCTGTAAGCCAGAAACCGGTCCCAGGATGCTTGTTTCCGGTCCAGGGAAGACATGGCTTGGCAGTTCGGGCTGGACTGTTCCCATGAGGCACAGGGTCAGACTGATTTGCATATGGCCATGTCTGAACTGGGGTGGCGGAGTGAGCTAAAGAATGATGATGGATTAAACCCAGATCAGTTGACTGGGGGTGAGTGCTTGCAATGTTCAACACTCCGTCCATCATCCCCTTTGGTTTTGCTATGTTCGCCCTAAGTTGGCAGGGTATGCCCAGACGTGGGTCCCTTGCTCACTTTGCCACTGGATTCAAGATAGCCTGGCTGATGACGGCTGTAAGCCAGAAACCGGTCCCAGGATGCTTGTTTCCGGTCCAGGGAAGACATGGCTTGGCAGTTTGGGCTGGACTGTTCCCATGAGGCACAGGGTCAGACTGATTTGCATATGGCCATGTCTGAACTGGGGTGGCGGAGTGAGCTAAAGAATGATGATGGATTAAACCCAGATCAGTTGACTGGGGGTGAGTGCTTGCAATGTTCAACACTCCGTCCATCATCCCCTTTGGTTTTGCTATGTTCGCCCTAAGTTTGCAGGGTATGCCCAGACGTGGGTCCCTTGCTCACTTTGCCACTCGATTCAAGATAGCCTGGCTGATGACGGCTGTAAGCCAGAAACCGGTCCCAGGATGCTTGTTTCCGGTCCAGGGAAGACATGGCTTGGCAGTTCGGGCTGGACTGTTCCCATGAGGCACAGGGTCAGACTGATTTGCATATGGCCATGTCTGAACTGGGGTGGCGGAGTGAGCTAAAGAATGATGATGGATTAAACCCAGATCAGTTGACTGGGGGTGAGTGCTTGCAATGTTCAACACTCCGTCCATCATCCCCTTTGGTTTTGCTATGTTCGCCCTAAGTTGGCAGGGTATGCCCAGACGTGGGTCCCTTGCTCACTTTGCCACTGGATTCAAGATAGCCTGGCTGATGACGGCTGCAAGCCAGAAACCGGTCCCAGGATGCTTGTTTCTGGTCCAGGGAAGACATGGCTTGGCAGTTCAGGCTGGACTGTTCCCATGAGGCACAGTGTCAGACTGATTTGCATATGGCCATGTCTGAACTGGGGTGGCGGAGTGAGCTAAAGAATGATGATGGATTAAACCCAGATCAGTTGACTGGGGGTGAGTGCTTGCAATGTTCAACACTCCGTCCATCATCCCCTTTGGTTTTGCTATGTTCGCCCTAAGTTGGCAGGGTATGCCCAGACGTGGGTCCCTTGCTCACTTTGCCACTGGATTCAAGATAGCCTGGCTGATGACGGCTGCAAGCCAGAAACCGGTCCCAGGATGCTTGTTTCCGGTCCAGGGAAGACATGGCTTGGCAGTTCGGGCTGGACTGTTCCCATGAGGCACAGGGTCAGACTGATTTGCATATGGCCATGTCTGAACTGGGGTGGCGGAGTGAGCTAAAGAATGATGATGGATTAAACCCAGATCAGTTGACTGGGGGTGAGTGCTTGCAATGTTCAACACTCCGTCCATCATCCCCTTTGGTTTTGCTATGTTCGCCCTAAGTTGGCAGGGTATGCCCAGACGTGGGTCCCTTGCTCACTTTGCCACTGGATTCAAGATAGCCTGGCTGATGACGGCTGTAAGCCAGAAACCGGTCCCAGGATGCTTGTTTCCGGTCCAGGGAAGACATGGCTTGGCAGTTCGGGCTGGACTGTTCCCATGAGGCACAGGGTCAGACTGATTTGCATATGGCCATGTCTGAACTGGGTTGGCGGAGTGAGCTAAAGAATGATGATGGATTAAACCCAGATCAGTTGACTGGGGGTGAGTGCTTGCAATGTTCAACACTCCGTCCATCATCCCCTTTGGTTTTGCTATGTTCGCCCTAAGTTGGCAGGGTATGCCCAGACGTGGGTCCCTTGCTCACTTTGCCACTGGATTCAAGATAGCCTGGCTGATGACGGCTGTAAGCCAGAAACCGGTCCCAGGATGCTTGTTTCCGGTCCAGGGAAGACATGGCTTGGCAGTTCGGGCTGGACTGTTCCCATGAGGCACAGGGTCAGACTGATTTGCATATGGCCATGTCTGAACTGGGGTGGCGGAGTGAGCTAAAGAATGATGATGGATTAAACCCAGATCAGTTGACTGGGGGTGAGTGCTTGCAATGTTCAACACTCCGTCCATCATCCCCTTTGGTTTTGCTATGTTCGCCCTAAGTTGGCAGGGTATGCCCAGACGTGGGTCCCTTGCTCACTTTGCCACTGGATTCAAGATAGCTTGGCTGATGACGGCTGCAAGCCAGAAACCGGTCCCAGGATGCTTGTTTCCGGTCCAGGGAAGACATGGCTTGGCAGTTCGGGCTGGACTGTTCCCATGAGGCACAGTGTCAGACTGATTTGCATATGGCCATGTCTGAACTGGGGTGGCGGAGTGAGCTAAAGAATGATGATGGATTAAACCCAGATCAGTTGACTGGGGGTGAGTGCTTGCAATGTTCAACACTCCGTCCATCATCCCCTTTGGTTTTGCTATGTTCGCCCTAAGTTGGCAGGGTATGCCCAGACGTGGGTCCCTTGCTCACTTTGCCACTGGATTCAAGATAGCCTGGCTGATGACGGCTGCAAGCCAGAAACCGGTCCCAGGATGCTTGTTTCCGGTCCAGGGAAGACATGGCTTGGCAGTTCGGGCTGGACTGTTCCCATGAGGCACAGGGTCAGACTGATTTGCATATGGCCAAGTCTGAACTGGGGTGGCGGAGTGAGCTAAAGAATGATGATGGATTAAACCCAGATCAGTTGACTGGGGGTGAGTGCTTGCAATGTTCAACACTCCGTCCATCATCCCCTTTGGTTTTGCTATGTTCGCCCTAAGTTGGCAGGGTATGCCCAGACGTGGGTCCCTTGCTCACTTTGCCACTGGATTCAAGATAGCCTGGCTGATGACGGCTGTAAGCCAGAAACCGGTCCCAGGATGCTTGTTTCCGGTCCAGGGAAGACATGGCTTGGCAGTTCGGGCTGGACTGTTCCCATGAGGCACAGGGTCAGACTGATTTGCATATGGCCATGTCTGAACTGGGTTGGCGGAGTGAGCTAAAGAATGATGATGGATTAAACCCAGATCAGTTGACTGGGGTGAGTGTTTGCAATGTTCAACACTCCGTCCATCATCCCCTTTGGTTTTGCTATGTTCGCCCTAAGTTGGCAGGGTATGCCCAGACGTGGGTCCCTTGCTCACTTTGCCACTGGATTCAAGATAGCCTGGCTGATGATGGCTGTAAGCCAGAAACCGGTCCCAGGATGCTTGTTTCCGGTCCAGGGAAGACATGGCTTGGCAGTTCGGGCTGGACTGTTCCCATGAGGCACAGGGTCAGACTGATTTGGATATGGCCATGTCTGAACTGGGGTGGCGGAGTGAGCTAAAGAATGATGATGGATTAAACCCAGATCAGTTGACTGGGGGTGAGTGCTTGCAATGTTCAACACTCCGTCCATCATCCCCTTTGGTTTTGCTATGTTCGCCCTAAGTTGGCAGGGTATGCCCAGACGTGGGTCCCTTGCTCACTTTGCCACTGGATTCAAGATAGCCTGGCTGATGATGGCTGTAAGCCAGAAGCCGGTCCCAGGATGCTTGTTTCCGGTCCAGGGAAGACATGGCTTGGCAGTTCGGGCTGGACTGTTCCCATGAGGCACAGGGTCAGACTGATTTGGATATGGCCATGTCTGAACTGGGGTGGCGGAGTGAGCTAAAGAATGATGATGGATTAAACCCAGATCAGTTGACTGGGGGTGAGTGCTTGCAATGTTCAACACTCCGACCATCATCCCCTTTGGTTTTGCTATGTTCGCCCTAAGTTGGCAGGGTATGCCCAGACGTGGGTCCCTTGCTCACTTTGCCACTGGATTCAAGATAGCCTGGCTGATGACGGCTGTAAGCCAGAAATCGGTCCCAGGATGCTTGTTTCCGGTCCAGGGAAGACATGGCTTGGTAGTTCGGGCTGGACTGTTCCCATGAGGCACAGGGTCAGACTGATTTGCATATGGCCATGTCTGAACTGGGGTGGCGGAGTGAGCTAAAGAATGATGATGGATTAAACCCAGATCAGTTGACTGGGGGTGAGTGCTTGCAATGTTCAACACTCCGTCCATCATCCCCTTTGGTTTTGCTATGTTCGCCCTAAGTTGGCAGGGTATGCCCAGACGTGGGTCCCTTGCTCACTTTGCCACTGGATTCAAGATAGCCTGGCTGATGACGGCTGTAAGCCAGAAACCGGTCCCAGGATGCTTGTTTCCGGTCCAGGGAAGACATGGCTTGGCAGTTCGGGCTGGACTGTTCCCATGAGGCACAGGGTCAGACTGATTTGCATATGGCCATGTCTGAACTGGGGTGGCGGAGTGAGCTAAAGAATGATGATGGATTAAACCCAGATCAGTTGACTGGGGGTGAGTGCTTGCAATGTTCAACACTCCGTCCATCATCCCCTTTGGTTTTTCTATGTTCCTGTCCAGGAGCAGAGGCGGCACGGGACCCGGTCACTCAGGCAAGTTTTATTTATTTTTTGTTTTACTCCCCCCCCCGTGTAGTGGGTCTAGGGGGCACAGGCAGATGGTGACTTTTCACTGCTAATTGCAGGTGAATGGGGGTTACTGGGGCGCTGGGGTTCAGTGTCATGCAGATGTCTGCTCAACACTTCTTACACAGATGTAGGGGGTCGTGAGCTCAGCGCTATACAGGCGCTTAAAGTGGGCGTGCAGGCACCAGAGTTCGTGAACTGCTTGCAGTTGCACTAGTGCCTGAGCATAATGAGGTCCCGTAGGCGCTGTGCGTCCTCCGCCTGTAAGTCTTTAAATTACGTTTCAGCTTGCACGAGAAATGTGTTTTACACGACATGCTTATCTGCCATTTTACTCCCCCCCCTTAGAGGGTTTAATGTGACTCGTGTTCTGTATCAGCTATCCACGTATACGCTGACAGAGATCTTATGAGCGGGTTATTTCTATAGCGTCTGAGCGTCCACTGCCACTTCAAGGCGCTGAAATGGAAGACGTCTTGTGGACGAGGTGATTGCGAACGCGTGCCCCCAGGTGTGTGTTTACAGACGAGAGCGCTGTTTATTGGTGATCTGGGTGTGTGTTTGTAGACTGCGTGCGATGTACAGAGGACACCAGTGGCGGCTGGTGGATTTTGAAAGTGGTGAGGCGAAAAATGTTGTACCCTAATGTAATAAGCGAGCCTGAACTGCAAAAGGAGGGTGCGGGGGCGTTCTCCCCCCGCAAGAAAATTTTGAAAAAAATAGATTCAAATGGTGGGTTTTACACCACATATTTACTGCAAATTGTTGAAACTTGCAATGTAGAGGTGGGCAAGCCACATAAAGCTCAAGCCAGATACCAGGCTCTGGCTGAGTTCAAGGTCCTCTTGTAACCCAGAGGCCAAAATGAGCCAAGCTATAAAGTCGCTTCTGCCCACCACTCTCGCTCTATCGTCATGCACAATCTTAAAAACAAAGCATTAACATTTGAAGTAAAAAGGAGACACAAATAGATACCAATTTAGTGGCTGGTTTGTACAAAGTGATCCAGAATACCTGGGATTATTCCTGGGCTCTCCATTTAACCAAACTGTGTGATCTTAGGCAAATGTTTTGGTTCACCAATCCCCCTTTTTCTTCATTACCTCTCAATGAACTGTTAATCTGTTGGCTTGACCACCTCTATTGCATTGTATACCGAAGTAAGTTTTTTAAAAGTGCTTTAATCAAGACTTGTATGTGTTGTTCCTGTCTTCCAGATTGCTCTTTACTTTACCCTTTGTGCCTTTCCTACAGACTTCATTTAAGTTTCCTTCCTGTTGTCTTTTTGTGTGCATGAATTTCCATGTTTTCTCTTCAAAGCCAATAGGGCTGGATTTATTGACACATGCAATACATACATGCACAAATGCTGTTTCTTGTGTTTATACATTAAAAATAGACCTATTTGTTTTGTTATCAGTGCAGTTAAGACAAGAAGAAGACTTAGCAATCCACTTGATTCGTTTTGGCTGACCATTGTTCAGCCATCGCTGCTTAAGCAATTGCATCAATGAACTCTGCTCTCTAAACTCCTAGACGTTTTAGTTGTGTTGCAGTTTATGAAGCCACTCTAGGGACATGCTTTCTAGCCCATGTACAGATAAAGCCTTGCTAGACGCTGAACCACACCAATCAGTAAAAGTAAATACTGCTCGCTTTATAGCCTTTTCATTGCCCAGAGCAGCCATCATAATTCATTCTGATTCTGTGAAATAGAGTAACGGCCAAGGCTGCTCATGCAAATTTGAAAAGGCGGTAGAGTAAAAGATAGACAGTAAATAGTGCATTCCTTAGTAAAGTTGAGCCTAGTTAACTCTTCTGTCTCACATTTAAGAAATGGAATAACAATACCTCCTGACTAAAACCTTTACTGTAACGATTCTAGACAGGATGATCTTGGTTTGTCGTTCTTAATTATGAGATGAGTCACGAGGTGCCCCGCCAGAAACTCAGTACATTTGGAAAGTATTCTGCAGCAGTAAGGTGAAGGCCTCGCATCTGCCGAACTAAACAACACTTCGTTTTAATTTAAAAAAAGACAGGTCGTATGTGAACTCGTCATATAATTTTGTCTGCCAGATTGTTAAAAAAACATGAAGTCTACCTGCTCAGAGTCTCAGCAGGCCGGTTTTATTTTTTTCATGCCTATTTTTTGCTTACTGCTTCCATAATTCTTTCGTGACCCCCAAGGCTGGTACCTTGTAAACTTGTACTTACGGCTGCCGGTGGCCCGCTATAAAAAAGGCAGACCATTTTAAAAGGTGGGTCTCTCAAACGTTGCAAGCCCACAAAGTCATGTTCAGTCGATGAGATGGCAGCAGGAGGAGGACATATGCACTACTCTCTGGTCTTTTTCGCTACCTCGTGCGCAACTGTGTGGGGAATAGAGGAGGCATACTTGCGTCTCCTCCTCCTGCTCCTGAGCCAATCCAGATGCAGCTCCCTAGCTGGGAGCAGCGCCAGGACTGGCTCGGTCAGGCAAACCCAGCGCTACTTAGGAGACCGTTGAGCTCTGTCTGTGACCCCCGGGCTCACTAACATTGCGCAGGTAGGGAGAGACATCAAGTGCGCATGTCGGGCTGGACACAGAACGGCACCTGTCCAACCTGACATGCGCACTTCAAGACTGCTCCCCTGTTCAATCTGCAGACTGCAGTCCATGAAGCCCTGCCCCCAACCTCACTGAAGGACTCTCGGCTGTGGCTGAAAAGGAGCGCAGAGATGAGACAGGCAAAACATTTTTTTTTAAATTCATAACCCTGAATGTGACAATTAATACAGGGGCAGCAGATACGGGGGCAAAGCCCCTTTGCCCCTTTAAAGCAGCCGCCCCTGTGCAGCTTGCTTAAATGGACTTGGATTGGTGAGTTCCCTTGTGGAGGAACTGAATCTAAAGTGTGGAGTGCTGCCCACTTCCTCATGGGTAGGATTGAGCCAAGGATATGCTGAAGCTCTTTTTGACTACCCTGCTGCTGCCTTTGTCTGGGCTGGATGCTCCTAACCTGCTCCTAAGAGGCCTGTACCTACAGAGCGGCTGAGGTAGACACCCACACTATACGCTTCACCAAGAAATTAAGGCAGACTATGGGGAATTCAACCTCTTCAGACACTGATGTTTCTGAATATCTGCTTAGTTCCTCATTCATCGCACCAGTAACAGAGAGAGGCCACCCGAGAAATTAACCCTGCATGTGTAGCTGAGATGGTGGTGACTGAGCCTTGCAAACCCACTCTTATGTTCTTCCATTTCTACTTGTGCTCTTGAACCTGTCAAGGTCAGCATTACAGCAGCCTGTTTGCTTGCCAGATCCAAGGAACTTTGTGGTGTGGTCCAACCTCCGTGTGCTTTTGGACAATGGCCTGAGAGAGAGACGAAACGCTGATGTCGGTATAGCTCCTTGGGACCCCCACATATGTGTACGGTTTCCGAGACACTGTCCCCTTGTCTTGCAGATAACAATGATCAGAATCGTTTGTGAAGATTATTAAAATAAATTAACCCCTTCGCTGCTAGGCATTTTCCCCCCCTGTGCTAAGCCTTTTTTTGGCTATTTGGGGTAGTGCGCGCTTAGGCCCCTGTAACCTTTTGACCACATAAGGTATCCACGCCAAATTTGCGTCCTTTTCTTCCAACATCATGGGGATTCTAAAGGTACCCAGGGTTTGTGGATTCCCCTGGAAGGGTCCCAGAAATTAGCCAAAATACAGCTAAATGTTGTTTTTTTTTGGAAAAATTGGAAAAACGGGCTGCAAATGAATGCGTCTGGGTTTTATCCTGCAAATGTTATCAAAAAAGGGTTTGTGGGGCTGAAATCACCATTTTCCCAGCTTTTAGGGAATGACAGACTTTTGTCAGAAAACCAACATTTTTTACACAGTTTTGGCATTTTTCTGGGACACAGCCTATTTTTGCTATTTTTTGTGCTTTCAACCTCCTTCCAGTTAATGGTAGAAATGGGTGTGAAAGCAATAATGGATCCTGGAAAGCTATACATTTTTAAAAAGTAGACAAAAGTCTGAATTCAGCAAGGGGTCATTTGTGTAGATCCATCAAGGTTTCTTTATAGAAACTAACAGTTAAATATAGGAAAAACTGAAAATTAGTTGAAAGAAAACAGCCTTTTGTGTCAACGTTTTCACCTGTAACTTCTTGTAATTATGACAGCTCTTTGAAAGCAATATACCGTTACATCCGCTGGACCTTCCTGGTTGTGGGGATATATAGGACTTGTAGGTTCACCAACAACCAGACGAACCCAGAGTCAAAAACTGAGTAGCAATTTGCAACGGCTTTTTATTATGTACCGGGTATATAGCAATTATTGTGGGAAAATGTATACATGGAAAAATCGGTATGAAAGACACCTATGTATTTCTGAAATGGGAACAAATTATAGAGTTTAGAAACAGTACATATTTGCACATTTTCAGAAGTTGGGAATACTCATACTAGCATGAGAATTATTGGTCATTTTTCAAAATGACTTCTTTTTTACACAATGTCTTTCATTTGGAAGGCAGAAATGCATCAAAAATCAATAGGTAATAACAGTTGCTTTACAAATCTGAATTACGCTAAGTCTCCCGATAAAAATGGTACCTCACTTGTGTGGGTAGGCATAGTGCCCACGACAGGAAATGGCTCAAAACCCAACGTGAACACACCACATTTTCACAATGAAAATTTACCCTTTTTTTGCGAAGTGTCTAGCTGTAGTTTTTGAACACTAGCTCTGCCGGCACCTAGGGAAACCTAGCAAACCTATACATTTTTGAAAACTAGACACCAAGGGGAATCCAGGATGGGGTGACTGGACTGCCTCCCACCATGTTCTGTTACCCAGAATCCCTCGCAAACCTAATAAATTGTCAAAAAAAACACATTTTCCCCACATTTCTGTGGTGGAAAGTTCTGGAATCTGCGTGGATCCAC
Source organism: Calotriton arnoldi (assembly GCA_963921515.1). Lineage (NCBI taxonomy): Eukaryota > Metazoa > Chordata > Amphibia > Caudata > Salamandridae > Calotriton > Calotriton arnoldi. Next base: position 1,482,389 of record CAWUFW010001695.1, on the reverse strand, counting down.
AAATTTCCACCCACCCCGCGTTCCCCAAAGTCTTACGAGAAAAATGGTACCTCACTTGTGTGGGTCGGCCTAGTGCCCGCGACAGGACACGGCGCAAAACGCACAGTGGTCACACCTCAATTTCGCAGTGAAAAATGACCCTTTTTTGGCAAAGTGCCTAGCTGTAGTTTGCGAACCCTAGCTCTGCCGGCACCTAGGGAAACCTACCAAACATACACATTTCTGAAAAGTAGACACCAGGGGGCTTCCAGGGAGGTATGGCTTGCGTGGATACCCCAACGTTTCCTTACCCAGAATCCCCTGCAAATCTCAATTTTAGCTGAAAAAAATCACATTTTTCACACATTTTTGTGTGTGGAAAGTGTGGCATCTGCGTGGCTCACACAAATTTCCTACCACCCAGCGTTCCCCAAAGTCTCCCGATAAAAATGGTGCCTCACTTGTGTGGGAGGCCTAGTACCCGCGACAGGCAAGGGCCCAAAACGTAACGTGAGTCGACAACTAAATTGCCTATCTCAAAAACCACCTGGTTTGCAAAGTGTCACCTGTGGTTTTCGGCCCGTAGCTCGGCGGCCATCTAGGGAAACCTACCAAACCTACACATTTCTGAAAACGAGACACCCGGGGGCTTCCAGGAGGTATTGCTTGCGTGGATCCCCCAACGTTTCCTTACCCAGAATCCCTTGCAAACCTCAATTTTAGCTGAAATAATCACTTTTTTCAGACATTTTTGTGTGGGAAAGTGCAGCATCACCGGGCTCACACAAATTTCCTACCACCCAGCGTTCCCCCAGGTCTCCCGATAAAAATGGTGCCTCACTTGTGTGGGAGGCCCAAGTACCCGCGACAGGCAAGGGCCCAAAACGTAGTGAGGCGACATCAAAATTGCCTATCTCAAAACCACCTGGTTTGCAAGGGAGTCACCTGGGTTTTCGGCCCCGTGCTCGGCGTCCATCTAGGAAACCTACCAAACCCACACATTTCTGAAAACTAGACACCCGGGGGCTTCCAAGGAGGTATGGCTTGCGTGGATCCCCCAACGTTTCCTTACCCAGAATCCCTTGCAAACCTCAATTTTAGCTGAAGAAATCACTTTTTCCAGACATTTTTGTGTGGGAAAGTGTGGCATCACCGGGCTCACACAAATTTCCTACCACCCAGCGTTCCCCCAGGTCTCCCGATAAAAATGGTGCCTCACTTGTGTGGGAGGCCCAAGTACCAGCGACAGGCAAGGGCCCAAAACGTAGTGAGGCGACATCAAAATTGCCTATCTCAAAACCACCTGGTTTTGCAAGGGGAGTCACCTGGGTTTTTGGCCTCGTGCTCGGCGGACATCTAGCGAAACCTACCAAACCCACACATTTCTGAAAACTAGACACCAGGGGCTTCCAAGGAGGTATGTCTTGCGTGGATCCCCCAACGTTTCCTTACCCAGAATCCCTTGCAAACCTCAATTTTAGCTGAAATAATCACTTTTTCAGACATTTTTGTGTGGGAAAGTGTGGCATCACCGGGCTCACACAAATTTCCTACCACCCAGCGTTCCCCAGGTCTCCCGATAAAAATGGTGCCTCACTTGTGTGGGAGGCCCAAGTAACACGCAACAGACAAGGGCCCAAAACATTTTTTGATAGGCAATGTTGATGTTGCCTCAAAAAGTTTTGTGTCCTTGCATGTCGTGGGTACTTGGGCCTCCCATACAAGTGAGGCACCATTTTTATCGGGAGACCTGGGGGAACGCTGGGTGGTAGGAAATTTGTGTGAGCCCGTGATGCCACACTTTCCCACACAAAATGTCTGAAAAAAGTGATTATTTCAGCTAAAATTGAGGTTTGCAAGGGATTCTGGGTAAGGAAACGTTGGGGGATCCACGCAAGCCATACCTCCTTGGAAGCCCCGAGTGTCTAGTTTTCAGAAATGTGTGGGTTGGTAGGTTTCCTAGATGGCCGCCGAGCACGGGCCAAAACCCAGGTGACCCCCTTGCAAAACCAGGTGGTTTTGAGATAGGCAATTTTGATGTCGCCTCACTACGTTTTGGGCCCTTGCCTGTCGCGGTACTTGGGCCTCCCACACAAGTGAGGCACCATTTTTATCGGGAGACCTGGGGAGCGCTGAGTGGTAGGAAATTTGTGTGAGCCCGATGATGCCACACTTTCCCACACAAAAATGTCTGAAAAAAGTGATTTTTCAGCTAAAATTGAGGTTTGCAAGGGATTCTGGGTAAGGAAACGTTAGGGGATCCACGCAAGCCATACCTCCTTGGAAGCCCTCGGGTGTCTAGTTTTCAGAAATGTGTGGGTTTGGTAGGTTTCCCTAGATGGCCGCCGAGCACGGGGCCAAAACCCAGGTGAGCTCCCTTGCAAAACCAGGTGGTTTTGAGATAGGCAATTTTGATGTACGCCTCACTACGTTTTGGGCCCTTGCCTGTCGCGAGTACTTGGGCCTCCCACACAAGTGAGGCACCATTTTTATCGGGAGACCTGGGGAAACGCTGGGTGGTAGGAAATTTGTGTGAGCACGGTGATGCCACACTTTCCCACACAAAAATGTCTGAAAAAAGTGATTTTTTCAGCTAAAATTGAGGTTTGCAAGGGATTCTGGGTAAGGAAACGTTTGAGGGATCCACGCAAGCCATACCTCCTTGGAAGCCCCGGTGTCTAGTTTTCAGAAATGTGTGGGTTTGGTAGGTTTCCTAGATGGCCGCCGAGCACTGGCCAAAAACCCAGGTGACCCCCTTGCAAAACCAGGTGGTTTTGAGATAGGCAATTTTGATGTCGCCTCACTACGTTTTGGGCCCTTGCCTGTCGCGGGTACTTGGGCCTCCCACACAAGTGAGGCACCATTTTTATCGGGAGACCTGGAGGAACGCTGGGTGGTAGGAAATTTGTGTGAGCCCGGTGATGCCACACTTTCCCACACAAAAATGTCTGAAAAAAGTGATTTCTTCAGCTAAAATTGAGGTTTGCAAGGGATTCTGGGTAAGGAAACGTTGGGGGCTCCACGCAAGCCATACCTCCCTGGAAGCCCTTGGGTGTCTACTTTGCAGAAATGTGTGGGTTTGGTAGGTTTCCCTAGATGGCCGCCGAGCACGGGACCAAAAACCCAGGTGAACCCCCTTGCAAAACCAAATCGTTTTTACATAATTATGTGTTTATTTCTGCAGCGTGAGAATTTTAAGCACAAAATTGCAAGGAAAATGTGACAGACATTTTTAAGTTTGCAGGACATTGTGGATAAAATAACTTGTTGGAATTCACAAGAGAGACATCACCATGTACTCCCATGGGTTAACGATAATATCTACAGGTGGTAGGTTATTCTTAGATGGAATGTACACCTTGGCAGAGAGACTAAAAAGACAAAGATTCCTGCACAGCCATCTATTCCTCAAACACACACACATACTGGTTGGATTTGGCACGAGGGCGAGTGATGGTTCAGTATATAAAATTTTATTAACAAGAGATTTCACAAAAATGAAATGCACTGTCAATAATTAAATGCACAAAAAACTGAACCAGTGACTCGCAGCTCGTGAGCTGTAAAGCCACGGCAAGGCACCAACCATTTTACAGGCCATTCACACACCTTTCATACGTGATACACACAAGACCATTCACACCACCAGGCACAAAACCAACACATCACAACATTCGCAAAAAGGGACTAGGTACACCCTGCTTCAGAAAGACAAAAAAGACAAATATTACTGCACAGCCATCTAATCCTCAAGCACACACACATACTGGTTGGATTTGGCACGAGGGTGAGTGATGGTTCAGTATATACAATTGTATTAGCAAGTGATTTCTCAAAAATGAAATGCACTGTTAATAATTGAAAGGACGAGAAACTGAACCATTGACTCACAGCTCGTGAGCTGTAAAGCCACGACAAGGCACCAACCTCTTTACAGGCCATTCATACACCTTTCATACGTGTGACACATACAAAACATTCACACCACCAGCCGCGGGCCCATCACATTACAACACTCACACCAGCAGACAGCGCCATTCAAGGGCCCATCACTTTCACACGCCCACATTCCTGACACAGCAACTACACAAACTGATGGATTGCGTGGAGTGGCGCTCAGCTAGCAGTGTGTGTAGTGACCAGCAGCAAGTCACTACTCACACACCGCCAGCCGAGCGCCAGTCCATGCACACCGCCAGCCAAGCACCAGCCCACGCACAACACCAGCCAAGCGCCAATCCACGCACACCGCCAGCCAAGCGCCAATCCACGCACACCGCCAGCCAAGCACCAGTCAACGCACACCGCCAGCCAAGCTCCAGTGCATGCACAACACCAGCCAAGCGCCAATCCACGCACACCGCCAGCCAAGCACCAGTCAATGCACACCGCCAGCCAAGCGCCAGTCCACGCACACCGCCAGCCAATCGCCAGTTCACGCACACCGCCAGCCAAGCGCCAGTTCACGCACACCGCCAGCCAAGCGCCAGTCCACGCACACCGCCAGCCAAGCGCCAGTCCACGCACACCGCCAGCCAAGCGCCAGTCCACACACACCGCCATCACATTTAGGATTTTTTATACAAAAAAACACAAACAAATTGCAAATAGATACAAATCTACTAACACAAAATCTGAAACTAAATACATTGCACTAATGCCAACCTTGAAACAGAATACACATTTTTAAACAATACAGACCAGGCAGTTCACTTTACCACTCATGGATGCTCCCAAAAATTCTTTTGCGTGTGGTACGCTCTAAAACAAGCAGGCACACACAGCCCAGGGTTAGGACACCCGGGGCAGAAAAGACGACTCTCCTTCCGCAAACCTCTTCGCCAACAGACTCTACATCTCCTAGTGGGAAAGTCTTTTGAAGATGTGGGAGGAATGTAATCAGGAAAGTGGCGATCTTTCAATCGAACACATCCTCCACCACTCCAAATCTAGGAACACTTGCCTGTTCCACAAGAACAAGGCGAGCTATCACAGAGTGCTGAAACTGAAGAAATGTCAACTTTGACGCAGGAGAACACTCCTTGAACACAATAAAACCATTGAAAGTTGCTAAGTTGAAGAAATGGATGGCCAACTTCTTATACCAAACATAAGCCTTCCGAATAGCAGTGTAAGGTTCCAACTTCTGATCTACTCTGTCAACACCACCCATGTGCTTATTGTAGTCTAGAATGCACACAGGTTTGCGCACTTCAGCAACCTGACCCCAAACAGGCACAGGTGAAGTACTCTCATCATAGATGGTAGTCAGCATGTACACATCCCTCCTGTCCACAAATTTCACAGCTAGTAGTTCATCACTACGCAAGGAACTGCACTGACCCCTCTGAAGTTTTTTGCAAACAAGCTCTTTCGGATAACCTTTGCGGTTAGAGCGGATTGTGCCACATGCAAAAGTGTCCACTTTAAACAATTCCTTAAATAATTGCACAGCAGTGTAGAAGTTATCAAGGTACAAATGGTGGCCTCTGTTAAACAGTCTTCTAGCATGATCCCACACAATTTTCTCTGAAACTCCAAAAGTGGACGGACAACCTGGGGGGTCAATAGTGGAATCTCTACCAGTTTACACACGAAAATTAAAAACATATCCTGTCCTACTCTCAGCCAACATATTCAGCTTAATTCCATAGCGTGCCCTCTTGCTAGGGATGTACTGCCTAAAAACCAAACGACCCTTGAACAAGACCAAAGACTCATCAATAGATATTTCTTTCCCTGGAGTATAGATCTCTGAAAATCGATCTACAAAGTGATCAAGAACAGGCCGAATCTTAAAAAGACGGTCACAGTCAGGGTGAATACGTGGCAACGCCAAAGAATTATCAACAAAATGCAGCATACGTAGCAAAAGTAAATACCGATCACGAGTCATAACTGCAGGAAATATGGCTGTTGCCATCAAGGGGCTGGTAGACCAATATGAAGCCAGGGTCGGCTTCCTTATCAAACCCATCAATAAAGTCAAACCCAAAAACTTCTTAATCTCTTCCAGATTTGTGGGAGTCCACCGGTTAGCTCTAGAGTAGGGTCAAAGTTTGTCACTGTTGTCCCTCAAAAACTGTTCAGCATACAAATTAGTCTGCTCAACAATCTCACCCAAAAATACATCATTCATAAACAACTGAAAAAACTGTATAGGCAAATAATGTTCACAATCCACTCTACACCCTGCATCACCGCTAAAGGCAGGCAACACCGGCTGCACCATGTTTGGATCAACCCAGAGTCCAGCACTTCCAGTAGGAAGCCTAGCAGCCTCAGGCTGCAATCCAGATGCCTCTTGCACCATCGGCACAGCAGTATCCTCCTCTAAAACAGGCACTTCATCCGCACTGAGAGTAGCTTCATCCACACCGAGAGTAGCTTCATCCGCACTGAGAGTACCTTCATCATCCGATGATGCCATGTGGAGAGAAAACTCACTGCCAGAATCATCCCCTCCCTCCTCTCCCTCAGACGCACTGTCAGTCTCATAATCCGGCTCAGAGGAAGATTCAAGAAGCATACCAACCACCTGCTGAGCAGTCATTCTACGGCTAGCCATAATGATTACTAATAAAGGTAACTTGTCAAACAAGTCAACAACAACAAACACTTTGTAAAATAAGTAATAAACAAAATGCACCTTTATCAGAAATACCTATACACTCCAAAACGATACCACTCACTTGCCAGAAGCGGCTAAACTCACCACCACCTACTCTGCACAGACACAGTATGGATCAACAATATCCCACTAAAAAAGAAAGAGAAAAGAAAATTACACATAAGACAATGCAAAACACATCGCAAAGATTTTCATGCTCAAAACACTAACTGAATATGCTGCCATTATGACACCACTTACAAAAAAATTCAATCATACATTACAATATTACTCATTTGGAGTAAATACAACAAAAATGTTTTTCTTACCAAAAAAGTGCAACTACGCAAAACTGCAGAACAACCACTGTCAAAACCGCAAACAGGAATCAAAAGCTTTACACTAGATTAAAAAGGAGAAAAAAACATTACAATCACATATGCAAATAATGCACCAGTCCACACACAGTCCACCAGCCAAGCTAAGGGGTAGGTGGGCCTAAGAGTATAAATTAAATATTCACCCCCGTAAAAGGGAGCAACCCTTGACCTTGAGGCCACCCCCAAAACAAAAATTAAAAAACCTCTGGTGTCTAGTGGCTTCTGCCCAGATGGGCCTAAAAACATACTGCTACTCTGCCACCCAAAGAGGGCAGAAATGGCCACAATCATCCTCCCATAAAGGGGAGTGATCCATGTCCAAGGGGCCGCTCCCCAACATAAAAAAAAACCGTGGTGGCCTAGTGGCCCTACAAAAAAAAAAAAAAAAACATGCGATCTGCCCCTCAGGGTGATACCAAAGGGGATGATGGACGGAGCGCTTGAGCAAGTCTAACACTCACCCCCAGTCAACTGATCTGGGTTTAATCCATCATCATTCTTTAGCTCACTCCACCAGCCCAGTTCAGACATGGCCATATGCAAATCAGTCTGACCCTGTGCGCTTTGATCGCCCTAAGTTGGCAGGGTATGCCCAGACGTGGGTCCCTTGCTCACTTTGCCACTCGACTCAAGCTAGCCTGGCTGATGACGGCTGATTAGCCAGAAACCGGTCCCAGGATGGTTGTTTCCGGGCCAGGGAAGACATGGCTTGGCAGTTCGGGCTGGACTGTTCCCATGAGGCACAGGGTCAGACTGATTTGCATATGGCCATGTCTGAACTGGGCTGGTGGAGTGAGCTAAAGCATGATGATGGATTAAACCCAGATCAGTTGACTGGGGGTGAGTGTACATTTATTCTATTGGCCCAGTGGGCCAATTTTATTTAAGAACATTTAAATCTGCCCCCCCCCCCCCCAGGGGGCAGACAAAGCTAAAATGTATGCCCCCAAAAGGGGAGCGACCCTTGCCTAAGGGGCCGCTCCCCTAAACAAAACCTAACATTATGGGCATACTAAAATGGCCCCCAAAGGGGAGTGACCCTTACCCAAGGGGCCACTCCCCACTACATTTATTCCATTGGCCAGGTGGGCCGATTTTATTTAAAAAAAATTAATTCTGCCCCCCCAGGGGGCCGACAAAGCCAAAATGTATGCCCCCAAAAGGGGAGTGACCCTTGCCCAAGGGGCCACTCTCCACTACATTTACTCTATTGGCCCAGTGGGCCGAATACATTTTTTAAAAATTTTAATCTGCCCCCCCCAGGGGGCAGACAAAGCTAAAATGTATGCCCCCAAAAGGGGAGCGACCCTTGCCTAAGGGGCCGCTCCCCCAAACAAAACCTAACATCATGGGCATACTAAAATGGCCCCCAAAGGGGAGTGACCCTTACCCAAGGGGCCACTCCCCACTACATTTATTCCATTGGCCCGATTTTATTTTAAAAAAATTAAATCTGCCCCCCCCCAGGGGGCAGACAAAGCCAAAATGTATGCCCCCAAAAGGGGAGTGACCCTTGCCCAAGGGGCCACTCCCCACTACATTTACTCCAGTGGGCCGAATACATTTTTAAAAATGTAAATCTGCCCCCCCCCAGGGGGGCAGACAAGGCCAAAATGTATGCCCCCAACAGGGGAGCGACCCTTGCCTAAGGGGCCGCTCCCCCAAACAAAACCTAACATCATGGGCATACTAAAAGGCCCCCAAAGGGGAGTGACCCTTGCCCAAGGGGCCACTCCCCAGTGCATTTATTACATTGGCCCAGTGGGCCGATTTTTTAATATAAAATAATATTCTGCCCCCCCCAGGGGGGCAGACAAAGCCTAGAGTGATGCCCCCAAAAAGGGGAGCGACCCTTGCCTAAGGGGCCTCTCCCCCAACCAACAAAACACTGGCAAATGTAAAATGCGCTAGTGGGCATTCCTGCTGCACGATCGTGCAGCAGGAATGCACAAAAGAGGCATCGAGGGAAAGAAAACCCTTTCCTTTCCCCCGATGCCTCTTTAGTTTAAATCCCCCCTCCCCAGCCCCAAAACTTACCTGCTTGTTCCCCGACGCGCTGGAAGCAAATGGCTTCCTGCGCGTCAGGGAACAAAGGGAAACCTCCAATGACGTCAGCGCGCCTCGCGCGCTGACGTCATTGATGACGCGGAGGGGGGTGGCGGGGGGAGGCAGGGGAAGGTCTTCCCCTGCCTGCCCCGGGACAAACACTGGGATCGACCGCCCACGGGGGGAGCACCAGTGCTTCCCCCGTGGGTGGGTGTCATGACGAGCTGGACTCGTCATGAGCACACGGCGACTGTGTGCCATGACGAGTCCAGCTCGTCATGAGCACACAAGGGGTTAAGCGATACAAAGTAGCGTGCTTTGGAGGGAAGGTTTCATGATTCTCCGTTTTGGGTAACTATGCATGTATCGACTTCAAGCAGAATAGTCCTTTGGGAACCACGAATACTATTTCTGTATGGCAGTTCATTGCTGCTTTCTCTTTATTAGGCCTTGAGCCAACCATGTTATTGGTCCCACTTGGGGGATGGGTTCTAATATGATTTAGTGGCAAGTTATGGATGCCTAGAGATGGAAAATATGTGATAGCAAGTCATAACTCTTTGCCTTTTGTGTGTTACCCGTCCACTCCCAAGATACTGTGATGTTAATGGAATTTTTTTTAAATACTTTTCATTATTGTGAATCTGATTATTAAAAACTACAATTACAGTAAATGTGATCATAAAAATTGATAATTTAAATAGTAATTATTATTACATTAAATACGCCAAGTAAAATTTATACATGTTTTAATTAATTTCTTTTTCCAGAGCTGGTGTTGAACAATCGTGAAGCATCATGAAGACTTAAACAAGCACATCCTGTCCCTCTAAACCCCAGTGTATAATTCATTTATGGTCAAATGTCCAACATGGAGTTACGCTGACAAGCCCACAGGACTACTCATCATGGAAAACTTTGTTAGAGGCAGCTCAAGAAAGGAATCGCATTCCACTGTTAGACATTGTGAGAAATGTGGGAAGCAACACTGTTCCCCAAGTATTTTACCACAGGAAGTGCAGGAGCCTGTTTACTATGAAGAGAGATTTACAGACTATTAAGCGAAAAGCTGAAGCAAGTGTCAGTGATGATGCTGGAATGAGTACACGAGTAAACGCTTAAACAGAAGAACATTATTTAAGTCAAACGTGTATGCTGAAGAATGTATATCTGGTGGAAAGATAAAATGCTACAAAGGAACATCAACGTGTGAGAAATTAATCAAGGCCACGGAGCTTAGAGTTGACAAAAGGCTTCGAGAGTGTACCACAATTAATTTTGAATCAAAGATCTTAGCAATTTGTAGTAGGGACATAGTGGCTGCAGAAGGCCATTATGATGCATCTTGTTATAGGAACTATACAAGGGTTAAAGCGAAGGAAGAAGTTCATGCATCTAGCATTCATTCCGATGATCACTACAAAAATATGAGAGATGAAGCATATGATGAACTATTTCAATACATTAGAACTGTGATTATTCCTAACAAAGAGGTAATACGTGTGACGACTCTCACTGAAAGGCTTGAAACCCTCATGACAGACAACGGAATACAGGGAATAGATTAATCAACCAAGAAGCATATTAGAAGAAAATTAGACTCGGCGTTCGGTGACAGCTTCCACATATTCCCAGACAATCAAGGAAAATTATTGGCCCAACCTGATAGTGTCATGCTACAGTACATTGTAAGAGAAAACCAGAGTTTGAAAAGAGAATTATCAGTTTTAAAGGTTAAGGCAGCAGACATGAGCACGATCATTGATCAAACATCATCACACATAAGAACAATTAAAACAAACTTGATATCAGTACCATGGCCCTATCATCCATCAGACGTTGATAAAGATTAATTTACAGTGCCTGATTACCTTAAATGGTTCCTATTATGACTTTTGACTGGAGATCCAGAAAACATAAAGCCATCCAAAAGGGTTGTCTTATTATGCATTCATTTAGCCAGGACATGATATATGCAGTGATAAATGGCCAGCAGAAACTCCCCCCCCCCCCAAGCGGGAGGAGTCAGCGTTTGGGCATAAGACGTTCACAGTTTCACTAAGACGCTCCGGGTGTCTCCTGTTTCCTGTTGGGAGTTAGACCAGACCTTGGCATCCACGTCTGGAAAAAAACACATTCCGTTTGAAATTCTTTTCCTTTCTTCACAGCATCGGTGAGAGGCCGTTGCCTCTCACAAAGGATATTTTTCTTTGGGAAATTACGAGCACGTTCGCTGACCCGGCCCCCAGAGAGCTTCACCCCTGCGCCTTCTAGCAAGGAATAGCTGCAGCAGCCTTCGTGCTGCTAATTGATATATTTAAATTACGTGAGGAGCGCGGGGGTTTCTACGCGGCGAGGAGAGAGGAAGAGGTCAGAGCAGCGGGAGTGATTAACTGCAGGACATTGCCCTCGAATCCACCGGCCAGAGAGTGATAGTGGGACAGGACTCAAGGTCCCAGGCTACCCTGCGGCCGGAATCGCCATCAACGCCCGCAGCACGCAGTACGCAGCGCCCGGAGGCGCTTTAAATCAGCAGCAGGGCTCCCGTGGCGCGGGAAGCCCTGCAGGACATTGCCCTCGTATCCACCGGCCAGAGAGTGATAGTGGGACAGGACTCAAGGTCCCAGGCTACCCTGCGGCCGGAATCGCCATCAACGCACGCAGCGCCCGGAGGCGCTTTAAATCAGCAGCAGGGCTCGCGCGGGACGCGCGCGGGCGGGCCCGTCTGCGCCCGGAGGAGGCTGGGCTGGGCCGGGCCACATTATTGACATTTGAACTGTAAGCCTTGTTTATATTATTTGGGAGGCGTACTGAGATTGCATACTCGTGTTCTATTGTATCTTTGTATTTTGACGGCCCAGGGTTGGGGACCAACGAAAATGAGCAAGCGGAAGATGGGGGGTGGGGTAGTAGGTACCCTAGATGCTTTTCTTAGTAGGGCCGAATCCGCATTGATGCATGAGATTCAATTAACGGAGCGTAGACTATCACTCGAACCCCCTTTTTTATTAAGTAATCATAGCCGCCCTGTACAATTGTTGCAGCAACCACCTGATTGCTTAACAGTTCCAGCTCTGTCTGGTAGTCAGACTAGTGTGACAAATCATGGCCCAGCACAAGTAATCATACCCACCCCACAAGTTGAAGATTGCCGATTAAATGCTTCTATGGTTACCACGAGGTGTAAGAAATCCAATGGGGATATGGGTGGTGAACCTCCTATAAAAAAAAGGAAAGGTCGTGTACCGGCAAAATCTAACCTAGTTCCCCCCAGAACCGCAAAACGGAAGGTGCCCACGACTGGTAAATCAATTGTACATCCGATTATGGCAACACCAACTGATAGCTCTGCCGATTCTATTAGTAGTTCAGCCTATTTGTCCCCCCCATTCCCCCCGTTCAACATGGATGAATTATGCTCGCTGATAGAAGCTCGAATCACAGTTTTGATTGACCCGGTGTTTAAAATGTTGAGCTCGGTGGTGAACAGACTTAAGAAGATTGAAGAGGGAATTTATGGCACAGCATCAATTACACCAAGCAATTCAAACCCTACTTACCTATCAAAGGTTGGTGGGATAGCTTCCCACCAGGCAGGGGTAACTGACATAGTGCAAAAGGGAATTCCGGCAAAAGAGAGTAATTTTCCGCTCCACACTGTATCAGCTGCCAACTCTGAGCCCCTAGGTATTCCTAATCGCTTAGAAAAGGGTACACTCATGATAAAGGAGACGAGGCATGGGGAGAGGGGCTCTAGGAGTGGGGCAGTAGGGCCATCAGAGGTCAGTGATCTGAACCAACATATGTCCCTCCATCTTCCACCGGAGGCAACTCCATACACAGTGGTTCTTGCAAATGTCCCGAGGCTTCCAATTGATGCCCGGGAACACTGGTCGTCGCTAAAGAACAAGGCCTTACATCTGTTGGGTAATAGGACGGGGATTAAAGATCACTTATTTTCCGAGTTTAAAATGGTACGTAGGACATTCTGGGTTGGACAGTCACGTACGTTGTTCCAAGGTGACTGTGTGGTCCTTAGTTTTAGATCACCAACTTTGGTACAGCACATATTGGAAACGGCTGGGCATTGTTTTACCAAGATGGATGATATAAAAATCCTCCCATTGGGGTTTTTTTATAAACCACAGAGTACGCATAGGCCTAGTGAGTGGTGGGGATCTGCATGGCCACACACCGGACAAGATTACACAGTACCTATATGTAACCGTTTTGACATCTTTTCTTTGGAGGATGTTGATTGACTGGGATCATTTTGTATAACTGCCACGATTTCCGAATTTAAGGAAGCTGCCGAGGATGCTAAGGTGTGCAGTCCTATTAGTAAAGAGATGGTAGGCTCAACCGCGCCGGAAACAAGCCCTAGTGACATGGCAAATTCAACCTTAAAAAAAGGAGCTACATGCCACCCTCGACCAAACAGTATTCTTAGCTGTGGTTCTTTAGTACAGGGACAAGTAACCGATCAAGAGGCATCCATTGTTCATAATAATCTGGGCAGGGAGAATCACACAACCGACATGACCATAGTGTCATGGAATATTGCTGGGTTATCTTGTAAAACGGCGTCTGATGACTGGTCCTCATATATCGACAGACATGATGTCTGGCTATTCCAGGAAACCTGGTCCCTGGAAAAAGTATATCACCCTGGTTTTTTTAATTTTTCAAAGGCCGCCATAGGGGGCCAGAGAGGAAGACCATCTGGGGGACTGACATGTTGGGTTAGACAGATGGATGGGATTTGGGTGGAAGAAGTACACATTGACAATCCAGATATTATGGCCATTCATGTTTGTTCATCTTTTGGTCCAGACCTTTGGATTTTCAATGTGTACGCAAGAGGACTGCCGGGTGGCAAGCGATCTAGCGTGGTCTCAGCCCTTGAAGGGTACTTGGAACATCTAGGGGGCTCTTGTAACACGATTATAGCAGGTGACTTTAATTGTTGTTTCGAGCCCTTGGACCATGAAGATGGGAATCTGTCCGTCGAAGAAGACGAACAATGGAATATCCCGAAGTTAGAACTGGGCCCTATAATGAAATGGACAGAGGCCGCATTACAACTGAAGGGTTTCTGTCTGGAAAGGGGAATGAGGGCAGTAAACGGGAGAACTAAATCAGATAGGCAGGGTGCAAATACTTTTGATAACGGGCTAAGAAGTAGCCGTATAGATTTTATATTTATTAAGGTAGAATACTGGTCAACCATTCTGGATATGGAGGTCCAGCAACGGACTGAAAGTGACCATAACCCATTGGTCCTAAAGTTGCAGGATGTGGGATTCTGTAAACAGAATATTGGGAAGGCTGAGCGTAGCGAGGTTGATGTAATATTAACTAATGATCTGAGGAGAGACAAATGGGGAAGGATCGAAAATAACGAGGAAGAACTGGCACAGATGAGGGATCTGGTTATTGGTTCAACTGCTAAAATTCACAACTGCGCTACACAGGAAGATATTAACCACATTATATTGCAGGTTCATGAAAACCTGTTTGATGACCTAAAAACATTTTTTGTTAGACGCAGTGCTCCTAAGAAGAAATGCACTGTGAAAGGTGGTTCGTGGTACGATAGCGCCTGCAGACAGGCCTATAAAAGTTTATCGAGGGCTATTAGGTCTAAAGATATGGGTAACATCAGAAAGGCTAGAGCATGGTACAAGAAAGTGCAGTTGCTAGCAAAAAGGAATGGGATGACAAACGATGGCAAGACCTGTTGATGGCATGTAAAGGAAGGAACATGACACAATTTTGGCAATTGGTTAAATGGGGCAGTGGAGAGATAAAGCAGGTACCAGCCAACCATGTAGCCCCTGAACAGTGGGTCGCCTATTTTGAGGCGCAGTTCCAGTCCTCTAATCGCAATGAGGAGATTCCCCTATGGCCACCACATAGGGATCTCCTGCGGTTTACTGATTTGGAGGTCGAGTCTGTGTTAAAGCAAATCCCGAGAGGTAGGGCCCCTGGTCCAGATTGTATACCAGCAGACCTGTTTGTAAGGGGAAAAGAATTTTGGGTACCTTATATTAAATTATTGGCGAATGCCGTAGCTAGTGGTGCTTTGGTTCCCGATACCTGGTTAGGCGCTGAAATCCTACCAATATATAAGAAGGGTGATCGGTCGCAACCAGGTAATTATCGACCTATCAGCCTGATAGACTCCATCCAGAAGATTGTAGCAAGACTAGTGCTGGGTAGGATCCAGGCATGGATGGTTGAAACAGATATTTTGACACCACTACAGGCGGGGTTCCGGCCGTGTACCAGCACACTTGATCAGGTTTTCAGGTTTGTGCTAATTTATTGGCAGGTGGTCATTATTGGTGGGGGCACAATCTACGCGGCCTTTGTGGACCTAAAGTCCGCATTTGACCTCGTACCCCGAGTGAAATTATGGAGAGCATTGGTGGAAATGGGGATGCCCCCGGAATTGATAGCAATTCTGGTGAAATTACACGACACAACATATGCCCAAGTCCGCTGGGGTAAGCCTGGGGATGTTACAGAGAGGTTCCCGGTTTCCAAGGGGGTGCGTCAGGGGTGTGTGTTGGCTCCCACCCTGTTTTTATTATTTATAAATAGGGTGGTCCAATACTATATCAATTACCCCACTGAAGCCCCTTCACTGGCAGGAATGAAAATCCCACTGCTCATGTTCGCGGACGACACCCTGATAATATCTAAGACCAGACAGGGCTTGCAGGCCACGTTGTCACGGTTTGAGGTGTTCTGTCATGATCATGAGCTGAGGGTCAACGTGGAAAAAACAAAGTTTATGGTGCTTCATAAATCTAAAGTTATTACTGGGAGAGTATATATGAACAATGTCCCCCTGGATCAGACAGATACATTTACCTACCTGGGCATAACATTGAGTAGGAAGATGAGTTGGAAACCTCAGGTAGAAATGCTGGCTTTAAAACATGCGCAATTAGCAGGCACATTGGTTAAAGAGCATAGGCTTTCCTACACCAAGCCCATTGCCCATGTATTGCAAATTTACAATTCAAAAATCAGTCCAGCAATACTCTACGGCGCCGAACTCTGGGGTTATGACAACTTAGCAGCATTGGTAATTGCGCAAATAGGTTTGTCAGGTCATTAGTTGGCCTCCCGCAATCCTCCCCCCTCATACCACTCTACTTTGATCTGGGTTGCCACACTGTTGTGGACGTTGCACGATATAGGCCGTTGGCATTCTGGAGAAGACTCTGGACTACTCCGGAGCTTTCTCAGTATGCCAATGCCTTATCGGATGTAAGGAGGCTGGGACGATCACATGAAATTTCCTGGTTGAATAACATGAAAAATTCGTTGTATGCTATGGGGATGAATACCCTATGGGATGATCCAGTCTCATCACCATTTCCCTCTAAAAAGATTTTTAAGAGAGCCTATTGGGATATGGTTAAAGCCAGGAAGTTTTCATCAATAACAAGGCCGACATTGACAAGGGAATACCTAGTAGTGAAGAATGAGATCGAACTGGAAGGTTACTGGGATCTTATTTCCAGCCCGTTCGATCGGAAATTATATCACCAATTTAGGGTGGGTTCACTCCCTATAAGAGCGTTTACTAGTGGATGGGCTCAACCATCTGAAGATAAATGTGTTTTCTGTACTGACCACATTGAGACCACAGCACATATTTTATTTGTCTGTCCAGGTTATAATTTGCCAAGGATCAAATGGATTAAACCTGTGTGTAAGAACTTGGGCATAAGAACAGCTAAGGAGGCCCTCAGGATTTTAAGGTTTGACTCAACGGCCTCAATTGTGGTCGCTGTGGCGAAGTTCTTGAGATGGGTGTGGGTAATCCGACCCAACGCACTAGGGCCTGATTAAAATACACAAGAAAAGAGTTTCTGGGTAAGGGTTTTATGGGTTTTTTTAGTCTGGTTTTAGTAATGTGTTCTTAAAATTGATGAATTATTTATTGTTTTTATAAATTGTTTTTATTGTTGATCTGGTTGATTTTCATGTTTATGAATGGCTCTACTAAAACTAGAAGCATGCCAAGAGATGGAATTCTCTTGTTAAATTTTGTGTTATTTGTCTTTTATGATTGAGAAATCGAAATAAAGACTATTTTGAATTGACAAATGGCCAGCAGAAACTCCCCCCCAAGCAAGCAATTGTTACTCTCATACGTCGTAAAAACACGGACAGGCAATGCTGAAATCATTCGCACTCTAAACAGACTTGGTCATGAGATTTCATACTCGCAACTGGAAGAAAATTATACCGCCTTGTGTCTTCAGAAAATTGCTGCTACCTTAAATGAGCATATTGTTCTTCCAGCTGACATTCAGCCTCATGTATTTGCTAACTTAGCATGGAATAACATTGATAGGCTGGAAGAGACTCTTACTGGTAAGGGGACAACTCATCAAGTCAACGGTATAGCTGGGCAGCCCAAGTTGTTTGGACCACAACCTTTTAAAGCTCCTCTCCCCAGCATTGAAAAACAAAAGCAAAGAACATTGACCACCACAAATACTGAAGAAGTGTTCATGTATGTTTCTGGTGAACGAGTTGGGCCTTAGCCATCGGTGACAAGTACCGAAGTCATGCCAGAATGTGTCGCACAATTGAAGCTTGCACAAAATAAAAAAATAATCTGGGTTGTTACAAGACAAGAAGCAAGCCTCGCACAGATAATACCAAGTTGGACAGGATTTAACATCAGTACTAGAGACCTAGTTAGTGTATCACAGGATTTCATTGGCTACTTGCCCACCATTAATGACCCTGCAACTGAGTTGACAATGGTTTCTGAAATGTTGTAACAGTCAGAACTGATAAGGGAATTTGGCGAAAATTGTAGTGGTCATGGATCAAGCTCTCTATGCAAAAGCAACTGACATCGTTTGGACACATAAAGCAACGTACGACAAAATCATTCTTCGAATGGGCACCTTTCACACCATTTGCAATGTCATGTCCATTCTTGGAAAACACTTTTAAGACGCTGGCCTTCACGACCTTTGCATTGAAACAGATATGATAACAGAAGGATCAATATTCTCAGTACTAGAAGTTCTTTCAGGCATTCAGGTAGTCTTCTCCTTCATTGAGGATGTTAATGATTTTGCAAAAGACCAATGCCAACAGAGAAAGAACGACCTTTTGCAGAATGCTGTGTTTGCCAAAGTAAAATAGCTTTCGCATGTATTCCTGGATTATCTTCGTCATGACAATGGAGATCTCTCTGTATTTTGGTCGAATGTGGATATTGTTGAAAATGTCTTGCTAGCTCTGCTGCGTGCTGCTTGAGAAGGAAATTGGTATTTGCATCTTACCGCCATACGCTCTATCATCCTATGGCGTTTTGCGTATGACAGGATGAACTACGCTAGATATCTTCCTGTATGCTATGCCAAAATGACATTACTTGCAGTGAAACATCCAGAGATACACCACAACTTCATCAACAGATGCTTTTCAGTTCAACTGTCGATATTAATCCCTTTGAACGAATTACGGCCTATCAAGCGATAGATGTAACAGTCAAAGACGCAGACTCCAGGTGGTACGACAAGGTTCAACCTCACGGCGGGTGCTGTTATATGACGCCTGAACACAGAAGCGCCTTTTTGGGTCAGTTTAGGGAAATGGATCGTAATAGATCAGATCTTACTCACTCAGATCTACATATGTCACAAATTGGAAAAGACGAAGACATTGTTACGAGAGCTGTTAGCCTGGTTCAAAGCTGGATAAAACCATTTGTTGTGTCACATGATCTCAGTCTCTCCATGGCAAAAAAAAGGCATCGCAAGACATAGTATCCAACATTGAAGGCACAGGAATTAGGTGAACAGTGCTTTACAGACTTCAAACTTGAGCAACTTGATAATAATCCAGCTATTAAGAAGTTTCATGACCCAATGAAAATGAACAAACTAAAAAGCTACACTAACATATCCAAAAATAAGGCAGTGAACAGCAATGGCAGGACAATCATCATGAAAGCAGACAAAGCACTATTTGGCGGAATCATTGTGACAGCACAGAATCGGAACCTTCAAATGGTGGATGTACCCCCTCATCCCTTAGGACCTTTACCAAGGTCTGTTGTGAAAGAAAAACAAAGCTGTTTTAGCTACATACTTGCAGAAAAATGTTACCCCTGCTGAGGAAATACCTGGAAATTCAGCCACACTGATTGATTGTATGGTTCTTGATCAGAGAGTAAAAGGAGAGGAATCAAACTTTGGTGAGGTGGCTATGTCTGCCTTGTCCATGGCTTTGCGGGAAGGAAATAGGAGTCAAATAATAGATGTTGTGTTTGATACATACAATGAGGAGTCTATTAAGAACAGCGAAAGGACAATCAGAGGGGAAGAACTCAGGCACCAGTTACAGAGCATCTCACCTTCCCAGATTGTCAGACAGTGGAGGAAATTCCTAAGCGACATAAGGAATAAAACAAACTCTCATCGCATTTCTTGTTAACGAATGGAGGAAACCAGAGTATTTGGAAACCTTGAGAATTAAACACTGTATTGAACTGTGAAGATAAATGCTACAAAATCACATCGGAAAGGAGCAACGAAGTGTCCGATCTCAACAGTACACATGAAGAACCAGATGGTCTTTTGTTGCTGAATGCTGCACACACTGCTAATGAGGGTTATGAGGCAGTAATGATAAGCTCAGATGACACCAATGTGTTTATTATGTGTTTGGGATGCCATGACAGAATCATGGCTAAATTGTTTCTGAAATGTGGTACTAAAATACGCATGCAAGTCCTTGATAGTGGGAAAATAGCTTCAACTCTTGGCGAAAATGTTTGTTGAGCTATGATAGGTCTCCATGTGTTTACCGGATGTGACATAGTAAGCGCATTTGGGGGAAAAAGAAAAGTACGTGCATTCAAATTCCTGTTTGCAAACAGACATACACAGGAAACATTTTCGCAGCTCGGAGATGAACGGGATCGCTCTGAAGAACTAATGGACAAACTGGAGCAATTCTCGTGCTTGCTATATGCACTAAAATCTTTGGTTTATCATGTGAATGACTTGAGATATCACCTATTCTGCGCAAAGAAGGGTGAGATAGACAGTCATCAACTTCCATCTTACAGGTACTGTCTGAAGAAACCCGCAATAAGCAAGAGATGTCTTCTGAATGATCCACAGACACCTAGTCCAATCGGGAGAGGGTGGAAGTTGGAGAAGCACGAGGGAGCAGAGCAACTGGTAGTGGACTGAATGGAGGGGCAGCCAGCACCTCAAGCTGTGTTAGATCTGCTAGCTTATAACTGCATTAGGAACTGCAAACTGCCACCATGTGTCTGCTGTCTAAATGACCTCAAGTGCACTGACGTGCAGACTTCCCACCTGTGAAAATCAAACAGACACAGAGAATGATGACACCTATTCAGAAGAAAAAGATGATGATGATGAATGTGAATGATAAATTTGTGTTTATGTTCATTCATGACATATATTGCCTATGTAAGATGTAACAACTATTATTTGAAATTGTAAGTGAGAATTATGCATATGAATGATATAATCTATATCCATACATGAGGAATACAATGACGTTTTATTGTTATTTTAAGGACTATATTATTATTTCAATTAATAATCATAATTATTTTTACATAATATCGAATTTAACCAATCTGGTAGAATTAGATTTATTTTTCCACATATTATGATAAATTCCTATGCTATTTATTTTTTTCAGCTATGGTTGCTAATCCAATAATATCAGACAACAGGCAAAGACTGATGACTTGCTATCACATATTTTCCATATCTAGGCATCCATACCTTGCAAAAAAATGATGTTATAATCCCCCCTCCCCCTCCCCCTCGAGTGGTACCAATGGTCTAAATTTGGGGTCCTGTCTAATGGCCTATATTGCCTTCAAGCTGTTCAGTGTATGTGCTGAGGTTTGCAATCATTACAACTTGGTGTGGATTTAAGTTCCGAGAAAGCTAGAGTCAGGGATCCTGGTGGTATAGCTGTATTGTGTTTTGCATTTGCTGTGTGTCCAATGACTGCACTAGAAATTGCCTTCTCATAGCAGTTACTTGCTCGTTGTACCATTACTGTATACTGAATATTTTGTAAGATGGTGTTTTGTGTACTTTGTTTCATCTACACTGTTCATGCCATTTATGCCTTTGTTAGGGTCACGCTACACAAATATCACTGACATGTATTTATACTGTAAATATATTGCATATATACGAGTTATTATTACAAGTGTTGAGTACATACAACCGTTGTCTGGGCATTAATGCCTTATTGATCCATTACACCCAGACACATGCCACACATCCTTACATGTAATAGCTCTTGGCTGCCCACCCACGTCTACCCAGAGTCAAGGACACTTAAGCGCCTCCACTTTCTATTGCAGATTGGGTACCTCAAGTGCTTATTCCTAGGGACCCTGTGCTTTCTTTCACTTAGAAATTGGCCCAATCCAGGAAACTAGCACTAACGATTGGGCAGACATATGAGACCGATACTAAAACAATGTGTTTAAGACTATGAGTGCTCCATTAATAAAATATTCATGTCACAAATGCAAGATATTGAAAAGTGATAAAACTCTATTCACTAATTTCACTACAAGTGATCTTGGCTACAAGATTTTCTCTCAATCGTCTGCAACTTATTTCTCAGCAGTTCTCTAAAGGCCTAGCTTTTGCTGTGTTGGCTACCCCCGCCCAGTGGCATAGCTAGACCTTTTGCTGCCCGTGGCGGTCGGGGCGTTTGCAACAGGGGGGTGGCAACAGTCCCTGCGTTTGCCGCCCTGTGATGGCCGCATGTAAGGGGGGGTCTGCCGCAGCCCCAAAACTCGTGCCGCCCAGGGCAGACCGACTTGCTACGCCATGCCTCCACCATGAAAACGTGTGGAAAGACACTGAGAATCATCACCTGGTTTTATAAAGCAGTAATACCACGGTTTTGCCATTTGAAAGTGCTTTTATTAAAAGGAATCAATTGTACTCAATTACCACCTGATGAAGAATTCAAAAAAAGTAAAGTTACATGTCAGCAGCAAGGGTTCGACTTACTAAATTAACTTGCAGGCATTGTATGTCAATCATCCATCCATTTTATTAAAAGTTAAGGCAGAGTTTAGTTTGTCCACTGTATATCGTTCACAGTTTCAATGTAATAGGAACAGTAAATATTGTGTAGTTATTCTGTAAATGTCAGTCCTGTTAGTAAGACAGGAGTGTGCTGAACACGATGACAATCGCACTAAGAAAGAGCAAGTACGGGACAAAGGGAGAAGTAAGAGGCGCACAAGAGTTTACACATTCACTGGGCTGTGCTGGAGGTGGCATATATGCACCCAAACTTTGGGAGGAGACGTGTGCTCCTAGGTGTTGTTAAAGTTTAATGCACAAGGGCTGCACCTGCCAGTCACCCCAAGTAACCAGGCCTAGCCCACACAGGGGATTGTGGACGAGTGTCCACTCTTAAAACTACGCAATTATAGTTAAACTAAAGCCAGCACGAGTGCAGAAATAGGCAGTGGCGGCTGGTGACATTTGAAAGTGGTGCGGCGTAAAACAATTGTCATACTGCACTGCGGTGAGCAAGCGTAACGAGCGAGCCTGAACCACCTTTCGGGGGATTTGGGGGGGTCCTCCCCCGAAGAAAAGTTTGAAAGAAGAGTGGGCAAATGGTGCATTTTCAAGAAAATTTGAGGAAGAGTCAGAGGAAAGAGGTTAAATGACCACAGTCAGAGGAAAGAGGTTAAATTACCACAGCCAGAGAAAAAAGGGTAAATAACCAGAGGACAGAGGTTAAATAATCAGAGCCAGAGGAAAGAGGTTAAATAACCAGAGCCAGGGGACGGAGGTTAAATAACCAGAGGACAATGGTTAAATAACCAGAGCCAGAGGACGGAGGGTAAATATCAAGAGCCAGGGGACGGAGGTTAAATGACCACAGCCGGGGCACGGAGGTTAAATAACCAAAGGACAGTGGTTAAATATCCAGGGAACGGAGGTTAAATGACCACAGCCAGGGGACGGAGGTTAAATAATCAGAGCCAGAGCTTTCCCAACAAACTACGAAAGTGACTATTTCTTGATGTGCAGATGCATGAGGGGTGTTTTTGGCAAAGCACGCACATGCACACCAGTCGCGGCCGGCAAGAAGGGCTGGTGGGGGGTATGGTCGCGCGGGGAGATGGTAATTAAAATAAAATAAAAAACCTACCTTCCTCCGGATCACGCGCCGTCGCCTCAGCTCCTGCTGCTCCTGGCCGCGTTTTACCTAGGCAGCCTCCCTCCCCTCCCCTCCCCCAATCACAATGCTGCAATGCCAGCGCTGTGATTGGTGCGGTGCAGAGGACAGCGCCCCAGCCGGGCGCCTGTAGGGAGGCCCTTTTCTCTATGTAGGCTGCATGCAGCCTACATAGAGAAAATGTAGAGTGTGCATGACTGGTTTGGTCGGCCCCAAGGGCCGACCAAACAGTCAGGGCCCACAACAGTGGGCAGGCCACTCCCCCACTGCCCCCGAGCAGGACCGCCCACCCGCCCGCCCCCAACCAGGCACTTCTGCTTTCTCGCAGTGCGAGAAGCAGAAACATAAAATAGTTTTACCATTTTATGTTTCTGCTTCTCGCACTGCGAGATAGCAGTGGGGCGATGCCCCCACGCCCAAATGGAGGAGCCTCCACTGGAAATGGGGCAGGCGGTGTGTGTGTTCGGATTAGCTAATAAAGACCTTGGTTATAGTGAACATCACTGTTCTGTTTCCGCTTCACTTTCATCCTCTTGTGATGTAATAATGAACTGAGACTTGGCATTTCATATATACACTTATTCCGCTAAAATCCATTTGCAGATAATATGCCAGTACTAGAGGTACGTTGGAGCGTGCCGACTAAACTCTGCATTGCTTACTGTTATTTGGTAGTGGAGCTGGCATCGTCAATAATAATTTGAACTTTAAAAGCAATATCTGACTTCTCATGATCCATCATTTCACAAATAAATGTGATGAAAATAAGATTTTAGCACGGGATTATTTGTAGAAATCATATCTTAATAATTATAAACAGAGGTGACCTCTGGTAGCTGTTGTCTGGTCTCTAGTGGAGTATCGCTGTACTCTAGCCATACCTGTAGTTGACTCAATGCCATGTCAAAAGATTTCTAGAGCCAAAATCAAAACAGACCCCTAAATGTCACTTTGAGAAACCTTCATTGAGCACTGTGTTTAATGTAAGGTACTCTGCACCGAAAAATCTCAGGTAGGTACCACCGCGCCATCAGCTCGTACACTTCATTCTGCCATGGCTCGTGGTATACCACGTCAATCAAGAACCACATTGAAAGGAAATCTCTCTCAGGTAAAGTTGTTGAACTCTAAAACAGTTCAAAAGTTTAAAACTTATCTTCTCAACTTGGTCTTTGCTATTTATTGGCCAGGCCTCTTTCACAGTTTGTTTTGTAGTGTTTTATTTTCTCAGCTTATATTGTGACTAAGCTATGTGGATTTTCGTTCAGCCATGATAGTTCGGTGAAATCAGACAATCTCACACTTTGCGAAAATGGACAAAGTTGCTGGACCTCACTAATGACACTATGTCAAACAATTGGTTCACTGGGGGATAATTAGAGAAAAGAGGAATAAAACAGGTAAGCCAAAATGTAACTGATACAATAGATAAATAACTAGTTACACACAGTGGTTGGTTAGAGAAACGTATTTAGATGCAATACACAAGCAAATACAGTGATGAAGTGAAAAAAGTGTAACGACGTAGTAAACAACTAGTAAAATTCATGTGCAATCAAGGATCGCATAAACTTAGGGATAATAGACCGCACTTAAACAATAAATGTGGAAGTCAATCAATAAACTGAAAATATACAATTGTGAAAGAAATATTTCCATCAGTTAGTGCAGTCCATATTAAAATAAGTCGACGTTTCAGCCCTTAAGGTTAAATTGACCAGAGCCATCATCAGGACAGACTATCAAAAGACATTTACGAAAAACAGAAGAGAGGCACAAGTCACCACTAGTGCGCATAAAAAGAATCGGTATGAAAACAAATATTACATCCAAAACAGGGCTAACCTAAAGAGTGCAGCTAAAAAGCACTGAGACATTAGAGAAGTAGGTCATAGCCAGAAAAGTCCTAAAAAGATTCAGAAAAAATGATTTTAGTGAAATATGAGGCCACTAAAGCCTAACCAACCAAACAATCAAGCCAGGAACAAAATCTAAAAAACTACCTGAAACCGAGGCGAAAGGATTCTGTTGTAAATGAAAGATGATATCACGTGGTCCAAGTGTAGAAAAGGTAGGTTGCTTTATTAAGATGTTAAGATCCAAGATGTAATAAAGAGTCCCACCAGGAGCAGCCCACCTGCTGCTCAGCCCATCCTTCAACTGACTCTCTCACATCCAACATTCTACAGCATCATCACACACCAACATTCCATACCACAGACACACTGACTGAGCAGCAGATACAACACATCTCCTTTCCTTACAGCAAAAAGAAAACATTGCTAAAACCACAATGTATCTCACAAATACATAACAAGAAAGGAGACTCCTGCATGGAAATAAAAAATGCACAGGAATGTAACCCTTTGAATAAAACCATAATAATAAAAAAAAACAATGCATGAAAATACAGCTCAATGAAAACTAAAAATGGTTGGAATTAGTCATGCAAACAAAACTAATCCAAACAAAGCAGAAAACTGACAGAAGTATTGTTGCACGATCACCCACATCTTAACACAACACACACATCTTCTCCCTGTCTACCATACAAGAAAACAGATCTCATGCTAAAAGGAAACTATTCAAGTAAGTAACACATCTAAATACAGTGGCGTAGCTAGAGCTTCTGTCGCCCGGGGCTATCCCTCAGATTGCCGCCCATGGCAGGTAGCAGGGGGAGGTGCAGGGGAAAAAGGTTGGCGAGCACTTGAAAGAGGTCCGAGAGACACGTGGCCTCGATCATGCAAGTTACATTCACATACATGACACGGTCCAAGGCTACACAGTTGAATACACCGGCAGTACAAGGGAGAACACATAGATTGCATGATCTATCTGGGGACTCAGAAAAACCGCATGTGACAACCATCAGAGAGCGTGAACGATTACCTGGTCACCCCCTCAGCACAATGCAAACATGCACATACATGACACTATTCGGGGATCTACAGCTGACATTAAGTGACCAAACATGGTCCCCCCATTAAAGCAGTGTGGACGTGCACAAACGTGATGTGCTCTGGGGACCCAATACCACCACCACCAATACCACCACCACCAATATCACCACCACCAATACCACCATGGTGGTATTGGTGGTGGTGGTGGTATTGGTGGTATTGGTGGTGGTGGTGGTGTTGGTTAGTGTCTTCTTTCAAAGAGGACACTTAAGAAAAACTTATAGAAGGAGGCCTTAACTGAACACTATGCACAGAGTCCCAAGTCCCCCTAACAGTGGGTCCTGGACCCTTATACCCATGCGCTAGTCTGCGTGCAATCAAGGAATGACTTGCACCTGCTGCCCAAGAGAATACCTCTTGTAGGACATAAGCCCACCTAACACTATTGTACTCAATTTACATCCAGGGCACAGTGCCCGTTAGTCAGAGGTTCTAAGATTAAATGCTAGTAAATTTTAATACTGAGTAATATTTTATCAAACCATTGCAGCTCACGAGTCGCAGGTCTCATATATAAAAGAGTCTTACCACCAGACACTATTCAATACATTTTTTCAGGTTTTCTTTAACATATCAGAAGTACATAAACAACTGTGTTTTCTGCAAAGTACAAGGACTGCAACAGCTAGACTTCAGTTCTACCCACATCCTTCATGTAGGCGCACCGTCCCTTTCCTATGTTCATTTTCTCTCTCGATGCACACACACCACTCCCCTACACCTCTCTCGCTGAGTCGCGGTACCCTTTATTTTTCATGCTTACATGCCCACGCATGCAGGGAACATTGCACTGGCAGCCGGTTCCCTTACCTGGGGCAGCCTTGGGCGGCAGCTAGTTCGTCTCCCTGGGGGGTGGCAGACAGGCCCTACAGCCTGACGTCCCGCTAATCCCAGCTGCAGAAGTTACATTTAACTCGGACAAAGTTGTGGAAACCGCACCCATCTCCGCACAAGAGACATTTACCGACTTTTTGCACAATTTCATGTGCACTCTCTGCACACTTATAGTGATCCACCTCGTAGTGAGTCTTCGGGGGCACGTGCCCAGCACATTTCAGCATTCACCACGTGCCCTCTCTGATCTCCTGTCACTCACTGCGTCCTCTCAGGAGCAGGCTCAGAGGTGTGCCAGACTGCAGCGCCTTTTCTTGGAACCTCCACAAAGTTCTAGGAAAAAAGCTGCAACTTCGCAAAGTCGAGAGCGTTTACACTTACTCACATTTGTGAGCGAACAGTGAGTGCGATGAAGACGTATTGAAGAAGATAAACTTTTAGAGAACAAGTCTAAAAGCATTCCCATCGCAGCTGGGCTTGATTAGAGGAAAAACTATCTTGCTAAGTGACGACAATTATCTTGTAATACATAAAAGCTTTGTGAAGGCGAAGGCAAACAAACACGGAGTGTTCTAAATTGTGTTAGGTGAAACATAGAAAACGCTGAACAACTTTGCCCACTCCTGAAACAAAAGATGGTTATGAGCAATAATGTAAGAGTGAACAGAACAAGGCAGCATGGAACAGGGAGGGCTGAGGGATTAGTGTGAGGTTCACATGTGATCAGCAGTCCCGTGACGTGTATATTTCTCACAGTCACAGTGACATCTTAACTCTCCGGTAGACTCCATAGTGGTGGTGGCTGGGCCCCTACCATAGGGGTTCCTCAAATCGCCCAGCAATCCCCTGCAGAGACTGTCTCCACTCAGTTAAAAAGCGCATGGTGGTGGCGCGCGTCACAGGAGCACAGCCCGGGGGCTGGCCAAAAATGATGCCCAGGGCTGTCATTGGTAGCGCTTTCGCGCGCTACAAGATTGACGGCCCTGGGAACCACAAACTGGGTACGCCGCGCAACGCACCACCACCACTATGCTAGGTGGTGCGTGCGTGGTGTGCACTGCAGCATTTGCAAGCAGGTGCGCTTGCACAGTGCACTAACATAACTGCACGTAACGTGTGCACTGTGCCGCTGCCGCCCCCAAAATAGTGCCGCCTGGGGCAGACCGCCCCCACCGCCCACCCCTAGCTATGCCGCTGGGCGGCTGGTAGGGAACGGGGGTTGAAAATACATATTTTAAAACACTTACCTTTTCTGACAGCCGCGTCTCTCCTCGGCTTCTCTGCTCTTCCTGACTTCAGTCCAGAAGAAGCTGCAGGAAGCACTCAGCACACAGGCAAGACCTCTAACCTCCTAGTCAGAGACCTGCTCTTTACACCAGCAGCTTTGCTGCTGTGCCACTGCCGCTGCCTTTTGTAAGTAGGGTTCGAGGCCCCTGTCTGCGTGTAGTGCCTGGTTTCTGTTTCTCTGTCCGTTTCTCTTTTTCATAATTGTGCCTTGTTTCTGTTTTTTCTGTCATTGTCTAGATCTCAGATCTTGTCCTTTTTGCCTGTTTCTACCTGTGCCCCATGTCCTCCGTGCCCGTCTTTTGCCCCCCTTTTTTTCCAGCCACTGCTGCCCTGTGGCCCCTCCCCCCTGCCATTTCCCGCTCCAGCCTCCCAGCTGCACTTCCCTCCCCCTTCCCTATTTAATGGGCAAAGGCGTGCCAAACGCAAGCCCGTCTGCGCCCGTACGCGCCCCGACTGCGACCAGCGCCAGGAACCCTGGTTCTCCGGCCACCCATCGCAACGACTCAGCTGCCCTTCTCGCACTCAACCCCGGAAGGAACAACAACTGGCAGCTGTCTACGCCGAGCACCACCCACGGCCAGTTCTCCTGCCGACACTGCCGTCAAACCTTCACCATCCTCTGCACCCACGCGGCCGCCGCCCCCACGCCAGACACCAGCACCCCTGAAGCCCTGAGGTGCATCCTCCTCAATGTGCGCTCCCTGCACAGACATGCCGTAGAGATCTGGGAACTCCTCAACACCATCTCGCCAGACGTCGTCTTCTTCACGGAAACCTGGACCAACTCCACTTCCACCCCCGACATCACCACCGCCGTCCCCGACGGATACAAGATCCAGAGAAAGGACCATCCCAACCGCCCGGGAGGAGGACTCGCCATCGCACACAAGAGCTCCCTCCAACTCACCGCCTCCAGCACGAGCGGCAGCCCGCCCACCACTGAACACCTCCATTTCCAGATCCAGACCAGCCCCAGAACCACCCTACGAGGCACCCTCACCTACAGATCTCCCGGACCTAGAACCGCGTTCACCACTACCATCGCCGACCTCATCGTGCCCCACGCCATCGCCTCCCTGGACTACATACTCATTGGAGACCTCAACTTCCACCTCAACGACCCAACTCCGCCACCCTCCTGTACAACCTCGCCAACATCGGACTAAAACAACTCGTCATCACCCCCATCCACAAGGCAGGACACACCCTCGACCCCATCTTCGCAGGAGGTAACAACATCCACTTCAGCCACACCACGCAACCCCCCTGCACGGACCACCACTGGGTAGCGTAAGGCGTCCAAATATTTCAGGGAAGAAGCCATGCGGAAATACCTGCACGTCTGACGTCATTCGTACCCCAAAGAGATGGTATTTTTAGTCAGAGAAGTGTGAGATAAGCAGCCCGGCTTAAGGAAAAACTTCAACCCGTTAATTCCAACCTACGCCAGAAAAATGTGCGCGTACAGCATCACACGTAACCCGGGGAAAGATGGGATTTGAAGTTCAGAAGAGGCAAAGCAATACAACATGCAGATAGATAATCCAATTAGAAACGGGAAAGAGTAAAGATACAAGTCATCCAATATGGGAAAACCAAAATAAGGAACCCACATAACCAGGGCGAATGAATATAAGAGTCTAGTATAGACAAACCAGTCGCACATAAAACATGCAACAATCAAATCAAAATCGCCTAGGTAATTCAAATTTAAGTGGGGAATGATTAAACCATTTAGCCATAAAATTGGATATTCCACCAATTGAATAACTCAATCAAATAAAAAAGAGGAAGACAGAATGTCACTGAAGAACATAGAGGGAAGTATAGGCACCACATAAAAGGTGCATATCCTAATCCCTCAAACAATATAGTGTGGAAAAGAAAAAATTCAGTATGAAAATGGAGCAAAATATATTTGAATAACCATGTGATAATAAAGACAAAACAAAAGGTCATCATAACTATGCCCGAGGACAATTTATGCATGAAAGAGATATGCATTCAATGACTTGAAGAATACAACAAATCAAGGCAGCCAAGTACGCCATCTTAGAAAACTGATCAAAATTCGACCCCTTTGTATAAAGACCAAATTCTTAATATTTAAAATTAAATGTCTTTAAATTTTTTTTTAACTATTGTCATATTGTGTAAACATATATGTGATGATTAAAACTATTTAGCATTATATTATTTTTAACTATTTTAAATAATTACATGAAAATCAATATTTATAAATAAAACTATTCTTACCTATTTCTGGTCAATATTCTCTTCCACGATATTGACACAATATTTTTGTTGTTCCCATTAAAAGTATAGTCATTGCGCTAATAACATCTCGCCTTGACTACTGTAACGCTCTGTATTTGAATGCCAACCAGTATTCCCTTAATAAACTTCAGGTTATTCAGAATGCGGCGGCACGACTGGTTTTGGGCGTTCCCAAACATCAATCGGTGAAGGAGGGGCTGAGGGCTCTTTATTGGCTTCAAGTGAGGAAGAGACTGTCGTTCAAAGTCCTGTGCTTGGTCTTCAAGGCCCTTAACCATCAGGGCTCTTATTATTTAAGACCCGTCTTTAACTGGTATCATCCCAGTAGACAGTTGAGATTGGCTGGTCAGAGGAAAGTGATTGTCCCCTGCTTTAGGAAGACGAGATGGGGTTAGCGTGCATTCTCAGGGGCAGCTGCCAGGTTATGGAACACTCTACCGGTACATATTGCTAGCATCACTTCTATTCTGCATTTTGCAAAAATGTGAAAATATGGCCTTTTTCCCCAGTTATAATTGCCTTGGTTGCCTCCCCTGTATGCTCTATGAACTATATTTTTGACATTATATTTGTGTCTCTTGATATTTTTGGTCACGTTGTTCTGTTAGACAACCCTCTCCACATTATTCCAATCTCATCAGTGACAATGAAATCAGACAAGGTGGTGATGCATCAGTAATTTATAGGGGCACCTTTAGTTGCAAATTTCTTCCAGCTGAAAATGTCCCTTTATTCTAATGCTTATCTCGCGAAAATTGAGGAGAATATCATGATAAATGTTGTGAAAATAACATTTCTAAACATTGCAGATTTGTATATTCAATAGCATTCATAAAAAAATAAAATATTTTGCAGTTTTAGCACTAACTCAGCCCAAGGGCATTGGAATACTTTAGATGAGCACCATATTACTTTACACAAGATCATTTTCATTATCTTATAGGAGTCTCCTATAAGATGCCACTGGAGGAAAAATGGAAAGAGGCCCTTCCAGACGTCGACTTAACAATTTTGTGGCAAGTATCTATGAATACACTTTGTTTGTTTGTCTAATACGCACCATTAAGGAAGAACCATGTATTTACTCTGCACAGGGTCTACTGTTCCCCTAAGAAGTTGTCCAAAATAGGAGGGAAATAAGATGCTGCCCGAAATGTGGACTTCAAAAGCAGATGATGTACATATGTTTTGGCAATGTCCTGGCGTGAGACGCTTATTGGCTAGATGTGGGTAAGATATTAACAGATATTCTGAAAACGAACATAGAGGTAAGCTTATCTCTGATTATTTTGGGATCTTAGATAATCACAGCTTTACTGGGAAGAACAGGAAATCGCTTGAGCAGCTGTTATTAATTTTGATTATTATTGCTCGCAGGGAAATTTGTATTAATTGGATATCCAGTAGCCCACAGTCTTGTGTAACTTGGCTAAAGACCGCCAGACGATTTGGCAGGTTAGATTGTATAAATGCTTCTGAGAAGAGAGTTAGTATATGGGAACCTCTTGTTAGTTATGATCCAAACCCAGTTAGACAATAGAGGATAAAAAACGGTCCAAGGATTAAGACATCCTAATCCAAAGGGAGGTGTGTGGGGGGAACCCTCGATACCTAGAGATAAAGGTTGAAAGTAGGTGCATCAGGGCAAGGGAACAGCCGGTAGGATCCGAGTGTATATTCTGTTCTCTAAACCCAGTACACACCGTAACAAATACCTTTTTGGATTGTCGCATATGAGGACCAAAAAAAAGATCATATTCATTATATATTTTTTTTTTTTAAGACACAGAGAGACTAAGTGATCTGCCCAGAACCAGAAGATGTTGAGCCGACACTGGGACTCGCACCTGGTTCCCCTGTTCCAAAGTCAGCAGCTATGATCATTAGACCACATCTCCCCCCTTGATTAGGGCAACCATAATGGAAAAAAATAAAAAGATATGCCAAAAGCAGAGTCTTAGAGCTGTCTGCATTTTACAGGCCATGATCATTGTCAAGGAGGAGAAATGCTGGTGATATAGCCAAACTAGGCCTGGGTGAAATTCAAATCAGGGGTCCTTTAACACGCCTAGAAGAGTGGTGCAAAATTGTCATGCTAACGTCACTGAACACTGAGTCATATGAAGGGAATAACATGTTTTGTTTATTTATTTTAAGCACAAAATGTCACCAGATTCCCACTGAACCTCAGTGGTTCATTTGAAGCTTGAATCCCAGTCAGGGCTCCAGGAGACTGGATACATAATCTCAAATGTCCCCCTCAGTCACTGAGTGTGCATGGATTACAAGAATGGGTAGTGCTCAGGCAGACCCAGGGTGAGAACCCTGGGGATCTGGTTTCAGTGTGCCTCCTCTGCTTACCTGAGATAGGGAGCTCTGACCAGGTCACGGGTCAGAGCCCCGGCAGGCCTGAGGGTGGAAGCCCCCAGCCCTGGACTCTGTCCCATGGTCCACCGTGTCACCTTTAGCCCGGGGCAGGGACCCACAGGCCCAGGAAGGTCTTCCCTGCTTGCCCAGGGTAAGTAACTCTGACCAGACCCCGGGGTAGAGCCCCAGCTGTAAACCCTCTGCCCTGGGCTCCCTTCTCCAGCCCACTGTGTCAAAAAGTACCCGGAACAGGGTCCAGAAGCCCTGGGAGGCCTCCCCTGTCTGTCTGGGTTCAAAAGCTCTGATCAGGCCCCAGAGGCAGAAGACTCCAACCCTGGCCACCGTTCCCTTGCCAACCATGTCTCACAGTGCCACCGATCTGGGACCCACAGGCCTGGCGAGGCCTCCTCTGCTTCAGAAGCTCTGACAGGGGCTCTCTTTTCCATCCCGCTGTGTCACAAAATGCACAGGACGGGGTCCCACAGGCCTTGTGAGGCCTCCCCTGCTTGTCCGGGTCCAGGAGCCCTGACCGGGCCCTGTAACAGAGCTCGTGCCAGCCCTGGGGTGAAAGACACAAGCCCTCTCTCCGTTCCTTGGCCGTCCATGTCTCAAAGTGCCAGATACTGGGACCCACAAGCCCTGGAGGTCTCCCGTCCTTGTCCATGTTCAGAAGCTTGCACCGGGCCCAAGGCCTGGTGGGCCCTGGGTTGGAAGCCCCCAGCCTTGGGCTCATTTCTCCAACCAGCTATGTCGCAAAGTGTGCAGGACAGGATCCCGTAAGACCAGAGAGGTTGCCTCTGTTTGTCTGGGTTCAGAAGCTCTGACCGGGCCCCAGGTTCGAGCTCCATGAGACCCCCCTCCCATAGCCCCATCCCTGATAACCAGCTCAAGTTCAGAGAACCTGTGCCTCAGAGTCCCCGTCCCCTCCAAGAATCCAGAATCCTTTCTCAGAGGTCACGGTGAGACCAGATGGCCGTCCTTCGAGTGCAGGCATCTGGTTGCTACAACATCCGGACATCTAGACACGAGCAATGAGTTCATATGGTGAGTCCAGATGGCCTGGCTGCACTGGAAGTCCCAATGAGGGCTCCATGCAAAGTCACCTGCTCGAGGGGGAGGAGGGCGGTTAAGCCAGCATGGTACTGTGATCA
This sequence comes from Calotriton arnoldi, assembly GCA_963921515.1. Classification (NCBI taxonomy): domain Eukaryota; kingdom Metazoa; phylum Chordata; class Amphibia; order Caudata; family Salamandridae; genus Calotriton; species Calotriton arnoldi. The sequence goes on along the minus strand of CAWUFW010001695.1, from coordinate 1,448,233 downwards.
TGATGGTTGGGTTTATCTGGAAGTCCTGATGATGGCTCATTTGACTATCCAAGCCCAGGTAGGGCTCCCATGAGATCAGATGTGTTCACCCCAATCAAACCCTTTCCCTCACTGTGCATGGATTACAAGTAAGTCAGGCAGCATTCCTCTGGATTATTAGAGACAAAGTATGAGGGACCCCATTGTCCTCCGATCTTCCTCCCCAGGAGCTGCAACGGCCTGAGCTGGCACAACCTGGTGTCCCAGGGGCCTGAGTCTCTGGAGGTCTTCTCTGGAGGTCTTCCAGCTCTGTCTACTGGGCCTTTCCTCCGAGCCCTGCTTCCTGGAGAACAGGCAGGGATGCAAAGCCAGCACTGTACTCTGATTGAATGGGTTCAGAAGCTCAAACTGGCCCTATGTCAGAGGTCCAGCTGGCCCATGGGTAGAAGGCCCTGGGCTTTCTTCTCCTGACCGCTGTGTCACACAGTGCCCAGAACTGTGTCCCGAAGGCAAGGGAGGTCTCCCTTGCTTGTCTGGGTTCAAAAGCTGTCGCTGGGCCCTGGGTCAGAGCTCTGTGAGCCCGCCCCCCCCCCCAAATACCCCTTTGCCTAATTCCCAGCTCAGGCTCTACGAACCAGGCCTTGGAGTCCCTGTCCTCTCGATGGGTGAGCATACTCCTTTTTAGGTCGAGCCTGGGCAGCGCATGAGCTGCTCTGCGAGGCATGCTGTATTCAGGTATGGACTTGAAGCTCCGCCCATTTCCCCACCCATCTTTTCAATTGTCTCCTGTTACTGCCCTTTCTAAATTGTTGCTTTTAAATCATGAATAGGCTTAGTAGTCCCTCCTTGGTACCGCCTTGTCTCTATTTGTAACCTCCCATAAGGACTGGAATTGTTACTTGTGTTGTTACACCGTCTGCTTTATCTAGTCTGTGAGCACTATTTTCTTTTATGATTTTCCCCTATTCCACCCATGACGTGCTTTCCTACAACACAGCACGCCTCTCGCTTTTATATTTTTATTAGCAATGGCGGCTGGTCCGCGCTTCTTTATTTATTTAATTTGCCAGCACAGTACGCTTTAACTATAGCGGCCGCGCTTCTTTATTTATTTAATTTGCTAGCGCGGTCCGCTTTAACTATAGTGCCCACGCTTCTTTAATTATTTTGTCAGCACGGTCTGCTTTAACTTTAGCAGCCACGCTACAGAACCTTTGTTTTTTGGGGTGGTATTGGATGAAAAAGCCCCATACGGTGCTTTGACTTTCATGGTGGCCGTGCCCCTTTTTTTAGACACTGCTCACCGTATTCAGCATTACAGAAAGCCACGTCTAAAGAAAGGGGCGAAGCCGCCATTAAAGTGAAAACAGGGCATGGGGAGCTTTTCCCAAAAAAAACATTTGTTTGTGAACTTCACAAACAAATGTTTTTTTGTGCGTAAAAGCACCCCATGCCCTGCTTTCACTTTAATGGTGGCTGCGCACCTTTCTTTAGACGCGGCTCGCTGTAACCTGAATTCGGCGAGTAGCGTCTAAAGAAAGGGGAGTGGCCACCATTAAAGTGGTCCCGCATTTGCGAGAGTTTGAGCTATTGGCATTATAAATGACAATGCCTTTTATATGTGTGTTGGTTTTCAAAACACAAATAAAAGGCATTGTCATTTACAATACCAATAGCTTAAAATCTTATAAATGCGAGACTTATTGCATTGCAAATGCTTGTTAAAAATAAGACACAGCGCAACCAGATGGCTGTCTGTAAGGAAATGCCTCTTTTTGCATGTTAACTCGCACATTTTTGGACTGATTCTGCTGGTTTATCGACTCAGAGTGCACTGAGGCCTGCTAATCAGAACTCAGTGCCAGTGTTCTAACCAATTTCAAAGTGTATGTCCAAGGGACTGACTTACTTATAAGCCCCTAGTATATGGAACCCAGGACATGTAAGGCAGAGTGTCCTTTCAGGGCTGCAGCACTGTTTGAGTCAACCTAAGTGTGACAATGTACAAAATGGCTCCCAGCCTGCCACTGCAGACTGGAAGGGAAGTGGAAGTGGTACCACTGCTAGTTCGACTTTGCCTTTTAAACTAATGGCAAAGCCCCCACTTCCCTTAGCAATGTATGTAAGTTTCCCCTAAGGAAGGCCTATTGAGCTCTAAGGCAGGCAGCTGCATATTATTAAGTAGGACATATATTTTTATATATGTCTTAACAGCAACACTTCCAAATTGTTGTTTTGCTGTGGAAGGGCTAGTAGTCCCATTGGCTAACACTGGGTTACCGACTGACACCTCAGCCCGGCTAACTTCTGAAAGGGACTGCCTAGCTGGGTACTATAAGATATCAAATTAACCGTGGCATTAAACCAGACTTGATAACCCAAGTCAAATTTAATGTCACTTACAAAGAAATGCAACTTTTAATAAGTTGCCACTCTTTGACCCAATTTGTCCAGTGGCCTCACACGGTCACTGGCCAACAGACAGCTCTCTGCCTGCCTGGGGAGTTGTGTGAATGACTCTCAGGCTTAGGAACAATAGCAGCCTGCTACAGAGTGAGGTGTTACCTCGCCTTATCAGGAAGCCACTCAGGGTGTTAGCCCAAAAGGCAAGCTTTAAAGGCGAAGCCGCCTTTGGTGAGCAAATGGTGTTTCCACTCCTGAGGGGCTGCCCTTTGTTCAGGTAGATAGGCTGGAGACAGGGACAGAGAGGGGAGATCAGCGCACAAACCAGTTTTCCCATGAGCGTGAAGCCCCCAGGCAGCTACACCTCTAGGGGGGCTACCAAGCTCCTAACATCCAAGGAAGGGTCCTAACATCTTGAGAGAGGGACAGAAAAGTGCACTCTGGGGTTGCTAGATGACCCACATAGCCATAAAGTCATCACCAAGAGAAAGGGGACTTGGTAGCCCGTTAGCTGGTGACCGCATCACCGAACCCCCCCCCCCCCCGCCCCGGGCACTTTCTGGAAATAAATATGGCTTCACTGGCAACCTGACCCTTAGATCATATCAGAACTGGAACAAGGACTGAAGAAGGAATGCCCTGCTTTACCCTGGACTTCACAAAGACAGGCTGCACCATCTGCTGGACTGGACCTGCTACACCTTGGGCTAACAAAGAGGACTGTGCCTGTGGTTCCTGGCTTGTGGAAAAGTCAAGCCCCAGCCCCAGACCAAAGGAGTGACTCAAAAGATCTGTGGACTGGCCCCCTGGAACACACACCAGGGTCAGCACAGCTGTAGTAGCCCATGTCAGCAAGTTGGTAGCCACTACGGACCATTCGCTACTAGCTGCCCTTGGGCATCCCAAGTGACTGACCCTTGACTGCCAAAGGTTGCACTACTGTCAGCCAGATCCAGGAGTGCCATCTGAGTCCAGATTGGTCACCCAAGAGGGACACAAGCCCCCACCAAAGGATATCACTGGGACCACTCTGGACTGAGGCTGGTAGATGAGCCACTGCTGGCCTTCTACAGTCTCAAAGAGAATTTCGAGGGACTCCAACCTCTGTGGCTAAAGTCACCCCACCTGACCCGTGGATTGTGGAATAACTGCAAGGGCACCCCCGTCAACTGCACAGCACCCGGAACATCCTTGAGCATCTTCATCTCCTGTAACCGCAGCATCAGGACCACTCCATTAAAGTCTAAGGCGGTCATGCTGTAAAGTTTGGAACTTGACTGGAAAATACTCTAGTGGCCAGGTAACTGTCCAAATTTACCCCATTGCCCCCCCCCCCGACCTTCTCCCTGTCGGATTCGGTCGCCCAAGCCTGGCCAGAGCCTGACTGGACTCAAGACAGTTTTTGCAAGTGTATTCTGCAGTAAGGCAGCACAGCCATACCATATATTACACCCAAATCCTCACACCGTCCTTCGAGTCAGGGCATCTGGTTGCATGCCATGTGTTCCTATAGGGCACCCAGGTGCCCTGACTGCCCTGGAAATCCCCATGAGGGCTCATTTGAATATTCAATCCTAGCCAGGGCTCCAGGAGGTTGCCAAGAATGTTTCCATTAATCAGGAATAAAAGTTAGAGGTTCAAAGACGATCAAGTACCATTGTAGTTCCAACCATAAACAATGCTGACTAGCGATCCTGCTGAACAGCTTCTGGGAAACCAAAGCCTTTTGATTCTGGGGGGGTGGGGGTAAAGCTGAAAGTTAAAGGAACTAACGGAAGGGCACCACCACCTGTGGAGCCTGTGGTTTAATTTGACTCAACACGAACAACCTTGCCCAGACAAGGAAAGGATTGAAAGATTGATAGCTCTTTTTAGTTTCTGTGGATGGTGGTGCATGGCCGTTCTTTGTTGGTGGAGCGATTCCGATAACGAACGAGACTCTTCCATGCTAATTAGTTACATGACCCCCTGTGCTTAGCGTTCAAGTTCTTAGAGGGCAAGTGATGTTCAGCCACATGAGATCAAGCAATAGGAGGTTTGTGTGAAGCGTGGCTGGACGTACGCCGTGGCTGGATGAGGTGTTGCCCTCCGGGGTGGCACCAACTCTGGACACGAGCTGGGCCCTTGCTGTGGATTGCCCCAGCAGCGGTGGTCACCTCTGCCAGTGCCCCTACCTGGGGTGCCGGGCCAGCGTTCTGCCTTGGGTCTGACTTAGAGCTGGCGCGGACCACAGGAACACAACTGTTTAATTAAAACAAAGCATCCTGAAAGCCCAAGGTGGGTATTGACAAAATGTGATTTCTGCCCAGTGTTCTAAATGTCAAAGTAAAGAAATTCAATGAAGCACAGGTAAATGGCAGGAGTAACTATGATTCTTAACATCTTTTCAGTCGTAGTTGCCTTTACCTACAAATGGTCCCACTGGTAACATCTCTATACCACTATACTTTTTGAGGAGAAGTCTACAGAGATAGGCCAAAGAAGGTTCTATCGTGGTCATGAGCTTGATAGCGATTAATGGTGAAGATAACAATCTCAATTCCAGATGGAAAAGTTCCTGGATATCGAAAACCCCACTAAGTTGGCGATAGAAGGTGCTGTCTATTCAACAAACTATTAATCTCCTTGTCAATTTAACACCTATATCTAACAGCACTGTGAATAACAACTAATCGAATTTCATTGTATCACCCTGTTCACCCTCATACTAATAGACAATGAGGAAACCTTAAACCTCAGTGAAAACATTTAATTTGTAGCCTCATCAGGCAAGAATGGCAATTGCAGTAAGATTTGGAAAACTGCCAGATGTGTATGAGGTCAATTATAAGCCCAAGGACAAGTGAAGTGATGTCACCAAAAAAGTCACATACAAGCAGAACACCATCATAACTATGGGCAAAAAAAGAAATCTTGCTGCTAGCTGAATTGGAAAAGGTGTTTGAAAACAGAAGAAATATAAATCCGCTCATGGTTCTGCATTTTGACAATAAAAACAGAAATCACATTGTAGAGAAAAGAAGGGATAGAAGAGAAAAAACAAAAAAACTGCAAAGGATGTACAGCAAGCATCCACCAATATTGAAATCGACTCCAATGATGAACCTGAAGTATCAGTGGAAATAACAAAAGAAAGGCGTAAAAACTATCAACAGAAAGCTGCGCTTAAAATCTCTTCAATGATCTAAATAACATAATATCAAAAGTTCAAAAACACTCCAAAAATTCGAAACATCACAAAGCTGCTATGGACCTGATAGAAGGAATTGTGATATATAGCTCAGACAATGCCAGTGATATACATCCAAAGCCAGTCAATCGCAATGAACATCCAAATGAAATTGGTAATGAGCTTATGAGCACTGCTGAAGATGAGATTCAGAATGTCTCAATCCAAAGTAACATACCAAAAACAATAAGAAAAATGAAAGGCTTAATAAATTGTGTAATAAAAGATATGCAAAAGTAAAAGGCAGCTATGAGGAATATGAGGCAATGTTCAAGAAAGGAAATTGCCAGATCAATCAGAGATGGTGCAGAACATGCCACTTGCCAGATCAGTGCTGATGATATATTTCAATATTACAATGACATTATTGAAAAAGAAAATAAGAAAAATCCAAAATTCATCCATATTAACAGAATACCAGAAAAATTGGATTTTGAACATCTGTGTAAAGAAATTACACTTCTTGAAATAACAGAGCATTCAAAGACTCTAACTTAAACAAAGCAGTGGGGCCTGATAATATTGGCTTAAATGATCTACACAATTGTCATAAAAAAGAACCAAGAATGCTGCTCAAAATATCATCCACTTGGTTAATAACGAGAAGAGTCCCAGAATGCATTAAAAAGAACAGTTTGATTCTAATTCCAAAGAATGTACCAATCAATGAGCTAAACATAATAAGCAATTGGAGACCGATTACAATTGGTACAGCATTCATGAAGCTATTTACAAAAACACTGACCAAAAGACTTACCTACTTCATTAATTTGATCTTGTATTCTAAAGGTTTCATGAAAGTGAGAGAGTGTCTCGGAAACCTAACACTGCTTCAGAACATCATAAAAGGGTCACAAAAGAAAAAACACTTTTGCAGTGGTGGTCATAGACATTTCAAAAGCATTTGACTCTGTCAGCCATGGGCACAATATACGGAGTCTCGAAAGACAAAGAGTTCCGTCATGCATCCGAGATCTAATCAACGTTCTTCAGCGGTAAAAACAATGAATCTACACCAGAAATCACAATGAAATCTGGAGCAAAACAAGGTGACTTTTGTTTAATATTGCGATCCTCTAATATGTGATCGTCAGAAAGGGCTGCACCTTTGGATCAGATGGACTTATTGAGAAAATCACAGCTCTGGCATTTTCTGAAGATATAGCAGTACCCAGTATCACACGGGAAGGAATAAGTACTAAGTTGATGGTCATTGAAAAATTAATCACAACAGTAGGCCTAAAACTGAATGTGAAAAAGACACATTTTTTTCATAAATCATCATAAAGACAAAATCATGGTGAATAACTGCAAACCATGGCAATTCGAGAAACAAAACATTGAAAACATACATCCAGGTGACCGTGAGAGATACCTCGGATTGAACTTTGATCCTCACACAGGTCATACACGAAACAGCAAAATAAATGGGGTACTAACAGAGTGGGCTCAAAAACTTGACAGCTTACCACTCAAGCCCACAGAAAAGGTTGAATTATGTTAATACCTGGTTCCTAAGCTGTCATTTAAACTAGAAATGGCAGGCACAGAAGTAAAGACTCATTGAGTTAGGCCAGACAATAAAGATATATGTCAAACACTTACTCCACCTACCTGCATACACCTGTGATGGTCTCCTCTACTCAAAAAGGTCAAATGGTGCCTAAATATACTAAAGTTGTGTACAACAATAGGAATCAACAAAATCAGCAATCTGTTATATCTCTAAGAGAAACTCCAGATCTGTACATTGCTCACTCTTACATATATGCAGGGGATATAATAAACAATAAAATTGATTATATCTTCAACACTCACAAACTAAACATATTGGACTTTAGATTCCTAAGCTATGATCTGCAATTGTTAGCATTATATGACTGGAGAAAAGAAGAATTTGAGAAATGGAAAACTCTCCTTGTACAAGGTGTTGGTATTCAATATCTATAAAACAATCCAACTTCAAATTTCTGGATTAGTAAGCACATGAAATTGAAGGAAAACCATTAAATAGCTGCGCTGATGCTGAGAGCAAACGTCTTATACAATAGAGAAACCATCTCAAAAGGCAGAATTCGAACATTTGCTAATTGCAGATACTGTAAAGATGTTTGAGAAACAATTGCTTGTGTATCAGGTACGGGAAACATGCTTTCATACAAAGCCAGAATCACGCTATGCCAACACAGCGCCGGCAATAGAACAAACGCAGCATTAGCATACATTCGTTCAGCACGCAAGCCATAACAACGACTCGCTTTTAGGGGGGCTCATTGAAGTCCAACACCTTCCCTACTGTTGCACAGACTGGAGTTGGAATAGTAAATTAAACTATTCCAAGATCCAGCACCCCCCTAAGGCAAGTCATTAAAACGACTTAAAGACGCGTTCGTTCAAAAGACGGCGTTCGGAATGCAAGCGTTCTAAAAGCATGGGGAATACCACCATACATTCATCAGGTACATGTCCTAAAACATAGGACATAAGAATAAAAAGACAATAGAATTCTAGAACTTGATAGAGTGAAAAGATATGGTTGGATGACATATAGGGGACCCCGTATCAAAAATAGTCAAGGCGAATAAAGGAAACCAGAGGTAGTGTTCACCAAAGATGGTACTGCTGTGTTAATTGATTTCTCAATCTGAAATGAAAACTCGCAAAATTCCCTTGAACAAGCATTTGAAAGTAAAGTTAACGGCTATCAGGATTTATCACAAGAAATCAAAAATCTCACAAACTGTTTCAGTGTAAAACTTCATGGTTTTATTGTAGATTGTCAGGATATTTGGCCTCAGTATAATGACGTCGCTCTAGCTGATCTTGAACTACAAATGTCTTTCCATTCAAGAAGATTGTTTGCCTGACTACTTTAATGGACATGGACAACTGACTGATTAGCTTAACATTCTAATGTACACTGCATTGTTAGCCCATTTTCCTTCTCAATTAGAATTCTGTTCTAAGAGTATCTATTTGTTCGACACTTGAATTCTGTTATAGTTACCATGTTAGGAGTTGAATCATAGTATTTTACATGGTTAATGTTTTTAGATTTATTATTATTATAGTTGTGTGTGTAAATTTAGATGAAGTAGATAATGTATTTATATACATGTACATATGTTGATACTTAGACATGTGGGTGAATTCAGGCTAGATTTATCATAATTGCATAAACACAATTAGTACAGTTAACAGCAATGCTTACTTTGCACAGGTCATTTATATCCGGATGATCTAGAAGTGTGGTAAGACATGGACAATTTGTATTGTTAGGGAGGTCCTGGAGGGTGTACTGTCCCTATTCAATATGTGATTCATGTTCCTGTGAGGACAACTTCAAGTACAGCTGTACTCCGGGACAATCATTGTGCTGTTAGAAGCAAGAGCGACTTGACGCTGATGGGCAGCAATAACAACCCAGAATGGGCCACAGTGAGGTGGTACAAGAATAGCCAAATGTCGTCATCTAATTAGTGATGAACATGAATGGATGACCGAGACTCCCACTGTCTCTACCTACTATCTAGTGAAACTGCAGCCAAGGGAATGGGCTTGGCAGAATCAGAGAGCGCCTAGACACCTCCGGGTAGTAGTGCGCGTGATAAATTGTTATAACATAACAAATAAGTCCCTGTTGAGCTTGACTCTAGTCTGGCACTGTGAAGAGACATGAAAGGTGTAAGACAAGTGGGAGGCCCTTGGGTCACTGGTGAAATACCACTACTCTTATTGTTTTTTCACTTACTCTGTGAGGCAGGGTGGGTGAGCCACTCTGGGGATAGTGGCTGGCGGTGAGTTTGACTGGGGCAGTACACCTGTCAAACAATAATGCAGGTGTCCTAAGGCAAGCTCAGGGAGGGCAGAAACCTCCTGCACAGCAGAAGGGCAAAAGCTCTTTTGATCTTGATTTTCAGTATGAATATAGGCTGTGAAAACAGGGTCCTCACAATCCTTCTGACTTTTTGGGTTTCAAGCAGGCGGTGTCAGAATAGTTACTACAGGGATAACTGGCTTGTGACTGCGAAGTGTTCATACAGATGTCCCTGTTTGATCCTTCGATGTCGGCTCTTCCTATTATTGAGAAGCAGAATTCACCAAACATTGTCCACCGATTAATAGGGAACATGACCAGGGTTTGGATCGTCGTGAGAAAGGTTAGTCCTGCTCAGTATGAGAGGAACCACAGGTTTAGACATTTGGTGTACGTGCTTGACTGAGGAGCCAATGGGGAGAAGCTACCATCTGCGGGATTATGACTGAACGCCTCCAAGACAGAACCTCCCCTAAACCATAAGGATACCACTGTGCCAGGGAGCCTCGATTGGCTTGTTTGAGAAGCTGGCCTGGTATATGATGTCCACTTATGTAAGTAGGCACCCTGCACCAGTCCAGAAAACCCTTATGGTGATTTAAGAGGTCTTAGACAGCCTTTGAAAGCTCTCTAAGTGGTAGCGGTGGAGAGCAGCCTTCAGGCTTAGTCCAGAAGGAGTGTAAAGCAGCTTGTTTACCAATCTTATAGTATAGATTAAGTGAAAAAGAACCACACAAGGTATTTATAAAAATTTGTATTTATTATATAATACTCTCTAACACATACAAATATCTCCTACCCGGGGATATACACGATGCGCACAATACTTTGCAAAGAAACACAGTAAATAGCACAGAATACACAGTGGACCCCAGGGGGGGACCAAACCATATACTAAGAAAGTGGTATAAGAACCACGACTCGGGTCAAGACAATGTCGAGAGGATGTAGAAGTGCTGGGGACCCAAGGAACCACCCAAGGTGAGTGACTAGGAACCCACGGAGAGCGTGTGCAGTGTGGCAACACGACCCCGTGCTCCGTACAAATCTACATGTAAGTCGGCTTTTGGATTTTTAAAAGTTAAGGACCCTTCCCAGTGGACCCTGAAGACACCCCATGGAAGACAGAAGGTTGGAGAGCCACCCTACCCGTGCATACCCAAGTACCCACGTTACCTACACCAGAGAAGCCGGGTGCATACGTGTGAAGTGGTGTCGGAAACCGTCGTCGAACCAAATGGAGGACTTCAGGAAAGTGCCGCTGCTGAAGAAGGAGAAAGTGTACAGTGGAATCCAATGGTGGATTCTAGTTGAGAGGTACCTGCAAGCAGAGTGACAGAGTTCATGTCACTCAGGAGTGACCAGGAGACTTTGAAGACGAATGCCCTCCGATGTCGGGTGTTGCAGGAGAGTTGGCGATGACCTTGACTCTGCAGCTGTGAGGACCAGGCGACACTGAGGAAGACCAGGAGTCATGCGCGAGCTGTCCCACGAAGGATGTTGAGTGCTGAGGGGTCGGTGTCCGGCAGGAGCACCAACAAGCCTTGGCAAATGCAACCAATGCAGGAGCTGAAGAAGGAGCAACGTCGGGACCAGCAAGGTCCAGGGGACTCACCAAAAGCAGGGAAGTCAGGGCAGGTCCAGAGCAATCAGGGGAGCCCACAGGAAACAAAGACGATCCTCAAAAGGATCCACAGGCTGGAGGCACTGGAGTCGCCAGAGGACCTTGAGCAGCTCACCAAAAGATGCAGGCCACGGTGCATACGATGTGGTGTGGTCAAAGATTCTGGTCACCGGAGGTGCTTTAGGTTGGGGCTACTTGGAGCCTGAAGATCTTGGTGGAAGGAAGACAACAAGCCTTTGCAACTGCAAGTTGATGCGGTGCACAGGGGTTCGGTTATTGCAGCCCCCACGAGGGATACTGGCCTGAAACTTGGTAAGAGGGTAGGGCAGGCCTCAGGAGCTTTGGAAAACCACCACCTGTGTTGCAGAACCTTTCATAGTCCGGAGGAGCTCAGGATCAGCAGACCAGTTGACTTAGTTGCGGTGCATGCGAATGCAGGGAAGTGACTCCTTCACTTCAAGGGAGATTCCTTCAGGTGTCTTTGATGCCCACAGGCCTTGGAAGGTTGCTGTATGGTGCGCAGGCACAGACAATGCAGCAGACTGGCAGGGAGACAAAGTCGAGCCCAAACGAAGTCCAGCGAAGTCCAGAGGGCCCAGACGGTGGAAGAAGAAGTGATGTCTGATCTGAATCTTGTCCCTTGACGAATCTAATGACCCACCCACAGGTAAGCCCTTAAGTAACCTTAGGAAAGGGTTGGAACGATTCAGGGGACCCTCCCAGAGGAGGGCCTGGACAGGGGAGAGGTTACTCCCATGTGCTTTGTCCAGTTTCGTGCCAGAGCCGCGAGCCAACAGCTCCCAGGACTGGTTTGAGCTGGACTATGCATGGGAGACTGAGTGGCGCTGGCAAGCGCACCCACCCTGCCCCAATATACTAAATCCGATCTGGGAGGTAGTCACACCTACCTGTGACAGGATGCCTATTGTTCTGCCTCCCTCTGCTCGAGCTTGGCTCAGCAGCAGGAGGGCAGAATCATGTCTCTGGACGGCAGCAACCAATTTGTGCTGTCCGGGTCTGGAAGACTGGTACCAGGGACATGGAGAGCCTAACGGAGGGCTCTTCCAGTGCTTGGAATCATACCTCCCACACCGTTTACGGTGTGGGAGGTATGATTCCAACATGTTTGATACCAAACATGATAGGATTCGTTGCAGCCAGTTTCGAGATGGTCATCGCGTAATTACGCGGTGCCCCTCTATATGGTATATGACTGCTTCACATACAACCCTGGAGAATGGACTCCGTAGGATGTAGGGGTGTCCTGCTCATGCAGGGCCACCATCACACTTAGAACCAAGCACCCTGCCTTCAGGATTGCAAAGGCCTGCTATAGGGGTGACATATAGGTTTTAAGTGCAGTGACCTTAGATATAGGAAACCACTAGTAAGTGGTTCTGGCACCAGCCTACACAGCACTGGCAGGCCTGTAGTTATAGTTTGAATGGTCTCCCATGGGTGGCATAATACATGCTTCAGCCCATGGGGGACTTCTGGGGTACCTATGCCCTGGGTACCTTAGTAACATATACTAGGGACTTATAAGGGTACCCCAGTGTCCAATCTGGGATGTACCCAAGTACTGAACATAACAATTTAAGGGAGAAAGCAGAGAGACCGGGGTCCTGATTAGCAGGATTCCAGTCAGACTAGTCAAAAACAGCTTAGCAGCAGGCAAAAAGTGGGGGTAACCATGCAGAAGGATGCTACCTTCCCACAGCTTGGGATAGCCGGCCTCTGGGCTGGTGTGTAGAGCAGAGTGTGGATGGAAAACGGCTGCCTGTATCGCCCTTAGTGCACTGCATGTTCGTGGGGCTCCTCGTGCTAAATTCATTTGTAGACAATCTGATTCTAGGTCAGGGATTCGTAAGTAGCAGAGCAGCTAACTTGCTTTGATCTACTGGAAATCATCCTCTGAAGCAAGCTTTTGTCTCCATCCATGGGTGCCTGTGCCCCCGGGGTTCCTCTACCACCAGGATGGTGGGAGGGACAGGTTGTGGGACCATGGGAGGCTGCCTCCACCACATGCAGTGGAACACGGGGGCCTCTCCCTCCGGCCCTGCACCTCCGGGTACAGAGATGGGGGCACGACCCCTTGCAGGTCAGCAGGGTGACCAGATGGCAGGTGCGGGCATCAGTGTAGCCACCTGGAGGCAAGAAGCCAGTCAGTGGCTCAAGGAAGGAGACCAGCGACCAGATGACCAGCCAATGGCTGGCTGACCAGATGGCTGGTGGGCCAACCAGAACAGCTAACTCGGACTTGTATCTCCACTCGGGTTCTGTAAGCCCCTACTTCGTAAAGGCTAATTAGTGGAGAAAGAATGGCTTTCCAGGCAGGCCAATGGGGGCTTAACCCTCTTTAACTCCCCTGGTTCGGGCACCAGGAAGGTGGAAGGCATCAACCCAGGGCATCATTTGCGGAAGAACTGGTGGTGACAGTCCCTTCCCCAGGGCATGGTGACTGCAGACTGGAGAGGACCCTCGTGCCCTTCCAGTGTGTGGAGTGGAGGCGGGACCCAATGTTAAGGCCCAGTCCGATACCGGGCCATGGTGGTGTCGGACCCGGAGGAGTCTGGGGCTCTTACAGGCTAAACAGCTCCTATAATCCCCTGTGAGAGGCGGGTGTAGCCATGGCTTTCGCCTGGGAAACCAGGGCTCAAAGCACCAGGCAGGGCCAACTTCTCTACTCAGACCAGGTTCGCGTTGGACTGGGGAGGAGTCTGGGGCTCCCATGGGCCGAACAGCTCCCGTAATCTCCCATGATAGGTGTGCAAAACCATGGTTTTTTCCTAAGAAGCCAGGGCTCCTGGAATCGGGCAGGGCCACCTTTCCTACCCAGGCTAGGGTGGCGTCAGACCGGGGAGGAGTCTGGGGCTCTTACAAGCTGAACAGCTTCTGTAATTCCCTGTGACAGGCGCGCAAAGCCATGACTTTCACCTAGGAAGCCAGGGCTCAAAGCACCAGGCAAGGCCACCTTCCCTACCCGGGCCAGGGTGGCGTCGGACCGAGGAGGAGTCTGGGGCTCCCACGGGCTGAACAGCTGCCATAATACCCCTCCCGTTAGAGGCCTGGTCTCCACAGGATGGTGGTGCCAACCAACAGGCACAGCCACCTACCCCGACTAGAGTAGAGTGAAGCCCCACCCACAAGGATTTGCCAGGTTTCAAGACGTCCACCAGTTGGCCTGTCAGCTTCATGTGGGCAAAAACATCAACACTGACATTTCATTCTCAAGGCCAATCGAGCCATTGGATGAGTATGGGTGTGCCTACTCAGTGAAATATGTCACCAGCCCATGCTTCCTAATTTGAATTTCGCCCAGGCCTAACCAAAACACAGATTCCTTAAGCAAGAAAGTACCTACAATATTATGGAATAAGAAAACATACAGTGTCTTTGTCCTAGGCTGTTAACCTGTTCAAAGCGATACAAAAGAGGATGATGGACGGAACGTTTGAGCCAATCAAACACTCACCCCCAGTCAACTGATCTGGGTTTAATCCATCATCATTCTTTAGCTCACTCCACCACCCCAGTTCAGACATGGCCATATGCAAATCAGTCTGACCCTGTGCCTCATGGGAACAGTCCAGCCCGAACTGCCAAGCCATGTCTTCCCTGGACCGGAAACAAGCATCCTAGGACCGGTTTCTGGCATTCCAGCCGTCATCAGCCAGGCTTGCTTGAATCCAGTGGCAAAGTGAGCAAGGGACCCACGTCTGGGCATACCCCGCCAACTTAGGGCGAACAAAGCGATACAAAAGAGGATGATGGACGGAACGTTTGAGCCAATCAAACACTCAGTGAGCTAAAGAATGATGATGGATTAAACCCAGATCAGTTGACTGGGGGTGAGTGTTTGATTGGCTCAAACGTTCCGTCCATCATCCCCTTTTGTATCGCTTTGGTCGCCCTAAGTTGGCGGGGTATGCCCAGACGTGGGTCCCTTGCTCACTTTGCCACTGGATTCAAGCAAGCCTGGCTGATGACGGCTGAAATGCCAGAAACCGGTCCTAGGATGCTTGTTTCCGGTCTAGGGAAGACATGGCTTGGCAGTTCGGGCTGGACTGTTCCCATGAGGCGCAGGGTCAGACTGATTTGCATATGGCCATGTCTGAACTGGGGTGGTGGAGTGAGCTCTAGAATGATGATGGATTAAACCCAGATCAGTTGACTGGGGGTGAGTGTTTGATTGGCTCAAACGTTCCGTCCATCATCCCCTTTTGTATCGCTTTGGTCGCCCTAAGTTGGCGGGGTATGCCCAGACGTGGGTCCCTTGCTCACTTTGCCACTGGATTCAAGCAAGCCTGGCTGATGACGGCTGAAATGCCAGAAACCGGTCCTAGGATGCTTGTTTCCGGTCTAGGGAAGACATGGCTTGGCAGTTCGGGCTGGACTGTTCCCATGAGGCGCAGGGTCAGACTGATTTGCATATGGCCATGTCTGAACTGGGGTGGTGGAGTGAGCTAAAGAATGATGATGGATTAAACCCAGATCAGTTGACTGGGGGTGAGTGTTTGATTGGCTCAAGCGTTCCGTCCATCATCCCCTTTTGTATCGCTTTGGTCGCCCTAAGTTGGCGGGGTATGCCCAGACGTGGGTCCCTTGCTCACTTTGCCACTGGATTCAAGCAAGCCTGGCTGATGACGGCTGAAATGCCAGAAACCGGTCCTAGGATGCTTGTTTCCGGTCCTAGGAAGACATGGCTTGGCAGTTCGGGCTGGACTGTTCCCATGAGGCGCAGGGTCAGACTGATTTGCATATGGCCATGTCTGAACTGGGGTGGTGGAGTGAGCTAAAGAATGATGATGGATTAAACCCAGATCAGTTGACTGGGGGTGAGTGTTTGATTGGCTCAAACGTTCCGTCCATCATCCCCTTTTGTATCGCTTTGGTCGCCCTAAGTTGGCGGGGGTATGCCCAGACGTGGGTCCCTTGCTCACTTTGCCACTGGATTCAAGCAAGCCTGGCTGATGACGGCTGAAATGCCAGAAACCGGTCCTAGGATGCTTGTTTCCGGTCTAGGGAAGACATGGCTTGGCAGTTCGGGCTGGACTGTTCCCATGAGGCGCAGGGTCAGACTGATTTGCATATGGCCATGTCTGAACTGGGGTGGTGGAGTGAGCTAAAGAATGATGATGGATTAAACCCAGATTAGTTGACTGGGGGTGAGTGTTTGATTGGCTCAAGCGTTCCGTCCATCATCCCCTTTTGTATCGCTTTGGTCGCCCTAAGTTGGCGGGGTATGCCCAGACGTGGGTCCCTTGCTCACTTTGCCACTGGATTCAAGCAAGCCTGGCTGATGACGGCTGAAATGCCAGAAACCGGTCCTAGGATGCTTGTTTCCGGTCTAGGGAAGACATGGCTTGGCAGTTCGGGCTGGACTGTTCCCATGAGGCGCAGGGTCAGACTGATTTGCATATGGCCATGTCTGAACTGGGGTGGTGGAGTGAGCTAAAGAATGATGATGGATTAAACCCAGATCAGTTGACTGGGGGTGAGTGTTTGATTGGCTCAAGCGTTCCGTCCATCATCCCCTTTTGTATCGCTTTGGTCGCCCTAAGTTGGCGGGGGTATGCCCAGACGTGGGTCCCTTGCTCACTTTGCCACTGGATTCAAGCAAGCCTGGCTGATGACGGCTGAAATGCCAGAAACCGGTCCTAGGATGCTTGTTTCCGGTCTAGGGAAGACATGGCTTGGCAGTTCGGGCTGGACTGTTCCCATGAGGCGCAGGGTCAGACTGATTTGCATATGGCCATGTCTGAACTGGGGTGGTGGAGTGAGCTAAAGAATGATGATGGATTAAACCCAGATCAGTTGACTGGGGGTGAGTGTTTGATTGGCTCAAGCGTTCCGTCCATCATCCCTTTTGTATCGCTTTGGTCGCCCTAAGTTGGCGGGGTATGCCCAGACGTGGGTCCCTTGCTCACTTTGCCACTGGATTCAAGCAAGCCTGGCTGATGACGGCTGAAATGCCAGAAACCGGTCCTAGGATGCTTGTTTCCGGTCTAGGGAAGACATGGCTTGGCAGTTCGGGCTGGACTGTTCCCATGAGGCGCAGGGTCAGACTGATTTGCATATGGCCATGTCTGAACTGGGGTGGTGGAGTGAGCTAAAGAATGATGATGGATTAAACCCAGATCAGTTGACTGGGGGTGAGTGTTTGATTGGCTCAAACGTTCCGTCCATCATCCCCTTTTGTATCGTTAACCTGTTCAAAGCCAATCACCAACTTCCTGGTCCAAAGAGAGTGAGTACTGTGGGAAAATAACCCAACCAAATGCTAAAACGTGGCATGCTATGATCCAGCCTTACAAACACGGGGCTCAGATGATTGACACGGCATTCCTCCACTCACCATGAGGCTACAAGAGCGAAAAGAACATGGCAGAAGCCACATTCCTAAACGTGATCTTTGAACCCTCTTAATGGGGCAAGCCAGAAGAAAGGCCCTGCTTGACATTGACAGCACAATCAGAGAACATTTGGACAAATCAGTGACGCCAGCTTTGCTGGGTAAAGTGCATGTTTGTTAGATGAATGTAGGTA
Source organism: Calotriton arnoldi (assembly GCA_963921515.1). Classification (NCBI taxonomy): domain Eukaryota; kingdom Metazoa; phylum Chordata; class Amphibia; order Caudata; family Salamandridae; genus Calotriton; species Calotriton arnoldi. The sequence continues at coordinate 1,430,632 of CAWUFW010001695.1, read as the reverse complement.
CTTAATATAGTCTGGGTCTGGATGCAAGGAGTCATTGAACTTTACTAAAAACATATATTATTTTAACAAGGGTGTCTTAAATACACAGAACAGTATCAGGTGCTTTGGAGAACTCCGCTTGCGATCCGATTATAAGAGAGCGAAAAAGTGATCGGATGGGGGTGAAACCATGGTGGTACAATAACATGCTCTATAGAACACCGCATCCCACACATCTGCCTTTCCTACAATAACCCGAATCAAACAATTACATGTTATTGTATGTACTACCTCGAAAGGATTGAACGCTAAGCTGGCATTGCCAGGATTTCAATACATTCATGACCAGCAGATCACCACAGAACTCACCTGTGACACTTGAACGCACTGATGCAGTTTACTGCGCATTTACAGCTGGTGTTTAGAGCTGCTGTTTACGTTAAAGTGAATTATACATAATTACAGTTTGAGGTACAGGGATAAAAATAAAGTGTGGTATGCCGGGACTAGAATGCGCGTCTCCAGGTTCCGGGGCCTTCAGTTTAGTCAGAGTACCCCTGGGGCGCAGGAAAGAAACTCTCCCTCGGTCTGCAAGGATTAGGCCGACAATGTCACATTGGTGACACTTAAAAACATCCATTTCAGGGGCTACCGTGATGGCAGGAGAATGGCAGGTGTGGGGTGCATGCAAAGAACTTGGTTTACACGGCGAGGGAGTTTAACAGCACTCTAGTCCAACGACTAGAGCTATTTCTTTGAATCTAATTGAAGTTTCTTGGAAAGACAGACATTGTGGGTTGCCCGAAGGGGAGGAAAGGTGGGACGGAAATGAAAATAAATAAGTGCACGAAGAAACAGCTTTATTGCAATGTGTTTTACATCTTTAATTCGGAAAAATTAGAGCCTTTTAAGACTTTTGTACTGTCCACGGACAGTAAGAAGGCATAGCTCCCTAAAAAGTCACTGCGGTCACCTTTTATGTTTGAGGGGGGCGATAGACACACCCTGTGCCCTTTCACCCTGCCTCGGCTCATCTCCTCTTACATGTTAACGGCACATTTACAGCGTTTGCCCAAGGTCACGTGCGGTGGCTTTTGTCTGTGTGGGATTTCGGCACAGGGTCTGGTCTTCCGCCAAGTCCGAACAGTAAGTCAGAGACCATGCACAGAGGGTAAAGCGCCAAGCAGTTTTTTTGATGGGGCGCTGTGTATTTTTCATACTTTAATATGATCAACGAATTCCAAGACAATAAAAACTCGAACTCGAGCTGGAACCTGATCTGCTCCAATATAGTTGTACTTTATTTATGTGGTTTTGTGTATAGCGCAGACTAGATCTAAGGGGACCTTAATGAGCTTTCCATAGTGCATGAGCTATAAAAGACATTGAGATATGCAGCGCAGCGCTATACAATTCTTAAAACATAGTTCTATTAATGGTCACAAAAACCAAGGGATATATTGAGCTTCAAGGTCTTAAGAATGAGTTTAGTTCGAAATTAACAGAGACCTGTAGAGTCGAAGAAGAGCTGCGGATCTCGCGCTTACAAACGGTAAACGTTCTGACAAGTAACTAGGAATTATTTCAGTCCCCCCTTGACAGATATACGAGGCCACTGTCCGAAGTTCTGGGGGATACGCAGTGGGATGAAAAAACTGGGGGGGCTCTCAGAGGGGCGTGGCCAATGTAATTAAGGGCGTGGCTTCAAAACACGTAAGCTAAAAATCTGTGCTTAGCATTGTGTGCCACCCCACTTGTATTTTGCTGTTTCTGTCATTGCATCCAGATATATGATACAACAAGTAACATCATACTAACAAGTTAGGACTATTGGCTTTGTCAATGGCTGTTAGTTGCATAAGATAAATAAGCAGCAACTATGGCTTGTTATATATAATATTGAAAATGCTTCCACTTAAAGCCCTGGTGACACCACGAAAATGTTGCTGCTCCTGAGTTTCAAAAAGAGAAGGGAAATCCAGAGAGAAAATGACTCTTTAAAGGATTTCCCTTCTCGTACAACACTCACCTGGCATGACGTCATGCCGTAACTTCTCCACTAGTGAAAAGTGAGCAGTGTGAGCACGCACACATGATGTACCTGCTGTCACTGCAGTCCGAAAAAAACCGGACCGCCTGTGCCAGGGCACAAAACAGAGCCCGATAGAGACCCGTTTCGAGGCCCCCTTTAAAAAACTGCCGGTGCTCAGCACCGGTGAGACCCGGCCCACTTAAAGCCCTGGGGATACTATTCCACGTTCTAGACACTGACCCAGAGAAGGCTGGGCGGACTGGTTTTTGCTTATTGAATCGTGGAATTCCTAGCATCTGTCAGTTGTGGTTTATTATAAACGGCACACCCGCTAGGGCAGCACAGAGCTTCCCTGTCTGTGGCATGTAATCCTGTCTGTGGCATGTAATCAATCCTGTGGCATGTAATCCTGTCTGTGGCATGTAATCCTGCCGCATGTAATCCTGTCTGTGGCATGTAACCCTGTGGCATGTAATCCTGTCTGTGGCATGTAATCCTGTGGCATGTAATCCTGTCTGTGGCATGTAATCCTGTCTGTGGCATGTAATCAATCCTGTGGCATGTAATCCTGTCTGTGGCATGTAATCCTGTCTGTGGCATGTAATCCTGTCGCATGTAATACTGTCTGTGGCATCTAATCTACAGTCTCTCCTAGGGAGTAACAGTAACACTTTTCTTTCCACCTAGCCGTGTACTAGAGTACAAGACGACCAGCCTATGCCCGAGTGAGGTATGCAATGCTTTTAACGGGTGCCTTACCATGCAGGTAAGTACCATGTATGCCGTTTTCTGGCAATTTACAACGCAGGAGGTTACCATGCAGGTAACTGTTTTTTTAAATTATGCTCAGTAAGCGAATTAAGGGGAAGTACCGTTTTTTTTTTAGGGTTTATGGCTGGACAAGTGTATGGAATAGTGAGATGCTTAAAGGGTTGTTAGGGACAGGGATAGATAAGGTTACGGGGTAGTAAGGAATTTTTAGGGTTCCGGGATGGGTAAGGACATGAAGCTGTACTAGGTAGTAAGTTGTTTTAGGGTATGTGGTAGGAAGGGATTTTCAGGCGTTGAGGGATGAGTAGGGGGTGTAAAGTGTTTAAGGGGCTTTTAGGGTTCAGAGAGGGGCATGGTTCAGTAAGGGTTTTTTAGGCTTCAGAGATGGGTAAGGCTACATGATAGTAAAGGATTTTTAGGATTTTACGGGTTCAGGGATTGGCAAGGGTATGGAGTAGTAAGGGATTTTTAGGGTTCAGGAACAGGTAAGGTTATGGAGTAGTAAGGTTTTTTTAAGGGTTTAAGGTTTGGTAAGAGAACAAGGTGGTAAGGGTTTTAAAAGTTCAGCATAGCAAGGTGTGTTTAGATTTCATGGATGGGTCAGGGTCCGGGCTAATAAGGTGATTAGAGAGTTTTTAGGGTCAGGGTAGTAAGTAGTTTAAGGTTTTTAGGGTACAAGGATGGGTAATGAGCAGTAAGTGGTTTTATGTAGATTTTCACTAAAAAAACAAAGTGATGTAACAGGTTTTGTAATAAGTTAAACCTAATGTTTAAAACCCCCAAAATTAAAATTAATCAGTTATAGTTTGAGCTAACTATAATGCACTCCCTGCTATGTAATGCTTATGACCTTGCATGTTACATCACTCATGACATGTTAAATGACATCACTGATGACATTATTGATGTCTCGAATGACTTCATTTATGCCTTCTCCTTACATTCTACTCTCCAAGGACCAGCTGTACTAACATTTGATTTGCAAAAAGCAGTCGCCAATTGTGCACCGACATTTTCCAAATGAGATCAGATTTTGAGACCTGACTTATGTACTTATAGATCGGTTTGCAAAATCACCATTTGAAGTGGTTTGCATTCTGACCTACTTCATGAATATTAATGAAGTCGCAAATTGTGACTTCCCCTAATTGGAGACCTTCACAGGCCACCAGGCAACAGACTGCCATTTTATGTTATGTTATATGTACTTAGGCAGGTACAAACTGTCTAGAACAACCATTTTTTTAGCATCTTTCTGAAATTAATAAAATTGGGGCAGGTGCGAATATAGAGAGAAATATTGTTCTAGTGATGAGGAGCCAGATATGAGAAAGCTGTAACGCCAAATCTGGCAGCACAGATACATGTAACCTGCAGAAAGGCTTTATCAGAAGATCTTAACTGTCAGGAAGGCAAGTAATAACTCAGTTTTGAATGTAGACACACAAGCTTAGATTGATAAAGGGCCTTGTGAGTCAAGCAACAGAGCTTGAAGATTGCCATTTTCATATGGGTAGCCAATGTAATTTATTTTATGTAAGAGCTGAAGATGACCGAGCAGGTAAATTACAAATCAACCAGGCAGCACTGTTCTGAACGACCGGTAGTTTAGCCAGCAAGGTGTAATTTGCTGCAACTAACAATGCATTTCCATAGTCCAGGCGACTAATTATAAGTGCATGGACCAGGGATTTCCTAGAGGTGGAAGGTAGCCAGGAAACTACTTTTTTTAATAGCCTCATCGTGGAATAACAAGTGCCACATGTGGTCTTAACCTGGTCTCTTAAGCATAGTGTCCGATCAAGTTTCACTCCTAAATTTCTCACCACTTGTTTGGGAGTGGGGGCTGGTCCAAGATCCGAAGGCCACCAGTCAGCTGACTAGAGCTTGTGCGCTTTGCCAAACAACACAATCTCAGATTTCTCGCTAATTAGTCAGAGACAGTTATTGACTATCCAGTCAACGATCTCCCTCATGCAGTGCGCAAATTGTTTTTTTTCTGTGAATGCATTTAAATAAAGTACATTATTTTTTTTAAAGCAGCTTATTTTCCTTATAGGAAAATAAGCTGCATTTAACAAAAAAATGTATTGGTTCTTAAAAACATTTGTTTAAGAGTTGGCAGTGGGCCCCTGCACCACCGCCCACACCCATATCAACTTCTTTTTCATTCACAAAGGGTAATGGGTCCCACTGGGATCCTTTCTCCTTTGCGAATAGGTTACCACTTCCATTGAGGAGTCTGTAACCTATTAGTGGGTTAAGACCAAAATTGCGGTTTCAAACCATTCATGCATAGCATTGCAAACTGGAATTTGGAAGGGACACCCTAAACACACCCCTTCAAACCTGCAAATTTTTATGAATTTAGTACATTTGTAAAAGCCATCTGGCTATCCCAAACCCTGTGATTTAGCAAATCTCAGGCTTTGGGGCTGTTAAATGGCTCCGTACCAGTGGCCCCAAAAATGATATTCCTATCCTTTCCTGTTTTGCCTGTTGTTCGTCCCTTTTAGTGAGACTTCCCTTGCACTGCTGTAGACCTTGTTCGTATTTCATATATATTTTTTCATCTCTTCTGTCACCTCCCTTTCATGGCTTCCATCTCTCTCCACATTATTTCCCTGCACTAGCTTCCTTTCGAGCCTGCATCCAATCCATTTTCGGAGATTGTTTTCCAATGTATTCGCAAACTGTTTGTGCAATATCTATTCTGTCCTTTCCATCTTTATATACTTAGCTGTACTTGGAGTTGCTCTAACTAAATAATGGTACTATTACCGGCTGTTACCTATGGCCCCTGTTTCTTTAAGTCTTTTATGACAGCGCTCTGAAAATCTGGAATCCTGTCCCTTCTTCTGCACATGCAGCCACTAGTTTGTCAACCTTTCATTGACATTGAAAAAACATCTTTTCTCAGTCGCCATTTTGGAAAAAAACTGAAAAAATTCAGTTTAGTTACAGCAACACCAAGGAGAACACAGAAGTGAGGATCGCTCAGAGAATCGATACGTGAATATTGATATGCAGCAACACCAGAGAGAACTTGGTATTGAGGACCGCCCAGAGGATCGATATGGAGCGAAACCAGAGGGGAGTCGGAATTGAGGCATGCCCAGAGTATCCATATATATAGAGGACAGATATGCAGCAAAACCAGAAAGTACAAGGAATTGAGGACCGCCCAGAGGATCAATATGTGAAACTGATATGCAGCAAAACAAGAGAGAACAAGGAATTCAGAACCGCCCAGAGGATCAATATGTGGAGTATCAATGTGGAGCAACACCAGAGGCAACTTGCAATTGAGACATGCCTGGAATATCTGTATCTATATCTATATATCTATATCTTATCTATCTATATATATGTACTATATCTATATCTCTCTATATCTATATCTATATCTATATAAATATGATTGAAATGCAGCAACACCAGAAAGAACAAGGAATTGAGCACCTCCCAGAGATATGCGATACTGATATGCAGCAACACCAGAGAGAACTGGGAATTTAGAAACGTCCAGGGTATCGCTATGTGGATACTGATATGTAGCAACACCAAAGAGAACTTTGGAAGTGAAGATTGTCTAGGGTATTGATGACTGGAGCATCGATAAGCAGAGATGCTCTTATAGTAAGACTACATGACGGTGATTGCTGCTTCATAGGTACCATTCCAAGGTGAAAGCAGCGCTCTTTTCAAAGGTAGTAGGGGGAGCAGGAGAGACAAAGGAGTCTTTTGACAGCAACAAACGAGGCGCATCCCCTGTGCTTTCAACACATTGACAGGCAGCACCCACAGCAAAAGATGACGCGCTAGATAGGTGTGATCACATGATAGATACCTTCATCTGCCTGCAAGGGGGTGTCGTGTCTACAGACAATTGCTTAAATGCTATCACTCCCCTGCCCAAGTCCTCCTGTCTGCTCCTCTTTTCACAAGTCCCTTTTCTTATCTTTACTGCAGTCAAGGTTCCAGGAACCGCAGGTTCGTGCAGTAACATGTCAAAGGGCTAGGAACCACGCAAGCAGTAGAAGCCATATTTTCAGTTCAAAGACAAGAGAAACGCAACAAAAACTCCAGTGCTGATCGCCAACAGGGTTTAAATTAAAAAACACAAACATGTCCAATGAACTTGCTCAGAACTCCTTGCTCCCTCCCTCGTTAGGGACGAAAACGATATGTGCCCTTTCACCTTCTCAGGGGAATAATAAAATGTGCGCATGATTTTTATGACAAAAAAGACTGTAATAAAAATAAAAATCTATATATTTTTTGTAAAAAAGACTTTGTGTGTTAGCCCAGTTTTGTTTGATTATTGAGTGACCCTAACGGGCACATGTTATATTATTCATAGACAGGTTGATTTCTTTAAATTACCACAAATATTAAGCCAGCACTGTAGCCGAACAATTCATGGAGTCTGGAGTTTCCAGCACAAATATCTGGTTAAACAACAATCCTTCAAAAGGACGACACAATGAGGCAGACCCCTCGGTGTGCAAGGACCTTTACTGCACTCGACTCTGGGCCGCCCCTAAGCTGCACTTGACTCTGGTCCGCTCTTAAACTGCACTTGACTCTGGTCCGCTCTTAAGCTGCACTTGAATCTGGTCCGCTCTTAAACTGCACTTGACTCTGGGCCGCTCCTAAGCTGCACTTGACTCTGGTCCGCTCTTAAACTGCACTTGACTCTGGTCCGCTCTTAAACTGCACTTGACTCTGGGCCGCTCCTAAGCTGCACTTGACTCTGGTCCGCTCTTAAACTGCACTTGACTCTGGGCCGCTCCTAAGCTGCACTTGACTCTGGTCCGCTCTTAAACTGCACTTGACACTGGGCCGCTCCTAAGCTGCACTCGACTCTGGGCCGCTCCTAAGCTGCACTTGACTCTGGTCCACTCTTAAACTGCACTTGACTCTGGGCCGCTCCTAAGCTGCACTTGACTCTGGTCCGCTCTTAAACTGCACTTGACTCTGGGCCGCTCCTAAGCTGCACTTGACTCTGGTCCGCTCTTAAACTGCACTTGACACTGGGCCGCTCCTAAGCTGCACTTGACTCTGGGCCTCTCCTAAGCTGCACTTGACTCTGGGCCGCTCCTAAGCTGCACTTGACTCTGGGCCGCTCCTAAGCTGCACTTGACTCTGGGCCGCTCCTAAGCTGCACTTGACTCTGGTCCGCTCCTAAGCTGCACTTGACTCTGGGCCGCTCCTAAGCTGCACTTGACTCTGGTCCGCTCTTAAACTGCACTTGACACTGGGCCGCTCCTAAACTGCACTTGACTCTGGGCCGCTCCTAAGCTGCACTTGACTCTGGGCCGCTCCTAAGCTGCACTTGACTCTGGGTTGCTCCTAAGCTGCACTTGACTCTGGGCTGCTCCTAAGCTGCACTTGACTCTGGGCCGCTCCTAAGCTGCACTTGACTCTGGGCCGCTCCTAAGCTGCACTTGACTCTGGTCCGCTCTTAAACTGCACTTGACACTGGGCCGCTCCTAAACTGCACTTGACTCTGGGCCGCTCCTAAGCTGCACTTGACTCTGGGCCGCTCCTAAGCTGCACTTGACTCTGGGCCGCTCCTAAGCTGCACTTGACTCTGGTCCGCTCTTAAACTGCACTTGACACTGGGCCGCTCCTAAACTGCACTTGACACTGGGCCGCTCCTAAACTGCACTTGACTCTGGTCCGCTCTTAAACTGCACTGGACTCTGGTCCGCTCTTAAACTGCACTGGACTTTGGGCCGCTCTTAAACTGCACTGGACTCTGGGCCGCTCTTAAATTGCACTTGACTCTGGGCCGCTCTTAAACTGCACTTGACACTGGGCCGCTCCTAAACTGCACTTGACTCTGGGCTGCTCCCAAACTGCACTTGACTCTGGTCCGCTCTTAAACTGCACTGGACTCTGGGCCGCTCTTAAACTGCACTGGTCTCTGGGCCGCTCTTAAATTGCACTTGACTCTGGGCCGTTCTTAAACAGCAATTGATATCTGAACCCACCTACATGTTATTCAGAAAACCTTCCAAAACACAACTATTGAGCCTGGTCTTTAACTCAAAGCATCACAAAACAGGGGTCACACATGGAGACATTCAGACTCCGTTACTCTCCCCATCCCATTCCACTCTAACTTCTTCTATTCAGTAATCTCTATCTTCCTTTTATTAAACTTTCCGATTTAAAGGCTAGAGCCAGAGCGTTCTAAAACTTCTTGTTAAATGAGTAAAATAAACAAAGGACACATGATCACCAAGAGGAGGAAACATCACACTGCAACATTTCCAGGTTGAAGCAGATTATGCACCCATCACACTGCATGAAAAGTACCCACAGATACCGCCCTATTTCCAGTGCTTAATTTGTGCTGGTGGGGTCCACTGACACTACTTTTTGGGGAACGACACTTATTTTTCCGCATCGGACATTTCCCGAGAACAAGAGAGAGAAATCACACAAAGGGAAAGGAGGAGGAAGAGAAAGACGGAACAACCATCACAAAGGGAGACAGCAGGAACCTGCAGGAGTGAGATAAAGGAAGAGGGGGTGACTGGCAGTGGATTAAAGCTGTCTGAGGTAGATACAAGACTACACAGCCTTGGTATTCGCTGCAATGACATTTAATAGTGCAGGCCGCAGGATTCTGAGCACAGCTTTGGGCACCGGCACTCAATCTTTTAATAACTAAGCACTGCCTGTTTCAATTCTGAGGCAGAAGCTACGTAACTGCAGGCTATTCCGCAGGCACAGATAGGACCTCTTCCCTTTGCTCCAGCCTGGTAGACATGGGCAGGGTCAGACTAGGGCCGGACTGGCCGTAGCGGGCATCTGGCGTTGCCCCAGGTGGCTGGAAGGGTGGGGGCTGGTTTTGCCATGGTGGGGGAAGTTTTTGTTACTAGGGACAGGTTTAGCAGTGGTGCTGCAATATGGGCCCCCCAGTCACAAACGCAGCAGTGCTTCACACTTTCACACACCCCCACCACCTGGGGGACTGGTCGGACGAAATTGCCAGGGCTGCTTTGGGTTCCCAGTCCGGCCCTGGGTCAGACTGAGAGGGAGTACTCCTGGGCACCAAAATAAAAGTGGCCTCTATTAGCAAATAAGACAGTTAAAAATGTCCCACATTTGTAAATCGGGCAGTTGTGGACTTGTAAAGACATGCTGCATAGATGTTTTGCAGAGTATGGGAGCCTGCATGCATTTGTGCTTTCTGCAGGCAAAGTTTGTTGTAATGGCAGGGTAATCAACAATACAAAATGCCCCACCAGACTATAAAACAGACCCACAGACAGAAACCTGCCCCACATATTGACCTATGAGACCAGCACCTCGTGCACTGCCTGATTGCCTTATAGGCCAGTCCGACCCTGGACCTGGGATCAACAACAGGAGCTAGAATGTTTCTGACCCTTTAAACACTTGGAACCAAGATACCTGTCCTGCATAGCACACCCAACATACGACACAACTCAGAGCCCACTGCAGAAAGAACTGGAACATTACTCAGTAAAGCAAGGCCGGCTCCTCCGTTATGGTGCCCCCCCCCCCCCTGCTGAATGCCAGAGGCAAAGGACAAACATAAAATGATAATAAAACATTTTTATTATCATTTTATTTTTAGCCCTGCAGGCTGGTAGCAGAGGGAGGGGCGTGGTCTCAGCACAAGGGAGGAGGGGGAGTGGTGGGCACTGCCAAGTGCGCATGAAGGTTTGGCCAACCCTCTGGGGCAGGCCAAACTGCCTTTCTCCACCTACCTGTGTTGTACAGCTGGGTGGAGAAGCCACCACAGTTGGAGTGCCGAACTAGGGGCTCAGGCCAATAGCATCCCCAGCATGTGAGCAGCACTGGGAATGGGAGCTGGGAGCCTGCGCAGTGTGCAGCAGGCTCCTGACAAGGACGCGAAGATCAGGAGCAAGCTGGCAGCCGTCACAGCAGGTAAGTTTTATTTTCTTTATTCTTGAGGTTTTTGTATGTTCCCCCTCCCCCACCCCACCACTTCGAAGTATGAATGGTCGCTACTGAACACTAGGTTGTTTCATTGAGTTACTTCCCTAAAAAGGACAAAGGAAAAGTATAACTATCACGGCCTATTTGACACCTCAATGCATACTGAATGATCTCTTTCAGGGTGCACGTCCTGTGAACCCCAATAACACAGTGAAATTACACGATTATCCCCTCCTTGTGCTCTATGGAATGGACTGTCCGATTGTAAGTTTTTTAGCCTTGCATGCATGGTAACATACAACGTAACCTTGAAAATAAGCCATAGCATGTACACTCCATCACCAACTGAGGGCTGCATTCTCACTTTTGGCTCTAGACTTTCCGCTAAGGTTTTTAACAGACGAGCCAGCAAAAAGTGGAGGTGGCATGAGGGAAGGAGAACATTACATGTGTGGAAGTTGAACATTTTTACGTAAATTTACCTCATAACAATGTAGAAATGTGCCTTAACGTTAACGTAGAAAATGTGTGTCAATATAGTGGTTAGAGAAAATGTGCCTTCATAAAACGTGCAAAAAGAGAAAGATGCTGCTTATTTCTACAGAAAGCTCCCATTGCTATTGTTCTATCACTGCTAGGCCTCAATATTTTCTTTATTCCTTTCTTCTCTTTAATAAAATAAATGCCTTTTTGTAAATACTGATTCAACGTTATAATTGAACTGCAGAACTTGACCTCTTTGCGAAATGTGCTGTTTGCTGCAGAATGTATTTTTCCTTCCTCACACCATATGACTTCTTCGTATTTTAGATAGTTTCCTCACCCAAATGCTTATAACGAAAAAGTATATTGATGAAAGAAAAATTCTTGCTATAGACTGGAGTTTCATGATCTAATCAGGATATGCTAGATATTAATGTTTCATTTCATAGAGCAGCCCATTGTTACACAACGGGACACTGAACAGCTAACAGAGTAGGCTTGCAAAGGTTCTCATGTGAACCTTCCTAGATGTATCTTTTTCTTTTAAGCTGTAGCCAAATACAAAGAACCACATGTCGACATGGACGTTTACTGTGGGAATCAAGAGAGAGAAGATGACGGACCATCAGAAGAGCCTATTCTATTGGTTAGAGATGGTCCAACCTTCGGAGTTTGCAACATGTTTTGTGGTTTTCTAAATAGTACGTGTTCCTAGTGAGAGAGTTACTGCACTGCATTTCATTGCATTGCATTCTAGATATTCTTGCCATGCATTCTATGCACATCTTCCCCTGCCATGCCTTTTAGCACTTGACTGTGCTATTCTTACCTGAAATGCTGTAAGCTACTGCGAGCAGTGATTTTCTGTTTTCCCGATACATTTTAAGGTACTTGCTCCATGCTGGTCATAGCTACCACTGTGATTATTTCCTTTTCCCTGTTGTAACTTTTGCTGTTGCAGCTGTGAGGGAACTCGGCTGAGTTTCCAGAACTACTCTTTATGGGGAGTTCGACCTTTCATACCTATTAGCCTGTTGCTCCAAATTTTCATGTTCTTTTCCAAAATAACTCTTTATGGGTTCTTGCTAAGATAGTTTCTTTAGATTAAGATAGGGCCTAATTCTTTAAGAAACATGATGTTATTTGGTATGCTCATTCTAAGCAAAATGTTCTTGATTTTTCTGTAAACTGATTTATCTGACTAACCTAAATAAAAAGACAACAATACAGACTAATCTCTTAATGAGAAAATAATACTTTTAAAACTTCACCAAACCTTTCATCATTGACTGAACATTATAACTCTGCAAGTTGATGATTGATTTAAAAATGTATATGGGTTGTGCTCCATTCTAACGTGGTGGCAAAGATTCATCGACCTGAGGAAGAAATTGGCATGGAAATTAGAGACTATCTTAGTAAGTTTCAAGGTGGAGCTGTTAAAAAATGTTTTATTAGATTTCTGCGGTTGCACACGTCTAAGTCTTCATTTCTGTAAGAGAGCTGTGAATAAAAGAATTGTCCAAAGAGGTCAACATAAGAGATAATGTAGATGCAAGATCAGATAAGCAATAAGCCTAGTCAGTGCTGATACAAGAGAAAAGCCCTGCTACTAGCCTCTAGCTTGATACCTTTATTAGTCGAACATCAGTTTGCCGGGCCATGAGACAGAATACTGAGGATTACTTTTCCAGAAAGGAGAGTAACCACATTAGGGCGGCTTTGAAGTCCCAAAGTGATCTCAAACTAATGCCTTCTTCCTGAAATTTGTCTGAAGGACTTGCAAAGAGAAGACAACAATTCTGACTCTTACGTGCAAGCATGCTTTAGATCTAAACTTACAATTAATAGAGTTCCACTTTAGCACATTCGCAAAGGAGGCATCCTGTGCATGCTGGTAGGCAACAGAAAAAAGACTTTTAAAAAGCTTGCACTGCACAAAGAGATGCACAATCTGAAGCATACTCATCAAAACCCTGCTGGCTACAAGTGGACAAAGCAGCAGGGTTAATAGTCCCAATGGTCCTTACTCGTTTTATTTTTTACGTACGTTTATATATATATTTTGTGTATTAAAATGCAAAAGTGCTGGATCATGTTGTACCTCATAAAGTGATTGCCATGCCGGAACTAGTCATGTTATTTCTAGATAAGTTGTGTGCACAATTGATTTGAAATACCTCACACCTGCTCCCTGTCCACCATTGTCAGCCCAGACTTTCTTATAAGAATGATAGCAACTCCACTGCCAAAGAAGGCTTCTTTCCACCCAGACTCCCGCAACAACCTCTTGCCCGTTACAGGACTGTGATGGCCGACTGGAAAACTCTATGTTCAGATACAGCTCATTTAGAGGAGAACAACGCAGGAATTCGATCAGTCAGGGCTTTGCCCAAAGCATGGTACTGAGACTGGTGGAGTTTTGGTAAGAGGTACTGTAGACTACTGATCAGAAGCAGCTAGGACTCCTTAATATGTTGAAACTGCTGACAGCTGTGGACACCATTGATGATTCACTCCTGTGGAAAACCTCCAGGTGATGCTCAGAACAATTGACCCTACCTTCAGGCGGTTTGCCCTGTATCTCAGAAGTCATACTTACTGTGTGTGAAATGTGTGACCCATCTCCACAAAATGCTTACTGCAATTTTTCTCAAGAATCTTCACTTTGTTTGCTATCATTTATTGTAGACCTTTACTCTACCTGATTAGTGCAGAAGGCCTCATCTTACCCTTGTGTGCAGGCGACACACAGTTTCATCTTCAGCTGTCATATATAGAGGATTCCTTTGTTAAACTGAATTCCAGGTTGACAGAGTGTATTGGTTGAATGCTAATGGTCTTGAAGTCAACCAATGAAAGACTGAGAAGGTGCCGTTACACCTCAAACGCATAACTGATTGGATGACTGACTAGATACATACCATGGTCACTTGACTAAGACAAAATAATCATAGTTCACTTCATTAAAGAAACATTACTCTGGCTTCCCCAAAAATCCCACAGTTTCTTGCAGGCCTCACGCCTGAATTCTGTTGTGCATATGTACGTTTTGGTCCATGATTTGAGTGCTATAAACAAGTAAACAAATACACTAAACACATAAATAGCCAGCAATCAAAATTTACAAGTGTTAGGACATCCAGAAAGAAATGCTGAAAAGAAATAGTTAATTTTTGCCTTTCTGTAAAAAGAGTTTTTGGAGAAACCCAGAAGCAGTGAGTCACTGTCAATGCAGCCCAGGGTCAAACTGACCTGTGGGGCAATCTGGCAATGCCCAAAGGGCTGGTCTGACAGATCAGAGCTTGTGCCAGTTTTTGGCAGTTTGAGTTCCCTAATATCACTGCAAACATTGCCTGCAGCAAGCACAGAAGTATGCAGTCTCCCATACCTTGTTAAACACTTTAATAGTGCACCTTTACAAGTTCAAAACTGCCCTGATTTGCAAATATTCACCACTTTTTAGCTATCTGATACATTATTTGGGTTGCTTTTATTTGCTTTTATTTTGGTGCCTGTGCCTATTTTCTGTCCCAGCCCCACCCTAAGGCTGCATTAATATGTAAATATATTAGGAGGCTTACAGGAGAGCGAGGAGCATTTTACGGGATTATGGAATTTTTCTAATCCAATCAACATTAGTCCTAAAGCTGATAATGCATATGTTTCTCCTAGGTGATTCAGCTTAAACTGCAAGCAGTTTCAGTGATGAAAACAATGTCAGGGTAGAAATAGGTGGATGTATTTACTTTTAGGGTGTTGCTCAAGGGTAGCGTGCAGCCGTGGGGTTGCTCCGCAGTGTTCTTTCACCAGTCTTTGGTAGTGAGCCACATCAGAGCAGAGTGTCTGGACTGTTGCCACAAACCTGACAGTAATACACAGGAGAAATCCCATGGATAGTGGGGCAGGTATATTTTGTAAACCTCAGTGAAAACACAAACTCTCTGGAGAGCAGATTTGTTAAGGCTTTGCGCCATCACAAAGCCATGCAAAGTTGTACAAAATGCGGCATAGTTTTTGCGAAGGAAAGGTGCCCTTCTCTTGAAACAAATTGTGCTTTGTTTTCTTAGCACCAAGTTGCATCTAGCGGGGATTCTATGGGTGGTACTTGGGCATTACAGCACAAGCACGCGTGGTTTGTGACACAGACACCTATCAATTAAGGCTGTCAGGCTGGGCTTTACCTCAAGGAAGTATTATTTTTGATGGAGACACACATTTTCACATATTGCAGGTGTGCTGCACTGACCAGCACACATCCAGTGAGTGAAAGAGTATAAAAACTGTCTAGACATAGGATTTTTTATGGCAAGGGTATATTTCCAGTATAAAACATATGCTAGACATCACACGCACACCTTTGCACCATGGTACAAAGGTATGTGTGTGCCGCTAGGCAGCCAATTTGTGAATCAGCCCAAAAAAAAGAGCAGCAGCAGGCCATTTTTTTGATCAAAGCCTACCCGGCAGAACAGCTGTCTGGTTCGCTAAATGACATCTTGGGGACATTCGGAAAGCTTCCCTGGGAATGCATTCCGCCCATTGCTTACCACAAGCTTTGTGGTTTGTAACTCACATTTGCTTGCTTTCTATTTGTTAGCTTTATTTGTTTTAGGCTGTCCAGCTTGAGTTCATCCCACAAGAAGAGCATTTCTTATTCACTGGCTCCTTCCGAGTGCTCCCTTTCTGTAAACAGGGCTTTAAATCTTTTTCTTAACTTGTCACATTTGCTCTGCATTCAAACACAGAGGTCACATGTCAGGCTCTGCCTTCCAGGGAGCTTGGTGTTTACTTTTATTTCTCGGACTTCAAAGTGAGAGGGTTTATGTGACAATCTGGATGGGGAAGGCTTTTTTTCTAGCACACAACAAAGTTTAAATGGCTGTAATGAACTGTGCAGACATTTCGGAATATATCGGAATTAAGAAAGCACAAATCGTTTTTTGAAATTCTGAAGTGTGATGACATTTCCACACATTATTGTTTGGGTGCTGTATACTTTTATCAATAAAACTGTATGTCTGTGCAAATGCAATGGTCATTTCAATTTAAAATGTGTTATCTGTAATGGCAATGCGCTACCACGCCGTGAATACTCTACTTTACACCTCTACACTCTGCACCACTCCATGCTGCTGCACTCGCCTCTGATCCACTCCACTCCACATCATAGTACTCTATTATGCACCACTCCACTCTATGCACTGCACTGTACTCTAAGGCACAGCACTCCACGCCAATGCACTCTTCACCACACTACTCAAAACCAATGCACTCTATGCCACTGCACTTTACGCCAATCTACTGAGCACCACTGCATTCTGTGCCACTATACTCTGCAGCTCTCTGTTACTGCACTCTTCTCCACTCTACTCAACACCATTGAACTCTACGTCACTCAACTCTGCAACACTTCCCCCTCCGCCACTGAACTCTATGCCACTCTGCTCTGCACCACTGCACTATACACCACTGCACTCTACTCTGAACCACTACATTCTAAGCCACTGCACTCTATGGCCCTGCACTTTATTCTGCACCACTGCACTCTGTAACACTACTCTACGCCACTCTACTCTGTACCACTGCACTCTATGCTACTGAACTCTATGCCACTCCATCCTACTTTACTGTTCTCTACACCACTCCACCCTACTCTACTGTTCTCTACGCCACTCTACTCTGCATCACCCTACGACACTGCAGTCTACGACACTCTACACTACTCTGCACCACTCTAATCAATGCCACTGCATTCTATGACACTGACACTCCACTCTATGCCACTTTATGCTATTCCACACCACTTTTCCTCAATGCCACAAACTTTTAGCCATGCTTAACATAGCTGGTATACAATATGGCTAGAACACATTGGCAAAGCCAATAGCTCTTGCATAGGCAAGCCCTACCCTTGTGCAATACCTTTGGTAGCCTCACTGCATCACACACACAAAATGTAAATCTGTTCTTTGTTGTTTTGGCACATTTGCCAGTTATAGCTGTGACAAACAGCTCTTAGAAGCGACACTATGAAGTGACACGTTCAGCATCTCTCCAGAAGAGGCTAAATGGGGCCTCTCCACCAAGAGCAGTGCATTGCAAGGCTTGGACCTAATGAAGACCACTACAAACTGTGCAATCTGTCAGCTACATAGCTGACAAATTTCCCAGGTCCATTCATGATGTGATGATCCAGTCCTAGTTTTTTCTTTAAATTCTGGGACTTTTAGTCCTGATTTATGATGAATTAAACAAGACTACAAATCCCAAAATTCAAATAAAAAACCTGGTCTGGAAAACCACATCACACATGTGCCTGGAATCTTGGCCACTGTGGAGCTAGAGGCTAGCAGTGTTCATTCAAAAAACTCCTAATGCTAACTTCTCATTTGTGATAGCCCTTTCATGAATATCAAACAGCTTTCAGCGTATCAAAGACCTTAATGATTATTTATACATTATTCATGACGTGTGCCAACACATGCTTATTCCTATAGTTTCAATGCTGCAAATGTTAAAAAACACTAGGTTTAGTTTTAACATCCGTTATTCTTTAGTGAAAACATAAATGACTAGAAACAGAGAGTAACGTCAATGCCCATGTATCTGGGAAAAGAAGAAAAAAATTATAAATCTCCAATCATTGCATTTTAAAAGCATTTGAGGCCCATA
Source organism: Calotriton arnoldi (assembly GCA_963921515.1). Classification (NCBI taxonomy): domain Eukaryota; kingdom Metazoa; phylum Chordata; class Amphibia; order Caudata; family Salamandridae; genus Calotriton; species Calotriton arnoldi. Next base: position 1,412,748 of record CAWUFW010001695.1, on the reverse strand, counting down.
CCGTACATTTTGTCCACTCGAATGGAAGCACCAGAGAGAAAATACACTATCTTGAGGCGCAGGTCATTGTTAGAAATGCCTCTCTGCAGCTTCTTGGTCATTGGGCCAGACGGCTCAGATGTTAGCAAGACAATCGAGTCGCTTTGGGAGGTAGCATTCATAATTGGCATGAGGACCGCTCAGGTTCCAGACTCTTACACTCCTGAACAGTGCGCTTAAGACTACTTACAAATCCATCAATAGTATGGGAGCAGCGTCGGATAGGTAATGCGGGCACTCGGGCAATGCCCGAGGGGCCGGTATCCGAATTCCAGCTGTGGACTGCTTTTTTGAGCAGCCTGGGGGGGGGGGGGGGTGTCGATTTGGACGGTTTCTGCATTGTTCGATGCGGCCAGCGGCCCAGTGGGTGCCTGAGTGGCCTTTTTTTGAGGTAGATGGACGTCCATTACCTCCCTTTTATCAACAGCAGAGGTGTCACTCCCTTTCTCTCGCTGTGCAGCCCATTAATATATGCATATTGAGTGGGGGCAGGGGGCCTGAGCAAAAGTGGCCTCGCTTGTTTTCAGGTGTGTTTCACCAGTGTAAACTAGTCTGTGCATTTTTTTTAAACCCCCGCCCCCTTTTTTTTAATGAAATTTCGCCAAAGCAGTCTTTTGCGAAAAGGCAATATGCAAATGTGGGCCACTTTTTTTTTTTAGGGTGCCCGGGCCAATTTTTAATCCCAATCCAACCCTGTATGGGAGTTCCCCCACACACACATATTCCAGAGCAGCGTCTCCCAAACTCTGTCTGGACCCCCTGGTGGGTCACGAGCAAAGCTGTGGTGGGTCCCAAAAGTCCTCGTCTATATGCAAGTAATATATAAAATGATTAGCCCTGTTTGAGCACTAGTGCAAAGGTGCTGAACAAGGTCCCCAAGTCCAGTTTTAAATTGAACCCCTGCAACTATTCCCAAGCAAGACTTCTGATGAACCTTCCAGTATTTGTTGCTGCTGTTTTTTTACTTCAAGAAGCCATTTTACAAGAAAATATGCACACTATACAACCAATCGTATATGATTTTCACATATAAATTGAGAAATATGAATTTCAGAGCTGCTGTCTTTGGATCTGGGGAACCTGGTTTGAGTCCCAGTATTGGCTCAACATCTTTTGACTTTGCATAAAATACTTAATCTCCGGTGCTTAAAATGTAATGAATCCGACCTTGTGTAATGTAATCTGGTGTTCGTGTAAAGTCCTCCAATGCCCTTTGCCTATGTTCGTGAAATATAAAACTGTAAAATATGTTTGTTGTCCAAAATGTACCACTGCACCTAGTTTAAACACAAAATGGTTAGTAGGGCCTACCACATACTCTTTTCAAATTTGCTAAAGTAACTTGCATCAAAAACAAGATTTTTCAGAAGACTTGTCATTTTAGTGAACAGTTTAACACCCCACTCTTATAAGTGTTCTAGTTCCAGACTCCAGTGCAGGTCACCATGTGCCACTTTTATGGGCAGATCAATATCTTGGTCATAGTCCAATATCGAAGGGCATGGTCACTGCCATGACATTTACAAAAAATTGCTGTTATGAGAAAAAAGGAAAAAAAATGGCAACTTCATGTCCATTAAGGCTAGGTGGGTCGTGAAAGTGTGTTGTTCTAAAACTTCTCTTCCTTAAACACAAGCTTGTTATGGGCAGAAAACATCCAAGGTCCTAATTTAATGATAGACTAGGAAGTCAACAAAGAACTGCAGTGAACAGTGGCTGGTACTGGGCAATGGTGGAGGGTTTCCTGATCTAGCAAAAGTAGCCCAGGTTGATGGGGCAGCAAGAACAGGCTTAGCTCTGCTCAGTTCAGCAGCAGACCAGGGAGGCTAGGCCCAGCAACAGAAGCATACTGGTGGTACAGAAAGAGCTTTCAGGGCCTAAATGAGTAATACGTGTTGCAAATTCAGGCTTGGTGAAAATTGCGAGATAGCAGGAAAAGCTGCAGAATACCTTGGCACCCAAAACTCCAGGGATAACATAGGAAAGATTAACAATAGCACAATTTGTTAAAAAGCCGTATACTCCTATGGGGCACTTGAGAAATTTTCCAGTACTTTCAAGAAGTACCATGCAAGCTTGACCCTACCTGGAAGTGTTGCAGATTAATTTGCCCTGAGCAAATATTCAGGAATTGGTGATTCAAAAGTGCAATTTTCAGCACAATTTCTGAAAAGCTACATGTGATAGAGGTCAGAAAATGCAGTCTTCATTGGCCTTTCATCTACCTTAGCATCTAACTATATTTATACAATTGACTTCCTTTCCTGCACCTTCCAAGCAGATTCTCAATTATACCCTTGTAACTGAGAAGCTTCTTGAAAGGGGCAGAAGAGAAAAAAGACAATCTCAAGCAGTACAGAAGGCCTAGAGTGTCATTAAAGGCTTCAACAACAAGCCAATTAACCTATTCCCACACATTATGGATTAAAACAGCAGAAAATCAAGTATCACTAACTGGTGAATTAGCAAAAATCTTAAAATCAATGGTTTCATTCCATCCCCGGATCAGATGACACATGAACGGATCCATATTCCAAAGTAAAATACCCATGTATACAACATTAGTTCTCCCAACATACATCTGAAACTGTAAGACTGTGGTAGCTGAATGACCTGACCCTCAAAGGTGTCAACCGCTAGCTGTCACCCAGGTCACCCAGATTAACCCTGGAGACTAACCAACATCATCAAGAAAACCAAGACAACTCGGTATCAGCTTTCCCTACTTAAGAAAGTGAAACCAACCCTCCCAGAAAGCTCACCACTTCTAGACCCACAAATCAAGAACTGGTAATAAAGTGCAAAAAATAAAAAAACAAGATATTGGGCCTTCTCCATCTGTGAACCCAGGACATGGAAAAACAACTGCATATCCATCAGGACCAGCCTATCCATGCACCAATTTAGAAAATAACTCAAGACATCTCTTTAGAGAAAACTATATCATGACACAATAACAGTCCACTTCTGCATTCAAAACCCTCCATCTCCAATCACCTGTTTACATTACCTTTCCCATTGCACTTGCACAGCACTCTACTGCCTTTTGGCTAGGCTCACATTACCCAAATAATGCATACATTCTTAAAGTAGGTTACACTGCAACTGACAAAATATTCTCATGGGTACAAGTTTAGGTGTAGAACATGGCCTTAACACAGCCCTGCAAGTGTTCTTTCCTGACATTGAGAACCATCTGGAAGTCAGGACTGCGAATCATCCCCCACACAATAGTCCTCACTCTTAATGTTCAAGCACCCCATGCAATCCAGTCAGGTCACACACATCTGTGGCAATGCACTTTCATCCAAAACAGCAGCAACTTGCAAGCATTCAATATAATTCTAATACTGAGCAAAACACACCATTCTGCAAATGCAATGTCAGTATTATTACTGAACTAGAGCAGTTCCAGCTCTCTCTCGCACAAATATGCACACACTCACCCTCCTGACTGACACTCACAGTTGTGTTGACACCCCTGAATTTCAGCACCCAACACCAATCAGTCAAGTACACAAATTGTAACTAGTGCAACCAAGACCTGCCCTGTAGCGTTCCACATTACTTTAGTTCTCGGTGTATGACACACCGCTCTGCTGTTACACTCTAATGAACTCCTTTCTTGTAGCGAACCCAGCTGGAGCCCTCTCTCATTATACACACACGCATATACATCTCTACTAATACACACATCCCTGATCATTAGCAGCCCAATACTCCACACATGACGAAAAGACAACTCCACAAGAGCTCTGTAGTAATGACCTGCAGAGAAACACATAAAATTGCTACTCCTGCTTGCCATGCCTTAATGACTCACAATGAGCTTTGCCAAGAGTCTTTTGGCGTGCAGTGCCCACTACTATTTTAGTCCTCATTGACATACACACAGGTACCTACACAGTGAACACTCTACCTGGGGAAGCCATTGTTTTAGATGTTCCTGCCGGCTAAACTAATACTTTTGCCAATGAACTCAATTCTAAACTGCTGGGTGGTGCTCCATTCATAGTGATGCACACAAACAATCATGTGCACATACATGCAGGCACATAAACATCTGTACACACACACATACTGACGTGTACACACACACACATACATTTGTGAAAGCACATGTTTCCCATTTGGGATATCTTGGCACTGAGTAACATGTTTTACCCAGCTCAATGATACTCATTTTACCAACCTTAGAAGCGTGAAAAGCTGGGTAGACCCACCAGGATTTAAACCTGTAACCATGAGGTCAAACACAGTTTCCTGCACATTCACACATACCTGCGCACACACAGTTATGTTGGTACTTGGCAACGTAAACACACACAAATGTGCAGATGCTAACTTCAACACATACTCACATGCACACTCACTGACATTTACACATCCTCATGTGCACCCTCACCACCTACACACACTTGCAAGCACACAAACATTCAAGTACGCACAGAAACACAGCTGGAGCCTCCCCAAGCACCACCAGAAAGGCCCACAAAGGAAGTTGGGGATGCAGATGCCCGACTGAACACTGCATTGTGCTTCAGAAATGATGGAGTAGGATACATCTGCCTCAGATTTCATAGATCTGACTTCGACGAGTGTACCTTTCTAACCCCTGACTCCATGTGCACCATGCAGGCCCAGCCACTTGAATCATGAATAAAAGAAAAAAGAGGGTGGGAGCAGCACACTGCCTTACATCCCAGCACTCCGTTTGCCCCAATGCATCATGGTAAATGCAGTGCATAACACTTACTTAGTGTCAGTCTTTAGTTTATTGTCCTAGTTGGTGCAGTCAGTGATGTGCATCTCTGAACATGTGTTTCAAGATAGATGTCCTTCTTCAGTAGAGAGCAACACATTCTTTTGGGGGATCTGGAAATGCTGTCCAAAGTCTTCTCAGGTCTCTGTACCACTCACTGGGCACAAGTGCATCAGCCAGAGCTCACCAGCTCATTAGCTCAAGGGGGCCTTTTCAAACAAAAAGAGGGTGGGAGCACACTTTTCCTTTTAGTCACTGTTCAAAACCTAGCCTCGGAGATCTAGATCCTATGTGTAGGGCAGACTCCTTTGTTGTCATTAGCAGGTATGGGTTGTTTTACATTGATAACTAGTTAAATTTGATTTACGGGAATTTGAATATCTGTTATCAATGTTTATGAGTATTTTTTTATGTCACAAACCCCAACTTGTTTTGGATACAAATACAAACAAGCATTGGCATAGCCAATAGGTCTCGCGTTTAGGTCCTTATAAGTGTTTAGCCAGAGCTATTGCTCTGGCAATGTTTTTAAGATTTTTTGTAGAGCAGTGTGGCTGCTGTGCAGCATGTTAAAAGTTGCAATAAAAAAGTGTTATAAGTATTTTTGTTACTGTAGATATAAAACAGAAGATATTATGTACAACTAAATGACCCTATTAAAAAAGCATTTACAATGCAATCGGTCTTGCATTTGTGAAAGTTAGACCTATTGGCGTTGTAAATGACACTGTTTTTTTATTTTTGTTTGGAGTGAAATGAGGATTTAGGGACGACATGGAGAGAGGAAGTGACGGGCGAAGCTGAAACCGATCAGAAACAAAAACAAATGTAAATCAATGCCAGCCATTTTAATGCTTTACCACACATTGAGCATGTATCCTGCATGGCTAATAAGGGAAGCTTTATAGCGTAACTTACTGAGTATAACGTAGCCTGCATCAAAGTCAGGGTAGCTGCCAAAAAGCTCCTTGTGGCTGCCATCTCATTAGCACTGCAGACTTCGAAGGCTGCACTGCAACACAAGCATTTAGTTCTGCATAGTTACTTCACCAGGGCCATCATGAACATGGGAAATGTCATTTGTAACACATATATTTTGAATGGAAAGAACTGCAGATGAAAAACCAAACTATGATTTGTCTGAAGAAACATCCAGAAGAAACAAGCAACAGTTTATTCAACACGTGTTACAGGTCGCACTGCAACGCCGAAATATCTTGCCCCAAGCCATAGCAAACTCAGTCAGACACAAACTTTACAAACGAAAGAATTACTGGAATAACCGAAATCGTGAATGTAATCCTAAATCCTATGGGCTAAATACATGCAGTCGATGTTACGCATATTTTTTATCTTACTACGCAGCCACCCTTATACTGAGGTTATAATGACAGCTACCAGCACACGTAATAATTCAATCAAATAGATGTAAGTAAAACAATGCTGCATTTAGCAGCCCACTGAGGATAAGCACGAGGAGGGCAACAAATAAATTAGATTCGCTCTTACACCATGGGGCCACCCGCCCTAGCAAAGATGGGTCTATGAGAGAAACTTATGAGCAAGAGACAATGATCTAGCCAGTAAGAAACTGTGGTTCCCTGTTGACCTGTGATAGCGGTTTCCGCGTCCACGGGAGCACGTAGAACATTATGTCCGCTCACAGCTTCAATCTTTGCCACAATAGTTGTCTTGCGCCTTCGTCCAGTAATAGAGCGAAGGAGGAAAACACGGGACTGAAGCCTAAAACCAGAGCGTGGACAATGTGACACCATCCAAGCCCTCCCAAGCCCCCTCATGCCGAAGCATGGCCTGGACGTCCATTGTGGGACCATTAACACACCGACAGGGGTCAGCGCGTGGTAACGTTCACTCGCTGTACAGCCTAGCAGTAAAAGGGCCATTATTTCCGCTGGGTGCCGGGCAAACAGAAAATAAACAAAAAAATGACCCAAGCTTAGCGCGATTTTGAGCACTGAGGACGTGGGCAACATAGACTTGGATTGGCAGCAAGCCTGCCGCCAGTTTCACGTGATGTTTAAAAAATCAAATAGCCTTGGAAAAAACGGACAATATATATATATGTGTGTATATATCGCAGGATTCGTCTCAGCAACAGCTACTCAGCTGCTCCAACTCCCATATAGAAAGACGAAGAGCGGACCCAAAGTTCTTGGTGCAAATCAATAATGTTTTATTAGATGCCCAGCATGTCCGCCATAACGCGTTTCGACCCCCACTCGGGCCTTGATCACATGACATGTTGCTTAGAATTTGACCAGCTTTTAAAGTGACAGTGCAGGAAGTGACATGATTGGCTCAGGTGAATAAAGCATTGAAACTAAAGAGTTACTCTGTTCCATATTGACAAGAGGTTCACTATGTGCAAATATGCAATAAAAATAAACATCACAATAAATACATAAATGTATAAATATAATGATTAAAAAATGCATAGATCCTAAAAATTATGGCGATAAAATTCATAGTATAAGAAAAAAGATGGCAATTTTAAAATCCATTAAAACATACCAAAATTGGAATTGTAAAAGCTAAAAAATGCCAAAATGTATCTTTTTCAAATTACATCTGAAAATCAAACACCATCAAAATTATTGCACTATTATATTAAAGACCCTATATAAGTTCATTTTCGTGAACTAAGGTAATAGGAATCTCAGCGAGTCATGATGTTACACTCCTTGTACATATACTTAGTACAAATAAAGCCCAAGTGGGCTGAGGCAAAGTATGCTAGCATTGTATCCACCTTGATCTTGTTGCTAAATCAATATACGTAAATCACCCAGTTGACCAACAATAGTGCAAAAATAGTGCAAAATGTGAATTAAATAATTAAAATAATGTAAATTTACGAGAAGAGGTTATGTTACTTAAAATATTCTAATATTAAAATTTAAATAAGATGGAACTAATTTGAACCTCTAAATATACCATCTACTGTTACTGGAAATACTAAAGACATGTATAAAAATCTTCACTGGCATTCAACCTTGATGGTGTCTTCGTATCGAGCTCTAGTATATATCTCGTCTCCAAGAGGCGCAACTTAGCCTCTCGGTTGCCACCTCTTTTAAGGGGCAGAACTGTATCTATTACGAAATATTGTAAATACACAGGGTTGCTTTCATGACACTCCTCAAAATGTCTGGCTACCGGGTAGGTCTGATCTTTGTTGTTAATTGCCCTAATGTGCTGGAGTATCCGCATATGGACCGGCAGTTTAGTGCTGCCAATATACTTCAGCCCACAGGGACACTCCAGCACATAAACTGCAAATTCTGTTCTACAAGTCAGTCGTTTACTGATCATTATAGGACCTGGTTTAAAAGGACTGTTAAAATGAGTCTTATTGCATGCAAACTTACATGCTTTGCAATTTGGACATTTTTTGAACCCTTTGTACGATGAAAGCCAGTTAGTTTGGGTTATAAGCTCCGGACTGCTCCTGACCAAGCTATTACTCATTGACCTAGATTTTCTAAAGGTCAGAACAGGCTTTACAGGTAAATGTTTACCAAGGATAGGGTCACTTTGCACCAGATTCCAATTACGGTTTAAAATCTTTCTGAGCTCCCTATGCTGCCTATTATAGGTAAATATGACCCTGGGTAGCAGCTCTGATTTATCTGGGCTAGTTTCTGCTTGACTGGGTTTGGATGTAAGGGCCTCACATCTAGACAAAGTTTTGGTTTTGTTGATCGCCCTGTCTAAGACGTCAGAGGCGTACCCTCTTGCTTGAAACCTCTGTCTACTCAAATATTGAGCTGCCTCACAATCTTTTACAGTGCTCCAAATGCGTTTAATGCGTAGCATTTCTCCATAGGGGATGCTTTGTATCAGGTGGCGTGGATGATGGCTGCTGGCATGCAGCACTGTATTACCTGAGGCGGGTTTCCTGAATAATCTAGTAGCAATAGTATCCTGATCCAAGAATACTTCCACATCCGGAAAGTATACTGAATACTTGCTAATGATTGAGGTAAAATGAAGATTGAGACTGTTGTTATTAATTTGATCTATAAATTGCAATGCACTGGTTTCAGATCCTTTCCAAATTAAAAACAGATCGTCTATGTATCGTAACCAGGTTACCACATGCTGGTCTATTGTCTCCTTGTGCTGACCCATGAGGACCTGCTCCTCCCACAGCCCCATATGTAGACAAGCATAGCTGGGGGAAAAGCAGGCCCCCATGGCCACACCTCTAATCTGCTGATAAATTTGATTATCAAACAAAAAGAAATTTTGCTCCAAACATGTAGTTATCATTGAAATTAACATTTTGTTATGCATAGAGAGGTACATTGGTCTCAAATTCAAATAATACTCAATAGCTTTGAGTCCATCACAATGCCGAATAGACGTATAAAGTGATGTGACGTCTAATGTTATTAGAAGCAAATCCGGACTCCATATGATGTGGTCAATTTTTCTCAGGAAGTCCGATGTGTCTTGTACATACGACGCTAGGCCCCTGACCCAATCTTGCAAAAAGTAATCCACATATTTAGATGTGTTCTCCATGATGCTGTTAATGGCAGAAATTATTGGTCTGCCCGGGGGTTTGGTAGCACATTTGTGAATTTTAGGGATCAGGTATAGTGCGGGGATGACGGGATGTTCATTTTTTTAAAAACGATATTCATCAACACTTATCAGCCCCCCGCTCTTCCATGCCAATAATTTCAAATAGTAGTCATTCCATGCCGCTTTGACAATATGAACATTACTTCTCCTGTAACACTCTATATCCCGTAGTTGATGTAATGCCTCTTCCATATACAATTTTCGTGGCCATAGAACAACATTGCCACCCTTATCTGATTGTCTCACAATTATGTCATTGTTGTTCTGCAATTTTTTCATCAACTGTATATAACACATGTTTTGTTTGTCAATCCCTTGGCTGGCCTTGCTGGTTTTTATATAGAGTTTTTGAGATCCTTGGTCACTGATTCATGAAAAACGTCCAAATTGTCATGCAACATAATGGGTTGAAAAACGGATTTAGGCTTAAATGGCGTTTTTATCGTGCCGTTGAAGTCTGTGAAATCCAGGTTAGAGGTAGCGGTATCAGTTGGCAGTTCATTTTGCAATTCCCAAAGCTCCTGAAACAGGTTCACATCTCCTGCTGTGAGGAGCGAAGGGCTACTTGTTGATGTCTCCATTACAGTGATTTTCTTCTTTGGTTGTATCATATGGAATTTGTTTAGTTTTAATTTCCTTACAAATCTAAAAACATCCATTCGAGTGTCCGCATAATTAAAGCTGCTTGCTGGACTGTAAAACAGTCCCAATCCCAATATTCGTTTCTCCGCCATTGAAAGATTGAGGTCAGTCAGATTTACTACTGAATTGGCGTCTAGAATTTGTTTTACTTACGTTGACGATTCCATCGTCCCCTTGTTTGCTTTTTTGTAGTTTGCCTGTCCTGTTTTGCTGTGCTTTCGTCTTTGGCTGCGCTTGTAATTATGTCTTTTGTTTTTGGACCAATCTGCACTCGGGGTCTCAATGTTTCCCTTCGATCTTGACATAAGCAGTCTACTTCCTGCGCAAGGGAAAATTTTGTAAACCCCAATCCAGATGTCCTAAGTGTTTCACCCTCCGGTTCACTCTCTGCCGCAGAACTCAGATCTGATGCTGAAATTGACGCTGTGACTGCCTCACTACCATCTTTTTGGAGAACTCGATTTTTATTTTGCCTCGCTTTAACGGCATCATATTCACGGGCGAACGTAAATACCTGCCCGTTTTGGTAATCCGCCTTGTCTCTTTCAAATTTAAACACCTTGCGTCTTTTGATAATGTCTTCATCCTTCTGTAAACGTACATACATATCTTCCCTTAATTTTTTGATTTGTTCCGTCATGTCCAGTTTACAAATTTCTGCCTCCAGTTCATCAATTTGAGTTTGCAATTTAGCACGATCGCTTTCAGCATATTTAACGAGTATTCCGACTAATGCTTGAGGAAGCAAGGTTGCAATCAGCCCATTCAGCCAGCATTTCAGGATCAGGATTATCGTAACTTGGTGCTAAGGTGATACGCAACCCTCTCGGTATTCTGCCCACCTCCAAGTAGCGGGATAAGGATTTGTGCTCCCACCACTTGGATTGTTCTGAGCGCATTAGTTTTTCCAGTTTTTTAAACAAGTCTTTGGTGTTAGTATTTCCAATAGATACGGTACTTAAATGTCTGTTCACCATCGATTCCCCAGCCGGAGAATCATTGAACATGACATTGGCCGCCTCCTCACGATTGCGCAACTTGTCTGCCGACATTATGCTGATAGTTTTGACAAAGGTGAACAACTCTGAAACGGACACAAGTTTTGTTGCTAAATATCCAAACTTGCACCGTGCACACTCCTCAACCGGACTGTCTGTCGGGTCCTACCTTTGCGAGTTGCCTGACGCTTGATCCGGTCATCCGACACCGGTCCCGCCGATGTCGCCCAACAGGCAGGACAATCCACAGCGTCCGGAGGCCACAGCAGCTTACTCCTCGCCGGAGTCACGATTGTAGTTCCGGGTTACGAAACTGACTGCTTCCTGCCGCCGTACCCAAACAGAGGAGGGGTTCCGCTAGTACCGTCGAAGCAACTCGGAACCGATTTATCGCAGGATTCGTCTCAGCAACAGCTACTCAGCTGCTCCAACTCCCATATAGAAAGACGAAGAGCGGACCCAAAGTTCTTGGTGCAAATCAATAATGTTTTATTAGATGCCCAGCATGTCCGCCATAACGCGTTTCGAACCCCACTCGGGCCTTGATCACATGACATGTTGCTTAGAATTTGACCAGCTTTTAAAGTGACAGTGCAGGAAGTGACATGATTGGCTCAGGTGAATAAAGCATTGAAACTAAAGAGTTACTCTGTTCCATATTGACAAGAGGTTCACTATGTGCAAATATGCAATAAAAATAAACATCACAATAAATACATAAATGTATAAATATAATGATTAAAAAATGCATAGATCCTAAAAATTATGGCGATAAAATTCATAGTATAAGAAAAAAGATGGCAATTTTAAAATCCATTAAAACATACCAAAATTGGAATTGTAAAAGCTAAAAAATGCCAAAATGTATCTTTTTCAAATTACATCTGAAAATCAAACACCATCAAAATTATTGCACTATTATATTAAAGACCCTATATAAGTTCATTTTCGTGAACTAAGGTAATAGGAATCTCAGCGTGTCATGATGTTACACTCCTTGTACATATACTTAGTACAAATAAAGCCCAAGTGGGCTGAGGCAAAGTATGCTAGCATTGTATCCACCTTGATCTTGTTGGTAAATCAATATACGTAATCACCCAGTTGACCAACAATAGTGCAAAAATAGTGCAAAATGTGAATTAAATAATTAAAATAATGTAAATTTCCACTGGGTGCCGGGCAAACAGAAAATAAACTAAAAAATGACCCAAGCTTAGCGCGATTTTGAGCACTGAGGACGTGGGCAACATAGACTTGGATTGGCAGCAAGCCTGCCGCCACTTTCACGTGATGTTTAAAAAATCAAATAGCCTTGGAAAAAACGGACAATATATATATATGTGTGTATATATATGCACATATATACACACAGCCACAACACTCATGCACAAAGCTAAAGACAACAGCAGTGTGAGCTTCACTAGTCTTGGAGCATCTCACTAACATACATGTCTCAAAGTGGGTAAACAGTATGTCAAGGCAGCTGGAGAGCACATGGGCTCTTAGCGATACAGAAGGAAACAAAATAAAACAGATATTAAAAAATACAATAAGCCTTGCTTTGTTGACCTACCTGCTTTGACAATGCTTTCTGCCAATGTTGTGCAGCATCGGCAGTGCGCGCGCGAAAGTGAAAGCAATGAAGCTGACGAGGAGGGAGGGGGAGGGGATTCACGCACGCACTGTAAGGCTTAATGAGCCATTACAGAAAGCCAGATGGCAGCTGTGCACGTCGCGTGCGCTTGTGCGCGTAACAGCAAGCTGGTGGCCGGAAAAAGTCTCTGGTAGCACTTTTAAAACCCAGTTACTAAATGTCTCGCCAGAGCAGCGCATGCACTGGCTCAGGCGAGACCTAAAAAAAGGGATACACCTGGTCCTTTGAATTTATTTCATTAGGAATAATCCATTTACTACTGTTATAATTAATTTGTGATGTCATGGTGAGACATCTAAAAATAACTGACAGATTGAAGTATGGTTGATTACAAAATAAATCCCTTGTAGGCACCGTTACCTGTAAACTATTAGAAAGTTGGCATTTTCTTGCCTTAGCCATTTGATGCCTACAGCCTGTCTCTGGTCACATGACTGGGTGTCGTTGGTAATTGGGTTTTGTGTATTTCTCCTAGACAGTCACACATAATGGGTGACTCAATGGGCCATCACTGGCAGGATGAGAGGGAGGAGCTGGGCCAAGCCTCACTTGCACCTGAATAGACTGTGTCTTGCCTCCACACAAAGGGCTGCATACCCCCTGTAGTTAGTCTGGAGGCAGGGCAGGGACACCAGGGCATCTGTGCAGTTTAAAGGCATGCCTTTAGAAGCTTCTCCCCACTTTAAACTGTGTATAAAAGAAGGACCTCAGACATTAACTCTTCGGTACACCTCTGGACCTGTGGATACTCTGCCAGGGAGGACTGCTGTGCTGCTACAAGGACTGCCACTGTGCTGGACTGCTGCTCTGAAGGAACTTCTGCCCTGCTGTGCTGATCTGCTGCCTGCTCCCCTCTTGCCTGGGTGAGAAGGACTGGACCTGTATCACTTGAACCCAGAGCCCAGAGTGACTACAAGGGCTAGTTGGAGGGCCTCCTGATCTGAAGCCTCAGGGACATAACAGGCTTCCAACATCCATGCATCTGCACCTGGACTCTGCCCTCTGTGAGTCTACCCTGCCAAGTGGTGTCACCCCAGACCTGGACCCTTGTAAGTGGGCTTAAGGTGCTTTGCCGGCCTCTGTAGATCCAGCGGAATAGATGCATCTCCTCTGCATGCAGCGCAACCAAGCAGAACTGACGCATCCACGCTGCTGCTTGGATTGGGTCCGTTGCAAAGACTTGCATCATCGCCGCAGCCCGCATCTCCTTCGAAACTGCCACTGCGCAATGCATCCTTGGTGCAGGCCCTCACGTCTCTCATCGATTGCAGCCTCGACAACAACACAGGACTCCCCACGCAGCCTCACAACTCTTCGGAACGGACGCATCACCCCGACTAAGCACTGCTTCCTCGACGCTGTACTTTGCATCGCAAGTCCCGTCAAATGGATCCTTGACGATGATAGGCCCTCACACAGCAAGTTTGCCAATTCTCAGAATCGACACACCGCTTCGGCTGCACAACGTATCCTCGACACCGACCCCCACAACGCTACGCAAACCAGTATCTAAGGTACTCTGCTACAGGGACCCTAACTGGGTCCCTGTAGCCGGCCCGCACTCCATTGTGGTTGGCCTGAACTTGTGACTTTGTCTTGGTCCGGCGCGACCAGATGTCCACAGTTAGCACTTTGCGCCTTTTGGCACAATTTTCTCTAAATACTTTAAAATTCAATATCTCTGGTTCTACTAATTTGATTTTTGTCGTTTTGGTCTTGTTTTATTTATTGGATTCTGCTCTATTTTCCCAACTTGATGTGGGATCTTTGTGCATGGTGTTGTTACTGTTTTAAGTGTTGCACAAATACTTTACACATTGCATCTAAGTTAAGCCTGACTGCTCTGTGCCAAGCTACAGGCGGGGTGTTAGCACAGGTTAATTTGGAGTTTGCTTGTGCCTTGTACCGACTAGGATTATGGTTACTGCTTGACCAGGGCTCACACCCCAGTCAAGCAGTAACCCAATTTCTAACACTCTTTGCCAGGTCCAGGGGTCAGCAGTGCAGACTTTCTTCTGTCCTTTATCCAGTTCCGTAGTGCTCTGAGATACAGGGTGCCAGGGGCGTCATATTTAGGCCCAGAAAGTGCCCTGGGCGTTGCTGAGTTCATAGCCAATGGGATATCAGGATCCCTCCCACCCTGTGATGTCTTTAGGCTATGTGCAGCATCTAACAATCCCAGGGTGCACTATTCTGCTGACTCCCAAGATGTCTGAACCCTTCCTTGGATATTAGGAACTTGTTAGCTGACCCTAGAGGTGTGGCTACCTGTGGGCTACACATCCACTGGAAAACTGGCTTGGGCACTTGTCTCCCCTCTTTGTTCCCACTGCCATCCTGTCTACTTGACAAATCGGCAAACCTTCAGCAGTGTGATCGCCATTTGTCTACCAGAGGCGCCCTTTGCTTTTGAAGCTCGCCTTTTGGACCAACACTCGGAGTTACTTCCTGCAATAGGGAGGTAACACCTCCCTCCTTAGCAGGCTACCATGGTTCCTAGGCCTGGGAGCAGTTCACACTACTCCCCAGAAGGGCAGAAAGCCATCTGGTGGCCAGCAACTGTGTAAGGCCACTGGAAAAACTTGGCTACAGAGTGGTTACTTTCTAAAAGTTGCTTTTCCTTAACTGTAACATTAAATTCAACTCAGGCATCAAGTCGGGATTAGTACCATGATGAATTTGATACCTCGATTTTAGTGGTCCCATTCAGAACTTAGCCAGGCTGAGGGGTCAGCCGGTAACTCCATGTTAGCCAATGGGGCTAACCCTTCCACAGCAAAAACAACAGTTTGGAAGTTTTGCTGTTAGGGCATATTGAAAATATATGTCCTACTTAATAATATTTAGCACCCTGTCTTAGGGCTTGATAGGCCTTCCTTAGGGGAGACTGACATACATTGTTAAGGGAAGTGCTAGCTCTGCCGGTGGTTTAATTGGCAAAATCGAACTAGCAGTTTTTAAACTGCCTTTCCAGCCTGCAGTGGCATGCTGGGAGCCATTTTGTACTCTGTCACACACAAGGTGGCATAATCAGTGCTGCAGCCCTGAGTAGACACTCTGCCATACATGCCCTGGGTACCAGATACTACGTACCTAGTGATAGCCAATTCAACGTATACTTTGTATTGGGTTTGAAAACTGCCACTGGGTTCTGGGTAGCAGCCCTCAGTGCACTCTAAGTCGAAAAACCAGCAGCATCAGTCTGAAATTGTGGGAGGTGATCATGCAAAAAGAGGAATGTTCTTGTAGCCTGATTCATAAAAGTAACTTACACTTGTGTAAGTTTATGATTGTTTGCTATTCACAAAGGTAGTTTACTAGTTGTATCTTTAGATTATAGAGTCTCCGCACATAGAAAGATAGGGCAGTCGTATCTTTTAATGTGCTGAGACTCTGCAGTTGTAAATATACTGCTAGTAAAATACCTGTGAATAGCTAACACTCAAACGTATTCAAAAGTGTAAGTTTACTTTTGCATATCATGCCGATAAAGTTATAAATGCACAAAGATGCAAATTCATGCATAGCCCTGTGCAACATAAAGCACAGGGTGATGTACTTCAGTCAAGAAGAGAGTGATGTGCAGCAGCCCTTTATCTGGTGGTCAACTAGGAGCTCCATTACAGCTCTTCAAAGAACTTCTCATCCACAAGTAATATACGCTCTGGTTGGTTGCTAAGACTAGGGTTTGTATTGGTCCTAGGGTTTAGGGTTAGTGTTCTGATTAGTTAATAGAACAAGGGTTCTGATTGGTGACTAGGACTCCCATTGCCTCTAGGGTTTAGGGAAAGGGTTCCTTTTGGGCCAGGTTTGCCTGATCTAGAGCTATTTAGCCTTAGGGCATCTCAGCCCAGGTATCAACCCGAAGGGTGGAGAGGACAAGGGCAGATGTATGTCGCAACAACGACATCCTCTACCCCGCCTACCTTTACAAAGTGGTCTCTACAACGACCGCGTCTTAACCACGACGTACTTTACCATGCATTCCTTTACCACAAATTTTCATGGTAAAGGCATGCATGGTAAACGCCTATCCGTGGCTAAGGTTACCAACCCCTCCCTCTCCCCTGAGCCCTAAATACATCCCCCAACCCCCTAAAATTACCCCAATCCCCCATTCCCTAAAAATTACCCCGAACCCTTCCCACCCCTACATCTACCCCGAACCCCCACCCCCTAAAAACTACCCTGAACCCCTCCTTCCCCCTAAAAACTACCCAGAACCCTTCCTACCCCCCAAAAACTACCCCAAACCCCCACCCTAAAAACTACCCCGAACGCCCCACACCCTCTAAAAACTACCCCGAACACCCCACCCCCTAAAAACTACCCCGAACACCCCACCGCCTAAAAACTGCCCGAACCCCTTACCCCCTAAAAACTACTCCGAACCCCTCTTATCTGTCCTGTTCGCATTCCGACGCTCCTCTCTTCCCACCTATCCCTAACACTAGACCAACTTTACCTTAACCACGCACATGCGTGTGGTTAAGGCAAAGTTGCTGTTTGGGCAAGTCATTGTTCGGCTTGCGGGCTTCCGGAACTCGTGGCTCTGGCTTCGTTGTTCCGGATGTTTCCCGGCAAAGGCAGGTGCCTGTTTGGGCCTGTTCCAGAAATACTGCCCTTTTTCCATTTATCAGTCACCACCTTAAGCCATCTGCATCCTCAAACATACACTGTCTCAGCAAATGCACACTGCTCATTTTCAACAAAAACTCTATGCACATGTCAGTGCCTCAACAAGCACTACTAAATTTCACAAACCACATGTATACACCCGTCTACCCCTACTGCCACACAATGGCACCTTCCCTCTCACACAAACCACTACTCTGTCCTATACCACCTATCAAACCTGTTGCGGGGATTCTGCACCTACACAGAACTACGCGCAGGAAAATAGGACCTTGGTGTATAGGGGTGTACCAACCTATCACCTTAGTGCCCTAAATCCCAAAACCGACTAGCTATAGTGTCTCATTCGTTCTCCTCCAAAATCACGAAGCCACAAATGATTACACAACCCAGAACACAACACTCCCGACTCTCTCAGGAATCGCGGTAGCAAGACATACCCTTTCGCTCGCTCACTCGTACTTGTCCACAGATAAGAATTGGCAGAGTCACTGTAATAGTTCAAAATGTTTATTTTAACTATCGTGCTCTATAATACAGTATACGAGCCACTACCAGCAGCAAAATGCATAAACTCAGAACAATTAGCATTGTTACAATTCCATAGAGTACAAAGGGGGATGTCATTATACAAAGACAGTGGAAAAAGGACTATAAGGCCTTACCACCCTTCCCTTGACTGGAAGAAGTTTATTATATAAAAGAAGATCTCTGGGCTTTGTCAGCAGACCCCCATACCTTAAAGCCTAGATATAAGGTTTACATCATAGGAACAGCATAGCTCTTCTCCATGGAAAGGGCTCTCTCCAAGTGTGTGTTAAAACAACATGCATTCCCGTAATATCAAAGCACGAGTCTCCAGCAGTGCAGCTGTGTTTAGCATGTTATGTCTAGGTGCTAGGGACTGACCAGAACAGAATAACAAGGAGCATTGTTTATCGACCTTGCACATCGTGTTCAGACTAAACTCCAGGAACTTAGCAGAGAACGTGAAAAGCAGACAGTTCTCATGTGAAAGGCATAAATAGAGTCTTGCAAAATAAAGTCATGTAGTAATGTGCGCAAAAGCAGCATCATGGCAGCAAAGCTTATGCTAACTTAGCAATGTCGAGAATGACCCTAATGTCCATATAACACCCTCCCCTTGGTAAGGTCACAGGACATAGACAAAGGACCAAAACAGAGTTTAAAAAGTCAAGCAGAGTTCAAAGGCGTCTGAAAAAAACAAATTAGAAAAATAAAAGAAAATGTTTCTTTTTTTTATTGTTGACAAGTAAAAGTGTGTCGTCTCCAGGAAAATGTTATGATGAAGGAGGCAGTAAATCCATCAAAGAACGTGAACTTAAGAATGCAATTCCCTCCAAAAGAGCATCTCTATCGTTAGTAAAAAAAAAGGGATGCTATCCAATCAAGTAGGTCGAAGGAACAAAAGTGCTCCTCGTAATCTGATGCTTCCAAAAGCATAATCAGACAACTTGCGTGATATTCGATGAAACTCTGTTGCAAGAGGTTCTGCGCAGCCGCACAAATATCCCAATCAGCCAATACTCCAAGTGCTGCTGCACGCACCATACGGCCATCCCCAGAACAAGTCTGGTCATGGGCCTCTAAGGGACCCATTAACTGGATAAAATCCGGGACTGGACAGGACGTATTGGAGAGGCATAAATCCATAGCCCAATAGAAGGGGCACCGTCGACAGTAGAAAACTGGTTGCACGCAAGTAAAGTAGGCAAAGCGAAAAGTTAATCCATAACTCACGCCAAGCGTTGCTAATGGCAGGTATCCAAAAACCTGTTGCATTCGATCACGGTACAGTTGCAATTGGCCTGGTCTGTGCATTACCACATGATGAGCAGCCATTGCGCAGCAGGAGCAGAAGAAGCAGGATTCAACCAGCTAACGCTAGTAATAAAGGGAATCCTCCGAAGACGCTGGAAAAAATAGAATGAATAAAAGCCGGTATTATTCCAAATATCATCTGAAAAGAAGTCACAAAGCCGGCTCCCACCTGTTTAAAAAAATGTGCAAGGCCTTTAGTGTCAGACGCATTAAATATTTGATGTATAAGCTCCCCAAAGTGGAGTGGGAGGTTAGTGCTCAGAAGTGACTGAATCTCACTAGATGTTCTAGCCACCTGTAACTCGAAGGTCTCTCGAGCCGAAGTGAGAGCCACTTCTTGTTGGAACAATAGCGCTTTGAGCCTGCTCAAATTGTTGAAATCTGTTTTCAAAGTCGGAATGGGAGGCCAAATGGAACTATCTGCATTCCCATGCGGGGGCGGAAAAAGCACATTGCTACAACAAGTAACGCGTTGTGAAACAGTTACTAAATACGGGACTCCTGCCCATAAGCCACAGCAGTCTTGGTTGTTCAAAATAAGATAACTGCCGTTAGTAAGCAGGGTAAAAGCGGGAATTATTGATGGCACTGGAGTTCCTTTAAAAAACACAAGCAAGATTAGGCGCTGATACATTACAAGCGCCGTGCAATCGAACGTGTTTACAAACTAGGGAATGTCCTACTGTGGAATTGCTGTCCTCCCCTGTTAGGAAGACCTCCTTATCCTCTCGTTGACATCTGTAAGTGAAAGGTAGGGACCATAATTCATGCAAAAATGCACTACCCAGGGGTTCGAAGCGGCCAATTGGAAAATGTTGCATACAGGATTTAAATTGAAACAGTGAGAATGGGAGAGAAATAACCCCATGAATTAACCAAACCACAGAGAATGGCAAGGGCTCCAATTGTTCATTCTGCAATAGCGTGTATGTAGCATCTTTCATGACCATGATATAACACAGATACATCATTCTGAACAATATCAATAAGACGAAAGGCTGCCTCCATCTGCGAAAGTTTCCAAATTTAATTGTAAGCTGCATATATAAACCTCTTAGATCTAGGAACCCTAGGTCCTAAGATAAAATCAGCCAAATTGATGTCACTCAACAAGAGCGACAGGTGTTGTTTCACTGATGATAGGGTGGAATGTGCCAACCACTGTTGGCATAATTTACCCACCGAGTATGTGGTGACCGAATGTGAACGTGGATAACAAGGGTCCGGTCTAGTCTGTGTGAAACCAGGTGTTACATTATAAAAACGCAATTGAGATGCATTTGAACTTGTTTGCCACACCAACCACCCGGATGAATCAATTTCAGAGATATTAAAAGTGTAATTTCGAGACAAAGCCCGCAATGCATCGATAGTATAATTCGTTTGAGCACCCCAATTGTCATATTCCGCTAAGGACGGAATGGATGGGATATTCAAATTTTTTACAGTTGCCAAGCCAAAGCACGTGGTTTGGTACACTGTATCATTTAAAAATAACATTTGAGCCGGGATTAGACAGGCACGATGCAGAGCCAGAGTTCCCATAACCTGCCAAGGCTTTGTGCCCCAGATTGATTTTAAATCAATGGTCTCTTTCCAGTGATCATAACCTTGTGTGGCCAATTTAGTCCTAAAAGTGTTGGAGTAAATCAATTTAGTGTGGGTCATGATAAATTTGGATTGAGATGACAATTGTAGTTTAAAGAAATAGGATTCCGGATTGGACGTGTCATAATCTGTAAAATATGTGAACTTATCTCTAAGAGTTTTCGAACTCCCCTGTATGGGAGTAGGACAATGTTCCCATTGAGTGTGATTAAAAACCGGTCTTAAAGTGTTTGTTTTATGCAAAAAATGATGCCCATAGTGTTGATAACAGAAGAGATCAGTATAATTGGAAGAATTTAAATACAAATCCTCAGCATCAAAAGCAGCATAATATTTTAAGTCAGAAAACAATGAATGTACTGCTTGCACATCCCAATCATCAGAATGTATGTCCCGTGTTACCACATCTCCTAATGAGACGCGAAACACGTATGGCACCCTGAGCACTTCCGTCGGTCCGTGAATTTTGAAAGCTACTTTATCCCAAACTATGCCATCTGCAACAGGGAATGCTGAAATGTTCACAAGAGTCTGATCACGTTTCATGATGTGGGACGATGTGTGTGGGGCCAGAATTCCATCGACTAAGTTCACAGCAGACTGTTCTGGCAAATAATGACCATTGATGAGTAAGAAGAACACTGTCACAAATCCAATCGACATAAAGAGGAAAAGTAGGATAAGTACTAACCAGATGTAGGTCCATGGGGGGACCAGGTACGTTTTTTTGAACCAAGAGATGAAAACACTTATTTTATTTGGTGGAACTGCCAAACTAGAAGACGAGGAGGATGAGTCATAAGAGAAGCTGGCATGGTCCCCAAAGAACCCGTTTTCACCCCTCGGTATTAAAGGTGGGTGAGAGGTATCAGCATGATGTTGTCGAGGATTGCTCGGCACTTCCCTTTGGGACTCATCTGTGGGATACATATACTCGACATCTGCGGTGAAAGAGACTGGAGACAAAACAGGCGAAAGGTCAAAAGCAGTTTCCATCTCATCCTCACTGGTACAGGCTTTTGTCGTAGAGGTTGAGGTGACCGGATTCAAAGAGATAGCGTTGCACGAAACTGCAGGTGTTACACTATTCAGAGTCGGCCAGACGGTATAACTTGACCTTGTCCACTGAGATGTATCCGTTGTCCTTGCGACCAGGTAAAGGTGGTAAAATGACTGTACAAGTACCCTTCAATCCAAGTACTGGAAGTGGTGCACAATATGAGGGACCAAATTCTTTGTTGTTCTCAAACTTTTCTCGAACCAGATCTCCAATCTTGGGAAGCCAGCCGGCAACCGGAATCAGCAGTGCTGCATCATTGGAAGAGGGTAAATGTTCAGTTGCGTAGCTGTCACGGGTCTTTTGTAGATCCTGTAACACAGTAGAAAGATTATCTACGTCAAAGGTTGCGGCTGCCGCCACAACGTCTAGACCATCAAGGTCTGGCACAAACATTTTAATGCCAAAGAGCATTTTGTATGGGGTCCGCCCACCCAGAGATCTTCTAGGGAGATTATTGAGTACACGTTGAACACCATACAAATGGGCCAGCCAGTACCTAAGACTCTAGCTGTCAAGGATTGCTTTAAGTCACGGTTCATCCGCTCCACAATTGAATTGCCCTCAGGCCTGTATGGAGATGAAAACTGCACCAGCACCCCCATTGACTTCATCGCATCCTTGTATGCCTTAGAGGCGAACGCTGGACCTTGGTCAGAATGGAAGGTGCCACAGGCAAACATCCCGACAAAGTCACGCAAATCCCTGATGACATTTCGAGCGTCAGCACTGTGTTGTGGCCAAACCCAAAGGAATCTAGTGCATGAATCAACTGCAACAAATATATATTTATACGCAGTATCAGAGGAGAATGGACCGCAGTGATCAAGATACACACAGCCAAATGGTTGATTAGAAATACATAGCTGTGTTTGAGGTGGGCGTGTGACCGTAGACGGTTTAATTGGTTGACAAATGTCACAAGAAAGTACATAATTACGGGTCTGTTTATATAAACCACGCCACCAATAACGTTGCTGTAAAATCGAGACTGTCGCCGACACTCCGGCATGTGCAGATGCCATGCCCTCGTGTGCAGCTTAGATCAGAGGAAGTCTGCGGCCCATGTTGGGTATCAGCCGATCCCTAACAGATGGAATGGAAGCGTAGGGAACTTGTTCGGGAGAAATATGATAAGAGTATTTCGAAGGGAAACCCTGAGGATAAGCAGTTCCCTCCCTCGTAGCAGCCACCGCTGCCAGAATATCATTATCTATTTTAGTCATGGACCTTGTAACTGCTGCTACGGAACACGTGGCTACTGCAGATTTGGCCGCTTCGTCAGCCAAAGAATTACCAAGAGCATGTGCTCTCACACGCTGATGGCCAAGAGTATGTATAACATGTGTGAGGGGCAGACGTTGTTTAAGGTCTGTCACCCGAACCCAAAGCGTCTTATGCTTAATTGCGCTGCCTTTAGAGTCTCGATAGTCATTTCGAGACCAAAAGAATAAGTTGTCATTAAAAGACTGGACACAGTAGTAAGAATCGCACACAATAAGAGTATTCACATTAGGATCTGCAAACTCGAGAGCAAGAACAAGAGCACCCAGCTCCGCCAATTGTGCAGTACAGTCCCCAAGCGCTTGAGTATGCACTATGGAAGACTTAAACTCTCCATTGGCAATCGAGCCAGCAACAATTGCGCAAGCCGCTGAATAAGCGTGTTTGGAGCCGGTGGCGGGTTGAGCCGAGCCATCGGTGTAAATGATACATTTGTACTCATGTAAAGGAAGCAATGACAACGGAGGAGGATGAGCGTGTTCATACTGTGAGAACTCCTATGTCTGAAGTGCAGGGTCAAAGATAAACGTGACATCAGACGATGTCAAAGACGTAGCCAAGTGTATCCAAAGGGGATGTAATGCCTTAGAGTTAGGTACACTTGCCTTAGTCACAGCCTCCAAAGCAGGGAAGCGTGTGACCATAAGAATGCGTTACCTTGCGCCAGTGAGCGTTCTTTCAGAATCGCCATTTGGACCGCCGTTAAAATTTTCTCAACATTGGAAAAACGCATTTCAGCTGCAGTGTACAAATGTGGTTTGTATGCTATAGGTACTGTGTCCCCCTCATTGAACGTCAAGTAAGTGAAACCCACCTTCTCTGGTACTATACATATCACCAGGTTAGTTGTGTTATCACGCGTCAACAAGTAGTTAGTTGCAAGCATGTCAGATTGCGAAAATTGTAGGATAGAAGTATGTTCCGGAAGCCAGCTAGGAGAGGAATATGTTGGTTGTATCAATGCATAAAGCGGTTTGATACGCTGGGCATAATCGAGAATGTAGGTCCCCCAAAATTAAAAAATCCCAGCAAGGACTGAAGTTTTTTCAGTGTAGAAGGGGGTTGCAATTGTGCACATTTCTCCAGGAAGTGGGGGGCTAACCCTTACCTTCATTATTGAGCTCATAGCCCAAAAAGAGCACCTACAAATGAGCAATGCGTGATTTTGCAAAATTGAATTTATATCCATAGTCGGCAAACGCTGAAATGATGCGGTCGACTCGGAAAAGATGCAGCATAAGCTCATCGTCCGTTAGATAAATGTCATCCACGTACGAGGACGCATCTGGATCTATGTCGTGTAACAAAGAAACAAAGCGCGCAGCGAATGCCCCAGGGCTGTTCTTATACCCCATAGGCAAGCGTGTACATTTTTTCTGATTTCCGATGGCGGTGAATGCTTTCAACTCACGGCTCTCAGGAGCCAGATCGTGACTGTAGAAATCATTGGATATGTCCAGTGTAGTTTTGCATTTTTTACGAACAAGGCTGTTCACCAGCGCAGAGCTGTGTGTGTTTTGCACCGCAAACGTGCGACAATGACGATTCAAATTTCGATAATCCAAGACAATGCGATATGAACCGTCAGGTTTTGATACCATAAAGAGAGGATTATTCATCGGTGATGTACATGATTCAATCACTCCTTGATATTCTAACTGTGTGAGAATGTCACAAACGTGCGCCTTAGCTTCGCGTTTGATTGGATACTGCGGTTGTGTCATAGACCGTAATGGTATCTCATGTGCCGGTGAATCAATATCCCAGCCTACCTGATTATGGTACACCGCTGGGGCAAGGGCCAAAGACCACTCTGCTGCTAAAGCCTTTGCATGCTCCCCAGCGATGTAACACGAAAAACACGGAAGTATCATGTCCTCCCCTTTAGAAGCGGCTTACACAAATGGTGGTGGCCAATCTGCCTCCGCCAACAAAATGTCGTACGAGGAGGTTAGATTTTCCCAGAAAACCGCTCTGATTGGACGCTGTATATCACCTTCAATTTGGAAAATAATCTCATACAGTCTATCCGGGGGGGCAACCCGGGTATCTGCTGTTTCTACTGTTATGAATGTATCAGTTGCTGTCGCCTCCAGACAGGGATGCAGTGCCTCCCGCACTATGGTAACCTCCGCTGCGCTGTTGAGCAGAGTCACTGCCCTTGTCCAGTCCAGGAGTTGCGTTCTCACCGTCTGAGGCATACCTCGCTGTTAAAGCGGCAACTTTTTTCTTCTGATACGGGGGTCGAAAACGAGGCAGGTCCTCTTGTTTGGCTTTAACATCAAACTGTCGAGGTTGATCTCGTCCCTGTTGATTAGTTGGACCTTTGCCACGATCCTGGCGCTCCCCTCCACCGACTTGAGAGTCCGAAGTGTCCTGTAAAGAACGAGGAGAGCGCTGATCAGGGACTTGAAATCTATCAGGAGTCTTAATTTTCGCGCGATCGTGCAAATCATAAGTACGCTCAGAAGGCTCAGATGTCGGTGAACCAGTACGCGAACCTTGCTTCTGCTGTTGCTGCCCCTATTTTTTATTTTTCCAGTTCTTTTTAGGAAAGAACGGGCGCCCGTCTTTATCAGGTTGGGCCTTTTGTGTTTGAGATTGCGTCTGCGTTTGAGTAAAAGGCTTGACTCCCAGACAATTGCAGCCAATAGTTTTATAAGCCTTTGTAATAATCTTCGGTAATTAGCGTGGTTTATCCGCGTCTGCGACAGCCTCCAATCGGTTAGCCACTTGTAAGCTCACAGCATCACCCTTGACATTAGCAAGGATCATATCAGCCACCACGTCGAACACCCCCACCAGTCTCATCCCTAATTCCAGAGCCGCCTCGGCCCCGTGTTCATCCTGAACACGTTTTATCACGGAAGGGAGTACGGTCATGGAGGGAGTGCCGAAACACTTCGAATATACCGCTGCAAACACCTTGCCCCAGGTGTTACAATCAGCTAATTCGGGAATCAAGTCTTTAGGCAAACTTATGGTTAAGATCCTGTGTTTCTCCACAGGAGTGGTATTCGGAAAAACAGCTTCGATTTGTCCAAATTTCTCAGCAAGCCAATAAGGTAACTCATCCTTATTTTGTGGACGCTTGCCCAGTACAGAATTAACCATAAGAGGACTGATGGTTACACCACCAGGCCCAGCTGGTTGCGCAGCAACGCCAGGTGGTCCCACCTGAAAGTTGCGCGACATGAACTGTATGACAGCTCGATGGACACGTATCAAAGAAGTATGTAATACGCGGAGCTCTGAAATTGTTGCAGTTGTTAAGTAACGCAGGTGTGGGGTATACCCAGCCAAAACTGGCCATGTGGCCCCCTCTATCTATAAAGGGCCTAAACGGACCGATGTTATTGGGTGAGGAAGGGCGCCATTAAACCAAATTTGGTGTTGCCAAGCCGTGAGCGGAACCTCAAGAGTCCTATATGGTCTATATTCCCGCGGAATCGTAGTGGCAGTATACTCGTGAAACAAATTGTCTGCTCTATCGACTGCCGGGAAGGTGACCCAAGAATAAAATACCTCAAAGCGGAAAGCTGGATTCGCCTCTACAACAAAGATAACGTCAACTCCTGTATCAGGGACTCCGTATTGATTTAAATAAGCCCTGGGCGGTGCGCAGTTAGGAGCCGGTATGGCAACCGCCATAATGAACAAGAGAGAATAACAACCTAAGCGTGGCAGCGCAACAAAGGGTTAAAAGAAAAGAAAGACCTTTTAAAATTCAAGCTTGAAAAACCTATAATATCTCACAATATTGGAGGCTACACCATCACAGCTGTCTCCGGAAACAGAAGTGAGGGGATTGTGGACAAGCACTACTCAGGAGTCTCGCAGATAAGAACCAGACCAAACGTTGGCGGCGCCATGTTGCGGGGATTCTGCACCTACACAGAATTACGCGCAGGAAAACAGGACCTCGGTGTATAGGGGTGTACCAACCTACCACCTTAGTGCCCAAAATCGACTAGCTATAGTGTCTCATTCATTCTCCTCCAAAATCACGAAGCCACAAATGATTAGACAACCCAGAACACATCACTCCTGACTCTCTCAGGAATCGCGGTAGCAAGACATACCCTTTCGCTCGCTCACTCGTACTTGTCCACAGATAAGAATTGGCAGAGTCACTGTAATAGTTCAAAATGTTTATTTTAACTATCGTGCTCTATAATACAGTATACAAGCCACTACCAGCAGCAAAATGCATAAACTCAGAACAATTAGCATTGTTACAATTCCATAGAGTACAAAGGGGGATGTCATTATATAAAGACAGTGGAAAAAGGACTATAAGGCCTAACCACCCTTCCCTTGTTTGGAAGAAGTTTATTATATAAAAGAAGATCTCTGGGCTTTGTCAGCAGACCCCATACCTTAAAGCCTAGATGTAAGGTTTACATCATAGGAACAGCATAGCTCTTCTCCATGGAAAGGGCTCTCTCCAAGTGTGTGTTAAAACAACATGCATCCCCGTCATATCAAAGCACGAGTCTCCAGCAGTGCAGCTGTGTTTAGCATGTTATGTCTAGGTGCTAGGGACTGACCAGAACAGAATAGAACAGAACAGAATAACAAGGGGCATTGTTTATCGACCTTGCATCGTGTTCAGACTAAACTCCAGGAACTTAGCAGAGAACGTGAAAAGCAGACAGTTCTCATGTGAAAGGCATAAATAGAGTCTTGCAAAATAAAGTCATGTAGTAACGTGCGCAAAAGCAGCATCCTGGCAGCAAAGCTCATGCTAACTTAGCAATGTCGAGAATGACCCTAATGACCCTAAGGGCCATATAATAAACCCACACATCACCAACACAACACAAACCCACATTACACAACCTTAACCCCTTCTCTGCTAAGCCTTTCCTCCCCTGTGCTAAGCCTTTTTTTGGCTAGGCCCCCTGTAACTTTTTGTCCACATAAGGTATCCACGCCAAATTTGCGTCATTTTCTTCCAACATCCTGAGGAATTTAAAGGTATCCAGGGTTTGTGGATTCCCCTGGAGGGGACCACGAAATTAGCCAAAATATAGCAAAATTTTGTTCTTTTGGGGAAAAATGGGGAAAAAGTGCTGCAGAAGAAAGCGTCTGTTTTTTCCCCTGCAAATGGTAGCATCAAAGGTTTATGGTGCTGAAATCACCATCTTCCCAGCTTTCAGGGACAGGCATACTTTTGTCAGAAAACCAAAATTTTGTATGCAGTTTTGGCATTTTACTGGGACAAAGCCTATTTTTACTATTTTTTGCGCTTTCAACCTCCTTCCAGTTAGTGGTATAAATGGGTGTAAAACCATTAACTGATCCCAGAAAGCTATACATTTCAGAAAAGTAGACACATTTCTAAATTCAGCAAGGGGTCATTTGTGTAGATCATTTAAGGTTTTCCCATAGAAACTAACAGTTGAAATAAAAAATATTGAAATTGAGTTGAAAAAAACAGCCATTTGTGCTAATATTTTCACATGTAACTTCTTCTAACTATGGCAGATTTTTTATAGCAATATACCGTTACGTCTGCTGGACCCTCCTGGTTGTGGTGATATATAGGACTTGTAGGTTCACCAAGAACCCGAGGTACCCAGAGCCAATAACTGAGCCGCGCCTTGCAGTGGGTTTTCATTGTGTATTGGTTATATAGCAATTCATTTGGTAAAATATCAAGAGTGAAAAATAGGTATCAAGGACAACTATGTATTTCCGAAATGGGAACAAAATATAGAATTTATAAGCAGTAGTCTATTTGCACATCTCCGAAATTGTGGGTACCAATACTAGCATGTGAATTCGAGGACATTTTTCAAAGTGAGCTCTTTTTTCCACATTGTCTTACATTTGGAAGGCAGAAATGCATAGAAAGTCAATAGGAAATAACACTAGTTCTTCAATTCTGTGTTCCACTAAGTATCCCGATAAAAATGGTACCTCACTTATGTGGGTAGGCCTAGTGCCTGCGACAGGAAACGGCCCCAAACACAACATGGACATATCACATTTTTCTAGTGAAAACTGACCCTTTTTTCACAATTTGCTTAGCTGTGGGGTTTGGACCCTAGCTCAGCCAGCACATGGGGAAACCTAACAAACCTGTACATTTTTGAAAACTAGACATTCAGGGAAATCCAGGATGGGGTGACTTGTGTGGCTCTCACCAAGTTCTGTTACCCAGAATCCCTTGCAAACCTTAAACTTTGTCAAAAAAGCACATTTTTCTCACATTTCTGTGAAGGAAAGTTCTGGAATCTGTGGGAAGCCACAAACTTCCACCCCCACAGCATTCACCCAAGCCTCCCGATGAAAATGGTACCTCATTTGTGTGGGTAGGCCTTGTACCCGCAGCAGGAAAGGGCCCAAAACGTATTGTGTAGACATCAAATTCACCTATCACAACATGACCTGGGTTTGCAAGGGGGCGGGGGGCGCTGAGTGGTATGACATTTGTGCTGGCACGGTGATCCCACACAGAAATGTAAGCAAAATGTGATTTTTTTCATTTAATTTTGAGGTTTGCAGGGGATTCTAGGTAGGAAAATGTTGGGGGATCCACTCAAGTCACACTTCCCTGGACTCCCCCGGGTGTCTAGTTTTCAGAAATGTGTGGATTTGGTAGGTTTCCCTAGATGGCCGCCGAGCCAGGGACCAAAAATGCAGGTGCACCCCTTGCAAAACCAGGTCGTTTTGTGATAGATAATTTTGATGTCCCCACAATACATTTTGGGCCCTTCCCTGTTGCGGGTACTTGGCCCACCCACACAAGTGAGGTACCATTTTTATCGGGAGACCTGGGGGAACGCTGGGTGGTAGAAAAACTGTGGTTTTTCTGATACCAGAAGATTATGGCACAGTAATGCAGGGAAAAGGTGTGACTATAGTCAAATTTTGAGGTTTGCATGTAATTGTGGGTAAAAAACGTTGTTAGACAAATATTACTGCCTATCCATCTGTTCCTCAAGTACACACACATACTGGATGGATTTGGCATGAGGGTGAGTGAAAGGTTCAAAATGTATATTTTATTAACAAGAGATTTCACAAAAAGGAAACGCACTGTTAATTAAAAGGTCAAATACCTGAACCAATGACTCGCAGCTCGTGAGCTGTAAAGCCACGGCAAGGCACCAACCTCTTTACAGGCCATTCACACACCTTTCATACATGACACAAACAAGACCATTCATACCGCCAGCCCAGCACATGACAACACTTACTTCAACAGACAATGGAGAGACAATGTTCACCCTGGCAGAGAAAGACATAAAAGACAAATATTACTTCACAACTAACTATTCCTTAAGTACGTACACATACTGGTTGGATTTGGCACGAGGGTGAGTGAAGGTTCAGAGCGTAAAATTATATTAACAAGAGATTTCACAAAAAGGAAATGCAGTATGAATAATTAAAAGGTTAAAAACCTGAACCAATGACTCACAGCTCGTGAGCTGTAAAGCCACGGCAAGGCATCAACCTCTTTACAGGCCATTCACACACCTTTCATACATGACACAAACAAGACCATTCATACCGCCAGCCCAGCAGATTACAACATTCACATGAACAAACAGCGCCATTCAAGGGCCCATCACTTTCATATGCCCACATGACTGACACAGCAACGACACCGGCTGGCGGTTGACATAGTGTGTGCAGTGGTGTTTGGCTAGCAGTGTGTGTAATGACCAGCAGCAAAACACTACTCACACACCGCCAGCCTAGCACCAGTCCACGCATATCGCCAGCCAAGCACCAGTCCATGCACACCGCCAGCCAAGCCCCAGTCCACGCACACCGTCAACCAAATCCCAGTCCATGCACACCACCAGCCAAGCCCTAGTACACGCACACCGCCAGCCAAGCCCCAGTCCACACACACCGCCAGCCAAGCCCCAGTCCATGCATAACACCAGCCAAGCCCCAGTCCACGCACACCATCAACCAAATCCCAGTCCACACACACCGCCAGCCAAGCCCTAGTACCACGCACACTGCCAGCCAAGCCCCAGTCCACGCACACCGCCAGCCAAGCCCCAATCTACGCACACTGCCAGCCAAGCCCCTGTCCACGCACACCGTCAACCAAATCCCAGTCCACACACACCATCAGCCAAACACCAGTCTATGCACACTGCCAGCCAAGCTCCAGTCCACGCACACTGCCAGCCAAAGGCCAGTCTACGCACACCGCCAGCCAAGAGCCAGTCCGTGCGCGGAAGTCCATGTACACCGCCATGCTAAATGCCAATCCATGCACACTGTCATCACATTGTATTTTTAACAAGAAAGAAAACACAAACCAATTGGAACTAGATACAAAACTATAACTACAAACACAACAACGGTAACTAAATACATCATTCTAATGCCAACCGTGAAACAGAACTACAAATATAAAACAATTCAGACCAGGCAGTTCACTATTAGACTCACAGTTGCTTCCAAAAACTCTTTTGAGTGTGATGCAATCTGAAACATGTGGGCACACACAGCCCAGGATTAGAAGGACATTCAGCACACTGCATACGAATCTCCTTCCACATACCTCTTCGCAAACACTCTACATCTCTTACAGGGATTGGTTTTTTGGGGCGTGGGAGGAATTAAATCCGGAAAGTGCCGATCTTTCAATCTAGCCACAACTCTAGGAACACTTGCCTGTTCCACTACAACAAGGCTGTCTATCACAGACTCCTGAAACTGAACAAAAGTCATCCTTGATGCTGGAGAACACTCCTTGAACACAACAAAAGCATTAAAAGTTGCTAAGTTGAAGAGATGGATGGACAACTTCTTATACCAAATGTAAGCCTTACGAACAGCAGTGCAAGGTTCCAACCTCTGTTCTACCCTATCTACACCATCCATGTTCTTATTGTAGTCTACAATGCACACAGGTTTGCGCACTTCAGAAACCTGACCCCAAACAGTCACAGGTGAAGTACTTTCATCATGGATGGTAGTCAGCATGTAGACATCCCTCCTCTCCACAAATTTCACAGCTAGCAGTTCATCACTACGCAAGGCACTGCACTGTCTCCTCTCAAGCTTTTTGCAAACAAGCTCTTTTGGGTGACCTTTACGGTTAGTGTTGATTATGCCACGAGCAAGAGTGTCCACTTTGAACAATTCCTTAAACAATTGCATAGTAGTGTAGAAGTTATCTAGGTACAAATGGTGACCTTTGTTAAAAAGTCCTTTACCAATTTCCCACACAATTTTCTCTGAAACTCCTAAAGTGAACACACTACAAGGGGGTCAATAGTGGAAACCCTACCAGTGTACACCCGGAAATTATAGACATATCCTGTCCTACTCTCAGACAACATATACATCTTAATTCCATAGCGTGCCCTCTTTCTAGGAATGTACTGCTTAAAAAACAAACGGCCCTTGAACAGGACCAAAGACTCATCAACAGCTATTTCTTTCCCTGGAGTATAGATCTCTGAAAATCAATCTACAAAGTGATCAAGTACAGGCCGAATCTTAAAAAGATGGTCACAGTCAGGGTGATCTTGTGGCAACGCCGAAGCATTATCAACAAAGTGCAGCATCCGAAGCAAAAGTAAATACCGATCACGACTCATAATTGCAGGAAATATGGCCGTTGCCATTAAGGGACTGGTACACCAATATAAAGACAGGGACAGCTTCCTTATCAAGCCCATCAAAAAAGTTATACCCAAAAACTTCTTAATCTCATCCAGATTTGTGGGAGTTCACCAGGTAGCTCTAGAGCGGGGCCTAAGTCGGGCACTGTTGTCCCGCAAATACTGTTCAGCATACAAATTAGTCTGCTCAACAATCTTAGCCAAAAGACATCATCCATAAACAACTGAAAAAAACTGCATCACCACGAAAGGCAGGCAACACCGGCTGCACCATGTTTAGATCAACCTAGAGTCAATGGGAAGCCTTGCAGCCCCAGGCTGCAATCCAGAAGACTCTTGCTGTACCATCCCCACATCAGTGTCCTCCTCTAAAACAGGCACTTCATCCGCACTGAGAGTAGCTTCACCCACACTGAGAGTAGCTTCATCATCAGATGATTCCTCGTAGACAGAGAACTCACTGCCATAATCTTGCACTTCCTCCTCTGCGTCAGATGCCCTTTCGGTCTCATAATCATGGTCAGAGGATGATTCAAAAAGCATACCAACCACCTGCTGAGCATTAATCCTGCGGCTAGCCATAATCCTTACTAATAAAGGTAACTTGACAAACAAGTCAACAACAAACACTTTGCAAAATAAGTATTAAACAAAATGTGGCTTTATCGCAAAGACCTATATACTCCAAAACGATACCACTCACTTGCCCGAAACATCTAGACTCACCACCACCTACTCTGCACAGACACTGCAAGGACCAACAATATCCCACTAAAAAAAGAAAAAGAAAATTACACATAAGACAACGCAATACATTGTGCACAAATCCAAAAAGAATTTCACACTCAAAACAAACTAAATATCCTGCTATTATGACACAACTTACAAGAAATTCATTCATGTTTGACAATCATACTCATTTGGAGTAAACAACAAAAAAATCTTACCAAATACATGCAACTACGCAAACTGCAGATCAACCATTGCCGAAACCGCAAACAAGAATCAAAAGCTTTGCACTAGAATAAAAAGGAGAAATAAAACATTACAATCACATATGCAAATAATGAACCAGTCCACTCACAATCCACCAGCCAAGCTGGAGGCAGATGGGCCCTAAAAGCATAAGGCCGATCTGCCCCAAGGGGGGCAGAAACAGCCAAAATAATCACCCCCTAAAAGGTGAGCAACCCTTGCCCATGGGGACGCTCCCCAACAACAACATTGAATAAAAACCCTGGTGTCTAGTGGCTTCTGAGATAGGGCTAAAAACATAAG
This sequence comes from Calotriton arnoldi, assembly GCA_963921515.1. Lineage (NCBI taxonomy): Eukaryota > Metazoa > Chordata > Amphibia > Caudata > Salamandridae > Calotriton > Calotriton arnoldi. Next base: position 1,378,727 of record CAWUFW010001695.1, on the reverse strand, counting down.
GCCGATCTGCCGCCAAGGGGCAGAAATTGCCAAAATAATCACGCCATAAAGGGGAGTGACCCTTGCCCAAGGGGCTGCTCCCCATAAACATTGAAAAACACCCTGGTGTCTAGTGGCTTCTGCAGATGGGCCTAAAAACATAAGGCCGATCTGCCCCCAAGGGGCACAGAAACGGCCAACATAACTGCTCCCCAAAGGGGAGCAACCCTTCCCCAAGGGGCCGCTCCCCACTTTGCTGAAGTTGATAAATCTCTTGGGGGCATATGGGCCTTAAAACATAAGGCCGACCTGCCCCCAAGGGGGGCAGCAACAGCCAAAATATTCACCCCCATAAAGGGGAGCAACCCTTGCTCAAAGGGCCGCTCCCCAACATAAAAAAAATATGAAAATCCCTGGTGGCCTAGTGGGTAGTAAAATAAAAATTTTAAAAACACAGATCTGCCCCTAAGGGGTGGTGGTGGGGGCAGAAAGAGCCAACATAATTGCTCCCCAAAGGAGAGCGACCCTTCCGCAAGGGGCCGCTTCCCGCAAAGACTAAATTGATTTTAAAAAATCCCTGGTGTCTAGTGGGCATTCCTACTGCACGATCGCGCCCCATGCACAATCGTGCAGCAGGAATGCTCCAAAGAGACATTGGAGGAAAGGAAAACCCTTCCCTTTCCCCCGATGCCTCTTTGTTTCAAAAACGCCCCCTCCTCAGGGAGAAACTCACCTTCTCCCGCGACACTCTGGAAGCAAATAGCTTCCAGCGCGTCCAACTACATCTAATGTCGGCGCGTGGTGCGCGCTGATGTCACTAGATGATGTGAAGGGGGTAGCAGCAGAAGGGCTTCGGCTGCCATCCCTGGTGGGGGCAACCTGAAGGGCGGCACACGGGGGGAGCGCCAGCGCTTACCCCGTGGGTGGGTGCTAGGATGGCCGGGAGCCGTCCGACCCACACACCCACTGTGGCGTTGGACGGCGCCCAGCCGTCTGACACACCGAACAGGTTGATCCTCTCAAACATACCCTCCTTTTTTTATACATAGAACAAAAAATAGCTCTACCCTCTACTTCCTCCTAACAGACCCCATTCCATCACCACCTACCCTATACTCAACCCTCTCTCATATCATCCAACAACACCAACCTCCTCTTTTTACCAAAAACACACAACCAATCATTACACTAAAGGCCACCACACATATTACCTCTTCCTGCTACCAAATCTAATACAAACACTCATAACCCCTGTCCATCCCATCTCACACACCACATACACTCTACTCCAGTGCACATCACCACCACCTTTCCCATTCAACTTCCACTCACCACCAGTACTTTACATTCAAATCCTTCACACAAACTCGTTACATCAATATCTCATCTCACTACTCCACAAAAACAAAACATACCACACACCAGCACATTAGAAATCACACATACAATTTCATACTACATTCCATTACAAAATAGAAACATACACCCACTCCTACCCTCATGACTACACATATAATACACATCCTAAACCAACTTTATACCCAAATTTCCTATCTTTACCAACATCTACCGCAAACACCCCAACATAACACTCATTCACCCACCTCTCATGCACGAATTAGAGCCTTAAAACGTGACCCACATGCTCCACCACCACCCCTAATCCATACACCTTCCACCCTTAACATACACAAACTAAATAAGCACACCACTCTTAACAACTTCACATCTCCTTGTCTATTACACAACAAGACTGCTCTACAAAAACAACACCTCCTACCAACTTACTCTAGTCTCATCTACCATCTCCCCCACCTGTACACAAGACCCAACTAAATGCCTTCTAAGCCTGCTGGATGAGGATTACGATATATAGACAAACACTATTGCTATCCTGATACAGATAATACCAACACTTAGAGTACACCTGCTGCAAGTTCAAAGAATACTACTCACGCTTATAGAAAAACAAAATCACACCACCATCGCCACCAAAACACAATCTCTAGACTGCCTACTAATAAATGCACATCTACGACCTACTCACTGACAAGCAACCTGACTTACTCTTCATAACTGAATCGGGGTTGGGAGATGGCATGGCTCCAGTATTGCATGAAGCTGTTCCTCCAGGCTATCAAACTTTCACAAAAAATTCGCATAGGCAAAAGAGGAGGTGGACTAGCTGTTATATTCAAGGAAACAATAAATCTTACCAAAGCCGACGATGTTTCCATTTAAGGTTGTGAGGCCCTCATCACCAGATGCAATCCCACACAAACTTCCTCCTTCTTTACAGACTACCACCTAGCAATGCAACATTCCCAGACATGTTTATAGACAGAGTTTCAAACCTTATGGCACTACAATCCAACCAATGCATCCTTGGTGACCTAAACATATGGTTTGTCAAACTTAATATGCCCCATCCAAGAACTATCATCACTGGCCTAGACACACTGAACCTACATCAGATCATCCCCAAACGCACACACATTGCTGGACACATCCTAGATGTTATTTTTGCAAATCCAGAACTAGTTACCTTTCAAAGGATTACTTCAGTCACATGGTCAGACCACCATCTGGTAGCTTTCCAAACAAAAGACACCACAAATCACCACACCTAAGGCCACCTTACATTCAACCACTTATTGACCATGGAACAAACTTAATTTTGAGTACTTAGAAACACAACTAACATCCAACACAGATTTAGACACAAATTCAGTCCAAAAACTCTGAGTGGCTCGATGAAGCTTTTAATATCATAATACCACAAAAAAGACAGGACAAAAGAAAACAAGCACCTTGGATGTATGCAGAACTAAAAAAGATAAAACACCAATTTGCAAAGCTGCAATGCACCTGGCTCAAAGCAAAAAAAAAAACAAGACAAACTTCACCTACACAAACTTAACAGAATATACAAGTCATCAACAAAGCTACAAAAGGTATGTTTCAAGCAGAATTCCTAATGCTAAATGTGTAAATAAAGAATTGTATCAATTATTCACTGAATTTCATAAACCTATATGCACAGAAGGAACTCATCCCATTTCTAAGAATTTACTGACAAACTGGCAAATCATTACACAACCAAAGCAGACATGATGGATTTCTATTTAAAACAAAGGAAAACGACCAACACCAACCCATTTCCAACAATCCCCTCCGAGGGTAGGCTAACCCAGGCTGTTGCCACACCAGTCAGAACAATCATCAATACTTCTTTAAAAATAGAAGTCTTTCCAGAAGAGTTAAAAAAGGCATACATAGGCCATTATTAAAGAAAACAAATCTGGACCTGCCTGACCCAAACTACAGACAGATAACAAATGGATCGATCGTGGGCAAACTGATAGAGTAGCATTTACTCAAAGGTCACAATTAATTGAAAATAACTCCATATTTTCGGACTTCCAAACAGGATTCCGTCCAGGAAGAGGCACAGAATCTGCCCTCATCGCATTCTGGGAAGACCTTAAAAACACAGTAGACCAAATTGGGGTCGCTGCACTACTTCTCTTGGACCTTTCTATTGCCTTCAACACAGTTGATCATAAAACTCTAATACAAAGACACCACGAAACCAGCATAGAGGGGATTACTCTCAACTGGATCACATCATACCTTCAAAATATAAGCAACGTTATCCATACTCCCCCTTTCTCATCCAAACCGTACTCCACAAAAGCAGGGGTCCCTCAAGGATCTCTCACCCATGATTTTCAACATCCACATAAAGTCACTCCCGGCAATGATCAATGAATTTCAGCTCACATGCTATAACTACGCAGATGGCACACAAATAGCTCTTAAACCGAAAAGCCCCAAAGACATTGGAAACTCAAATATTCTGTTGCCTCCGAGCTGTTGATCAGTGGATGCCTTGGAGCCATCTCAAACTGAATGCCCCTAAAACTAAAATACTCCCCTGTGGCGACTGGAAAGATTATGACCCACTCTGCGCCGGGTCTGACGATCTGGATTCACCTCCTAAAGCATTCAAGGAAGTAAGAAATCTTGGAATTACCATGGACTTAAAGCGATCAATGAATGCCCAAGTTAAGTCAGAAAGACCAAGTTTCATTACTATGAAAAATCTGTGACGCACCTTCCCCACCTAGGATTTCCACACAAGGTCCAAACCATAGTCTCTCTTGTACTGTCTAAACTTGATTATGCCAATTGCCTCTACCACAGATTCCCTTTATCAACTATGAAAAGACTACAACAAAACCAGAACTCTGCTGCCAGATTACTCCTACATGTAAAGCCACAAGCCCACATCTCCCCTGCTTTGAGGGCCCTACATTGGTTACAAGTTGCCAGAAGATCAGCCTTCATGCTGCTTTGTATCACCCACAAAGCAATACATGGAACAGGACCAATTTTCATCAGGAATAAAATCCCCAAATACATACAACAAAGGAACCTTCGCTCCATATTGGCTCCCCTCCTCAAACCCTCAGCATACAAGAAAAAAACATGAGCGGTACATCCTTCTCTGTTCAAGCAGTCAAGCCATGGATTTCATTACCCCCAAAGATAATATTCTTGGATAACCATCTTATCTTCAGAAGACTACTCATGAGTTGGTTCTCTCGTACATGACCACCGTACTCAAAAACAAATGTACAGCATATGCTTGTGTATGTAAACATGTATTATTTGATTATATGTATGTATTTAGATATGTGCATTTCTTTGTACAAATGTACATAAAAAATTTTGGAGTGAAAATAGAGACATTCTTATTGTTCTGCTTAACAAATATAATCATACTTATGGTTGATCTATCTATCTATGGATATATGTATCTATCTATATATGTATCATATCTATCTATATATGTATCATATATCATATATATATATATATATATATATATATATATATATATATATATATATATATATATATATATATATATATATATATATATATATATATATATATATATATATATATATATGTGTAACATGTATATAGGCCACTGCATAGTTTACATATAGGTCATTTGATTATACACTTAGGGGCTCGGTTTTATTCTATTTATCACAATGTGTAACTGTGAGCATAACCATTGTACCTATAAGGGCTTCACTATTAAAATATTGGGGAAAAGATATATATAAATTAATATAAATAAATATTAAAAAAGAACATAAAATTAACAAAAATATTAATAAAAATAAATAAATTAGCTTCATGCACAGCAACACTTGGAAGACTGAGTTACTAAATATATATGTACATATAGGACTTTTTGGAATGCAATTGTATATCTCTTTATTATCCACATACATGTATACTTTTTTATGTAGTTATGTATCTATATATTTATCACTTTAATCCCACTGTAGATAAAACAAAATGATCAACTCTTTCCAATTCACTACTCTATGTCTCTTTCTATCCTCTACCTCCACTCTGACTTATCCCACACCTCATTTTACTACTATGTTCTCCCAAATGACCCTTTATAGACTTTTTTCTCCTCTATCCCTCCTTTATCCTATTTAATCCAACAAACAGGCTCACATTGACACCACTTCAATTAACAACCTATATGTCCCTATACTAATCCACCAATAATCCACTTTGAGTACCGGAGTAGCATGCTACTCGCCATAAATTGATTTAACTCCTCATCTGGGATAGTAAGTCCTATATAAATACAATTGCATTGTTTTGTCCTGTTCTCCGGTCTGTCTACATCACCATTTTGCAATCTATGGAATGTGATCGCCCATCCAATTATTTTCTCTGGAGATATATATTTATATATATATATATATATATATATATATATATATATTTTTATATTATCTACTGGCGGTCGCCAGTAGATAGTTATAGTTACAACCTATTATCCATAGGAAATCCGCGACATTCTATTTGAAATAACTCTCTTGCCGGTTGACGTATCTTCGCGAAATTTTCAAACTTTGTGGCCCGCTCCGGTCCGCTCCTACCCTGAAAGTCTCGGGGGATTCGTCAAGCGGGGCCGAGAAAAAAGGGGGTCCCAAAACGCGTTTTCCCCATGCACTTTTCCATAGGAAACTTTAGACACGGCTACAGCCCGAACTGCTGAACGGAATTACACCAAATTTGGCAAAGAGGTAGTTCTTGGTTCAGAAAGAACCCTTTTGTTAAATGGTGTAAATACGATCAGTAGTTGCTGAGAAAATGAAAAGTAAAAAGTTAGTGATATCTATGGCCGAGTAGGGTCCGCGTACCCTCAGCGCACCCTGCGCGCACCGTCCCGATCACGAGCTGCATGTTAATTGGCTGTCAGCTGGCTGTCAACATTCCGATTCAGGAAATGTTGGCAGCCATTTTGTCCCTCGGTAGAACCGAGGGACAGAAACAAGTGCGCAAAGCGCACAAAGGGGGCAGGGTAGAAACACCCTGACCCCCTAGGTCTGCTCAGGGGGTCCCACAAGGACCCCCTGGGCAAAAAATAAATAAATATTTTTTTTTTTTAAATCGGCAGGATGCGCTCAGGGTGCGCGAATCCTGCCGAAAAAAAAAAAATCGAAGCGCGGGCTCCCGCGCTTCGATGTTAGTTGGCCCCCGGGTGGCCCAAGTCCCGGGGGCATGGTGGGGGGGATAATTTAATGTGTGGGGGCCTCAAAGGGCCCCCAAGCCCCGGGGACCGCCACCCCCGGGGCTTTTTTGAAAATGGTGCGGGAGGGCTCTGAGCCCTCCCGCAGCCCCGAGGACCACCACCTCCCCGGGGCTTTTTTTAATTAAAAATAAAACCAGTGTGGGGGGGCTCCAGCCCCCACATGCCCCGGGGACCGCCACCTCCCGGGGCACTAAACATTTTAATATGGGGGTCCGTTACGGACCCCAGAGCCCGGGGACCACCACCTCCCCGGGGCTGTGTACTGAATGGGAGGGGGCCGCGCGGCCCCCTCCTGGAGCCCTTGATGGCCCTGGGGACCACCACCCCCAGGGCAGGCTCCTGCAGTGTCCCGGGGTGCCTACCCCGGGACACTGTAGTTTGCTATGGCAGGACGGGAGCCTCGCGGCTCCCGTCCTGCCATAGCAAGCTGCTTTGGATATTGGAAGAGAGAGCAGGGAAACCTGCTCTCTCTTCCAATATCCAAAGCGTTGCTTTTCCACATGGGGAGCAGCATGTCAGCTGCTCCCCATGTGGAGACAGCAATGCCGGCTCCCAAGGGACATGGGGAGCCGGCGGGACTGTGGGGGGATTGGGGACCCCCACAGTCCCCAACGGAGAGGAGCCAGCCCCGGGGATGGGGTCCCCGGGGCAAGTAGTGGCCCGGGAGGGGGGCCACGCGGCCCCCTCTCCAAAAAAAGAGAAAAAAAATGGAAAAAAAAAAAATGGAAAGGCCGGCCCCGGGGATGGGGTCCCCGGGGCCTTAAAATGGCCAGAGGAGGGGGCCACGCTGCCCCCTCAAAATAATAAATATAGAGGCCATGCCCCGGGGATGGGGTCCCCGGGGCCAATACAGGCCCAGGGAAGGGGGGCCACGCGGCCCCCTTCCCGTTTTGTTTTTTTGTAATTTAAAAAGGGGTAAGGCCCTGGGGGATGGGGTCCCCAGGGCCCAAAAAGAGAAAAAAGGAAGGGGGGGCACACAGCCCCCCTTCAGGGGACAAAAAAACAACAAAAAAAAACGATCGGGCCCGCAGGCCCCGCCCCCTTCCTTCACCACTCTGCAAACGCGCCCCCTGGCGCGTTTGCAGAGAGGAACAAATTCCCCTTGAATACTGGGGGTCCCTGGGGGCCAACTAGCCCACCAGGAACCTCCAGTATGCGCCAGGGGCTGCCTTGCAGAGACGTGTAGAGAGGCCACACCCCTTTTACACCTCTCTGCAACGCAGCTCTGTGGCGCTTTTTGGAGGTATATGGTGGGCTAGTTGGACTCCGGGGACCCTCAGGATTCAAGGGGACTTAATCCCCCAACTTAAAACGTGCCACGGGGCGCGTTTGCACAGATGTCACCTCAGGCCCCGCCCCCTCCCTTCACCATTGTGCAAATATTCCTCTAAAATCAGCCGAAATACGAATTCCGATTTACTCACCTGTTATAAGGAGAGACCTCAGTGCTGTATCTTTCAGCCCAGTACTGGTCCTGAAAAGTAATTTTAACCGTACTTACCAGTAACTTGAATTTCCTTCCATAGGCTAACATTGACTGGTTTCAATTGGAAATTCTTCTAAGTGTGGAGTTTTGGAACTTTAAAATATTCCTGTAAAATCAGCCGAAATACGAATTCCGATTTACTCACCTGTTATCAGGAGAGACCTCAGTGATGCATCTTTTAGCCCAGTACTGGTCCTGAAAAGTAATTTTAACCGTACTTACCGGTAACTTGAATTTCCTTCATAGGCTGACATTGACTGGTTTCACTTGGAAATTCTTCTAAGTGTGGAGTTTTGGAACTTTAAAATATTCCTCTAAAATCAGCCGAAATACGAATTCCGATTTACTCACCTGTTATCAGGAGAGACCTCAGTGCTGCATCTTTCAGCCCAGTACTGATCCTGAAAAGTAATTTTAACCGTACTTACCGGTAACTTGAATTTCCTTCATAGGCTAACATTGACTGGTTTCACTTGGAAATTCTTCTAAGTGTGGAGTTTTGGAACTTTAAAATATTCCTCTAAAATCAGCCGAAATACGAATTCCGATTTACTCACCTGTTATCAGGAGAGACCTCAGTGCTGCATCTTTCAGCCCAGTACTGATCCTGAAAAGTAATTTTAACCGTACTTACCGGTAACTTGAATTTCCTTCATAGGCTAACATTGACTGGTTTCACTTGGAAATTCTTCTAAGTGTTGATTTTTGAAACATACAAATATTCCTCTAAAATCAGCCGAAATCCGAATTCTGATTTACTCACCTGTTATCAGGAGAGACCTCAGTGCTGCATCTTTCAGCCCAGTACTGGTCCTGAAAAGTAATTTTAACCGTACTTACCAGTAACTTGAATTTCCTTCCATAGGCTAACATTGACTGGTTTCACTTGGAAATTCTTCTAAGTGTGGAGTTTTGGAACTTTAAAATATTCCTCTAAAATCAGCCGAAATACTGAATTCCGATTTACTCACCTGTTATCAGGAGAGACCTCAGTGCTGCATGTTTCAGCCCAGTACTGATCCTCAAAAGTAATTTTAACCGTACTTACCGGTAACTTGAATTTCCTTCCATAGGATATCATTGCCTGCTTTTTGCTGAAAAAGTTTCTAAGTGTTGATTTTTGGAACTTTAAAATATTCCTCTAAAATCAGCCGAAATCCGAATTCTGATTTACTCACCTGTTATCAGGAGAGACCTCAGTGCTGCATCTTTCAGCCCAGTACTTATGCTCAAAATTAATTTTAACCGTACTTACCGGTAACTTGAATTTCCTTCATAGGCTAACATTGACTGGTTTCACTTGGAAATTCTTCTAAGTGTGGAGTTTTGGAACTTTATAATATTCCTCTAAAATCAACCAAAGTACGAATTCCAATTTACTCACCTGTTATCAGGAGAGAACCCAGTGCTGCATCTTTTAGCCCAGCACTGACCCTGAAAAGTAATTTTAACCGTACTTACCAGTAACTTATATTTTCTTCCATAGGAATCCTTTGTCTGGTTTTCAGCAGAAAAGTTTCAAAGTGTCGATTTTCACAAACTACAAATATTCCTTAAAAATCGCCTGTATGACTTAAACGCATTCTTACAACTGTTTACAGGAGATGCACCAGTGCTGGATCCAGGATCCAACACTGAGTAACAAAAAGTAACGATAACAGTTTTTACCTCCTAAGTGAATTTCCTTCCATAGGATAACATTGGTCATTCTATGAGAAAAAGTTTCTAAGTGTCAACTTTTAAAGTACAATAATATTCCTTAAAAATCACGACTGTAACCAAAACGCTTTTACTCAACTGTTTACAGGAGATGTCCCAGGACTGAATCTAGGATCCAGTCCTGTGGTTAGAAAAGTAATCCATAAAGTAACTAATTGCATTTAACTAGAAATTCACATTGAGCTGAATGTTGCATTGTGTTTGAAAATGTGTTGCCCATTGCAACAACTGTAACTACTGTACTTAAAAGTCTATTGCCTATGTGCAAAGTATTTAAACTAAAGTAATTCATTCTGAGAAAGTATTTTTTGTAATGTATAATATAATTACAATGTAATTTAAAAAATAAAATATTTAAAAAAAATGTTTTCTAAAAAATTTCGAAATCAGTATGAAAAAAATTTATATAACAATTAATACATTTAAAAATTGTCATTTACAAAACCTTTGAAATTCACTGAAAAAACCGTAGGTTTCAGACATGTTATAGTTACAAATTAGCATTTAAAAAACCTTTGAAATTCACTGAAAAAACCATAGGTTTTAGGGATGTTATAGTTACAAATTAGCATTTAAAAAACCTTTGAAATTCACTGAAAAAACCATAGGTTTTAGGGACAGTTATAGTTAGTTGGACATTGCACTCGTACAAAACCCGTGAAATTCCCCCGTTATAGTTAGTTCAGCTAACTATAACTCGCGCCCCGCAATGCACTGCTGATGACGTCACATATTACATCACTCATGACATGGTCAGTGACATCACTGATGACATCACTGATGACATCTCAAATGACATCACTGATGACATCATCCACGTGATAATCTGATGCAGCTCTTCACACCCTAATATAACCTTTGATACACCCAATCTAAATTACAGACTGCCATTCGCAAAACCATAGACACTCCAACACCAATAACTACATAGCCACTCACTGATTCTTAGGTCTACACACACACATCCACTCACTCACCCGTACAGTCACTCATACTTATGGTCACTCAATACAGGACTCTTACTCCTATATAGACACTCAAACACCGCCACTCATCCATAGAGGTACTCACACACCTAGTCAGTCATGCAAATAATTAAACACACTGCCATTTACTCACCTATACAGTTATACACACACCAGCTCACTTAATCATACAAATACTAGCACATTGTTACGCTCTTATACAATCACTGATACAAGCACACACTCATCCATACAGCCACTATCACAATCACTCACTCTCGCTTATAGCTATTTATATACTCCAACACACATATATACTGCCTTTCACATATGTAGTTACTCACACATGTACCACTGGGACATACATTCACTCACTAACACACTCTTACACACACTTACCCACCCATACAGTCTATCACAGATGCACTCTTGAAACCATCCACCCAGTGAATCACCCACTCACACATCTATGCACAGTCGCACACACCCCATCCACACAAACACTCAGGCACCCATACAGATACTCAGACAACAAATCAATAACTCTTATAGACACTCATGTAGCTATTCACAAACCCATGCAGCCACTTACACAGCAACAGACAGATACAGACATTCACCCAGTTTAGTCACTAACCCATGCATTCAGTAAGATACGTTTAATCACTCACTTATAGAATTAGTCACGCACCTACTAAATCATCCATACAGACACTTATACACCCACTCATTCTTCAATACGCCTTTCCCTATATATATAAAAAATATTTAAACTTTACAGAAACACACAGTCACTGGATGATGTCATCAGTGATGTCATTTGAGATGTCATCAGTGATGTCATCAGTGATGTCACTGACCATGTCATGAGTGATGTAATATGTGACGTCATCAGCAGTGCATTGCGGGGGCGCGAGTTATAGTTAGCTGAACTAACTATAACGGGGGAATTTCACGGGTTTTGTACGAGTGCAATGTCCAACTAACTATAACTGTCCCTAAAACCTATGGTTTTTTCAGTGAATTTCAAAGGTTTTTTAAATGCTAATTTGTAACTATAACGTCCCTAAAACCTATGGTTTTTTCAGTGAATATATATATATATATATATATATTATATATATATATATATATATATATATATATATATATATATATATATATATGATCAAGGCTCTTAGAGAGTTGAAACGCGTTATGGCTGTGCACAAATAAAATTTCAAAGCACCTACTGCGGTCCGTATCCGTTTTTGTGTGGAACTGATGGTGAGACGGAGAATACAGGATATATATATATATATATATATATATATATATATATATATATATATATATATAAATACCCGTTTCCCGCACTAGTCCTCCTTCACACCATACGCCAAGGGCACAGGAAGACAGCACTGATCAGGTAAGAGAAGCAGCAGGATCCATAGTTTGTTTTGAAAGACGATTTTATTCTTTTTTTTCTCAAATATTAGCAAAGTGCAAGTAGGGAAGAAAAGAAGACCAATGAGTTTCGGCATGAGGCCTTCATCGGGGTCATAGAGTGTGCTGGGCAGAGTGTCAATAAGTAGGTACTCTATTGGTCCCTCCCACAACCATTAAAACAAAATTTAAAGGAACCTAAACAATTAAATCACATATGTTGACAATAGTGTTCTCAAATCCATATAACATGTATTGATTTTTTCATTAGAACGTTCATGTTGAGCAGAATTTCAGTTTAGGTGAAGTACCCAGCAATATGTTCTTCATAATGCGTGACATTGGTCTGTATAATATACAGAACAATTGGTAAGCTTCAATGGCAAGTAGTCATGGTAAAGTACCACATGGTTACATATTTAGAAAAACATTACTGCTGTATTATTCATGACAAAACCTAATTAGAATCGATTCCTCTCCATATTATTATCCAATCGGAACAGATCTCAGTTACATAAGCTCACCCAAATGTTAGTGTGAGAGGTATTTAAAAATATTTATCCGTATCTGAAATATTTAAAAATACTTACAAATATTTAAAAATATTTAAATATACCATCAGACAAGATGTTATAAAGTGCTCAACATTGGGCTGGAAAGGGCTCCAAGTGAAAAATAATTCATCATGGTTACATTAAACCTAAGTTATTATGATTTGTGGTATTCGATCAACAGAATATGAATTATATAAGCTGCTGATGACATCAGAGCCTTTAAAGATCGCAAATAAGTATTGTGTAGATGCACAATGTTAGAACAAGATTGACCCAGGGAGCAGTATAATTGGACATATTCATATGGCACATGAGTTACTAAGGTACATGAAATCCTGAAACTGATGGTATCCTTTCACTTCAAGACACTAGTTCATGTTTATACCTTAAACTGTAGAATGTAATGCGCTTCACCTGCGCAAGTACTAAAGTGCAAAGTGCTTAGTTACCTATAAAATTGCATGATTATTCTGTGCAACCATCTATTGTGTAAAAAATGCATATAATCTGAGTCAGAGAAAGTAGTAAAGGTGCACAGTACTTAATAAGAGAAGGGGTTGTAAACAAATATGAGCAGTCTGCTCTCTTATTCTCATGCTTAGTTCTCTCAAAAAAGCCTGTAATTCCCCTAATACGATATTGTATGTTTTGTTAATGCCCAAGGTATCTGAAATACCAAATGCTCAGCTCGTTTGAGCTTATGGTTTCTTCCCAAGAATCAATCTTATATTTCATAATCCGCCCAAAAAACCCATACAGAAACAACCTATAAAAATCACCATTCTCATTTGGTCAGAATGTTAGCTGTTGGGTTGTCATGAAAATAAGTCAAATTCATAGTACTTTGTTATTCAGAGATCATAAGCCAAATTTTGTAGGACACTATGCCTATGGATTGGGAACTCAAAGAAAATTATGTAGTTCTGCGTCCCTGTTGAGTCCCCATGGTATGTCTGTTCCAATCATAATAACCATTTAGATTCTGCTTTTCTTCTTGAAAGTTCACGGTCACCTCCTCTTATCTTCCAAGGCACATGTTCAATACCATAAAACGATATCTTATTCAGATCTCCTTCATGATCCCTCCAAATACGTTTCGCCTGGGCATACGTGAAGTCTTTGTTGCTTGTCGTTCTTATGTGTTGGAGGATTCTTAATTTAAGTTTGTTAATGGTACTGCCAATGTATTTCTTTCCGCACTGGCATTCAAGGATGTAGACCACGTGTTGTTTCACACGAGATTCTTTCTCCGATTTTTCTTTTTTTTCCTGTGAGGGTCAACACGTCCTGATCATTGCATCCATATTTGCAGGCCTTACATTTGTGACATTTGTAGAAACCACTTGTTCTCAACCAGTTTCCAGCAGTGTTTTTTTTTGTTGTTTAGGTTTCTCAAAATAGCTGTGTGTTAAAATGTCACCTAAGGATGGAGCTTTTCTGTATGTGATGCTGAGATGATCTTGGGTACAGGATCTCAAATCTTCATTGTGTCCGAGTGTTTTCCAATGTTTTTGTAAAGTGTTCTTGACTGAGCCACTTGAGGTATTGAAATGCGTTATAAAGCTCAGATCCTCATTTTTCTCATCTTTGTCAGTCATTTGTTTGGGATATAGTAGATCCTCCCTCCTTTTATTCATGGCTCGTACTTTGGCATTTTCTAGGACCACTATAGGATATCCTCTACTCAAAAATCTGGCATACATTATATCCAATTGTGACAAAAATTCATCCCCTTCTGAACAATTTCGTCGAGCACGTAAACTCACCATAGGGTACGCTCCACTTCAGCGATCTGGGATGGGTGCTCTTTGCTACGAGAATGCTGTTACATGATGTTGGCTTCCGATATGGAGTCGTGCAGATCTTTTTGTTTTTGATATATATTCGTGTATCTAGAAAATCTATTTCCTGTCGGTTTGTGGTGTAAGTAAATCTCAAATGGAAAGCATTTTCATTGAGAGATTTTAAAAAGAGATCCAATTCTTCCTCTGAGCCATCCCACATTAAAAAAAAAAAAAAAGATAGTCGGGGGCGTGGCCAACTGCCGAGAGGAATGGCCGCACACTAGCGGGGCTCCGGCACCGTTCGGCCTGCTAATATCCGAGGCAGAACATCATCCACTGTCAGGGGAACGCAAGCGGCACCGTATGATCAAACCCCGATGCTTTAACTCGGCTCGGAATTGATGATTGAGAGCCAAATAATCCGTGGCCGACTCAACTCCGGGAGCAACGCCGTTGCATACGCTGGAGGCCCCGCCCTCGTGCGACAGAGACCGGGCTGACAGCGTAGGGGAGCCCTGGCGTTTAACTACCCGGGCAGATTTTGCACCATCGAGCGCTGGCAGCCCCCAGAGACGACTGATTTGCAGGAGACGGCCCAGTAAAGCAGTGCAGAGCCACGAAAAGAGGCAGCAGGACCACCGGTGAGTGGTTGAACGGCAAGGGAATACACTGACGCACCAGTTAATTAAGGGGCCTCGCTGGTGAAAACTTGTTGTGTGCAGCAGAGCGTCCCAGGGACAATAAGCCAGCGTGGTAACTGCTGGATCGGCCTTACTGGGGCACCATCACTGATCTACACACGAGCAGCATAGTGGGAGAGAGCAGATCGTGTACCAGCGACACCAACCATACTGGCGGGCACTACTTACATGCCTTGGCGTTAGGGGAAAACCGACAGGCCACGTGGGTCACACCACAGTAGGCGGCGGAGAGTACCCTTGCATACTGAATTAGCGGGCTCCGCTAGGTAATGGCGACTAGCAAAGGGAGCCGAGGTTCACAGCAGCCGAAGATCGACAAATACACCTGTCAGAAATCCCAGGAAGGGGGTCCATCTGGCGCAACCATTGATCAAGATAATCGAGTGAGCCCGGGCGACCTGGAGTCCCCTACGCTGCAGGATATCATGGTGGCGATTAATGGGGTCCGCACCTCACTAGAAGTACGTATAGACTCAGTGGCCACTGATATCTCCTTACTCAGAGCAGACCTCCGGAAAATGGACCCCAGAATGCTGGAGGTAGAAGATTGCACCAAGGGTCTTGTGGCTGACACGTCAACACTTAAAACACAAGTCGCAGAATTACAAAGTCGATCCCAGCTACTCTCACAGCAACACGACGACTCCATCCGGGGGCTCAAGGCAGAATAACGTCCGCATCCTAGGTGTGCCAGAAAGGGCGGAAGGTCAATCAACGGACCTGCTTGTGGAAGACTTAGTATTGAACCACCTACAACCCAAGCGCCTCTCAAACTATTTCACTATTGAGCATGCCCATCGAGTATCGGGTGGAAGGCCCAAACCAGGTGCGCCACCCCGACCTATTCTCGCAAGAGTGTTTAACTTTCGTGACCGTGACGTCATCCTCCAAACGGCTCGAAGCGCACCCCCTCTTAAATATGAAAACGTCAACGTCTCCTTTTTTCCGGACTTTACGGCCAAGGTGCAGAAACAGAGACACTCTTTTCTGGAGGTCAGAAAAGCTCTCAGGGAGCAGGGGATCAACTATGCAATGTTGTTTCCGGTGAAACTTCGTGTGGAGGCTGAAGGGAAGAGCTGGTTCTTTGTCAACCCGGAGGAGGCCCAAGATTGGCTGGATGGCTGGATGGCTGGCGGCGTGTGGGACCCAAAGGACGTTTGGAGCGACAGGATCGACGTGGGACGAAGCAGAAACTGTGGCAAGACTCAACACGATGATGGAGACCAACAGGTCGCGGACGGATCCTGAGTGGCCTAAAGACTCATAATGTACCTGAAGCCAAGATCACCCAGGTGCCGGGACTATCTCACATCCGGAATAATAACTTTTGTATGGAGGTATGTATGTCAGGGGACAGGGGATGTAGTGATGTTGGGGAAATGAATAATGCGGACAACGACCAAAGCGTCAATCCCCGCAAGAACTAGTGGTGACCCAACAACAGCATGACTTGAGTGAGACCCCCAGTGCCGCGATTGTAGATGAGTATATCGTTTATTTGTGTGATGACTTCTGTCTATATTGGTTGACCGTTTAAGGGGAGTTAGGGGGATGGTTGCGCCACGGCACCACATTTTGGGATGGGAGGGCGACGGGCACTCTGCATAGTTGGGGAATCAGGTCTCCAGATTCCGTTACGCAGGGCGGGGTGTGTGGGACGGGGAGAGGGGTTGTTACTTGTTTTGTTCATTGTTCTAGGAAAGCACAGGAGGAAAGTTGTCGCCTAACACATAGTTGGAACCGAGCACATTTCGTCTCCACTGCAACGACCCGCCACTTAAAATGGATGGTGACCATATGTGTACCCCAGTCGGGGTGAGGGCTGCAGATTGGGGGATGAGCAGGACGCCCAAATATTGGATGGTGGGAGACACTGCATCTGGGCTATACCATGATCCTCACAGAATGGGGACAAGACAACTGCAACATGCACTACTATATGCCCTCACATATATTGCACTCTCACAACGATGGCTAATACGGCAGGTAAAGACTTGAAATTCCTTACTTGGAACGTGAACAGCCTGGGGGATAAACTGAAAAGAGGGGTGGTCCTCCAATACCTGAAGAGACACACGCCTGATGTCGCTCTTCTTCAGGAAACACATTTAGTAGGCAACACATGCAAGGCTTTAAATAGATGGGGCTATCGAATGGTGACGCATGCCGGATTTACAACTCGTTCCCGGGGGACGGGTATATTGATCACTGAAACATGGGTCGAGGAACAGGGCCGATTTGCAGCTGCCACATGGGAAGGGAGACCGCTGACTGTATTATCAGTCTATGTTCCCCCAGCACTACAACAAACCACACTTCAGGACCTTAGTAGGTTCATACTTGACCTTCCAATTGGCACCTTAGTGATCGGCAGCGATTTTAATCTGGCACTCAATGGGATGAGGGACCGGATGCCACCACGCAGTGATCCAACCACGGGGTCTAGATTGGCCGCTTTTCTCTCGTCTCTCGGCCTTGTAGACATTTGGCGTCAGCTCAATCCCACCACCTCACAATTCACGTTCCACTGCGGGGCCCATAACACCCAGTCTCGGATTGATTACATGCTTACACATGCAGCTGACAGCCATGACTTTTCGGAAGCCCGCTGCCTTGCCAGAGGTATCTCGGATCACTCCCCAATATTGATTAGGATGCACGGGGGCTTAGTCCGCCACAAACTTCCCTCACGATTAATCCCTGGGCGCTAAAAATCCCACATATCAAGACAGAACTGCTGCACAATATAGATTTATATTTTAAAGAAAACGTAGGCTCAGTGGCGTCAGCCCAGATCCTTTGGGGCGCGTTTGGGGCAGTGATAAAGGGACAGGCGTTGGCATTAATGGTGGGACATAAAAAGGAACTCACAAAGAGAATTGAGCAATTGGAGAGGGAGATCCTGGTAGTTGAGGCTAACCTCACCCACACTACTGACGACGCGGCCCAACGAGCACTAGATGCTAAGAGACTGGACTACAAACTATTATCAACAGAGACGCCCAGAGCCAGACAAAAAGCAATATATCACAGAATTTACGAACACGGAGAAAGAACAGGCAAACTACTTGCTTGGTTGGAGAAAAAAGAGAGCAGACAAGCAGATGGGTCCACCAACTTCGGGGTCCTGCAGGAGAGGCCATGGTCCATCCAGAGGAGATTGCTGAGATATTTGTTTCTCATTTTGAAACCATTTACACCTCGTGCACGACCGTAACTCTCACTAACTGTCGCGGCCTTCTGGCCACCATTCAGATGCCCAGTGTTTCACCCGAAGACCGAGACTCCCTTGAAGGGCACCTCTCAATAGAAGAACTACAGTCAGCAATCCGAGAAATACGTTCGGGCAAGGCAATGGGACCCAATGGTCTTCCGATTGAGTTTTTTTAAATCGGCGACAACCAAATTAGCACCCCACCTGCAGCAAATGTATCTATAGAGCTATGAAAAGGATCTGTTGCTGGCCGAGATCCGGCTTGCATCGATCGTAGTCATACATAAACAGGGTAAACCGGCAAACACATGTGCGGCATATAGGCCTTCATCCATTTTGACGGCAGAGGCCAAGATACTTGTGAAGGTGTTGGCGAATAGGCTTCTCCCTCTGCTCAATAACTTAGTACACCCCCATCAAGCGGGTTTCATGCCCGGCCGTAATATGGCCGCAAATCTACGGCGCCTACATGGCGTCCTTGGCCGGCATAGTACAATACAAGAGGAGGTAGCCCTGTTGTCATTAGACGCTAAAATGGCCTTTGACACCATTGAGTGGTCATATCTTTTTGCAGTATTGGAGAGAGTGGGATTTGGTCCGAAATGTATTAGTTGGATCAAGCTTTTGTATACTGAACCTATTGCTCAAGTCGTAGTCAATGGCCACACATCACGAAAGTTTCGACTGTACAGAGGAACCAGTCAGGGATGCCACCTCTCACCGCTGATTTTTGCACTGGTCCTGAAACCTCTGGCGGTGTGGGTCAGAGGGGACCCTCTGTTAAGGGGACTAAAATGGACGGACCAACCTGAAGACAGAATATCCCTCTATGCAGATGACATTTTACTATATATGGCATCCCCCAAATCCTCAATCCACCGCATTTTGCACATATTTTGCATATTCGGCACTCACTCGGGATACACGATCAATTGGTCCAAATCGCAGTTGTTCCCGATTCAGGGCCCTAGACCCAAATTACCAAAAGGTTACGATATTCCTATTGCGGAGGAAGGGTTCCGCTACCTAGGGATATATATTACCACAGACCCTCTCAAATATCATGACGCCAACCTACAAAGCCCCTTGGCGCGTCTGCCCATGGACGTTAAACACTGGCGTAGTTTGCCACTGACCCTGCTGGGCCGAGCAGCGCTATTTAAGATGCTAGCGCTGCCTCGTTTTTTATCTGCACTACAAAATACTCCTTTTAAGATCCCAGACTCCCACTTCCAAGACATTGATAATGAGGTTCGCTCTCTATTATGGGATGGCCGGGCACCACGTATTGCATTGAATAAGCTAACGGCTGGATGGTATGATGGAGGGATTGCGCTACCCGATCTCCGGCGGTACTACTGGGCTTCGCAACTCGTAGTTGTTAATCAATGGGTATATACCACTCCAGATGAGCCAAGCATCCGCACTGACATGTGGCTGATGGGACAGGGGGGATACCGACAAGCCCTATACACAAACCCCAAAAAGTTATGCCTGACGTGACCTACCGCCAGGACGGTGGAAACCTGGCATGCCGTCAACAAGAGACTGGGTTGGGATAAAAGACTCACGCTAGCAACCCCACTACGGGAGCCGCAGTGGTTGGGTCGCCTGAGTTCCTGCCCAGGGTTTGACAAATGGGACCTGATCTCTCGGATGTGAAGGACATGTGGACTAGGAAAGGTCTGATTACTTTTGCCGACCTCCAGAAAGACTATCAATTGGCATAATCCGAAACCTTTAGATATTTGCAAATTAGCCATGCCCTGAAAGCAGTGATGCCCAGAGACGGTCAGATCCCAGAATCCTCTTATCCTTGAAGATAGATTGCTGCTAGACCCGATGCCCAAAAAGGCCTTCTCTCTAACATACAAAAACCGAATAAATAACCGACCTGATCCCTTGATAAAACTCAGACAAAATTGGGAGACAGATTTGGGGGAATTAGATGACGATGATTGGCGAGATGCCTTGGCCTCCTCTAGGGAAATCGACATCCCTATGCGGCTGAGACTGATCCAACTAAAGATTCTGCATCGGACCTATCTAGCAGCCAATGTCCTGGTAAAGATGGGAAGGAGAGTTGACGGCCTGTGCCTTCGTCGGTGCAACATCGAGGGGACCTTTTTCCACACGTTATGGGTATGCCCAATTATCTCAAAATACTGGGAAGCGGTCACAAAGTGTATGGAAGATGTGGGTGGGAAGGAGTTGCATCCCTCCCTGAAACCCTGCCTATTGAACATATGGGAGGCGATGGACTTGACTCACACTGAACAATCATGGGTATCACTGGGGTGGGCCTTGGGGAAACGTAATATCGCACAAAAATGGGGAGTGGGGGATCCATCTTCACTAGCGGGATGGATGAGGGACATGGATAGGGCAATGGCTGCAGAGAGGGATGTGTTCAAAAATAGAGGATGCCCGAAAAAATGGGATCGAAAGTGGCCTAAGTGGAATGTGCATAGAGGTGGGACTACAACTGAGCTTAATCAGCGGGCGGGTGGGTTGCAAGATTTACTAAATGACGAATGTTAATTGGGAAAAGGATTGTACACACATGAACAACTATGTGGTTGATTTACTATCATTTATGGTGCTTGATTTTGGTCAACTGACAATTGCTCGTACTGTGCTGTTTTTGTTTTTGCAAATAAAAAGAATACTCCAAAAAAAAAAAGTTGTCTATGTAATGCACCCATAGCACCACTTTGTCAGTTATAGCTCTGTTCTTCTCACACCAGACATATTCAGCTTCCCAGAAGCCCGTGGTCAGGTTGGCAAACGTGGGTGCAAAAGATGTACCCATTGCAGTTCCTCTCTTTTGTCTATAGAACTTGTTGTCAAATATAAACACATTGTTATGTAAGCAGGAGTGAATCAACTCAGAAATCATTTGTGTTTGCTCAAGAAGATTCAATGAGCGTGACCTTAAGAAAAATTCACTCGCTTTGATGCCATCATCATGGTTGATCGATGTTTATAAGGAGACCACATCAACAGTAGCCATGATGTAGTCCTCCTTCCATGGTATTCCTCCAATGCGTTTGAGAAAGTCCGTCGTGTCACGAATGTATGACGGAAGGGTTTCTACGTATGGAAAAAGAAAAATGTCTATCAATCGTGATGTGTTTTCCAGAAGGGAGCCACATGCGCTGATGATCGGGCATCCCGGTGGATTCTCCAAACTCTTATGAACTTTGGGTAGAATGTAGAGTGTAGGAATAGTAGGTTGTGCTACTAAAAGATATTCAAACTCATCATCATCCAGCAGGCCTCGCATCTGCCAGTCCACAGGCATGTTGTAATAAATTCTCATAACACATGGTGTTGGATCTTCTCTCAGTCTTTCATAGCTGTTAATGTCATTCAGTTGTCTCTTTATTTCTAAATAATATTTTTGGCAGTCCATGACTACGATATTCCCTCCTTTATCAGATGGCTGGATTATGATGTTATTGTCCTTTTGTAGATCTTTTAATGCCCAATAGTCATCCTGAGTCATATTTTGCCCCAAATGTCCCTTGTCTTTTTTATCCTTGATGTATATAGAACGCAGCTCTTCAGTAATGAATTCCTGAAAAATATCCACTTTGTTGCCGGGTGGTAGTTGGGGACAAAACCTTAAACGTGTCCTGCAATGGACAAGTTGGTATCAATGGACATTCATTCACATACTTCTACATCAGAGATTTCTACCGGGATGGCAGTAGCGGGATGTTCCATGCGTTCTCCTTCTAAATGATAAAGAGTTTTCAATGGGGTTATATCACTCATACTCAAAGGTATCAGATCATGCAATGTCTCTTGTTCCATTACTTTTGGTGATGGATTATTAATTAAATGTTTTCTTAATTTCAATTTACGGCAGAACTTGTACAGGTCGACCCTAGTTGTTGCCAGGTCCATGTCAGATACGGGGCAAAATGTCAATCCTTTATTTAATAGCTTTGGATGTTTTGAGTTCAAGACTTTGGAAGATAGGTTGATGACCAGATTATTCCTTGCTTGGGTGCTGATGTCATCGTCAATTCTTGTAATCATTTTGTGTCTTTGCTTTTTTGCCTCTGCCTTTTGCGGCTCCGTCTTAATCTTTTTGTTGATGTCTGCCTTTCTGTGGCTGGTGTTCTTTCTTTTGTTGTGTACCTCTGCCCTTTCCCCGCGTAGTCATTCGCAGGAGACGCATTTCCCCAGAAAAATCCATCCTCTGGTGGCTGTTGGTTGGTCCCCCGAGCTGATTTCTGAGCTCTCTGTGCTTGACATCCTGACTTGTTCCTGTGCCTTAACCCGATCCATCAATTGCTTGTTGTAGTTGGCGTCATATCTGTGGGCAAACGTATAGACACGTATACATATATATATATATATATATATATATATAGACACATATACACATCTATTTCTCTCCTTTTCTCCCTCTCTCTCTATAGAAATATAACAGTGTGTGCATAGTAGGAGCATGGCCACCTAATGGGGCTCCGGTGTCTGGAGAGAGCTCTCCGTACAAACTTCTATCCAAGATGAAGGGTGTTCTTAATAGGGGTAGCCACCTAATTGGGCTTTTGGGTTTTTTTTTGTTAGGATTTTATTGTCCTGCGGGAGCACAGTTTTCTCACACACAGGGGCCCGTGCTGGTCCTGTGGTTCTCCGGCTGGAGCAGTCAAAAACTCCTGCAAGAGTACCACAGGGTGGGCACGCTGAACATTTTTCTTATTCATTTTGGACCGTGGGTGGGGGTCAGGGAACCAGGGTGGGATCAGGGGACAGGGAATCAGAGAATCCTTAACATGCCCTCTTATACCGACTAGGATTATTGTGGTAAATGAAGATGCAGGGTAGCCAGTAGTATAGCTGAAATAAGATCAGGTTTATTCATAATGTAGGAGTCTCAGGTTGCAGGTGAAGTAGGTTTGAAGGAAGCCCCACTGGGAGCAGCATCCTTGCTGCTCAGCCCACAAATTCAACTGACACTCTCTCAAACCATGCACATACCAGCATTCTAATTACATCACAGTCACTCTGGCTGAGCAGCAGGGGACATAACACCAAGAGGAGAATGCATGGCAAAGATGAAGATACCACACATCTCCCTTCTTGGTGGAACAAAATAGACAGTATAAATGCTAATACGACAGTAATACACATCATTCATAAAATGAAAATGAAGAAAGGAAGTACAAATTCAATCACACAATACAAAAAAACAAAAGGACCAGAGAAGAGAACAATGATACAAGGATAAGACTAACAAGCAAATATCATTCGAAAGAAACATCACACTCTCCACCTTTCACAGACAAAATATGGAGGAGCAACAAAAGTGATACCTAAAAATAGAGTCACCGACTCTGCAGCATAGTACATGGGTTCAATACATGTGCCCTTG
The DNA here is from genome assembly GCA_963921515.1 of Calotriton arnoldi. Taxonomy (NCBI): domain Eukaryota; kingdom Metazoa; phylum Chordata; class Amphibia; order Caudata; family Salamandridae; genus Calotriton; species Calotriton arnoldi. The sequence continues at coordinate 1,354,874 of CAWUFW010001695.1, read as the reverse complement.
CGGGTGCCATACACTTGCCCAATATTAAAGTGCAAAATGTATGCCCCTGTGGGTGTAACACAGATGTCCCATACACAAGGGTGCAATATTTGTGGCCCTACGGGTGCCATACACTTGCTCAATATTAAAGTACAAAGTATATGCCCCTGCTGGTGCAACAGTGCCCCAAAATGTAACTGTAAACAACACGGTTTGACCGTAACGCAAAGGCCCCCCACCATGAAACTACACTACAAGTACAGTTTGTGTTGCAGGAGCCCTGCCCCACCACCATGAAACGCAAGTACAGTTTGGAGTTATAACCAATATACAGCATAACAGGTAAATGTAAGAATGGTTTGAGCGTAACGCAAAAGCCCACCAATATGAAACGGAACTATAAGTACGGTTTACGATCAAACATGATCTCGCTATTCTGGGCGGGCCGCCAACCACGCATATCGTATGAAACATTGACACTGCCCTTCTCTAAAGGCGGGCTGGGCGCGCCCAACTTCAAACTTTACGCCTACTCAGCTCAGGCTAGCTTCCTCCACTTCTGGCTACACCCTACGCCGTTCCAGCCTCACGCTGCGGTCGAGACTGACCTTGCCTCCCCTTGGCCATCGCAGACAGCACTGTTCCTCCCTTACACGCCCCCTAGGCGAGAAATAGGCACTGTAGAATGCTTGCGCTGGGCCTGGGATGGGATCTGTAAGCATGCTAGAGTTAAGGCTTTATATGCTCCCGGGATGCATCTGGCAAATAACCCTTCATTTCCTCCCCTGCAGACAACGGGCATGGCACGTCATGAGGCTACACTAGGCATCAACACCAATGCCGATCTATACCCCAAAGGGCAATTTCTCTCCCTCCCAGAGAGCGCAACCCCACTAGACAAATTATTATACTATCAGATTAGAGCCACCGGCAGGGCTGCGAATAACTCCTTCCCCAGTTCCCCTCCCCCATGCGCAGCGCTAGAATATATTCATACTGCCAATTCCCCGCGCAAACTGGTTACTAGGCTCTATGCTCTGGCACTTGTGGCGTCCCCAGACGACACTGAAAGGGCGCGCCTTGCCTGGTCTTCTGATCTAGGAGATGAGCCTACACCTGAGCAGTGGCAATACTGCTGCAACCAAGCTCAAAAACTGTCTCCTAACCATCGGTTACGCCTCATACACTTCAAATACTTACATAGATTTTACCGCACTCCAACTGCTCTCTATAAAATGGGTCTGACTGTGGATGCCAACTGTGTAAGATGCTCCGCCCCCAATGCCTCGTTCATGCACTTAGCCTGGACTTGTCCCAGAGTTGCATCCTTCTGGCAAGACGTTTGCCGAGCCATCGGTGAGATCACCCTGGACACTATCACACCTACTCCCATGACTTGCCTCTTAGGATACGTCAAGGAGATTCCAGATTCCAGCCGCCGACTGGCTGCGATGTTGTTGATTCTTGCCCGACGCGGGGTGGCAATCCACTGGTGCCGTAGGCCGGCTCCATCCCCCAAGGCCTGGCTGGCTGATGCTGCTCACTGCCATACCCACTTAAACGAATACTGGTGTCTAATGCCCCCCGCTAGTAGACCACATGACATATGGGGCCCCCTAGTGTCCTACTTACAGCGGAACGCTGAAGATAACCAAACTACTGACGACACTGCAGCCCACTCCTCCACGACAGACCTGGATGCAGTGAGGGAGGGAGACGTACACCCCTACACAGATATGACACAGTAAATCCTGATTGTCGTTCTCATGCTCAGATTCTATATATGTCGCCATATAATAATGTCCACTGGTGTTGCTATCTTGCTTTTGACCCACATATATGGAGAGTGTTGTACATTCCTATGCATAACTTGTATTGCTGATTTGCCCTAATAAAGTTTTTGAAAAAAAAAAAAAAAAAAAAACTATAAGTACGGTTTGGGTTGCAAGATCCCTGCCCCACCACCATGAAACGTAAATATAAGTGCAGTATGGGTTGCAAAAACAGGTGCCCCATCACCAGAAAGTATAATTTGCACAAAAATAATAATAATAAGTATTGTCTGTGTGTAACCCAGTACAAGTAAAGGCAAGTACGTTTTGGGTGAAATGCAAATGCCCATCACCAGCAACAGTAAGTAAGTACTGTTTGGGTTGCAGAAACCCTGCCCCATCACCAGGAGCCCTAAGAATTTATTAGGGCGGACTAACCATGCCCCAGCTCAAATAAAAGTAAGTATGGGTAAAAAACTCACTCTAACCCTCACTATAACTAACAATATGTACGAGTTTGCACAAGATGCAACATTCACACCCCAAACTGCCTAAAACACATTCATCACTTATGGTGTCTTCTTACCACAGAGAGATGTGGTTAGTAGGAATGGTAAAGACAGAAATTCAATAATTTAGGAATAAACTCACCATACTAGGATAGAAAATTAAGAACAGCATACAAACATGTGCAGGCTTAAATTCAGCACAGCATTAATAAATGAACAGAAAATCATGAACAGCATTCAAAAACATGCTGCAAACAAATAAATGTTAACAGTCAGTGCCTTCAGGTAGTAAATATAACACAGCAGCAGACATACACTGGAATAACTAAATGTTCACAATTTTTCTTAAATTATTCAGTCATCCCAATGACAACGCCTTCAGATATGGGTATCTCAGACATGGAAAAAAATGGCATTCAAAATAAGCATTTAAAGCTGTGCGGATCAGCGTGAGAACTGTGTGCGCTCGCTAGGTTTTTTAGTTTTTTTTTATTTCAAAACCTTTATTGAAGCAAAATCAAGGCATGTTACAGGTTATCACTCCATCAGTAATCATATTACTGGTTGCACTTACAGATAAAATCGACATTACAGAGCAGTTGATAATTAAATGTTAACATGGCACAGTACATCTACATCTGAGCTATGATTGTTGCATTGTGGAGGGTGTGCAAATAGTCGTGCCCGGGGAGTGATCTGCGTCCGTGGATCCATCGCAGGCGAATGGAGCGTCAGTGATCGGGGAGTCAGTTGCAGATTCATCAGGGGTGGCCAGTCGGTGGAGGTAGGAGATGAGAGGGCCCCATATGTCTGCAGGTGTACTAGGAAACAAATCACCGAATTCGCCATGGAGTGTCTGACAGTGAGCTGCATCATCCAACCAGTGTTTGACCTGGGGTGCCGGTGTGCGGCCCCAATGGATGGCCACCCGACGCTGGGCAAGCACCAGGAGCATCGCAATCAATTTGCGATTAGCATCTGACACGTGCTTGCATTTGTCACCCCGAGTGGGACGGGTATGCCCAGACGTCGGTCCCGTGCTCTCCATGCCACTGGAGTCAAGCTATCCTGGCTGATGAGGGCTGAAAGCCCGAAACCGGTCCTAGGATGCTTGTTTCCAGTCTAGGGAGGACCTGGCCTGGCAGTTCGGGCTGGACTGTTCCCATTGGGCGCAGGGTCAAGACTGATTTGCATATGGCTGGGTCCAAACTGGAATGGCATGGTGAGCAAAAAACGATGGATTTAGGCCCAGATCTCTGTACTGGGGTGAATGTATGACATTGTTCTGCATTCTGTCCATCAATTGTTGTTTTTGCATTTGTCACCCGAGTGGGACGGGTATGCCCAGACGTGGGTCCCCGTGCTCTCCATGCCACTGGAGTCAAGCTATCCTGGCTGATGAAGGCTGAAAGCCCGAAACCGGTCCTAGGATGCTTGTTTCCAGTCTAGGGAGGACCTGGCCTGGCAGTTCGGGCTGGACTGTTCCCATTGGGCGCAGGGTCAAGACTGATTTGCATATGGCTAGGTCCAAACTGGAATGGCATGGTGAGCAAAAAACGATGGATTTAGGCCCAGATCTCTGTACTGGGGTGAATGTATGACATTGTTCTGCATTCTGTCCATCAATTGTTGTTTTTGCATTTGTCACCCCGAGTGGGACGGGTATGCCCAGACGTGGGTCCCGTGCTCTCCATGCCACTGGAGTCAAGCTATCCTGGCTGATGAGGGCTGAAAGCCCGAAACCGGTCCTAGGATGCTTGTTTCCAGTCTAGGGAGGACCTGGCCTGGCAGTTCGGGCTGAACTGTTCCCATTGGGCGCAGGGTCAAGACTGATTTGCATATGGCTGGGTCCAAACTGGAATGGCATGGTGAGCAAAAAAACGATGGATTTATGCCCAGATCTCTGTACTGGGGTGAATGTATGACATTGTTCTGCATTCTGTCCATCAATTGTTGTTTTTGCATTTGACATAACCCAAGAGGCACAGCAGGGGATCGGGGGCGATGCGCTCAAGTGGAATTTCGCTAATTGCGGTGCATACCTCCAACCAGAACGATGAAACCCCGGGGCACAACCAGGCCAGGTGCGCGAAGTCCGCGCCGGGTGCCGAGCAGCGCACACATCTGTCGCTGTCCGTCAGGCCCATCTTGTGTAGTGATGTAGGAGTGCGGTAGAGTCTATGTAGATATTTAAAATGAATGAGCCGCTGGCGGTAGTTGGGGGAGAGGCGTTTAATTTGGTTGCAACAGTATTTCCAGTGTTCGGGGGAGAGGTCTCTTCCTAAATCTGCAACCCACGCGTTGTGGGCGCGTTCCGTGTTGATGGGGAATGCAGCTAGTGTAAGAGCATAGAGTTTTGTGACAAATTTTCGTGGAGAGTTAGAGGAGTGAACAAACTTGAATGCGGCGTTGGGCTGGGGAGCAAGTGGAAAAGTGGGGTTGTCACTTCTGCATGTTGCTCTGATTTGACAGTAGAGTAGCTTATCGAGTGGAGCAGCATTTTCATGAAGAATGAAGTTATTGTCGGGATAGATGTCGGCGATGGTGTGAATACCTAGGTCAGCTGCTCGGCGGGCCATACCCGCTGTCTGCAGTGGGGGAAATGACGGATTGCTGGCGAGTCGCATGGATGGTGCATAGAGCGCACCGGCGCCGGTGTATTTACGCAGCCCATCCCAGGCCCAGCGCAAACATTCGACCATGTCGATCTCGCCATGAGAGACTTTGTACGGCAAAAATAGTGCAGTCTGCAGTGGCCAAGAAGAGGCGAGGTCTGCCTTGACCGCCACATGAGGCTGGAAAGGTGTTGGATGAATCCAGAAGTGGAGAAAGCTGGCTTGAGCACACAGCTCGTAGAGTTTGTCGGGGGCCCCCATACCGCCCCGAGCCAAGGGCAGTGTTAAAATGTCATAGGCGATTCGGGGCTGGCGTCCGGCCCAAATCAATGTGATAATGTTAGAGCGTAGTTTTTGGAAGAATTGTGACGTGAGAGGAATGGGAATATTTAAAAAGAGGTATAGGAATTTAGGGAGTACCACCATTTTAGCGATGGCGATGCGCGCAGCCAGTGATAGGGGGAGGTTTAGAGCCAGTCCATTGTCCTGCCAAAATTGGACCTCCACAGTACGTCCACATCCCTGCTCAACCAGATGCCCAGGTACCTGGTGAGGCCAGTCGCCCAAACGAATAGGTAATCAGGCGTGGATGGCTTAGTCGCATTTGTGAGTGGAAAAAGGACATATTTGCTCCAGTTGACCTGGACTCCGGAGAGGCCGCCAAAGCGGGCAACTTCCCAGGTCATGGGTGCGAGATTCTCCCAATGCTCGTGGATATAAATCGTGACATCATCCGCATACAAAGAAGTGACAAGGGCACGAGCAGAGAAACCGATACCCCGGTGTGTGTGATGTTGACGCAGCCGCGCCGCCCAAGGGCTCCATAGCGATGGCGAAGAGCATGGGGGAGAGGGGGCAGCCCTGCCTGGTGCCCCTCGAGATGATGATGGGGTCGGTGACCTGTCTGTTTACCCTGATGCGTGCCGTAGGGAGTGTGTATAGCAATTGTATCTTCCGTACAAAGTTTGGACTGAAACCCAATCGAGGGAGAAGATAAAAGAGGAACGGCCACTCTAGAGTTTCAAAGGCCTTTTTTTTTGTTGTTTATTGGCATTTTAAAAACAATGCTACAAACAGTGTAAACAACACGCCAGTTGCTAATCTGTACATAGTTATCTTTACAGCTGCCCACTGTGTAAATCACAAATGTCATTCCATGCTTGCTTGATCTTCTGCACATTACATGAAGGAAATTATAGACACCCTATTGTAAAACACAAAGAAACATCATCCAAGCCCCATAGGCCATTTTAAAAAGAAATCCACGCCATCACCCTCCAGGTTATATATAGGAATCTAGATTCGGTGGCTGAAAAAGCTACAGCTCACTTCCCCAGCAAACCACCAACCCCTATTCCCCGACCTCCCCCAGGCTAATCGTGTCTTTCATACAGTCACGGAGTCTATGGGCGTATCTACTGCAGCCTCCTGATGTTCTCGTGCCCACAGAAGAAAAGGTTCCCAAATGTCCCTGGGCCTGGACGCTGAAGGCATTAATTCCCAGAAGGTGGTCAATTGTGAATGCCCAAATGTGACGTCCCTAATCCACTCTTTTTTCGAGGGAGCCCCCTTTCGCCCCCAGTGCATGGCTACCTGGCGCTTAGCAAATAACAGTAAGATCGCGTGCAATTTGCGGACTTTGACTGGCGTATCCTTCACATAACCTAACAGCCCCTGTATGGGGTTGGGATCATCAGGCGTGCCTATTATCTGGTGAATCGTGGTAAATATGTTGGACCAATACGATGTCAGCCGTGGGCAGCTCCACGCCAAGTGTAAAAAAGAAGCGGGAGCGAAGCCACATCTCCAACAGCTGTCATCAACTTTCAGTACCATTCGATGCAAACTGGAAGGTGTCCTATAAAATCTGTGCAAAAACTTAAAGTGAATTAGGCGGAGTTTATAGTTAGGGGACAAAGCCGTAAGCTGGCAGCAGCAATACACACACTGGTCCTCCGCTAGAGGAACTAGAAGTTCGTCATTCCACGCCTGGAGCGCCCGTGGCTCTGTCAGAGGAGCAGACACTTGCATGTGATTATATATCCGAGTAATTAGTCTGCGTGGCGACGTTGATTTAAGCACGTTTTCCAGTGCAGGCAGGATTGGCGGGGAGCTCGGGAAAGTGTCATGTAAGGACCGACATGCAGCCCGCAGTTTGTAGTATACAAAGAGTTCGGAAAAAGGCACAGCCTGACCCTCCTCTGAGGTCGGGGGCGGCCAGAACGTTTCCTCCGGATAGAGGTCCGCAAAAGTGCGGAGGCTCAGCTTCTGTGCTAAGGCCTTGCTGATACTCTCGCCTACGTTTGGCAGCATAGGGTTGTGTGCCAGAGATATGGATGGGGCATAGAGAATAGAAATGCAAGCTCTTTTCCGTAACTCATTCCACGCCCACCGCAAGGTCTCGACCGTATCTATGCCATCTCTGGGACGCCTGTAAGTTTGATATAGAGCGACTGTCAAGGGGACCGGTGCCGCAGCATCTGTTTCCACAGCCACATGGGGTTGGAAAAGAGTCGGGTGTGCCCAGTGGTGAAGAAACTGAGTCTGAGCGCTCCACGCATATAATTTCATATCTGGGGCTCCCAAGCCACCCTGCCGTAAAGGAAGCGTCAATAGGTCCCAGGAAACTCGTGCCTGCCATCCCGCCCAGACCAGCAAGACTAGAAGGGATTTAAGAGATTTAAAAAAGGCCTGTGTTAGGGGAATGGGAATGTTGACAAATAAAGAAATTTTGGCAGCACCACCATCTTGACCAATGCTATTTTCCCGGCTAGGGACAGCGGGAGCTTAGCCCACACAGTGACTTTCCCTTCCAACCATGTTATGGCACGCACGTAGTTCATGTCCCATATGTCTTGCATATTTCTACTGATCCATATGTGCAGATATTTCACAGGTTCGTCCGTCCATTTGAGAGGGAACTCAGAGGGAGCCTGGGTAGTGGCGTCCGTTAAAGGAAAGATGACTGATTTAGCCCAGTTAACGGAGGTGCCAGAGAGACCTCCAAATCTGATAAATTCCTGGAGTAGCGGATCAAGATGTGATGCTGGGTCAGTCACATACAATGTGACGTCATCAGCATATAATGAAATTAAAAGGCTTCTAGTATTAAACCCAATCCCTTTGGCTGTGTGGTATTGCCTAATGCGGGCTGCAAGCGGCTCCATTGCTGTTGCGAATAACAAAGGGGACAATGGGCAACCCTGCCTCGTGAGATGACAAACGGTGACGATAGCAGACCGTTCACCCGGATCCGAGCCGTAGGCCGTGTATATAGCAGACGTATGAGATTAATAAACAGCGGGCTAAACCCCATGCGGGTCAGTATAGCGAATAAATACTGCCATTCCAGCGTATCGAACGCCTTCGTAGCGTCTAGGAAGACTGCAGCAGCTTGCACATCAGGGTGTAAATAGCGCAGTACTGAGAATAGGGTTCTGAGATTGTGAGAGGTAGATCTCCCGGGGATAAATCCCGATTGATCTGGGCGGGCGACCAATGGGAGGAGAGGCTGCAATCGATTTGCAATCAGCTTCGCCAATATTTTCACGTCCACGTTTATGAATGACAAAGGTCTATATGAGTCCAATTCATTTTCCGGCTTCAGCAAGGTAATTATTATTGCTTCGCGCATTGACGGCGGTAGGATGCCTGAGGCTTGAGCTTCCTCATATAGCGCAATTAGGTGCGGTGCCAGCTCTTCTACATAAGTCTTGTAGTAGGCGGTTGTTAGACCGTCCGATCCGGGGGCCTTGTTCAGCGGCAAGCTCATGATAACCTGGGTGACATCCTCCACCGTAAATGGGAAGTCCAAATAGTCCCTATGTCTCTGGCCCAGCCACAGCAACTCCAGTGAGTCAAGAAATGGTAGCAGGTCATCTGGACTAGACTCCTGCGTAGTAGTGTATAAGTCAGAATAAAAACGGGAAAACTCATCCAGGATGTCTCTCTGGCCTCTAATGACAGACTGATGTGTACCTTTCAGCTCAGTTACATAAGCGGTGGATCTTGGGGCGCGAATCATTGCTGCAAGAGTCCTCCCCGGCCTGTCCCCCTCCCCGTACCTTCTGGCCTGGGCATGTTTCCCTAAAAATGTTACTTTGCGGTGCGCCCCCTCCTCAAATTCAATCAGTTTCTCTTTCAAAAGGGCTAGTAACTTGGGATCATTGGAGGAATAAAACCTTGTTTCCAGCTCCTTGATCTGATTTTCTAGAGTTGCAAGCGTGCCCCGAATAGCCTTCAGCACTCCAGCCTAACGGGCGATGCAATTACCCCTAATTACCTTCTTAAAAGCCTCCCATAAAGAGGCCTCAGTGTCAACCGACCCAGCATTCAGGGTAAAATAGTCATTGATATCCCCCCTAATTTCCTCCTTAAAAGCCTCATCTAGAAGAGCAGCTGGCGGTAGCCGCCACGTAAACAGACGTGGAACGGAGTTGGGAAGCATTAATCGCAAAAGGCACGGCGCGTGGTCCGACAGGGATCTAGGGGGTGTGTGACCTCACTGGTCCATGTAGCTACATCCCGCCACACCAACCAGAAGTCTAATCGTGACCATGCTTTATGGTACTCAGATATGCACGTCCCCTCCGCAGTGTGTGGGTGATGCCATCTCCAAATGTCTACCAGGTCGCCGTCTAAGAGAATGGCATTCAATGTAGCGCTAGCTGAGGGATGCAATGCTCGAGATGTCCCCTTCCGATCTAACTCGTCATTCAGAATGGCATTGAAGTCCCCACCCCAGATTACGGTCTCACAGTTTGTCGCCCTCACTCTGGCCCATATATCTTGAAAAAAACTAGGAGAGTCAACATTGGGGCCGTATACTGCCACCATCACAACAGGAATCCCACCGAGAGTACCCATTAGTATGATGAACCTACCCTCACGGCATCGTAACGAGTGAAACCCCCCGCCATACTACAATGGCGGGGGTTTTGCGGCAGACGCAAAGTGCGTCCGCCTCTTTTCCGCTGGTCGGCCGGGCGGAATTGGCCCCTAATATGGTGGTGGTGCCTAGCAGGCACCGCCATCCATATTAGGATGATGTGTTGTGAAGGCCTTTCCATGGTGGCTTCGCCGCCATGGAAAGGCTGGCGAGGATGTTCTTTGGGAGCCCTATGCGGGCCCCATGGGGGGTGCACTTGGGGGGTACCCATGGTACCCCCCTCCATTTGCATGCACAAGGTGGCAGGCACCGCGTGTTGCCTGCCACGTTGTGCATGCAAATTAATTAACACATCACTTACAAAGCAGATTACTCTGTATACGTGATATAATGCTCTTGCTCGAAGTTTTACATCAGAAGTACGAACTTTCCAATCTAAAAAAGGATCTTAGAACATAGAGCGATTAAAGAACAGAGATACTAGTTACAGTACAGGCAAACATTTTAAAGACCATAACAAAAATGACTGGACACTCATGCAGTACTTTAGCATTGATCATGTCCGAAAACATATCAGAGGGAAGTACAGGACTCTGAAGTTAAGACGATTGGAATCAAGCAAAAGTATAAATGTAAACAGGAAGACCCTGTATGGTTTGAGCTGTGACGAGGAATTAGCAGTACATTTATAGAGTGAATGTGTAATGCAGTGATTATTTATTGCTCCCTTCGGCCAGTGTGAGAAGATCACACTAATATGCTATTTTTATTGAATGCATGTATTCCTTGTTTTTAACTTGCATTTTCAATTTTTTTTAAAAACAGGCACCTGTTCACGTTTCTCCTTAGGGCGTTATGTATTTAATTTAGGAACCCTGAATTAGACTCCATCAAATATTGCTGGAGAATTTTGACAAAATGGCTCTCAATTGAAAACCTGCATGTATGAAATATTACAGTGGACAATGCTCAGGCACTTAATTGTGATTACTTTTTCTTGTCTTATATAGCAAGTTATCATCGGGGTGGTCGTAACTTACATAATGCATGTAGCATAATCACATGGAATTAGCTAAGAATTCTGCAAGTTTATGCAGAATTACACGAGTAGAGTAATTCTGCATTTAGCTGTATTTCTTAGCGTAAAAATGCCCTCTAACATATAGGTAAGTTGTAGGTCCCTACAGATCACCACTTTATTAAAGTGGCAATAGGTAGAGAAATGTATTTTATATATTTTTAAATAGGCTTACTGCCATGTACCGTGGTAGTTTAAAAAATTATGGGAAATTCCGTCAAATTACTGCGGTGACATATCACTAATTTTAAATGGCTTATAACTTAAATACTTACTCTACTTGCGTAATGTCAAATACAATAGTCTACGGAAAATGCATTGTTGGAAAAATGCATTTTGGGACCCCCATTTATCTTTGCATCCCTTAAACAATTCACCACAAAAATATACCTAATCCTAAAATGTACAAAATGCTATAGGTCTGGAAAGTTTTGTGGTGATTCGTCAAACGGGTGGAATGTTATTAGGGAGCCAATATCCGAGGAATTCACTAACTATAATTACAGAGTGGAAATCAGATTTAATGTGATTTCTTTCTTTTTATCTATTGTATTTGTTATGTATTTGTTTATTGGTTTACATAATCATGTGACCATAATTGGATATTTCAGTTGTTCATGTAGAAAATCTCAAACTTTACATATGCCATCTAGTTTTTTTGGGGCTTCCTTCCTACTTTTAGCTGGATTGTGCTACATATGAAGGCCAAAGTGAAAGAAACCAATCATTGTTGCTATAAAAATTAAGATTATTTTTTTTCCTTATGGCAAATTTCAGGTTGGCTTGGTTGGTATTTTACCAATTTAAAGCTGTAATACTGTGCCTGGAGAGGTAAATGGCTTTTGTCATTTTACAGCTCTGCATGGATAGCACTGTGCTATTCCTATGCTTAAAGACTTTGCTGTTGAAATGGCAAAAGACTTTGTCCCTTTCTATCTCAGCGTGGATAGCACTGTGCTATTCCTATGCTTAAAGACTTTGCTGTTGAAATGGCAAAAGAATTTGTCCCTTTCTATCTCGGCGTGGATAGCACTGTGCCCATCCTATGCTTAAAGACTTTGATAGAAAAGCAGATATTTGAGGTGAGCAGATCCAGAGTGTCGCTGGTGTTGAGAGTGCTCTATACAGGAGCTGCTTTCCACCTAAACTTGAGAACTACCCAGAATTCTCTGCTTTTTTTTTGCATAATTTATGCGTCATTCTATGCCTGAAAGGGTTTTGTTTTGATATAAACACTAAGAGTGGCACAGACAGACATCATCCAGGTGAAATCTATAAGAATAACGGATGTAGATTGAACATGAAGTTTTATTGATATAACAGTAAGGTTTTAGTAATTCATCAAGGTGACTCTCTATGTATGATGATATGACATGAAATGCTGATGTGATTATTTATGTATTCCAAATGGAGATATTAGGTTGACGCACTTGCACTTTTCGGTTCACTAATGAACCATAAAAAGCCTATGTCCAAGTACTCTAATGCATTTGTACTTTTTGCATAAATTTGCACATATTTAGGTACTGTAATGCACTTGCACTTCATTGCATAAATTTGCACAAGTATAAAGATTACAAATTGAGAGTACAATAATGAAGCATTTGTACCTTTATTAATTCTTAGATACATCTTTTACCAAAATTGAGAACACCTGAATTCAGCTTGTTTGAAGCAAACGGAGGCCTAGAGACATTTGATGAATGGTACTTGCACTTTGTCGAATATTTTATACTCATGATTAAGTATATGCTTTTCCTTTTTAATCAATTTAGGATCAATTACAGTTATGACTTAGCTAGTAGTTTTCTGCTCAATGTAACATTTTTGCATTGGACAAAATGGGTGCACATTATTTCATGCTATTTTAATGAAGTATATGTAAGGAACCTATGATGTAGGATGGTCCATTTTGCAATTCGCAAAGAGATGTATCACTATGTGGATTAATTTGACAGTGCTGAATATTAAGCATTAGTTCACATGGGCATATTGTGTGCATGATAAACTGTGAGAATAGAGACAAATGAAAGCACGGGCACGTGCCCTTTATTATCATGCCACGAACAATAGTGTTAAGCTGCGCATATCATAACTGTAAGAATAGTCATAAGTTGGTTATTAATGACAATGAAATTTTAATTGTTGTTTTAATCATGAAGTATTATTACAAATTATCATTGTAAATTGTAGAAAGATTGGCAAACAAAATTGATTTGTTGAACAGCTATTAAGCGTTTTTCTCTGTACTGGCTCTATCTTCACCATTAGGAGTCTGTCCTCGCTGCCTATTGAAAACTATGAGACATGTGACCATGCTACTCTGCTTTTTAAATGTTTTGTGTTTATGGCGATTGCTGTGTGATCAAGGCAGGTGTGCCGAAACGCGTAACAGCGTACATGGATTAAACAAAGAGACGAAATTGCCAAAGCTACCCCCGTGTCGGTGTCCGATTCTTTAGGGGGATTCGGAAGTGGTGTATATATATATATATATATATATATAAGATTGCACTCCACCTCCAGGATCGTGCAAAACAAGCACAGCCACCGTCCTTAGTGATAAAAGGATGTTTATTCAGGCAACAGCAGGTAGCATAACACGTTTCAACTCGATAGAGTCTTAGTCATATATATATATATATATATATGTATATATATATATATATACATATATATATATATATATCATATATATATATATCACAGATATATATATACTGTTTAGTTTAATTTACTCTGTTTTAAGTGAGGTCACTGTGTGAGCACAGGTTTTTTTCTGCTGATGCCACCTAGATGTGGCCGATTTCTAACATCGTAGATGCATGTGGTTAACACTTGCATGTAATGATTGACACTGGTAGTATCATCCTTATTTGTATTCTGAAGTGATCTTAGTGGCACATTGTATGTTCTCATCAACAGCCTTGAAGAAGTCGTCTATACGACGAAACACGTGTCGGCTGTCCATTTCAACGCTACAACGTGTCAACAAGCCAAGCACTTTTACCTTTGACTATACATTTTTTTGTGTTTATCTTTCTCTTTCTTGATGTATTAAAATCAACTGACAACAGAGTCAGTTAGAAACGATTCTTGTGTTGTGCTCTGCATCATAAATTTTGAATATATATATATATCACAGATATATATATATATATCTCTATATATATATATATATATATATATATATATCTGAAAGAGCTGTAGATATATCCAGTTCCAGGCTTATCCCATGTTGTGAGCTGACGTAGCATAGATAACTAATGCACATTGCAAACATACAATAGTGCTGAAAGTTGTCCCATTCTGTTCACTAGTCAGCGTGGCCTACAGCTTCTTTTTGTGGCTGTGTGCTGCGCTGCAGGAAAGTATTCAGTTAGTTCAATGTGACATGATACAACCATAACACTGCCGAGGCTATCCCTGCACGGAGGCGAGTTTGGGAGCTGGCTCGGCTGTGGTTTAATGTGCATTTGCCAATCGGTGGCTTATTTTCATTGTGAGGTGGCGCCCTTCCAAGTCTCTTCCTTCCTCCTTGCCTCGGAATGCTGGGTGCATGTCCAAACCACTGATAGGATGAGGGCGGAAACACCTTCAGACACTGCTGGGCCTTTGTTTTGCGCCTCCACGCGCAGCTGAGACTTGACAGGGCTAGCCTGACAAAACATGCGTGCGAGCTTCAGAGACGCACGTGCTGCTTCCCGTCTGCGCGCGGAGCCCACTGACCATTTCCAGTAGATCTGGTTTCTGCTCATTTATCTCATGTCAAAACATTTTAGTTCTTGATCTCGTTATACTTAAAGCTTAATTAATGGTTGCGCTCCGTGCAGTATCTTTAGGGTATCTGCACTCCTGTTACTGCTGGTGCACGCCAAGGCAGTTAAAAATAACGCCTCACCGGGAGCGGGTCTCCCCCTGCTCAGCCCTCATAGTATCGCCTCCTTCCGGTGTCCTCGATGGGGCAGTCTAACATGCAACACTATATTTCATCATCTCTCCGTCTCTAAGCACGAAGCACTATATATATCTCTATATATGTATATCTATATAGACACATCACTGAGACACACACCGGGCAGGGCCAACAAAAAGGACCCACACTTGCCTTTTAGGAGAACTTGCTTCTTTCAGTATTAGGTTTGCAAACAACTTGCAGTTTCTGGAATGTCTTCTCCACAATAATTTGTATTAAAGCCCTCAAAATCTTTCCAAGTATTTTGCAAACCGTAGTGACACTAGATATGTGGTGGCATGAGGAAAAATGTAAACAAAATAATACAGATCAAAGATATCCCTTCCAGGAAATGGCCCCATTACTTACTAGTAATGTTAACTATCCACTGTTCAGAAGTAGAATAAAGGCACCAGGCACTAAAGGTACCAACGGGAGCAGTACCTAGTTCACTGCACAAGCCCGGACAAGTTTATGTGATGGTCACAATACAGATGCATTGAAGATGTGCAGACCAGGGCTACCATACCAGATATTGTCATGTGTAGTATCCTGCTTGGAAGAATCCTCACTGTGAAGAACGTTGTAGACTAGAAATTGCTATTCTTGATTGAGTTGTAATTTAGTAAACTGCTAGCTGTTCCCTCCTTGTACAGTACTATTCAATTAAACTCATGTTGTGATCAAACCCACTGAGGACAACAGCTCAAGGATTGGCGGTGCTGTGAACGATCTGAGGAGAGGCAAGCAATGCAGAGCTCCTCCTTGTTGCTGGAGAAACACACGCTGCAGGTTTAGGACAATTACAAGCCCCTGCCATGTGGCATCCCAAGGACCCTGTGCGAGCATTTCATCTACTCTGTCTGTGTGCTGTCATTCGCTCATTCTGTGCCCCTGCCGTGAGGCATCCCAGTACCATTAACAAACTTAAATTAAGAATCCTCCAAGGGTCCAGGGCAAGCGAAACGGCACTTGCAGCCCAGGCCGGTTCTAACGGACGCCCACAAATTCAGTAGCAAGGGAAGCCTGGAACCGCAAACGCAGAGGCCTTGCTTAAAGGGGCACCTCGACCAAAGATAATGCTGTCATAGAAGGAACAACAACAAGTTTGAGAGGACAATGCATGAGGTAAAGATGACATGGATGTTTATGAATGACCAACCAAAAAGTTGCGAGATGTACAAACCATGCTTAATAAACTGCGGCCTTTCTTTGCACCATATCATATTGTCACTGGAATGATTGATGGGGAAAGAGCCGCAGTTTGGGGCAGGGTGCTAAGAAGGAGGGGGTGGGGGGACTCGCCCCTGGGAGGGGTTCAACCTACCAGTCCGGTGTTATTTACAATCTAACCCCTCGGCAGGGACATAACGGTTTCCCATTGCAGGATGAAGGGATTTTTCTTCCTGGTTCAAAGCAGTAAAATGAGAGGAAAAAATTTAGAGGAACCATAGTATTGGTCCTACCTGGACTATCCTTCAACCTTGGTAACAGAAAATTATCGTTTAAGATTTCTTAAAGATGAGCAAGGTGTCCGTTCACTTAACGGGGATTAAATAATTCTCAGTTCTCTTTCCAAAGTCACAGGCCTAGAATCAAATATTCTTTCAAATTAGTTCTTAATCTATTAACAAAAGCTGGCAGTGACTGTCAATCATGTATTCTCAGTTACATTTCTCTTACATTTCAATGATGTCTCCCAGTTCGCCATCATATTTCTCATACACTATGATAAAGTACCACTTACTCCCCATCAAAGTCTTCACACAGAGCCAGTTTCAAGCTTATTTAACACACTGTCGTATTACAGCCTTTGGTGAGATAAATGTGACAAAAAATATAATGTCACAAAGCAGTAAATTAAGCTTCGGACATAACATGTACACAGAAATGTATTTTTAATTAACCCAATCGTCTCAAGGGTATTCTGCATAATCGGAGTTCCATTTGCTGGCAAGTACTCCTTGATAGAAAGGGTCTCGAAGTTTGTTTTCAAGGAACAAGGGTGGGGGTCGGAGTAGTGGTAAAGGTTCCATGAGGGCCCAGCGTTCTAAGTTCCAATACCATTTTGTAAAAGTAATCGACAATATAGCCATTTTGATTTTTGCCCATTTAGAAGACCCACTGCAACTCCCATTATCAGGCCCTGTTTTCAAAGGAGACATCCAGCCAAGAAGTATTTTCAGTTATGCCATGAGATTGCATTTCTCACTTTTCTTCTTTTTCTCAGGTATTCTTCCAGACTGCTTTTATGACAACCAATAAACGCAAGGTCCGCTTCCCTAGGGTCTTGGATCCTACCCAACACTGTGTCAATTTTGGCAACATTTTATTGTTTGAGGCCTCATTTGCTTACAACTTCATGGGCGTGGGGAATTTTATACCTCTCGCCCTTTACCTTAGGACCTTCTCCTTTGACCTCACGATTTCAGATTCCCAGGTTTGTGTGTTTTCTTCCGCTTGGTCTTTCTTAGCACATCAGTTTGGTTTGGCCACTGGAGCTACTGACTCCCTGGAATTAGCTGAGTCTGGTGGCTTAGTTGACTAATGCATCTACTGTAGGGGCTAGTGTTCAGCCTCATGGTCACAGGTTCAAACACTGGCGGGTCCACTCAGCCTTTCATCCTTCTGAGGTCAATAAAATGAGTATCATTGAGTTGGGTAACAATAAACATTTGTTATTCAGTGCCAAGATACCCTTGGGTGAACGTCCACTTTACAAATACATGTTTTGTTAATGTGCTAATGATGGACTGTCTAAAACATGACCTGAACTGACTGCAAGAGGCAATTCTGCTAGTACGGCAGATGGGGGCTATTTATTGTCAATGTACGAAAAACACGCAATGTGACCAAGGTAAATATATTGCCCAACCCAACGACAGACCTGAGGTGCAGCTAGGAGCTCAGAGAGTGACCCTACTTATCGATAGTCTGAGTTCAGATACTGAAGGCGGTGGTGTATCACACTAGTTTCTCTGCATTCGTTTGTCTTTCATCTATCAATGAGGCTGATATTTGATTGGAGTAATCAATGTCACCATCTCTTGGTGGGGCTGAATATTCTGCTGTTGGCAACTCGTATCTTAAGAAGCCCTCCCAAAATATCAGGATCCCAGTTTGCTTCCGGTCTTGCTTTTCTCAATGAGCATGTTCTATATTTATTTATTTGCAGTTTTATGTAGCGCGAAATTGATTCGAAGATACTGCAGCGCTTTACATGATCGCCGGTTACATTACACAAGGACAGACTGTTGTGTTTTTTAGGCATGGGGAGATTAAGTGATTTGCTCCGAATCACAGAATGTTAAACAGACGCTGAGACTCGAATGTGGGTCGCCAGTTTTGAAGTAGGCAGCTCTGGACGTAACACCACATCCTCTCCAGCTGTGTGACAGGGCGTGGTTTTGGGCCCCTGCTCTCCTAACCACCTTTCTTCGTCTGGCATTTAGTTGGTTTTCCACACTCTCCCTGCTCCTTTCATGATTGCTTCTAGCTGCACAGGAAGACCTAGCCTGCCACCTCTCTGTTATATCTTGTGACTGTGATTGTCTCAGCAGTGCTGGTGTGTTTGTTCCGACCAGGTTCCCCCGATCTTTGCATCGTGCGGGAGGGGATCTCTTATTGCTAATAATATCTCACCCTGTGGATGAGAAATTTGAGTTTCTTTGTCCCCAAACATATCTGTAGTGTTGTATCACTCAGAGTCTTCAGAGCTGTAGACTTTGGGGTGACACGGCCTGGGCTCCCTGTTGTTGGCTCATTTTCAGTTTTGGACAAGTCAATGTAGGTCCCTTTGGAGGGACCTCATAGAACCACAGTTAAAAACTAAGGTATAGTTCTGGCTCAAACATGTAAAACCATGGACTTCTCAAGTTATGGCTATGGATGCATACAACACACACCAGAACTCACAGCATCTGTCATTTTGTTCTCCTATTAACTGTCTTTGTGCCCTTGAAGTATAGAAGTCTCGTGCATGGTGGACGCTGTGAGTTATGGCATGTTGTTGTGTGCATGCACAACTATGACTGCAGAATTTCAGTGGTTGTCCACGTTTGAACCAGAATCATAACTAAGTTTATTGAACCTTGTTTTTTTTCATTGTTTTTTTTATTTTTTAAGAGCCTTTGGCTGTGCACACGACCGGACTGAGAACGGAAACCAGCCCTGGCAATTAACTCCGACGAGTCATTGGCGTGGGAGGGGGAGATGGGTGCCAGTGGGAAACACTTTAGCTGCTTTTGTTAGAGGGGGTCGATATTGCAGCAATGTTGCAGAACCGGCCCACCGGAAAAACACCTACTACAGCTAGCACGGCCCTGGCTGTGCACAAGAGGGGTTGGACGCAGGGCCTGGCCTCGGACAGGCCCTGCTTTCAACTTGCTCTGGGCACCCAATCATCGTTGTGCACAGCCATGACCTATCTCCTGCCATCCAAGCAAAGCCAGACACTCATGTTTTGGCTTTGCTTGTTTTTTTAAATTTTATATATACTGCCTGAAAATCATGAGTCAGAAATGACTTGTGACTTAAGCATAAAATGGCAGCCGAACCAGCATTTAAAATGGGTGATTGTGAGTCAGCTCGGAGTCACAAGTTGTGCACCGTTTTTCATGCTTTTTACTTGACTGCTTTCTATTTTTCATGCATCTGTGAACCCTTGACCACTGTCCTGGGGTCGGTCACCTTTAGCTATGACACCCCATGACTCTTTAAAAGCATTTTTTTTTCAAAGCGCAAAACTCACGAGTCAGAGCTGACTAGAGAGTTCCAAGATGACAGGATTTTTTTTTTAGCACTAATAAAGCCAATCGCATTTTGTAAAAAATTCAAAATATGACTGACAGTATTAGCGATTCTTGACCTGAGAGTTAAAACAGCAAGCATATGTAAAAGGGTTAGCCATTTCACGTCTGCTCAGGAACTTTTTATCAATCAGGATTTGTAAAGTATTGCTTATCACCCATGAGGGTATCCAGGCGCTGTCAGTGCGTGGTGGCTGCTGGTTGCAGTTAGTCGAACAGCTAGGTCTTTAGTCCATGTCTGAATTTCTGCAGGGTAGGTGAGGTCTGGAGGGGGAGGCTGTTCCAGGTTTTTACGGCTAGGTAGGAGAAAGAGCGCCACTGCTTCTGATCCGGCAGAACACAGGGTGTGGGAGAGGGAGGCAGAGCGCAGGTGTCTGACGGGTGTGTGGAAGTTCAGTCTGTGGTTTAGGTAGGCTGGTCTTTGATTGTGCAAGGCTTTGTAGACATGGGTCAGCATTTTCTGCTGACACCTTTTATGTACGGGGAGCCAGTAGAGTTGTTTGAGGTGAGGGGTGATGTGGGCTCACTTAGGTAGGTCGAGGATGAGCCTTGCTGCTGAGTTCTAGATGGTCTGCAGTCTGTTTAGTAATTGGGTGGTGACTCCCATGTAGAGAGAGTAGCCATTGTCCAGGCGGCTGGTGATGAGGGCCTGAATGACAGTGCGTCTGGTGCTGATGGGATCCACTTGAAGATTGTCCGGAGCATGAGCAAACATGCTGAGGAGACTGCGTTGATTTGTTTTTTCATTGTGAGCCCCTGGTGTCAAGTATGATGCCTAGGTTCCTGGCGTGGTCTGCAGGTGTGTGGGTGCGGGCCAGGTCTGCTGGCCACCAGGTGTTGTTCCAGGAGTTGGCATTGTTCCCGAAAATGAGTACCTATGTTTTGTCAGTGTTAAGTTTGAGGCAGTTCTGTATCCAGCTTGCAACGCTGGTCATACATCTGTGGAAATTATATTTGGTGTTAGTGGGGGTCTGCGGATAGGGAGAGTGTGAGCCAAGTGTTGTCAGCATATGAAATTATGTTCATACCGTGGGCTCTGACTAGGGTGGCCAGAGGGACCATGTATGTGTTGAACAGGGTGGGGAGCCTCAGATGATGTTCTTTGGGCCTGAGGTGTAGGGTGGGAGGCGGACACTCTTAGTTCTTCCATTAAGGAAAGATGAGATCCAGTTTAGGGCGTCCCCTCGTATTTTCATTTGGTGGAGTCTTTTTAGGAGGGTGTGGTGGGACATCGTATCGAATGCTACGGAGAGGTCGAGAAGGATCAGGGCTGCGGTGTCCCCCTGGTCTAGGAAGGCTATGATGTCATCGGTGCCTGATATTAGGGCGCTCTTTTTGCTGTGGTTTGAGCGGAACCCTGATTGGGAGGGGTCCAGGAGGTTGTTGGTTTCCAGGTGGATGGTGAGTTGGAAATCGATGGCTTTTTCCAGGACTTTAGCCAGGAAGGGCTGGAGTGAGATGGTTTTTAAGTTTACCTTGTTTGGCTGTTTTGAGTGGGGTAACCCTGTCAGCGCACTCAGAGATCCAGGTGTTGAAGTTTTTGATGGCCACCTCGAGGGTGGAGGTGGAGGCAGTGAGGGTGTTGGTCCAGAGGTCCTCTGTTACTTTGTTCCAGCTTCTGTGAGAGCAGGTATGGTTCGAGGGGGAGGCGTGGGTGGTTGTGATGGAGAAGTGGACCCTTGAGTGGTTCGACCAGGTTAGCTTAGTCGTGTGGCTGTATCCGGTCCTTTTGCTTGCTGTAAAGATGGGGTCTAGTGTGTGACCGGCGATGTGCGTGGGGTCAGTGACTATTTGGGTGAGGCCTAGGTTGTCCATACTCTCGATCAGGTAAGCTGTGTTAGTGTCATTGGGGTCCTCGATGTGGAAGTGTCGGTCCTTGAGGAAGATGAAGTTCTTGGATTTAATGGCCAGGGGGGTGATGAAGTCGGAGATGGCTTCGCCGAATGCATGCCATGGGCCTAGTAGTCTGTATGCCAGGGTGCCCCTGATAGTGGTTTTGTTGTCCATGTTGAGCTGGAAGTTTAGGTTTTGCATGATGGGCGTGAAGTAGTCTGTGGTTGCAGTGCAGTGGAGGGACTCTTTGTGGATGATGGCTATTCCACCTCCATGTTTGTTGCTGCGGTCCCGGTGTATGATCTTGTATCTGTTTAGCGTGGCGGTGGCGATGTCCAGTGCTGAGGGGGGTTTAAGCCAGGTTTCGGTCTGGAAGACGACGTCGGGGCAGATGGAGGTGACGGTGTCCCATATCTCTGAGGCGTGTTTGTGGAGTGAGCGGGAGTTGATCAGGAGGCAGTGGATGTCTCCTGGGGCGGGGGGGCCCCTTTGGAGGGCGGTGCAGTGTTGCAGGTAAATTGGCAGTGGTGGCAGGAGAAGGGTTCTGTCGTAGAGCACGGCGATGTGCTGATGCAATGAGTGCTCCTGGGTTCGGGTTTCAGGGCTGTGATCTTGGCATTGGTGTAACTGTAGGTTGGTGGAGGTCCAAGGGTCCTGGCGCTGGGCGCGGTCCAGGCATGGACAGACACATACGGGCTTGCCTTTGGCGCACCAGCAGCGTAGCTGCGCTGCGGCCTGCATTAAGTAGGCTCCTGGGAGTGGGCGGGGTGATGAGAAGGCAGGAAGCGGGATAGGGGATGGTTGAAAAAAGGCAGCAAAAATGTTTGAGAAAAGTGAAGGAGGCAAAATTTACATTTTGGAATAACGGAAGAAGAGTTAAGAAGGGGGCAAGAGTCAGGTTAAAAGGAGGAAAAAGTCGAGTTAAAAGGAGGGAAAATCGAGGTAAAAAGGAGGAAAAAGTCAAGTTGGGGAAAGAATAAGCAGGCAGCAAAATCAAGTTAAAGGAGGCCAAAGTCAGTTGGGGAAAGAGCGAGCAAGAGTTAATGAAGTAAAATTCAGTGGACTAGTGGCGTGGTGCAACGTCGAGCAACTGTCTGCAGCAGCGGGAGAAGCTGGCCCAGGGACCGGCTCCCCCCGCTAGTTAGAATACTAGTATCTCCAAAACTACTAACAGATTTACACCAAAACTAACAAAAGCACACTACTGAGTAAAGTTCTACTTACTTGATAAGTTTGGTGTAAAATAAATCTGCACAGCGGTCAGGGCCCTGGATGCAGGGAACATTTTCTAGGTGCGGTTAAATGAGAAATCGGTGTTCTTTCACCCACACACCCCAAGCCCCTTAACATTCTTTCCCGTGAACAGATCTTCACTAAACTTTCCATGCCAAAACTTATCTGATGGAGTAACAAGAGTGTCAAGTTTCGTGCAAATACCGCTGCAGGGTCAAAAGTTATAGGCAACTCAAAAAATGCCTTTTCATTGGAAACACCGTCTGATTTATGCATATGCTATTTGATGTCACTGATAGGAAGGATTAATATTTAAAGTTTTATCAAGTGATTAAAATTTGTATTAGTACTTTCTTTTCACATCAATTTTTTTATTTATTTTTTAAATTCTGGTTATCTGTTTTGGTAGGCAAGGAGAACTGAGAATGTTCCCTACTTTATAAATCTGCCACCATCATCTACTGCAGATGGGATATTCTGCTCAATTACCTTGCTCTAGGACAAGGTAACCTTCACGAGTTCAGTTCCAGATGACATTGGAATTAATTCACAGTGCCCCTCATGTTCTTGTTCTATTCCTCACACTTTGCATATTAAATAAGCACAAATGCCTGCACCATTAATTTCATTAATTAATTTGGTAACATTGCTGATGAGCATGGACTGGTAAAAACCCAGAGATTCTGTAAAGATCGCTTGAACACTACATAGTGGCTGTTTCACCAGTAGGCAGACTGAGAAGGGGATCTAGGAGTGATGCCACATGTATTGTTAAGTGTGCAACCTTTACACTGTGGTCGTTCCCAGGCACGTAAGTACCACACTAGTAATTAAATTGCACGTAAGTACTAGAAGGGTTTGTTCTGTAGGTTTGCAAAGCAGTATATGTGTGTGTATGTAAATGTACACACAGATACATAAACACACTTTTTACTATATTATATATATTTATTTTGCTATATTTTAAGGTTTAGGTAGTTGTGCGGGGATTTTAAAGGTTCAGAGGTGGGTAGTTTTCAGAGGTAGGAAACAGTTTTTAGTGTTCAGGAATGGGTAGTAAGGGACAGTAAGGGTTTTTTAGGATTCTGGGGTAGGTAGTGCATAGGGGTAGTAAGGAGTTTTTAGAATTCAGTGGGTAGTGTACGGGACAGTAAGAAGATTTTAGTTTTCAGGGGTGGGTCATTTTAAGAGGTAGTACCTTGTTTTTACGTATCTTGGGTGGTTACAGAGGGTTACAATATAATTTAAATAAGAAAAACAAGGAATACATATATTTTTTATATTAAAATAGGCATATGCTCTTGAAAACGTCTTTTGGAATTACAGCAGCCCTGCAGCTAACAGGGGTGGGAGAAGCAATAAGGACGCGTCTTTGGAGAGGAGAGCAGCACACTAGACACCAAGAAAACACATGCACTTTGATAGAATGCTAAAGGAAAACAGGTAGTTTCTTAAATGTGAATTGTAGAAGGATACAAATCAGCCAATCAAAAGTATGGTAAAGAAGCTGTGCACCAGGGGAGGGGAAAACGCAAGAAAAGGAAGGCAAGCCATCACATAAGAACAGGTCAAATAAGAGTTACAATAATATCAAGTAATGTTAGGAAATTGGTGCAGTGGCGTAGCTAGACCTTTTGCCACCCGTGGCGGGTGATGCGTTTGCCGCCCTGCGGCTGCCGCATGTAGGACTGGGGGGTACTAGCAAATCTTGCATTTGCCGCCCCATGACGGCCGCAGGTAAGAGTGGGGGGGGGTGCTGGCGGTTCCTGTGTTTGCCGCCCCGCAACGACTTGATCTGCATATCTATTGCCAGCTGCCACATAGTCATTTCCTGACTGATGTGCAGCACATTTAACAACTGCTATTTCCTTTGGCAATTGTAATGCTTCCAGCAGATCTTTCACATTTTTACTGTTTCTTATAGGAGATCCTGAAGAAGTCAGAAATCCCCTCTGCATCCAGAGTTGGCCAAAATCGTGCACAACCCCGAACCCATATTGACTGTCCGTAAATATGGTTACTCTCCAATTTTTCCCCTTTTTGCATGCCATGGTTAGGGCTACCAATTCGGCTACTTGTGCAGATTTGACTCCCGGTAAACAGGATGCTTCAATTACCCCGGATATCTTACAAATAGCATATGCAGCACTTAATCCTCCTTCTTGTGTCCTGAGACAGGACCCATCTACAAATAGCTCATGATCAGCTTCTTTTAAGGGTGTCTCCTTTATGTCTGGACGGGGCTTAGTACATAATTCAGTTACATCCAAACAATCATGATCACTCTCATCTTTCACTTCTTCATTACATGGGTCTGGCAATAGGGTAGCTGGGTTCATGATCGTACACTTTATCACTGTCACGTTCTCAGCTCCCAAAATCACTCTTTCATACTTAGTCAATCGACTAGGGGTGAGATGTTGTGTTCTTGTTCTCGTCAAAAGAATCTCAACTGAATGTGGAACATAAACCTTTACCGGATGTCCCATCACTATTGACTCGCTTTGTTCCAGACTCATACAAGTAGCAGCTACTGCTTTTAAGCAGCCAGGTAATGCTGAAGCCACTGGATCCAATGTGGCTGAAAAATATGCCACTGGACGTCGATTCAATCCATGTTTCTGTGTTAAGACTGAAAGTGCACAATTTTCTCTCTCACAACAAAACAACGCAAAGTCTTTTGAATAATCAGGCATGCCCAAGGCAGGAGCCTCACACAAGCAATTTCGCAATTTCACAAAGACCTCTATGCAGTCATCATTCCAATCAATCGGATCTTTTGCTCTTTTCCGGGTCATTTGTATTAATGGTTTCGCTCGCATGAAAAAACCATTAATCCATTGCCTACAGTACCCAACCACTCCCAGAAACATTCTCATTTCTCTTTGCGTCTGTGGCAATTGCATTTCTTTGATTATTTTTATTCTTTCCGGTG
Organism: Calotriton arnoldi; assembly: GCA_963921515.1. Lineage (NCBI taxonomy): Eukaryota > Metazoa > Chordata > Amphibia > Caudata > Salamandridae > Calotriton > Calotriton arnoldi. Next base: position 1,329,269 of record CAWUFW010001695.1, on the reverse strand, counting down.
TCACTTTTCTAACTCCTCTTTCTATTTTATGCCCTAAATATCTAACTTCTTGTTGACAGAACTGTAATTTTTCTGGAGACACCTTGTGTCCTCCTTCAGCCAAATGGTTCAGTAATGCAATTGTGTCTGTGACACAATCTTCTCGTGTTTTTGATGCCACCAGTAGGTCATCAATATACTGAACCAGAACAGATTTTCCAGGCATAATCAATGATTCTAGACACTTTTTCAAAATCTGATTAAAAATTGAGGGACTCTCTGTGTACCCTTGAGGAACCCTGCACCATGCATAGATATGATCCTCAAACTTAAATGTAAACAAATATTGACTATCTGGGTGCAAAGGAATAGAAAAGAATGCTTGACATAAATCAATTACTGTGAACCAGCCTGCATTCCAAGGTATCTGATAAAGGATCACGGCTGGATTTGGCACTATTGGGCAACATGGCACTACAATTTTATTTATTTTTCGTAAATCCTGCACTAGTCTATATTTTCCGCTGGCTTTTTCAGTCCCATTATTGGCGAATTACAAGGACTACCCATCACTTCTTTTAAAATACCTTGTTTAACCATTCGTTCAATTTCTGGAATAACTCCTGCTTTTACTTCTGGACTCATCTTGTACTGTCGGGTGTTTGGATAAACTGCACCTTCTTTCACTGTCACTTTAACTGGGTCTATATTTGTCATTAACCCAATATCCTTTCCTGTAAAATCCCACACTTCTGGATTAACTGTGGCTCTCAACTCTTCTGGTAATTCATTTTCAGTCATTAGTGAAAACATCTCATCTACTTCTGTTCCCTGTTTAGCTAACATCATTTTGTATACAACGTCTTCATCAGGGGTTTGGAAAGCGACACCATCTGGTGTACAATAGATTGTGCAGTTCATTTTGCACAATAGATCTCTCCCTAACAGATTTCCTGGACTGGAATCGCAAACTACAAACCAATGCATTTCTTTAAAGTTTCCAATGTGCACCTCCATTGGTTTTGTGATTGGGGTTCTAATCTGTTGGTTAGACACGCCTACAACTTGGATTGATTCTCCCGAGAGGGGTAGGTTTGGGATGTCTGCTGTTCTCACAGTAGACCTGGTAGCACCAGTATCCAATAGAAAAGTGATGTCTTTACCTTCTACTTTCCCATCAACAAATGGACCTGACTGATCTACCGGCAAGGATGCGCCAAGCACGCACTCCTCTTCCTCCCCCCTCAGGCACCGTCATTGCGAGTAGTCCGAATATTCCTCATCATTCTGCAACAAATATTGTGTAATTGTTCTATTATTCTTACCACTTTCTCCTTGAAATCCGGTGTTCGTACTGAACTTTTGATGATTCACAAAATTTGGCATAGGAGCTGGTGGTACCTGATATTGTGGAGTAACTACCTGCTGCTGCTGATTCATAAGTACTTCATTCTGCATCTGTGGGATTACATTTTGATTTGGCCCATTATTACTTTTATTATTCTGAATACTCTTACACTCGTTCTTCCAATGTCCAAGCTTTCCGCACGCATGACAAGGAAACTTCTTTTTCGCTTCTTTTCTGTCCATTCGTCCCCTATATTTATTACCATTTGCCCCTTGATCATTCTGACTCTGCTCTTTCACTTGATTATTATTTTGGGCATTTGTTTTCTCCTCTTGCTGTTCTGCCAATTTTACTTGTGCCCACATCATTTTCTCCTTTAACTTTCTACGTCTGGCCTCAATGTCGTCTCCGCAATATTTCGCATACTTTAAAATCTCATCCACTGTCTTGCTTTGCCAACACAACATGTGCTGTTGTATCATCTGACTAATCTCTGGTTTCAAACCATATACAAACCGATACACAAAATGTCCCATATCCTTATCACCGATATTCTCAAAACCACTATACTGCTTAAACACCTGTAATAACCTTTCATAATATGCATGTACAGATTCATTTGGTTCTTGTGTTGTTCTATCTATTTTTACCCAATCTGTTTCTTTAGGAGGAATCTTCCCTTACAAGTAAGTAATTACTTGGTGATATTTCTTCATCACCTCCTCTGAGGGTGCTCCTGTCTTTGAGTCTCTAGCATACTCCTCATTAGGCCAGTCAATTGTGATTTTACATTCCGTCCATAAATCAGCAGGCACTACAATATCAAATAAACCATCCAAATCCTTCAATAAAACTTTTGAAACCTTCACAAATCTTTCTACCTGTTTATACCATTCAACCGGTTTTTCTCTCAGCTTTGGAAAATCATTTGAGAATGACAAAATATCTTGTCTACTCCAAGGAACATGAACATATCCACCTCCGGGAACCTCTCTCATTGGACACAATTTTTCAACTTTGTTTGATTCTCTTACTGGAAATGCAGCTGCTGCTTCTCTCGCTTGTACTTCCTCTTTCTTTCTTATCCATCTAATTCTCCATTTATCAATGTCTCCCCATTTTCGCAAAATGCTCATTAATTCCTTTATCTGTAGTCTCTTTCCAGAAGCATTTACACTTTCTAAATCTTTATCAGTAAATACCACTCGATATGGTTTCTGTAACAACTTTGATTTCCCTATGTCTATTCCAATCTCTGAAGCAACTTCGGTCAATCTCTCATGAAATACCCTTGCTCTTCTGGTTATACTCTTACATAAATATACCAATTCCTCATCATTATAAACATTCAATCTTTCTATGCCCACACATCCTGTCATCATCTCTTCCAATTCCACTTTTAATCTGCTGATGTCTAAAATCTTTTGTGGTGGATTTCGATTATCTATTTCCTGTGCCCATCTCTCTATTTCTTCAGGGGGTAACTACTGTTGCACCTTCAGTTCTTATAGGTACTAAAGATCTATTTTCTCTCAAATTCATAGGTGTATTTCTCTTCAGAGTTTCAGTTGAAGATTCTACATTTGGGAGATCCATTAATGAAATAACTGACTCACTTTCGCTAACCTGATCATCTGTAATTATTATTTCTTTTCTAGGACTATTTAATGGAATTGTCACAGGTTGTGGTTTCTGGCAAATCTTTTTATCTCCATACAATGGGATTACCGGACCAATGGTCACTGGCACTGTCAAAGCTTCAGTATTCAAATTTAATTGACTTATCTTCTGAACTAGTTCTTCTCTAGTTTTGTTTAAAACATCTCTCTCATTATCCTGCAACACTCTGTTATATGACGTATCATGTAAAATCTGTGGGGTTAATGGCATTCCCATTACTGGTGCACTTGGGGTAACCCTACTAGTTGCTTCTTGATATGGCGGTGGATTTTTAATTAAAATATCCTCTAACAACTCGTCATCTGATTCACCATATCCTGCTGTGTTCATGTGTTTCGTTTTCTCCTTACACTTTCCTCCAGACTGTTCCTCAGCCATTAACACTGGATATAAACCTTCTGATACCATAGCTCTCCTCCATTGTTTCATCTGTCCTTCGCGTGACTCATGCAAATGTCTGGGGAAAAATCCTCTATATCTCCCACCTCTACATTTCTCTCATTCATATGACTCAGTCTCCCATTGAGTTAACCTTGGTCTAGGTTCTAAATCATTCATTTTCAATCTCAAATTCTGAAGAATTCTCCCATTTAACGTACCATCTTTAGGAAATGCTAACACTCCATCATCCTTCGTATATTTTATCCAGTTTTCCAACCACACGCAAGTATGATATCCTCTTTCCATCATCATGAAAGATGCTGGTGTCTTCGGTGGCGGAGTAGGAATTCCCTTTCTAGTCAACTCAGGCTTATCTTTCTTAAAGAAATTCTTAATTTTCTTTATAAATGACATCTTTCTTTTCTCTCCATACATCCTTGAGGAACGATGTATAAAATTGTATTCTGCAAACCCTTGAAATCTTCTACCTGTACGCTTTGCACTAACAGTCAAATCAAAATCCTGCATACAATCTCTCTCTCCACCAATCCTAGCGCTGCTTCTAACTAGCTATCCAATTAATTCAGGCTCACGCTCGTGATCTGACCAATGCCAGCGCGGCCTTTTTCTGACATCAGTTCTGCTCCTTACTACTGACCCCTCCTTTACAAGGCTGCTCTTGTCACACGCCCGCTGTTTCTACCAATCCCAGCGCGGCTCACTGTAAATGTAGTAGTATTTGTATAGCACCCGAATCGACCCCCGAAGGGGTATCTCAGGCGCTTGTACACATACCGCTGTGGAACCCTTCCTGGCCTTTCCCTGTGAGATGCCCACTCCTGGGCACCCCCAAGGTGAAGCCAGCCATCCTAGCGTTGTGGGGGCCGTTGTGGAGATTAAGCAAGCTATTGCCCAGAGTTGCAGAGTGGGACCCATGATCAGAATAGGCACCGAGGCAAGAATTATCAGGTCCGAGGAAATTGAGCCCAAGACCCGCCGAGGCGGGAATTGAACCCTGGTCCCGGGCTAGACCTCTGCATCAGGGTCTGCCGCTCTAACCATTGAGCCACACTTCTCCAGTACAACTCCAGTCAGTACAACTCCAGTGACTGACCCTCCCTTCACAAGGTAATACGAAAACTTATTTCTCAATACTTTTCTTTAAAATTCTTTATTAACGACATAAAAACATTCGCTACTCTGTCTGTTCCACTAAAATCAAAGGATAGTTTATTTCTTTCCACTGCGAGTAAAACCTTCCGCTTACTCTTCATATACTGCAAGTAAAACCCTTCCGCTTACCCTTCATTCAAGCTCCAGAGAGCCTGCTACTCCTCCGGTGTCACCCGTATTGGGAAAATTGAGACCAAAGTTTCACCAGCGAACCCCTTTTGCTGTCACTCTAGCTTGGAAGAACCTGCTACTCCTTCAGTGTTACCCTTTCTAGGTGATATAACGCCTAAAGTTTCACTAGCGAACACTTTGCTATCAATCACTCTCACTTTTGCACAGAAATAGTCCCTACTTTAACACTGTCAGCCCTATCTAGCTTCTCAGTGTTATTCCAACAGACGAGTAACCTCACTGCAGTGTGGTTTCTATCGCCACCCGCTATTCATTCCCCGGGAATTTTCCAGACAACATAAAACAAGGACGCTAACTCTTTTGTTAAAACATAAATTAATAATCAATAATCTATACTTATCACAGAACTAGTCAATAACAACCATAACTCTGCTACCAGAAAACTGATCCAGCGGTGTACTAACAACAGATACTCTACTACCATATACTCACCTGGGCCCATATAACTCTTTCACAAATACCAAGTAGACCGCTGGGGTTTAGTTTATAGATTTCATAATTTCAGGAATAGTTATTGTTCATTTCTAACTAAACATTTCACTGATCAAAAAGTTCTTTCCTCTGGTCGATGGACCATTAGTTGGAACTAATTGATGGTGATAATTAACATAACTTATTAAACATTCTTTAATTAAAGTAAAATAATGACAAACTCGGGAAGTTTTCAAATTTTTATCTAAATTAATTGAATGTGAACCATCTCAAAGTTTTCAGTACAAACACCCTCATTTGCAAGAGTGTCAATTCAATCAATAAGCAAAATTATTTCAGACTCACACAATAACTATGCTCAGAGAGGAGAGGACAGAGAGAGGGGAACATCTATCAATACAATGAATTTATATTTACCAAGAATGGTGTGAAGATCAACCCCCTGGCTAAAGGGCTGGTAAGGGTCCCCCAGGATAGATCAGGAGACAAAGACTTCAGGGCAGGAATCAGGACAGGATACTTCACCTCTCTAAATACCGACGACTGCGTCGCACCCCTCTCTGACACTCTCTTCCTCCTCGTGGTTCTTCCGCGATCTTCTTTCTAACCCAATTAAGTTAAGATGGAGGTCTCTGAATTCAGTTTCTTCATCAGCATCTCACAGCGTCTCTCCCAGCATCAGCACCACCCACAGCACCGACAGCATGCCAAGCTCTGAATCTGTGATTGTGTCTGGGTCTCTCTAACTAACTAAAACTACCTCAATTATACTCTTCAATATTCATGTACCACCCATTAATGTTTCAATATCATAAAATACTAACTCTGATTGGTCAGGCAAGGGGGATGATTATCACACCATGCTTACATTTCACTTATTTCATTGAACTATTGTTAGTAAACCCATCCCCTTAAATGTTATTAAGTCGTTTCCTTTCCCATAGATCTCCAAACTTTATTGATACAATTTGTTTCAATCCCATGAATAAGGCTTCTTCATATGAACTCTTCACCCTCATGTTCCCAGGGCACATCTTTCTCGTCCTTGGACGGTTGACAAGTCCTTACTCATCCTTCCTGGTTCTCTCTCATGTGAGCATGCGCGGATTGAAATCAGTCAGCTCAGTTCAGACAAGTGTGAAAGGCCCAAATGCGCACTAATAATAAAGTCAAAAGAAGAAATGTTATTTTCAAAAATAAATGGTTTCACTGTATACCACCAACCTCTACTCTAACCCACTTTAATTATTAATACCCTTTCTGCATTTGCGTTAGTATAAAACTTATTTTCTATTTAGCCAAGCAGGTGCCATGCATGTGAACTTTCAAGCCGCCATTTTAATGCCTTTTGCTCATGCGCAAGATTTTCCCTCCAGGCGTTAAACGTCATTACTACGTAGATGCAGTAGACGCATGCGCAGTAAAGATCCCTTGTTAGAGTGCGTTTAATCCTTCGTTCATACTGTTAGAGTTAGTAAAACACATATGCAAGCTTCGTTGTCCCGCGTGTCTTTCTGAAATGCGAATTATTAATTACAAACACATAGTTAGTAATTCGTTAGCGAGTTAAACGAGAGGATTGCTTCCGAGCAAGTCTCATTTGCGAGTCCTTGCTCCATCAGAGGGGTACTCGGTCCCAAACGTGACAGATATCCTGTCCGCCATGTTACAAGTCCATTATATTTCATGGTACATGCAATAAAGTGACCCTCCTCTAAACTCTAAATCAAGTCTTAAGGCATTTTGGAAGCTAGAGAGTAACCCACAAACAGCTGGACGCAGAGCAGGTGTTAAATAAAAAAGCTCTTTATTAGAATGGACAAAGAATGTCTTGTGGCATGATAACAAACCTTCAGAGTAATCAGGGGCGGCTCTTCCGCTATGGCAGAGGAGCATCGCCCCACTGCTTAAAGGCAGAAAATGAAAAATAAAGTGATAATAAAACACTTTTATTATCATTTCATTTTTCATTGACTCAGTCGAGGTTGCTGAGTCCACCGAGACTGGGGTGGACGGGGCAAGGTCACAGCATCACCAGCAGGGGGAGGAGGAGTAGTGGGCACTGAAAGTGGGCATGTCGGTTTGGCCGGCCATCCACGGCCGGCCAAACCGACATGCGCACTTGGATATCTCCAGGCTATTCCTTGGAGCACAGGCTCCCAGTCTCTGCTGGAGCGTGAAACCGGCCCGTTCTGCCCAATACCAGCACTTCTCTTATGCTGGGAGTAATAGCATGAGAGAAGTGCTGTGATTGCGTGGTGCGCTGGGAGTCTGTGCTCATGGGAACTGCAGTGCTGGGAGCAGAGGAGCAGAGAGGCACAGGAGCAGAAGGTAAGTGTATATTTATTTATTATTTATTTTTCCCAGCGCTGCCCCACCACGTAGAATGGGCAGCAGCCGCGACTGTGAATAATGTGATGGGCACCATAGTCTGGGTCCTAAATATGACAAAGCAATGATACTTGGATAAGCATATAAACAGTTTCGACTTAAGGGGAAACATTTAAAGTATGAAATAATTATCGATGTCATTGAAATATATGATAGTAGGAATCTTAACGAAGCAGCAGAGTACAGGTAGCAGAGGAAATCAGATGCCGGAGAACTGCCTACACAAATCACAAATGTTGCACCACCTCCAGTTCTGCCACTTTAAAAACAAGATAAAGATCAGACACTTTTAAATATTCCCAAAATACTAGAAGTTGTAGCAATAATCTAAGACCAGATAAGGCGTTCAAGGAGATTCCTCTGTGACATGACCCTTGGAGCTCGTTAATAAGTCTGGGGAAAATGTCTACTCTGGAAGCCCTCAGTGGAGTTGTTGATATATTGGTTGGCAAGCAGACAAACTGAACTGATGCTGCGAGTCTGGTGTATTTCTAAATTGCATATTTGACTATGCTGGTGCTGAAGGAAAGACCATCTATTGGTTCCTACTTGGAAAAGCAATTTTTTGGGGGGGAAATCGTTTTATTAACATTTCAAAATATAACATTGTATGTCACAGTACTGTAGCATATGCGATTAATACACCAGAACACATTTTTCTTTTCCTTTTTTTTTACAGGCATATTCATTAAGGGTATTAATACAGTGTCTCTCTTTGCCTCTGTTGGTACATATCTCTATTGTTCCCGCCAGTTCGGTTGTTGGGGAGACACAAAGCCTCCCTCAGTATGAGTCCATTTTCCCCATTTCTTATCCCATTTTTTGGGACATCCTCTGCTCTTAAAGACTTCCTTCTCCACGATCATGCTTTTATCCATGTCTTTTGCCCACCCCCTCACTGTTGGTAATTCTTGCGCTCCCCATTTCATGGCGATATATTGTTTGATCAATATGAATCCCAGCGTGGCCCATTGCTGCTCTGTGTTAGTGAGGTCTGTGTCATCCCATATGTTAAGGAGACCTAGCTTGGGAGTTAATTGAATTTCTTTGTCCATCGCTTCTTGCATCTTTGATGTAGATTTCTCCCAAAATGTTGCAATGTTAGGGCAGTAGCCTCCTCCATACATTGTCGGAGACATCGCGAGTTCTATTTTAAACATTGTGACCCCTGAGAGGTATGTTCTGTGTAATACTTTTAGTTGAATGAGGCAAAATTTTAGGGTTATGGCTGCCTCCCGGGGGGACACTAGCGCGGATTGCCACTCATCATCTTCCAGCTGTCCTAGGTCTTGTTGCCACCTGGCTCGGAGGCATGTAAGTGGGTCAGGTAGATTATTGCCTATTTTTTTGATAGGTCATGGATGTGGCTTTTATGGGCATAGGTTCTGAGAGGAGCCTGTCTTCTATTGGTGATGCTTCTGGTACCTCACTTTGTTGGGGGATGGCAGAATTTAGTGCGTGGCGGATCTGCATATAACGGAACACTTCCCGGTGTGCGAAATCGTACTCTTTCTGCAGCACTGAGAAGCTGACTACTTTCCCCTTTTTCCATAAGTCACCCACTGTAGAGATACCGATGATATCCCATTTGCTGAATCCCGCCTGTTTGCCAAGGGAGCCTAGCTGATAGGCTTTCCATAGTGGTGTGGCTTGGGTTAATTTCCCCTGCCATCCTAATGCTTTGGTCGTTTGATGCCACATGTCAATTGTGATGGCCGTGGGCCCAGAGTTATTCTTTTTATTAGCTTTGGAGTAAAGGGCTCTGTTCGAAATGGGATTCTTGGTAGGCTAGGGCACGGGCCAAAGCCAGGCAAAAACCACCACTCTAGTCAGGATAAGGGAGTTACACTTCTAAAATAACCCCTGCTCACCCCCCTTGGTAGCTTGGCGCGAGCAGCCAGGCCTATCTTAGAGGCAGTGTGTAAAGCATTTGCACATAACCAACAGTAATACAGTGTACGCACTACAAAAGGACACCACACCAGTTTAGAAAAATATCCAATATTTTTATATCATTAAAACAAGACCAAAAACGATAAAGAACCACAATACTATACTTAAAAGTTCACAATTCAAAAATACACTCATTAAAAAGAGTTCCTTGTGTGGATAGCGCCGTCCGGGCTACCACGGCTTCGTGAACACACAAATCCAAAACAGTTCTGGCTGACCGCGGGGTCGCAGGCCAGCTACGGTGTCGGAAAGACCCGCAAACAGTACCTTTCAGAGATGCAGGGCGATGGGGCCCTCGAAGTCACACGCGTTGCAGGTCGATCTCCTCTCGGATGGAGTCAGGAGCGCTGGCGTCGGCAGGCATCGGGTGCTGCGGTGCGAAGTACAGCAGTGCGGCGTGCGGTGCCCTCAGGTCGTGGTGCGAGCAGCAGCTCGGTGGCGGCGTCAGATGGCGTCGTCAGTGAGACCAGGGTCGCGGTGCGAGATGAAGGCGGTGCTCGTCACGGTGCTGGCAGATCACGGTGCAAGCAGCGGCGTCGTCGTTGCTGAAGCGCTGTCGTCGGCTGACGAACTGGAGTCGATAGTGCCGGCGTCGGTAGGCCAAGACTGCGGTGTGGGATGAGGGCGGTGTGTCGTGTAACTTACGAGCGGTGCCCCCGAACCACGGTGCAAGCAGCGGCGTCGATCTCGGCGGGAAGTGGTGGCGTCAGGCAGGCCAAGGCGTCCTCGTGAAGCCAGGCGGTGCGGAGTGCGGTGCCCACAGGTCGCGGTGCGAGCAGCAACTCGATGGCGGCGTCAACAGGCGTCGTCGGTGAGACCAGGGTTGCGGTGTGGCGTTACGGCGGTGCCCTCTGCGTTGCCTTCAGGACACGGAGTCGGCAGTGGCGTCGTAGACGTCGTCGAGTTGGTGTTCTTCGGGTTGCAGCACAAAACACACAGTCCCCAGTGCTGCGGGTCGAAGAACTTGAAGTCTTTGCTGTTCCTGAGACTTCGTGAACAGGGGGCAAGCTCTACCTCAAGCCCTTGGAGAGACTCACAAATTTAGGTTGCAGAAAGTCCAGTCCAGGCCTTTCACTACCCAAGACAAAAGCAGCCACTGCAGGTCTGCCCAGCAAAGCACCCAGCAAAGCAGTCGTTCCTTTTCGCAGCTTCTCCGGCTCTTCTTCTTGACAGTCTTCTTGTCCAGATGAGTTCTAAAGTTCAGGGGTCTGGGACCCAGCATTTATGTCCAAAAGTCCTTTGATCTCTTAGGCAGAGAGGGCCTGTGCCCGGTCAGGACCAGTTCTGCCTTCTCTGGTGTGAATTCCTGGCAGGAGGTGGAGACGGCATTTGTCAGAGGCAGAGCAGGCCCTTTGAGGTGCAAGGAAATCTCCTCCCCCTTCCCCCATCGTAACCCAGGTCTCTTCAGCCCTTTCCTGACCTACCTAGACCATCTGGCGCCCCTCCTGCTCCCCCAGCCTTCTGTCATCCAAAACCCAGACAGGCAATCCACATTTCAGCAGAGGCACACAGGATGACTGAGCAAGAAAATACCCACTTTCCAAAAGTGGTATTTTCAAACACAGAATGTAAAAATCACCTTCACTAAAAGAGGCATCTTTAGATTCTGAGTTCAGGCATACAAAACTTCATTTTCTTACCGAATTCCCTGGGCCAGTTATGTTCATAAGATGTTATGAATAAACCTCCCATTCTGTCCTATGGGGAACTGGTAGCCTTGCAATAGTGAAAAACGAAATTGGCTAGAATTCACTATTAGGACATGCCACACACGCCGGGGCATGTCCTACCTTTCACATACATTGCACCCTGCCCACAGGGGTACCTTGGGCCTACCTGAGGGGTGCCTGACATGTAGGAAAAGGGACCGGCCAGTGTGTGCACTGGCCAAGTCGATATGGCAGTTACAAACTGCGCGCAGACTCTGCAATGGCAGGTCTGAGTTACCGTTTTCAGGCCTACTCATGGGGGTGGCACAACCAGTGCTGCAGGCCCCCGGGTAGCATTTGATTCACCGGCCCTGGCACACGCAGTGCACTTTACTAGGGGCTAACAGGTAAATCAAATATCCAATCCATAACACAATTTATCATAGGAGCACCTGCGCTTTACCACTGATCAGCAGTGCAAAAAGCGCGCAGAACCGTTACACCAGTCAAAACCGGGAGGTCAGAAAGAAAAAACTCAGGGGAAACACGCCAAAAGATGCCAAGTCTAACACACGTCCCCTCTAGCTGAAAGTAGGGAGAACTACCCATTTACCTGGGGGTTCTCTTCACTAAGGCGGAAGAACCTGGACAGGCCATCTGCATTGGCGTGCTCTGTGCCAGGGCGGTGTTCCACCGTAAAGTCCATTCCCTGTAGGGAGATGGACCACCTTAGCAGTTTTGGATTCTCCCCCCTCATCTGCATTAACCATCTGAGGGGCCTGTGCTCGGAAGTGAGTCCCAAACAGGTATGGTCTCAGCTTCTTCAGTGCCCAGACCACAGCGAAAGCTTCCCTTTCTATGGCACTCCACCTCTGCTCCCTGGGGAGTAGTCTCCTGCTAAGGAAGACTACCGGTTGGTCTAGGTCCTCTTCGTTCAGTTGTGAGAGCACCGCTCCCACTCCATGCTCTAACGCGTCGGTCTGCACGACAAATTCCTTGGAGAAGTTGGGGGCCTTGAGCACGGGGGCCGTGCACATGGCGGCCTTCAGGGTATCAAACGCCCTCTGGCAAGACTCAGTCCAGATCACCTTTCTCGGTTGCTTCTTGGAAGTCAACTCAGTTAAGGGGGCCACGATGGTGCCATATCCCTTAACAAACCTCTGGTAGTACCCGGTGAGTCCTAAGAAGGCCCTCACCTCTGTCTGGGTCTTGGGTGGCTCCCAAGCCAGGATGGTGTCGATCTTGGGCTGTAGGGGCGCCACCTGGCCGCTCCCTACCTGGTGTCCCAAGTACACCAGCGACCCCTGCCCGATCTGGCACTTACTGGCCTTAATCGTGAGGCCTGCCGTCTGCAGCGCCCTCAACACCGCAATGTCGTCCAGGTACGCGGCGCTGAATTCCTCCAGCCCGGCCAACACCTGGTTGACCAACCTCTGAAAGGTGGCAGGGGCATTCTTCAATCCGAAGGGCATCACCCGGAACTGGTAATGCCCGTCCGGGGTTGAGAATGCTGATCTCTTTTTGGCCCCCTCGGTTAGAGCGATCTGCCAGTACCCGGACGTTAAATCGAACGTACTCAGGAATCTGGCCGCTCCCAACCGGTCGATGAGCTCATCAGCTCGGGGGATGGGGTGGGCGTCAGTCCGCGTGACGGCATTGAGCCCCCGATAGTCCACACAGAACCGCAGTTCTGGGGCGGCCCCGGGTGCCGTTGCTTTCGGGACCAAGACCACGGGGCTGGCCCATGGGCTACTGGACGTCTCAACCACCCCCAACGCCAACATCTTCGAGACCTCCTCTTTGATGCTGGCCTTGACCCGGTCAGCCAACCGGTAAATCTTGTGTTTCACCGGGGGGCTGTCACCGGTATCCACGTCGTGGGTACACCAGTGAGTAACACCTGGGGTCAAGGAGAACAGTGGGGCAAACTGCCCCAACAACTCCCGACACTCGCTCTGCTGCTCAGCGGTCAGGGCCGGGGAGAGGGTCACACCATCCACCAACCCATCCCCCTCTTGGGCAGATAGGAGGTCCGGGAGAGGCTCACTCTCCGCTTCCTCCCCGTCGTCCGTCGCCAAGAGCATGCTCACTTCGGACCTCTCGAAGTGGGGTTTGAGGCGGTTCAGGTGGAGGACCCGTAACGGGTTCCGGGGAGCCTGCAAATCCACCAGGTAGGTGACCTCACTTTTGCGCTCTGCCACCTCAAAGGGCCCCATCCACTTGTCCTGTAAGGCACAAGGTTCCACAGGGGCCATGACCCACACTTTCTGTCCAGGTTGAAACTCGACCAGAGTGGCATTCTGGTCATACCACTTCCTCATTTCTTCCTGGCTGACCTCGAGGTCCGCCTGAGCGAGTTTCCTGAAGCGGGCAGTTTGGTTGCGGAAGGCCAGCATGTAGCTGAACACCTCCTGGGGGGGGTCTTCCTGGGAGCGGCCTCCAAGCCTTCCTTTACCAAGCTTAGAGGTCCCCGCACGGGGTGACCGTACAGAAGCTCGAAGGGACTGAACCCGAGAGACTTCTGGGGTACCTCCCTGTATGCAAAGAGAAGGCACAGTAAGAGGACGTCCCACTTACGCCTCATGGGTTCAGTGAGACCCTTGATCATGCCTTTTAAGGTCTGGTTGAACCTTTCCACCAGACCGTTGCCTTGGGGGTGGTAAGGAGTGGTGAACTTGTACGTAACACCACACTCCTTCCACAGGGATGTCATATACTTCGATATGAAATTGGTCCCCCTGTCAGAAACCACCTCTCTGGGGAACTCCACGCGGGAAAATATCCCCATCAACGCTCGGCCCACCACTTGCGCCGTCGTTGTCCTGAGAGGGATTGCCTCCGGGTACCGGGTGGCATGGTCCACCAAGACCAGGATGTACCTGTTGTCCATGGCTGTCTTGGGATCCAGTGGCCCCACGATGTCCATCCCTACCCTTTCAAAGGGTGTCCCCACCACGGGGAATGGTTGGAGAGGAGCTTTGACCTTCCTCCCACTCTTGCCACTTGCCTGGCAAGTTTGGCAGGACCGACAATGCACAACCGACTGCCTTCGCATTCGAGGCCAGAAGAAGTGGGTGACAAGCCTGTTCAAAGGTCTTGTCCTGCCCCAAATGTCCTGCCAAAGGCACATCGTGAGCCAGACCCAGTAGGAAGGTTCGGAAGCACTGGGGTACCACCAGCACACGGGCTGACCCAGGTTCCGCAACCTTAGGCTCGCTGTACAGGAGATCGTTCTCCCAATATATCCAATGTGATCCGGATTGATCACCAGTCGCCTGGGCTGCGGCCTGCTGCCGCAGACCCTCCAGAGAAGGGCACTCTTTCTGCTCCCGGCAGAACTCCTCCCTGGTGGGCTCCCCTTCTTGCTGCCAATGGGTCAGCTCAGAGATGTCCCCCAGTTCGGCTACCTGTTCCCCTGTAGGCACCGGGGCAACCCCCTCGAGGTCCGCCTCCTCCCGGGCCGTGGGAACTTCAGGGGCCGGTTTCCCACGCCCCTTGCCCTTCATCTTGGCAGGGACCTGGGCCACTGTTTCAGGCTCCGGGTCCTTCTGATCACCCTCTCTGGCCGCCATCGATCGAGTGGACACGCATGCCCACTCTGGCAACCCCAGCATCTCCAAGTGGGACCTGAGCTCAACATCCTTCCATAAGGACTGCTCCAGGTTGTTACTGAGCAGACAATCGACAGGCATGGAAGGGCTCACAACTACCCTTAAAGGACCTGAGACCCCCCCCACTCGAAGGGAACCTGCGCCACCAGACACTGGCGCTCGGAATTGTCGACTGAAATCACCTGGTGGAATGCCCCGGGGACTACCTGCGTCTCAGGGACCAGGTGACACCGAACTGAGGTCACACTGGCTCCAGTGTCCCTGAGAGCCTCTACCCTTTTCCCGTTGATGGTCACCCAGGTGCTGTATTTCTTTGTGTTAGGGGGCACCCGGGCCCATCTCACTGACCCCTAGTGAGACGAGGGTTATTTCTGCGAGGTCCCTACTCTCCTATTGGGACTCCTCCTCCTCCTCCCCCAGCGCTACGCTAGCCAACACTTTGGACGGTCCACCAGTGGGTGGCTGTGTCCCCTTTGGGCACCGGGGGTCTCCCCTCATGTGCCCCACCTGGTCACAGGCAAAACACTTGCGGGGGCCGGTCTCGGCAGGCTTTCCTGTCGAGACCCCTTGCTTCTTATCTCCGGGGGGATGGTAACCTTTACCATGGGTGTTATTTTGGGGCCCTTTCGAGAACTCCTGTGTTTTACCCATGTCCCCCCCACTTTTCTGCTGGGGACCCTGCCCACCTTTGACTGAGTCCCCCCAAACGCTTTCTTGTGTACCCTGGTACGCACCCAGCGGTCCGCCTCCATAGCAAGCTTCCTGGTGTCAGTTAGCTTACTATCAACTAGGTGCTGGCGCAGATCTGCAAAACATAGACTAGACAAGTGCTCCCATGCAATCAAATTGTAGAGCCCCCGAAAATCTGTCACATTACTGCCCATCACCCAGCCATCCAACGACCGACAAAACCCATCCACACATTCCAGCCACGTGTTGGCATCCGATTTCTTCCAGGACCTAAACTGATCCCGGTCCTTTTCAGGAGTGAGACCATACCTAGTGAGAAGGGCTTCCTTCATATCAGCATATCAATCAATCAATCACAGAATTTGTAGAGTGCACTACTTACCCGCGAGGGTCTCAAGGTGCTGGGGAGAGGGAAGGGGGGGTGCTGCTACTGGTCGAACAGCCAGGTCTTGAGTAGCCTCCTGAAGGTCAGCAGGTCTTGGGTCTGTCGTAGGCTTAGTGGAAGGGTGTTCCAGGTCTTGGCGGCGAGGTGTGAGAAGGATCTGCCGCCGGTGGTTGTTCTTCGAATGCGAGGGACGGTGGCGAGGGAGAGGTCGGCGGAGCGGAGCTGGCGGTTGGGGACGTAGAAGAAGAGTCGTATGTTGAGGTAGGCTGGGCCAGTCTTGTGGAGTGCCTTGTGTGCGTGGATGAGGAGTTTGAAGGTGATCCTCCTGTCGACGGGGAGCCAGTGCAGGTTCCTCAGGTGGGGGGTGATGTGGCTGTGGCGTGGTACATCGAGGATCAGGCGTGCGGAGGCGTTTTGTATGCGTTGCAGTCGCTTGATGAGCTTGGCCGGGGCTCCCGGGTAGAGGGCGTTCCCATAGTCAAGTCTGCTACTGACGAGGGCCTGGGTGACTGTTCTTGTGTCTGTCGGGATCCACCTGTAGATCTTGCGAAGCATGCGGAGGGTGTTGAAGCAGGAGGAGGAGACTGCGTTGACTTGCTTGGCCATGGAGAGCGTTGAGTCGAGGATGACTCCCAGGTTGCGTGTGTGGTCGGTGGGTGTCGGGGCTGCTCCCAGCGTCGTTGGCCACCAGGAGTCGTCCCAGGCTGAGGGGTTGGAGCCGAGGATGAGGACCTCCGTCTTGTCCGTGTTCAGCTTTAGTCGGCTGATCTTCATCCAATCGGCGACGGCCTTCATTCCTTCATGGAGATTGGCTTTGGCGGCGAGGGGGTCCTTGGTGAGGGAGAGGATCAGTTGAGTGTCGTCGGCGTAGGAGATAATGTTGAGGTCGTGCTGTCTGGCGATGCGTGCGAGCGGGGCCATGTAGATGTTGAACAGTGTTGGGCTGAGGGAAGATCCCTGGGGTACGCCGCAGATGATCTTGGAGGCTTCGGATCGGAAAGGTGGGAGGCGGACTCTCTGGGTTCTGCCGTCGAGGAAGGAGGTGGTCCATTCCAGGGCCTTGTCTCGGATCCCTGCGTCGTGGAGGCGTGCGCGTAGAGTGCGGTGGCAGACAGTGTCGAAGGCGGCGGAGAGGTCCAGCAGGATGAGGGCTGCGGTCTCACCGTTGTCCAGCAGGGTCCTGATGTCGTCGGTGGCGGCGATGAGGGCAGTCTCAGTGCTGTGGTTGCTGCGGAACCCCGATTGGGATGGGTCCAGGATGCTGTTTTCTTCGAGGTATCGGGTTAGCTGTTTGTTGACGATCTTCTCGATGACCTTGGCTGGGAACGGAAGCAGGGAGATGGGCCGGAAGTTCTTGAGGTCTCTTGGGTCCGCCTTGGGTTTTTGAGTAGGGCGTTGATCTCTGCGTGTTTCCAGCTCTCTGGGAAGGTCGCGGTCTCGAAGGAGAGATTGATAACGTTGCACAGGTGGGGTGCGATGGAGCTGCTGGCTTTGTTGAAGATGTGGTGCGGGAAAGGGTCTGACGGGGAGCCGGAGTGTATTGTGCCCATGGTCTTGATGGTGTCATCGATGTTCACGCTGGCCCAGGCTGGCAAGGGGTCATGGTCGATGGTGTGCGGCGGGTCTGGTGTATCTATCTTGGTGGGGGCTGTCTGGGTGTTGAAGCTGTCGTGGATGTCGGCGATCTTGTGGTGGAAGAAGGTGGCGAGGGAATCGCACAGGGCTTGCGACGGCGGGATGTCGTTGGTGTTGGAGCTGGGGTTGGAGAGTTCCTTCACGATGTTGAAGAGCTCCTTACCCAAAGCTGTCAAAGTATCCCAGGCTTCCTCTGGAAACAGAGACCACAATCCTGCTCCCCAATTCTCCTCAGGGACCCCATTCATGTGTATCGCTGCCTCATAACCCTGAAACCACCTTTGTATGTCATCCCCCTTCTTGAACTCTCTGCCCACATTCTTAGGGATGTGTACGATTCGGTCTGTCTGCCTTGATGAGTTGCTGCCACCATCCGAGCCGGGCCTACTCTTCAGCTCCAGCTCTTTAAGACCTTGTTCATGTTCCAACAGCATTCTCTTCTCCTCCATGGCCAATCTAATCTTTTCTAGCTCCGTGGCTGCTCTCCTTGCTTCCTGCCTGTCCTCCAGCTCCTCTGGGGACAGGCCACTGCTGCCTGGTCGGAAGGGTTCCCCCCTCCCAAAAGCACATCCACCCTAGGACTAGGCTCCCCCACCTCTCCACTAAGGTCACCAGATTACCCACTTGCGTCTCTGGCTGCTAACCAGGCCCTCAGCGCCTTTTGTAGCTCGTCCTTCCTACTGAGGCCTCTGATTTGGACTGTTAGGTTTTTGCAAACGGACTTCAATTCTCTCACAGTGTAGAGCTCCAACCTATCCTCCTCAAAGGCAATGTCCATGGATGCAACGGATGATGCTATTGATTCCGGCATGGTCAAGTAGAAAGTTCACCTGGCAAGATCACAAACATCGGCCAAAAAGACAACGGGTTAGTATGTGGTACGTAATGGTCTGCGATATGGTAGTAGTGCATACCAATCACTGTAAGTCAAGTGCAAACGCAAGTCCTATCCTCACCGCTGACAACCAATGTTAGAAATGGGATTCTTGGTAGGCTAGGGCGCGGGCCAAAGCCAGGCAAAAACCACCACTCTAGTCAGGATAAGGGAGTTACACTTCTAAAATAACCCTGCTCACCCCCTTGGTAGCTTGGCACGAGCAGCCAGGCCTATCTTAGAGGCAGTGTGTAAAGCATTTGCACATAACCAACAGTAATACAGTGTACGCACTACAAAAGGACACCACACCAGTTTAGAAAAATATCCAATATTTTTATATCATTAAAACAAGACCAAAAACGATAAAGAACCACAATACTATACTTAAAAGTTCACAATTCAAAAATACGCTCATTAAAAAGAGTTCCTTGTGTGGATAGCGCCGTCCGGGCTACCACGGCGTCGTGAACACACAAATCCAAAACAGTTCTGGCTGACACGCGTTGCAGGTCGATATCCTCTCTGATGGAGTCAGGAGCGCTGGCGTCAGCAGGCATCGGGTGCTGCGGTGCGAAGTGCAGCGGTGCGGCGTGCGGTGCCCTCAGGTCACGGTGCGAGCAGCGGCTCGGTGGCGGCGTCAGATGGCGTTGTCGGTGAGACCAGGGTCGCGGTGCGAGATGAAGGCGGTGCTAGTCACGGTGCTGGCAGATCACGGTGCAAGCAGCGGCGTCGTCGTTGCTGAAGCGCTGTCATCGGCTGACGAACTGGAGTCGATAGCGCCGGCGTCGGTAGGCCAAGGCTGGGGTGTGGGATGAGGGCGGTGCGTCGTGTAACTTACGAGCGGTGCCCCCGAACCACGGTGCAAGCAGCGGCGTCGATCTCAGCGGGAAGTGGCGGCGTCAGGCAGGCCAAGGCGTCCTCGTGAAGCCAGGCGGTGCGGAGTGCGGTGCCCACAGGTCGCGGTGCGAGCAGCGGCTCAGTGGCGGCGTCAACAGGCATCAGTGAGACCAGGGTCGCGGTGCGGCGGTGCCAAAGCTTCGGTGTGAAGCAAGGCAGTGCAGTGCGGTGCCCACAGGTCGCGGTGCAAGCAGCGGCTCGGTGGCAGCGTCAACAGGCGCCGTCGGTGAGACCAGGGTTGCGGTGCGCCGTTGGGGCGGTGCCCTCTGCGTTGCCTTCAGGACACGGAGTCAGCAGTGGCGTCGTAGACGTCGTCGAGTTGGTGTTCTTCGGGTTGCAGCACAAAACACACAGTCCCCAGTGCTGCGGGTCGAAGAACTTGAAGTCTTTGCTGTTCCTGAGACTTCGTGAACAGGGGGCAAGCTCTACCTCAAGCCCTTGGAGAGACTCACAAATTTAGGTTGCAGAAAGTCCAGTCCAGGCCTTTCACTACCCAAGACAAAAGCAGCCACTGCAGGTCAGCCCAGCAAAGCACCCAGCAAAGCAGTCGTTCCTTTTCGCAGCTTCTCCGGCTCTTCTTCTTGGCAGTCTTCTTGTCCAGATGAGTTCTAAAGTTCAGGGGTCTGGGACCCAGCATTTATGTCCAAAAATCCTTTGATCTCTTAGGCAGAGAGGGCCTGTGCCCGGTCAGGACCAGTTCTGCCTTCTCTGGTGTGAATTCCTGGCAGGAGGTGGAGACGGCATTTGTCAGAGGCAGAGCAGGCCCTTTGAGGTGCAAGGAAATCTCCTCCCCCTTCCCCCATCGTAACCCAGGTCTCTTCAGCCCTTTCCTGACCTACCTAGACCATCTGGCGCCCCTCCTGCTCCCCCAGCCTTCTGTCATCCAAAACCCAGACAGGCAATCCACATTCCAGCAGAGGCACACGGGATGACTGAGCAAGAAAATATCCACTTTCCAAAAGTGGTATTTTCAAACACAGAATGTAAAAATCACCTTCACTAAAAGAGGCATCTTTGGATTCTGAGTTCAGGCATACGAAAGTTCATTTTCTTACCGAATTCCCTGGGCCAGTTATGTTCATAAGATGTTATGAACAAACCTCCCATTCTGTCCTATGGGGAACTGGTAGCCTTGCAATAGTGAAAAACGAAATTGGCTGGAATTCACTATTAGGACATGCCACACACACCGGGGCATGTCCTACCTTTCACATACATTGCACCCTGCCCACAGGGGTACCTTGGGCCTACCTGAGGGGTGCCTGACATGTAAGAAAAGGGAAGGTTAGGGACCGGCCAGTGTGTGCCAATGGCAGGTCTGAGTTACCGTTTTCAGGGCTACTCACGGGGGTGGCACAACCAGTGCTGCAGGCCCCCGGGTAGCATTTGATTCACCGGCCCTGGCACACGCAGTGCACTTTACTAGGGGCTAACGGGTAAATCAAATATCCAATCATGGAAACACCAATCCATAACACAATTTACTATAGGAGCACCTGCGCTTTACCACTGATCAGCAGTGCGAAAAGCGCGCAGAACCGTTACACCAGCAAAACAGAGTCAAAACCGGGAGGTCAGAAAGCAAAAACTCAGGGGAAACACGCCAAAAGATGCCAAGTCTAACAGGCTCCATTATGCCGTTCTTTCCCCATGAGGAGCCTGTCCATTCGATAAGCAGGCTTATTCTGCGAGTGGCAGACCCAGTGATTGATAGCCATCAGCTGGGAAGCCCAATAATATAGTAGAAATTGGGAAGTGCAATTCCTCCATTGTACCAACTTCTTGTTAGTTTATGTGTGGCAATATGTGGGGTTTTGCTGAGCTAAGTACGCAGAGACCTGCACACCGTGTTGAAGCGCACTACGCAATGACCCCAAAAGGTTCAACAAAAACTAGCACATAATCAATAATAAACAAATTTATATACAACTCAACGACAAAGTCTAGTTGACATACACATGTATTTCTCCATTCAAAGTTTCATGAAGTAAAATGAGAATTGACACTTAATTGACAATTCACTACACATTAAACAATAATGTTCTCAAAAACAATGGTTGCATCAAACAGAGAATCCGTGAGCCTGTTTCTTATGCCAGCCCTAATGCATTTCGGGTTCGTGGAACCCTTCTTCAGGGAAACAGATTCGATGCAGACAAAGAAACAGTAATTGGCCACCTTCTTGTAACGACTCAAGCGTTTCGAAATCTATGAAAAACTGTGAGCCCAAACTGTTATACAGCTCAGTTTCTGTTCAGCCTGCGTGCTTCAATGTACGTCCAATATGTTACACCGTCTGGATGAGGCTGCAAGTTCACTACTGTGTTTATCCGCCAAACTTCTGTATGCGACGTATACGCTATCTCGTCATCCGTGGGGTTTTGCCATCCCAGAGTAAGGTTCTGACTTCATTCTCTAAGTTTTTTAAATATATATTGGGGATCTTAAATGGGCAGTTTTGTAGTATATATAGGAAGCGTGGAAGTGCCAGCATTTTGAACAGTGCAGCACGCCCCAACAGGGATAGTGGCAGTTCTCTCCAATATTTCACATCTTTTTGCAATAGAATTAAAGGACTCATGAGGTTTTTGGTATAGAAAAGTCCTGGGTCGGGAGTTACGAAGATCCCCAGGTATTTGAAACAGTCTACTGCGGTTGACGCCTCACATTCAGGCCGTAGCCTTGGGCTTGGACCCCGGAGCGCGTAAATTACAGACTTGGACCAGTTAATGGTGAAACCGGAGTATTTCCCGAAGTTTGTGAAAATTTGAAGGATTCCGTTGATAGAATACACCGGCGACGCAAGGTATAGTAAGATGTCGTCCGCGTATAAGGATATGCTATCTTTGTGGCCCTCTGCCCATTTTAACCCTCTGATCAAGCAGTCACCCCTCACCCAGGCTGCAAGCGGTTCCAACATCAGGGAGAACATCAGCGGCGACAGCGGACACCCCTGTCGTGTAGCTCTCCTCAGTGGGAACGTCCGGGACGTATGGTTATTTACTCTTACTTGTACTTTTAGGTCCGTATAGGGGAGTCTAACCCACTTTATAAATTTTAGGCCAAACCCGAATCGTTGCAGGACCTCAAAAAGGTAGGGCCATTCGATGGATCTAAATTCTAGCCATTCTAGCATTTAAAGATAGAATCACAGCATCCTCTGCGATGAATTCTCTCCTGCCAAGAACATTATGTAACCGACGTATATTTAGAGCCGTGTTGCGGCCGGGCATAAATCCCGATTGGTCCGCGTGTACTAATTTTGTTATAATGGGAGCAAGCCTGAGTCACTAGAATCATTGCTAGAATTCTGGCCTCTGCATTTATTGATGAGATTGGCCAGTAGGAGCCACATTCACCTACTGGTTTGTCTTTTTTGTGTATTACGACTATACAGACCAATCTTTGATATACTGGTAGGACCCCCTTCTTGTTACTTTCTAGGAACATATCTGGGAGATATGGTGTAATCTGGAATGCCGTAAGTTTGAGGAATTCGATTGGGAGACCGTTGGGATCCATAGCCTTTCCAGACTGTATACTCCCAATAGCTGAGTACATTTCTTTCGTGGGGTCTCCCTCGAGTGGGTCTCGGGCGTCGGGGGATAGTGTCTGTAGGGGAATATCAGCTAGAAGTACTTGTGAATCTGTGGCAGTGGTTTCGACGGCTGGTGTGTATAATTTTTCGAAGTAGTCTGCAAATGCCTCTGCTATCGCATGTGGTTCTTTGACAGTCATAGTGTTATTTATGTTCAGCAAGGGGACCCATCGTTTCGCTTGTTCTCGCTTTTCTAACCAAGCGAGAAGTTTGCCTGCTCTGTCCCCTGTTTCGTATGGTTTATGTTGAATTGCTGTGTGTTTGGTCTTGACAGCTTCTGTCATTAGCGCCTTGTATTCTGTCTTTTTAATATCTAACTCATGTTTGTTAGACTCATTAGGGGTCCGCGTGTGTTCTTCTTCCCTTTCTATGATTTCTAATTGCTCTAGTCTCCCTCTATGTTCTTTATTGTGCCCAGCCTCAAGCACGAGGGCTTGTCCCTTAAGTAGCGTTTTAATGGCTTCCCATAGCATCTGTGCTGAATCTACCGAACCCACGTTCTCTTTGAAAAAGTGTTCTGTATGTTCCGTCAGTTTGTCCTTTATTTTCGGAATTTTGAGGAGCCACGGGTTGATTTTCAAATTGGACCTTAATCTATTTTTTATTAAAGGATAGGGTGGCCCGACGGGGAAGTGATCCGATATACCTTGTGCTAGGCATCGGGCATCTCAAACAATTTACGTCCGCTGAGTGTGTCAGTATATAGTCTATACGGGACAAGCTATCATGTGCTCCGGAGTAAAAGGTGAATAGTGAGGCCAGTGGGTTGAAAATTCGCCAAGCATCCGTCAGGCCCATGGTCTTGAGAAACTCTGAGAGTGGCGTACCATCCCGGGGTGGGCACGAGGCGGCCATCTATCTATATGATCATTCATGGTCATATTGAAATCACCTCCTAGTACCAGGGTTCCGAAAGGCAAGTCTAGAATTAATTTACTTAGATCAATGAGGGCATATATCTGCAAGGCCGGTGGGGTAGATGCCGATACTAGGTTTATTGGTTTCCCCTCCCATAGCGCCTCTAATACTGAAAATCTTCCCTGTGGGTCAGCCCATGTCTTTTGCGTTATTAAAAGAAGAGTTTTATGGACTAAAATGCCTGCGCCCCTGGATCCGGATGTAAAACCGGCGTGCACCACTAATTTGTACCCCCATCTATTCAGAGCCTTGCACTTATTTCCTACTAAGTAGGTTTCCTGCATAAAAACTATGTCTGGAGCATGACGCTTAAGGTACTGTAGGACTATCTCTCTCTTAAGCTTGCCCCCTAGTCTGTTTACATTCCAGGTTAGAATATTGAGTGTGATCTCAGTTTGTGTCATAGTGGTCATTCGGGTAAGAATGTACAGTAATCACCCATTTCTATCAAGTCTGTGTTTTGAAAATTGGGTGTGGCACTGATACTGCTTCTTGATAGCATGAGTTTTTCTTCCCACTGGACCCTCCACTCCCTCCGGATGTACAAGCTGTCCAGTTCCTTAATTGCCTGTGTGACTGTCCCAGTTGAGTTGATTGTGTCTGGCCTGTGACCTGCCTTAACTTAAAACCTTCCCTCCCAACCCTGAACGTATCCCCCCTCCCTGCAACCCTGCTCGGCGGGCTTTGAACTACCCACCTCCCCAACATTTCAGAGTGTCCGTCGCCCACCCTACGAAACACAGGGGTCCGTAGTCTCACCAAACCCTCACCCATCCCTTACATACCCTATTTTAGGCAATAATGCAAATTACTTATGGGTCTTCTCGACTGGATCCCCTTCTTCTGGTGCAACATCGCACTGTTGGCTCCAAGTCCGCTTGGCGCGTTTCACTGGAAAGTTCGCTGCCGAAGTATAGCTCATCTGGCAAAAAGCTGTGTAGGGTAATTCAGAGATATCATGGCATCAGGATATTTGAATTCTTCGTGGAGCTGTCTCTATTTTAATTCTGGAGTTACAAAGTCTCTTTTTATTGCGGTTCTGAGTCCGTTGTCCCTTGGAGTGAGTCTTTGAGAGCTGTATGCGCTTGTTTCGGCCGATTCCATTCCTTCCTTGTTTAAGGCCCCCCCTGGCGCCAGCTGTCCAGCCAGTCCCACGCCTCCTCTGGAGTGGGGAAGAAACATGTTTTGCCCTCTGCTTCGATCCTCAATTTTGCTGGGGAGAGCATCGCATACTTAATATCCGTTTCCCCGAGTGCTTTCTTCACGTCCAGGAAGCTTCTCCGTTGTTTCTGTACTCTCAGCATGAAATCAGGGAAAAAGGTGAGTGCACTGTTTTCAAATTTAACTGAAGGAGCACCATGAGCCGTTTGTAAAATGGCTCCTTATCTCGAAAATTGAAGACTCTGGCTAGTATTGGTCTAGGCGGGGCCGCCAGTCTTTGGTTTTCCACCTGGGACTCTATGCGCCCTTTCGATCGAAAAATAGATTGAGAGGCCTTTCGGTTGCAAGTGGTTCACAATTAGGTCTTCGACGAAGAGATCCATGGCTGGTCCTTCTGCCCGCTCCGGCACGCCGAGGATGCGCACATTGTTTCGGTGCCCCCTACCTTCATAATCATCTAGTTGGTCTTCCATCCACTCGTGTTTAGATTGGAGCAGCTGTACAAGTTGCTTAAGACGGGATGTGTCAGTGGATATTGTATTGGTCGCTTCTTCAACATCTTTGACTCTCGAATCCATATTGCATAGGTCCGCTCTTACCAATGAGATTTCAATGTTTACTGTATCCATCTTCGACTTCAGGGAGGTCTTTACATTATTAATTGCGGCCATTATATCTTGGAGCGCGAGTGTGGATTGTTCAGTGGGAGTCTGAACTTGTGGTTGTGCTTGTGTCGCTGAGCTTGCTGTCTCGGATTCTTCACCACCTTTGGTCCACCTGTATTTATCCAGCTTGGTCTGGAGTGCAGCTTTGCCTCCTTTTCCACCCGCCATCTTATTGCTTGTGGCTGTTCATGTACGGCAGTAATGCGGTATTCCCGGCCGCCTGCTTTAGGGTGAATACACCCTATACGGCCTGTCGGGTTTCCCCGATAGAATCACTTAGGCTGTAGCAGCTGGGTAGGAAGAAGTGTATCTCCAAGTTTCAAGGCTGCCTTTCACTTTCTTTCACCCGGATGGTTTTATATTACTTGTTTGGCGATTCCGGTCGGGTGAGGGGAACGAGGTTCTTGAGAAGACTACAAAATTGCTTGTGATACCATATATGCTTTTTCTGACTGTGATTACCTCCAGTGCTGGTGGTCCAGTGGGTCTCAGTTTCTCTAGTGCGCACCTTCTGCATTCGGTGCCTGTTTTGTGTGTCCTGCACCTTACATGCACCTCATTTGCCGCTACTTTATGCACACTGAAGGAATAGCAATTTTAAGTTGTGTCTGCTGGCTCTGGGTTTCAATTCTCATCAGCGTTGCTGGAGTTCTCTGCCCTCCTGTGTTATTGCTGTGCTACTTGAGTATATGAATACCATGCAAGGGACAGCAGCTTTATTGTGTCATGTTAGTGTGGGTGCGGGGGGCCGCACGATTTTGACACCCCAAACTTTGTCAACAGAATGCCCACAATTTGATGGATCAGAGGCAGTGTTAAACCTCAATTTCATGAGGCAATGTGTCCCTGAGATGAGGCACCTCCCAAAACATCAAATTATCAAAAATACAGTCAAATGAGTTGGGGGCGTGGCAAGCCAAGATGGCCGAACAGATGTAATCCGTATCGGCTCTGCTGCCACCAAAGAAGCATGCGAGGGAAACAGTGGTAATTACCCTCCTGGCACCGATCAAAAGAAAAGAAAGGATTGAGGGAAGTAATGATTGATAATCCCGAGCGTTCCCCGGGGTCTGGATCGCAGAGATGCGCAAAGATACAATGTGCACCTGCTGAAACGCAGAGACGCAGGCCCCGACGACAAGAGACCTGCGTGCTCCGGACACCCTCAAGATCAGAACAAGGACTCACCAGGGCTAGCACGAGAGACCTCCGGCGCCTGGCGGAGACGAGGGCTGCGAGTTACCCCCTCATTTATAAATCGTCTAGCTCGACTAGGCACAATGGGGTGGCACTGCAGTTCCCCACATCACTAAAATTCCAACCTGAGGGCTACAAGACGGACAAAGAAGGGAGAGTGGTCATGGTAAAGGGACGCCTGCAGGTGAAAAATGTGCACAGTGTCAGCAATCTATGCCCCAAATTTTAATCAGATGCCTTTCTTAACAAAGACGCTAGCTCTCCTGGGAGGCTTTGTGGAAGGGGAAATAATCCTTATGGGCGATTTTCAACTGAATGACCCTCAAAATACATCTCCCTCTAACAACTGGGATGCCTTTAAAGAGGTCCTGTGGGGCCAGTGTTTGGCGGCTAAGGTAGCGCTAAATAAACAGCGGACTGCCGAGCGCCTAGCACTAGAGACAGAACGAAGCCCAGGCCGGGGATGGCATAGCCGGACCCGATGGGGGCCCGGGGCAAACGCCGCCCGGAGGCAGGAAGCCCTCCCTCCCCCGTCGCGAAGCCCGCGAAAGAGGGGGCGACCAGGATTGGTCGCCCCAGAAGGGCCTACCGCCCCCACAATCAGGGGGCGAGTTGGCAAGCGGCTGGGGGGGATGAGAAGGGGGTACAAGGCCCCCAGAGACCACAGAGCCCTCCCCCTTTGCTGGAGAACAGGGAGCTGTGGCAGGAAGACAAGGCATTGGAGGGCACAGGCTGGGCGGGGCCTGCCTTAAAGGTCCTTAAAGGGGCACGGACCTTCTTGTTTTCATTCACGATTCTGCCTCTCCTAGTCCTGAGCCGTGGTGTGCATTACTTTGGCTTAATTTGCCTGGCCCGATCCTTTCTACCAGACGGCTAGGAACAGAGAGCGAAGCCGGTGAAGCCGGTAAACGGCAGGGGGCTACACGCTGCTACCGCAACCTGGGGAAACCGGCAATTAAGGCGCGAAGCGGCTCAGGGCATTGTTTTTGTTGCTTTAAGTCGCTCCAGTTCCAAGAAGCAAGCGGATACTGACCAGTGGGGGCTGCAGGATCTGGGAAGCCTTCGCCTGGTCAAGGGAACAGGTGTGGGGGCCAAGTAGAGCAATTACCTGTTTTTTGGAGAGCAAAAGAGGCAAAGAAGTAAGCGACGGCATGGCAGGAAGGCGTGGGGCAGCTGGCAGGGAGACAAGGATGCCAGCATGCTTCAGGGAAGGACAAGGGGGCACGGAGGCCCCTCAGAAGGGGCAGAAGAGGCCACGAATGGATGCACAACTGATCTGGATGCGGACCTGCAGGCGATGCTGGAGAAAGTCAGGGCTTTGGTGGGCTTGAAGGGGAAGTCCTGGATGGATCAGCATATCAGGGAGGGCCCCCACCAGAAGGGAAAGGAGCCGGGACGGGTGAACCCACCAGCACCAGCCACCAAGTGCTCAGGAGGCGGGGGCATGGAGCCAAAATGGTGGCCCCAAGGAAGGCCCCTATGACAGGAGCAAGGGATGCTGCGGTCACTAAGGCCACCGGCACCAGGGGCAGGAGCAGTGCCAGGGCCAAGGAGAAAGCGCCACCAGCCCCAGACGTGCTGTCCAGCTCAGATTTGGAGGAGAGCAGCAGCGATGAGGGGTCTGTAGCCAGCACGGCGGCTCCTCAAGAAGTACGCGGAGGACGGAGCAGCGCGGCAGGCAAGGGCACTGGTAAGCACCACGCAAAGAGCGCAGGGGTGAGGCAAAGAAAGGGGCAGTCCTCCGGGTCAGTAGACGGGGGACCAGGGCAGATCATGAAGTGGGGAACGCAGCTAGGGGTCAACAATCTAGAGATGCAGGGGACCTGGCCTATTCAGCCATCCTGGTTAGCAGGTCAAGGAAGGGACCAACAGGGATTCCAGGGGGAAGCATGGGGTCAGGGTCTGGCTCACCCACCGGCATGGATGCCATGGTGGCAGTGGCCTGGGGGGGGGGCCAGTGGAACACTAAGAGCGGTGGAGAGAGCCAGGGACCAGAGCAGCAACCAAGGAAGAGCAGGGATTCAAAGGGGGCAAAGGGCAGGAGACCCCCCAGCGGGTGGAGCAGGACAATGAGGCAGGGACCAGAGAGGCCACACGGGGGCAGCTCCCGAGGGCAACAAGGCGGACAAAAACAGAGCAGGCGAGGCACCGGACCTCAGGGGGAAACCGGCTAGCGAGTACCTACGTCCCTCCCCTGGAGATCCCCCCACGACCACAAAACTCCTAGGTTTGGCCAATCTCATCCCACCGACCGTAAAAGAACGGATCTGAAGGAAGGAATACATAAATATCTTTTCGCTGCTAGAGGTGCGCCAGGCAGGTTTGGACCCGACGACACAAGACAAAAAGATGAGGACAGGAGGGACAAGCACAAGCCCAGGCTGGGAAGGTCTTTTGAGAACTGGCAGAGGGCTTTCAGGACCCTGGCACGTGTACTCATTGAAAAATTCCCCCAGAGTGCGGCAGCGCTTATTCTCCTTGAACAAAAGGTGCACGATGCACAGCTAAAATACCAGGGGGTCGCATGGTTAAAATATGACGAGGGCTTCAGGGAAAAAATGCAGACATGGCCAGTGATTGAGTGGGACTGTCAAGACATGGAGGGGTTCACGACTCATATGGTAGCAGCCAGGGAAGGGGTAGGCACGAGAGAGCTCACTTTTTGCTCCTATGGGGCAAAAGGGAAATACGAAAGTCAGGGGCAGTCTTTCAAAGGCAAGACCCAGAACAGCAGCAAATCAGGGAAAGCCTGTTGGAAATTTGACAAAGACGAATGTAAATGGGGGGCCACTTGCAGGTTCAAGCATGCATATGGGTCCTGCGGGGGAAACCACCCCGCCATACGCTGCAGACAGGCCCAAGGAGCAGGGACCAACAAGGACAAGGGAGGTGCCAATAAGTGAGGAGCAGGGGGCTTTAGAAAAGGGCAAAGGGGCTGCGGACGGGTGGCAGCCCGTGCCCACCCCTATCAAAGCGAGCAGACTGTTATATTTATTAGGACGTTACCCCAAAACTTCAGACAGAGACATGCTAGCAGAAGGTTTCACGACTGGCTTCCCCATCCCTTACAAGGGCCCGGTGGGGGCCCGGGAAAGCCAGAACCTGACATCTATATGGGACAACCCGGGGGTGGCATGGCAGAAAGTGGAAAAGGAGGTTCAGCTAGGAAGGGTGGCGGGACCGTTCAGTTCCCCCCCCCCCATTAAAGGATTTGATGGTATCCCCTCTCTGCGTGGTACTGAAGAAGGAGGCAGGCAAGTTTAGACTAATACACCATCTGTCGCACCCCCAGGGGGACTCCATCAATGATTGGCTGGACCAAGGGAGTTGCTCGGCAGCCTATGCATCAGTAGACGACGCAGTGGACCTGATAAAACGAGCTGGAAGGGGGGGCTCTATTGGCAAAAACGGACATAGAGTCAGCCTTCCGCCTCTTGCTAGTGCACCCAGATAGCTACCACTTACTTGATTTTTAGCTAGACGGCCAGTACTATTATGACAAATGTCTGCCCATGGGATGTTCCATATTCTGTGCATACTTTGAGGCCTTCAGCGGGTTCTTGGAGTGGGAGCTAGGAACACGCGCCCCAAATGGGGGGAGGGTCCACTACTTGGATGATTTCCTCTTCATCGGGGGGCGGGCCCAGTAGTGCGCAGACCTACTCCACCGTTTCATGGGCCTGGCGCAGGAATTGGGCATCCCCCTAGCGCAGGACAAGACTGAGGGGCCCACCACAAAGCTATCCTTCCTCAGGATAGAACTAGACTCAGTGGCAGGGACATGCAGACTACCACCCGAGCAGGTGGGGGAACTAAGAGAGATCATTGGAAGGTTGAGACAGCAAAAGAAGGCAGCCCTAGGAGAGATACAGCAGCTGCTGGGTAAGGTGAATTTCGCCACTAGAGTAGTTCCCGCAGGGCGCCCCTTCGCCAGATGCCTAGCCTGGATTAATAAGGGGCATCACTCAGAAGCACCATAGGGTTCGCTTGGCACAAGGGGTGAGAGAGGACTTGGGGCAGTGGGAGGCCTTCCTGACCAATTTCAATGGCACCCTCAGGTGGAGGGAACCATGGGTGCAGGCCAACCAACTCGAGCTTTACACGGACTCGGCTGGTGGCTACGGGTTCGGGGCCATCCTGGGAAAAGCATGGACAGCAGGGGCCTGGCCAGACAGCTGGCAAAGGTCTGGAATCACGGCCAACATCTCACTACTAGAGTTATTCCCCATCGTGGTGGCTTTCCACATTTGGGCCCAACGACTGGCCAACAGGCAGATAATTCTATGGTCAGACAACCACGCAGTAGTGCAGGTGATCAACACAGGAACAGCGAAATGCCCAGCAGTGGTCAACCTTCTGCGGAAGCTAGTCGACTGCCAGTTAGAAGCAAACATCGCGCTTAGGGCACGGCACATCCCGGGGATAGATAACTCAATTGCAGATGCCATATATCGTTTTCAGTGGGGCAAATTCAGAGAGCTCGCCCCGGACGCGGACCAAGGGATGACCCCGGTGCCGGAAGAGGCCTGGGCATGGGTGGCCCCAGGTTAAAAATGATGCTGGACAACACGCTGGCCCATAAGACAGGGAACCGATACCGTAAGTGCTGGGGGACATTTACAAACATAACAGGGATCACGGGTGACCGCCAGGTAGGACAGGACGAGGTCTTGGGTTTCCTAGAATGGGCATTCATGACAGGGAGAACAAAATCCTGGGCCAAGTCACACCTCAATGCCGTGGCATACTACTCAAAAATGGCAACAGGGGAGGATCCGATAAGGTCTTTCCGGTGTAGAATGGCCCTGAAGGGCTGGGGCAGATTGCAACAAACAATTAGGGACAGTAGGTGGGCCATTAACTTTGCAGTACTACAGCAGCTGATGGGGGCCCTGGGTGAGATATGCTCCTCGGAGCTGGAGGCTACACTCTTCAGGGCAGCATTCGTGCTGGCATTCTTTGGGGCGTACAGGGTCAGCGAGTTAGTGGCCTCCTCGATAGACAATCCAGGAATGGCCTGCATTTGCCGGGCCGACATAGAACTGGGGGCGGGGCACATGAACGTCCTCCTGCGGCAGTCAAAGACGGATCAGGCAGGCAGGGGGAAGTGGACCAGGATCAACTGCATCAGGGATAAGTCGTGCTGTCCCGTTTGTCTAGGGCGACGGTACATGCGGCGAGGGGAACACAGGCGGGGCCCGCTGCTAGCGCATGAGGACGGAACTTACCTTAGCCGGTTCCAATTCATAGCAGTGATGAGGAGGGCGCTAGACAGGGTGGGGCTTCCGGCAAAGGCATTCGGGTCCCACTCCTTTCGAATTGGGGCAGCCACCACTGCAGCAGAGCTTGGGAGCTGACCAGATCAAGGGGATAGGGCGTTGGGCATCCGGCGTGTTTAAACAATACATTCACCCCACATTATATTAAGCCTGGTTCCCCCCTCCCCTACCATCTAGGTCCGGCAGAGCGGCGCAAGAAAGTCTGGATCGTGGGTCACTCATTTGTAATGCGGGCGCAGCGGTGGGCGGAGGCCAGGCGCGAATTCAGATGAATCTGGCTTCGGGACACAGAAGTAATCTGGTTGGGGCGGCCTGGAATGAAATGGGACCAGCTGCTCCCCGCGGTGCGGGAAGCCCTTGGGCAAGGTGGTAGACCGGATGCGGTGGTCGTCCACCTGGGAGGGAATGACCTGGCGGCAATCGGGAGAAGGGGCCTCTTGGAAAAAATGCAGGCAGGCCTTACAGCCATAGCAAGGATAGTGCGCCGGCGGAGTTGATCTTCTCCGAGATAATAGCCCGCAAAGCATGGAGGGGGGCCCGTGGACTTGGGGGCGGTGGAGAAATCCAGACGTAAGCTGAATATTACCATGGCTAAGTTATGTAGGGCCAATGGCTGGGGGTTCGTGAGACACAGGTTCATCAACTTGAGGTCCCCGGGGTACCATCTTGACGACGGCGTACACCTGACGGGGGTAGGGATAGACATGTTCCTGCTAAACATAGTGGGGGTACTAGAGCAGATGGGTTTCTCGTGAGGTAGGAAGAGGAGGGGAGCTCCCTCCGATCGTGAAATGGAGGGGGCGTGGCGGAAGAAACCCAAGAAAGATACACAACAGAGAGAAAGTTTACTAGAGGTAGATGGAAGGCTCACACAGGGTCCTTGGGATGCCTAACGGCAGGGGCACTGAGGGAGCTAAGGACGGCATACAGCAGCAGACAGAGTAGATGTGAAGCTCCCACAGGGCCCTTGGGATGCCTCACGGCAGGGGTACTGAGGGAGCGAAATGACAGGACGCAGCCACAGGCAGAGTAGATGAGATGCTCACACAGGGTCCTGGGGATGCCACACGGCCGGGGCCCTGAAGAGCAGGCAAGGGGCCAACAAAGGGTCCAGGGCAAGCGGAACGGCACTTGCAGCCCGGGCAGGTCCTGAAGGACACCCACAGAATTCGGTAGCAAGTTGAAGCCTGAAACTGCAAACACAAAAGGCCCTGACAAAGGGGCACCCCCGCAAAATACAGTCTGGTAAGCGCATAACCACAAGGAAGGTACGAGACAATCACAAGGACAATGAGAATATGCGTTATCATGGATGTTATGAATGACCAATAAATTGTGAAATGTACAACCATTTTATATGTGAATAAACTGCGACCTTTTTAAGGCACCAAATCACATTGTCTGTGGTGTAATTGAAGGTAAAGGGATGCAGCTAAGCGGGAAGGGGGAGGAGAGGGAGACTCGCCCCTGGGAGGGGGTTCCACACCCTCGAACAGGGACACAAAACATCCCCACTCTAATTCTCCAGGGTAAAGTCACAGCGGTTAAAGGGAAACTAAACGCGATATATGCAAACAGAGCAGAGCTGACGCTCTTACGAATGAAACAGATATACACACAACAAGGCAACAAGGTGGGAGCACATTTGGCACACCAACTCAGAGTGAAAAAGGAAAAAGAGTACATCAGTCATATATGCAATTCCACAGAAGATCTCGAGAAATCGGATCACGGAAAGGCGGAGATCTTTGGGCAATTTTACAAATCACTGTATACAGCTGAACCCACAAACCCTTAGTCCCAATCAGACTATCTGGACAAAACCGAACTACCGCAAATCACTCCAGCACAGAATGAGAGACAAAGAACACATAAGCGAAGAGGAAGTACGGCAAGCCATAGGTTCCCTAAAACTCTTCAATTCCCCGGGGCCAGACGGACTGACGGCACTCTTCTATAAAAATTTGAGTGCAGAGTTGGTCCTACACCTGACTTCCCTGTATAACCATTTTGCACAAGCTGGGCAAGTCACAAAATCGATGAGCGAGGCACTTATCACTGTTCTCCCCAAACCTGGCAAAGACCCTACCCTCTGTAGCTCTTACCGGCCCATAGCTCTCCTCAACCTTGATGCTAAGCTCTATTCAAAGATTCTGGCCACGCGACTGGAAGGTTTAATGCCCAAGCTAATCCATCCAGACCAATCTGGATTCATCAAGGGGAGACAGACCCATGATAACGTACGTAGAGTCCTACATCTCATTGAGAAATCAACCAAAAAAGGGATTCCGGCGGTCTTACTCAGTCTGGACGCTGAAAAAGCGTTTGACCGTGTGGATTGGCCTTTTCTTTTTGCTACCTTAAGGCGATTCGGATTTTGTGAGACCTTTATTACCATGATCCAAGCGAGCTACGCTTCGTCTAACTCGAGGGTCATAGTGAATGGGTTGGGTGCAGAACCGTTTCGATTGGAGAGAAGTACGAGACAGGGTTGTCCACTCTCACCCCTTCTCTTTGCCCTGAGCATAGAGCCCCTTGCAGCAATGATAAGAGCCAATCAGTCAATCAAAGGGATCACTTTAGGGGCGGATGAACACAAGATCTTATTTGCAGACGACATCTTGCTCCCCCGGACAGATCCACAGAACTCATTGCAGGCCCTACAAAACGACTTGAGACTATACGAAGGGGCAGCGGGCTTCCATATCAATCTACCAAAGTCTTTCCTTCTTAACTTAACTCTCACAGAGGGAGAGATGGAGACTCTCCTCCTCACAACACCCTTCCAATGGGCAAAGAAAAGCCTCACATACCTAGGTGTTAAACTGACACCTAAGCTCTCGCAATAAATCCAGGCTAACTATCCACCACTTTTGAATACTTTGAAGGCCGACTTAAAGAGATGGACCCCCTTTTCCTTATCATGGCTAGGCAGAATTCATGCGGTCAAGATGGTAGTGCTGCCTAGATTTCTGCACCTGTTCCAAAGCTGCCCATTGACCTTGAAACCGGATTCCTGAAGGCACTCCAGACTACCCTCACTACATTTATTTGGCAAAATAAAACGTGCTCGCCTACCCTTTAAATTAATTTGACGCCCTAGATCAGAGGGACGGCTGGGCCTTCCAGACTTTAATCTATATTAGAAGGCAGCACAGCTTAGGGTCATCACGGAGTAGTCCCAGAGGGAATCTGACAAGCATTGGCTCCACATGGACAGGGAGATCGTCGGGAGGGTCATCTGGGACCTACTGTGGAGACCGAGGGCTGATCATCCCCAAATGCTGATCTTAGTACACCGACTAGAACTGTCCTCAGGGTATGGGATGAAGTGCTTCGGAAAACGGCATGGACGACCTTTCCCTCCTCTTTCACCCCAATTCACTATAACCCCACGTTCCCCCCAGCACTACACCCGAGGCCGTTCGATGCATGGAGGGAAGGAGGCTGCGTGCTATTATCGCATCTTTTCACAACACGAATATACTCTCCTTTGAACACTGTCAGCGAGACTTCTCCCTTATGGGGGAGGAGTTATTTCACCATCAACAGCTATGCCACTGGGCATTGCATCCTACAACAAGGGATGCGGCCACGAGGGAGCTTACCTCCTTGGAGAGCTTCATGAAGAAGACAGCAGGTACCAAGGGCATAATTACCTTTCTGTACGATTTATTACTACGCACTACACCATGACATCCACCTCGCTATTTTGCTCTCTGGGAGCGCACCCTAAGTCATAGCATCTCAGAATAGGACTGGCGCGCACTATGGAGGGACATACACAAACACAATCACTCCCTAGGCTTGCGGGAAGCACATTACAAACTCTTGTACTGAAGGAAGTGGCCCGTTTAGGGTCACCCGGGTCACTCACAACCACCTCTCAGCCTTCCCTACCAAATGAAGAATCGGTCAGACAGTAGAAAATAGAAACCAATAATAGTTTATTCAGAGTACGCTCAGAGCGGAGCCCTGCCTGCCCAGTCGCTAGGTGTGCTGCAGAGTGACTGACATCAGCAAGCATAACGACACATTATGTACATTTCGAAACCAATGTAAGCACGCCCACCATGGAATTTCCCAGAGAGATGCAGCTGGACAATAAATTACAAAGGAGTACGTTTCGATTCTGGGGCCGGGCACACATTATCTACTAGTCAAGGTCAATCTGCCTGTGCCCGCCACTAGACAAATGGGAGAAGGCCTACATCTAAAAGAAAGGTATGCGCTAATAGGAACAGTGCATTCATTAATGTAGCAAAACTCAACTCTGAAGAAACATAACTTAAAGAAGACCGTTTCTCGGAAATAACAAAGAATTAGTTTCGATCATGATACAAAATGGCGCCCATACACAAAATGGCGCTGCGAATGCTAACGTACATAATACCATGCAAAAACATAATTTTTATTCCAACAGTACGACTGGTACATCTACCCTACGAAACTGAAAAAATGCTTTCCAACTACATCGGACCTGTGTTGGAGGGGTTGTGGGCTCTTGGGTGAGTTCCGTCACATCTGGTGGGACTGTCAAACAATTAGGCCTTTCTGGTCTGAAATCTTAGCCCAAACTAAAGGAATCCTGGGATACCCAGTGCCTGACACACCAGCCTTTGTACTATTGGGGCTTCGATCTGACTCTCTGAAATACCAAACAAATGCGGACAAAGGGGTGATGTGGTTGTGCCTGGGGGCAGCAAAGATGGCAGTAGCGGCTGCATGGAGGAAGCCCAACGCTCCAACCTTGACTCAACAGCACGCCCACCTCTGGCAAGGGATTACCATGGAGCGGATGAGCGATATATTTAGGGACGATTTGAAGAATTTTGAATATACATGGGGATTGTTAACCAGCTATCTCTCCACAGGCCTACCCTTTATAGCTTACCCATCACAGACGCAAGCTCTACACCTCTTTCAATTCTGATTTACCCCTCACTGGGCATCTGAAACACCCCAGGACCCCTCCAGTCTGGGCATATACCTTAACATCCGGACAAATATAGGACACACCATCAGACCTCTGGAATAACGACTGAGTACTTTGTTTTATTTCCGTTCATTCTAGTCCTATTTTCTGTTTATATTAGGGAGGGAGGGGGGAGGGAAACGGTAGGGGTGGGGTTAGTAGAGGATAAAATGACAGACAATAAGAAAAAAAGGGACCATCGGAATGGTGTTTCTGGAAATAGCGTTGTAAGTGGAACCGATGGTCCGCGTTTCCCTTTTACTTTGAATGTCTTCTATACTTTGATGAAGAAATACAATAAAAAGAAGTTTGACAAAAATACAGTCAATTATGTACAAGGGCCCACTCAATAACTGAGTTCTAGATTAGCAGACTTTGAGAACCACAACTCGCTTTTTAGAACAAGAAACTTTTGCGAACCACCTACTTTTAATGGACATAAGGACAGGCGGTTTTGGAATGTAACTAAAGCATTGTGTGGTAGCGCATTGACATTTTCCATTGAAATGGCCACTAACTTTGCACAGAAATACAGTTTTACTGATAAAATTAAATAGAACACAAATAATGTGTGTAAATCTGGTTTCTGTGAATGTTTATCATTTGTGCATCACCTAGTGAAGTGTCTTAATTGGATCCTATTCAAATCTCTGTTTATAAAAATGTGCTTTGTTTTTGCTTTCCCAACTGCTGAATGCATACAGTTCATTAACAGGTATTTATGTTTTGTCATCAACATCCTATAGTCTTTCCTTTCACTCTCCCTATACTCTAGCAATTGTCACGTGATTCATTTTAAAAGCGCCATTCACTTTGCAGTCAGAGAAAGAAAAGTAAACACCAATCCCATGTAAAAAAAAAATAAGTAGCAATTGTCAGAAGACATAGCCGGAAATTTGACCTCTGTCTTTGAAGCCCTGGCAAATGTGACAAGATAAACACAGACTTTAAAGGCCTTATTTATTTATTGCTCAGACTTTCCCAACACACTAAAATTCAGCTTGCAACCCACCAGTGGGTGTGGGGAAAATACATATATATTTTTATATTTCCAAAGGTGCCCAGAAATTGAAGCCGCACTCCGAGTTCAGGAAGGTAACACACTTTTATTAAAAACAAACTGCTTCCCATTCCGTGATTGTCACTGGGCCTAACGCATTTCAGGGAATCATTCCCTTTCCTCAGAGGCCGACATGAGCAGCTTGCATTCGTGCAACTGTATTGTTCCCTGCATGCTAATTCAATGAAATTGGCCTCCGGTGTGCCTCTGAATTTATTCATTTTCACACTGCATGCTGGAACCTGCAGTTTAATCCAGCACTTTTCCGCCCTCCAGTGGGTTAGTTGATCATGTCGAATTAAAGTGACCAATATTGCAGCTCCATATTGAGCCTCCGAATAAGACTCAGTTTGCTTACGATTTGTCCTGTCCCCGCAGATCACAAGGGAAACCTTGCCCCTGCGCAGACCCAGATCTCCTCGAGGGCGGTGCGTCGCTTCCACGGCCTGGAGCCGCCGTGTATCCATACTTCCAAAGGTACCCAGAAATTGAAGCCGCACCCCGAGTTCAGGAAGGTAACAACCTTTTATTAAAAACAAACTGCTTCCCATTCCGTGATTGTCACTGGGCCTAACGCGTTTCAGGGAATCATTCCCTTTCCTCAGAGGCCGACATGAGCAGCTTGCATTCGTGCAACTGTATTGTTCCTACATGCTAATTCAATGAAATTGGCCTCCGGTGTGCCTCTGAATTTATTCATTTTCACACTGCATGCTGGAACCTGCAGTTCAATCCAGCACTTTTCCGCCCTCCAGTGGGTTAGTTGCTCATGTCGAATTAAAGTGACCAATATTGCAGCTCCATATTGAGCATCCGAATAAGACTCAGTTTGCTTACGATTTGTCCTGTCCCCGCAGATCACAAGGGAAACCTTCCCCCTGCGCAGACCCAGATCTCCTCGAGGGCGGTGCGTCGCTTCCACGGCCTGGAGCCGCCGTGTATCCATACTTCCAGTTTAGTTTGGAAGTATGGATACACGGCGGCTCCAGGCCGTGGAAGCAATGCACCGCCCTCGAGGAGATCTGGGTCTGCGCAGGGGGAAGGTTTCCCTTGTGATCTGCGGGGACAGGACAAATCGTAAGCAAACTGAGTCTTATTCGGAGGCTCAATATGGAGCTGCAATATTGGTCACTTTAATTCGACATGAGCAACTAACCCACTGGAGGAGCGGAAAAGTGCTGGATTGAACTGCAGGTTCCAGCATGCAGTGTGAAAATGAATAAATTCAGAGGCACACCGGAGGCCAATTTCATTGAATTAGCATGCAGGGAACAATACAGTTGCACGAATGCAAGCTGCTGATGTCGGCCTCTGAGGAAAGGGAATGATTCCCTGAAACGCGTTAGGCCCAGTGACAATCACGGAATGGGAAGCAGTTTGTTTTTAATAAAAGGTTGTTACCTTCCTGAACTCGGAGTGCGGCTTCAATTTCTGGGCACCTTTGGAAGTATGGATACACAGCGGCTCCAGGCCGTGGAAGCGATGCACCGCCCTCGAGGAGATCTGGGTCTGCGCAGGGGGAAGGTTTCCCTTGTGATCTGCGGGGACAGGACAAATCGTAAGCAAACTGAGTCTTATTCGGAGGCTCAATATGGAGCTGCAATATTGGTCACTTTAATTCGACATGAGCAACTAACCCACTAGAGGGCGGAAAAGTGCTGGATTGAACTGCAGGTTCCAGCATGCAGTGTGAAAATGAATAAATTCAGAGGCACACCGGAGGCCAATTTCATTGAATTAGCATGCAGGAACAATACAGTTGCACGAATGCAAGCTGCTCATGTCGGCCTCTGAGGAAAGGGAATGATTCCCTGAAACGCGTTAGGCCCAGTGACAATCACGGAATGGGAAGCAGTTTGTTTTTAATAAAAGGTTGTTACCTTCCTGAACTCGGAGTGCGGCTTCAATTTCTGGGCACCTTGGAAGTATGGATACACGGCGGCTCCAGGCCGTGGAATCGACGCACCGCCCTCGAGGAGATCTGGGTCTGCGCAGGGGGAAGGTTTCCCTTGTGATCTGCGGGGACAGGACAAATCGTAAGCAAACTGAGTCTTATTCGGAGGCTCAATATGGAGCTGCAATATTGGTCACTTTAATTCGACATGAGCAACTAACCCACTGGAGGGCGGAAAAGTGCTGGATTGAACTGCAGGTTCCAGCATGCAGTGTGAAAATGAATAAATTCAGAGGCACACCGGAGGCCAATTTCATTGAATTAGCATGCAGGGAACAATACAGTTGCACGAATGCAAGCTGCTCATGTCGGCCTCTGAGGAAAGGGAATGATTCCCTGAAACGCGTTAGGCCCAGTGACAATCACGAAATGGGAAGCAGTTTGTTTTTAATAAAAGGTTGTTACCTTCCTGAACTCGGAGTGCGGCTTCAATTTCTGGGCACCTTTGGAAGTATGGATACACGGCGGCTCCAGGCCGTGGAAGCGACGCACCGCCCTCGAGGAGATCTGGGTCTGCGCAGGGGAAGGTTTCCCTTGTGATCTGCGGGGACAGGACAAATCGTAAGCAAACTGAGTCTTATTCGGAGGCTCAATATGGAGCTGCAATATTGGTCACTTTAATTCGACATGAGCAACTAACCCACTGGAGGGCGGAAAAGTGCTGGATTGAACTGCAGGTTCCAGCATGCAGTGTGAAAATGAATAAATTCAGAGGCACACCGGAGGCCAATTTCATTGAATTAGCATGCAGGGAACAATACAGTTCCACGAATGCAAGCTGCTCATGTCGGCCTCTGAGGAAAGGGAATGATTCCCTGAAACGCGTTAGGCCCAGTGACAATCACGGAATGGGAAGCAGTTTGTTTTTAATAAAAGGTTGTTACCTTCCTGAACTCGGAGTGCGGCTTCAATTTCTGGGCACCTTTGGAAGTATGGATACACGGCGGCTCCAGGCCGTGGAAGCGACGCACCGCCCTCGAGGAGATCTGGGTCTGCGCAGGGGGAAGGTTTCCCTTGTGATCTGCGGGGACAGGACAAATCGTAAGCAAACTGAGTCTTATTCGGAGGCTCAATATGGAGCTGCAATATTGGTCACTTTAATTCGACATGAGCAACTAACCCACTGGAGGGCGGAAAAGTGCTGGATTGAACTGCAGGTTCCAGCATGCAGTGTGAAAATGAATAAATTCAGAGGCACACCGGAGGCCAATTTCATTGAATTAGCATGCAGGGAACAATACAGTTGCACGAATGCAAGCTGCTCATGTCGGCCTCTGAGGAAAGGGAATGATTCCCTGAAACGCGTTAGGCCCAGTGACAATCACGGAATGGGAAGCAGTTTGTTTTTAATAAAAGGTTGTTACCTTCCTGAACTCGGAGTGCGGCTTCAATTTCTGGGCACCTTTGGAAGTATGGATACACGGCGGCTCCAGGCCGTGGAAGCGACGCACCGCCCTCGAGGAGATCTGGGTCTGCCCAGGGGAAGGTTTCCCTTGTGATCTGCGGGGACAGGACAAATCGTAAGCAAACTGAGTCTTATTCGGAGGCTCAATATGGAGCTGCAATATTGGTCACTTTAATTCGACATGAGCAACTAACCCACTGGAGGGCGGAAAAGTGCTGGATTGAACTGCAGGTTCCAGCATGCAGTGTGAAAATGAATAAATTCAGAGGCACACCGGAGGCCAATTTCATTGAATTAGCATGCAGGGAACAATACAGTTGCACGAATGCAAGCTGCTCATGTCGGCCTCTGAGGAAAGGGAATGATTCCCTGAAACGCGTTAGGCCCAGTGACAATCACGGAATGGGAAGCAGTTTGTTTTTAATAAAGGTTGTTACCTTCCTGAACTCGGAGTGCGGCTTCAATTTCTGGGCACCTTTGGAAGTATGGATACACGGCGGCTCCAGGCCGTGGAAGCGACGCACCGCCCTCGAGGAGATCTGGGTCTGCGCAGGGGCAAGGTTTCCCTTGTGATCTGCGGGGACAGGACAAATCGTAAGCAAACTGAGTCTTATTCGGAGGCTCAATATGGAGCTGCAATATTGGTCACTTTAATTCGACATGAGCAACTAACCCACTGGAGGGCGGAAAAGTGCTGGATTGAACTGCAGGTTCCAGCATGCAGTGTGAAAATGAATAAATTCAGAGGCACACCGGAGGCCAATTTCATTGAATTAGCATGCAGGGAACAATACAGTTGCACGAATGCAAGCTGCTCATGTCGGCCTCTGAGGAAAGGGAATGATTCCCTGAAACGCGTTAGGCCCAGTGACAATCACGGAATGGGAAGCAGTTTGTTTTTAATAAAAGGTTGTTACCTTCCTGAACTCGGAGTGCGGCTTCAATTTCTGGGCACCTTTGGAAATATATTTTTATATATGCACTAAAAAGATACCATGCTTTGATATATCATACTGTAACAAGCTGCCCGGAGCTGCAAAGGCTTCCAAATCTGACCTTGCCTAGACAAGCTAAGATTCAATGGCTGTTCAGAACCACCTTAGAGGTCACTTTGCTTGTCCTGACGTCCATGTTCGTTTGCTTATCTGGTTGTTCATTTTACTTACACAGTATGTCTCTAGTATAATTGGCACAGTTCATAATTGGCAGTGACGATCTTGCATTTCTCTTCTGCCCATATTTAGCATCTAGTATGTCTGTAGAATAATTGGCGTGGTGCGGATCTTGCATTTCTCTGTTGACCATATTTGGCACAATGTACCCGTTAGTTCTGCCAGGGTGTCATTACTAAATGTATATAGGAACCAGAAACCAGTCACTCAGGGAAGGAGCAGACAGAGCACCTTGTGTGAACTGACTCCTTCCTTGCTGGCCAGCAAGTATGCATGTGTACAGACAAATACATTTCATTTGTTCCTGAGCAAACTGCAGTATTGTTTCTCTTTCATTGCTCCTGGGAGGGTGCAAAAGTATTTATTTCCCTAACACGGGACACCACCCACAGTTCAGGACTACTGGCTTATAGGAGTTAATACCCAAAAAAATCTGGTACAGAATCAATGCCACGAAGGCTCTGAGCAAATAGAGCATTACATAAAAGTGCACATTCAAAAATATTCCAGATCTCAATTGGGCAGCAAAATCAAAAGAGAAATGGACAGCATCCATAGCTGCACAGGAAAGTTTCAGAGAAGTTCTCTGGCTCACCCCCAAAATCGAAGGTTTTTATACATTATCTTTACAATTTAAATAACCAAAACTGCACATTCATCGTGGTATGATCAAATGTGTTACTTTCTTAGCAAAGCAGGGCACAGTTTCATTAAGCGCCATTTTGCCATAGTACCTAAGCACTATCACACTACATGAATATTGCTTCTGCTCACTCTATTCGAATGGCAACTGTAGATGGTGGAGCAAACTAAATACATGAACAAGAAGATATTATAAATGAATAGGATACAGTGAGCTAGCAGGAGGACCTTGAAACAAGTTACAGTTTTGTGACCAAGCCGGGGTAGATTCATTGAGAACAGCATGAACAATTACAATGGAAATAAACAAACA
Organism: Calotriton arnoldi; assembly: GCA_963921515.1. Classification (NCBI taxonomy): domain Eukaryota; kingdom Metazoa; phylum Chordata; class Amphibia; order Caudata; family Salamandridae; genus Calotriton; species Calotriton arnoldi. The sequence continues at coordinate 1,285,657 of CAWUFW010001695.1, read as the reverse complement.
TGACTATGCTTGCCTTTCTTGCTTCAGGAATAACAAACAGAAATGTTCAGGGGCGGACAGCCGAGGCATCCATTTCAAGATGGCTGCTAGGTCCATATTGAGGCCTAGTTAATAAGGGTCAGGAAAACACACTTCAACACATAAAAGGAAATTTGTTTCAAATATAATGTTACTATCAGTCGGTACATGTGTAATAGAGTGAAAAAACACATTCTGCATGGTGTTAAACATGCACAAAAATATGAATCCATAAAAATCTTCAACAGCAGTTTTGTCGTGTAGTTCCTATAGTACCCATGCAGGACCTGCGCGTTTGGATAACAAACTGTGGGCTTGGTGGCAGACTGATTCTGTACACCCCCACCGAGAAATGTTAGCCTGTTTGCATAAGCTAGCTCACAGTGCCACTAGTGTCTCCTCTCATCGGGGAGAGATTAGTTTCTGGCAACCTCAGAACCTGACAACCATGATCCCTCAAGATCGTGGAAACAATGTACTACTTTTCGCTCAGTCACTCGTGCTGATTTAGTTTATCTCAGAGGTACACAGAATAAACAGTCTGGGCGTTTCAATAAGAATTTATTGAACAGTTGTTATTCTCGTGTAAAGTATATGAGCTAAAACAACCATTAGACAGTAGCAGAGATATATGATTAGCAGTACTATGAATATAAAAGGATAGTACAGTTCTATCATCTTGCAATAAGCATGAATAAATACATGAATATAAAATGCATTGATAAAAGCGAGTGCGTACTCTTACAATGCCTATCTAGATGTACCTAATTGTACCTAGCATGTGAGTAGGTGTGCAGCCAAGAATCCCTCTAGGATTTGGTCGAACCCCATTACCTGAAGTGAGAATGTAGGAGCCTCTCCTGGTCTCGAGCTGGACACCCCTCAAGGGATGTTCAGACCACTGTCAGCTGGAGCATCTGCATGCAGGAGCCTCAGCATCTCTGGTCAGTGTGTCGGCCTGGAAGTCTCGGTTCCCTCTAACTACTGATAGCAAGAGGTGCTGTATTTATACAGAAAAGTATATAGAGTCCCTCTGTCCCTTGTTCTTGTGTTTAACCATTGTTTGGTATGAGGATGACGTATGGGATGAACCTTGTGCGTAGATATTAGGAAGGTGGTGTATAGCCCCTGCCTGGTTCCCAAGTAGCCTCATGAATATTTTATTCATGCAGTGTCAGTCTAAAGATGAAGTCATAGAACACTATTGTTCGGGAAAAACCCTCCTTCTGCACCCAGGCCTAGAACTAGGTAAAAGGTTCAGTCCATAAAAGGCGTTCAATCCTTAAAAGGCTTGTTAGTGTGTAATGTAGGGGAGGTGATGTAGGTGAAAGGGTATGATGTTACCCGGGCCTATATTGGGGTACCTATATGAAACATAACACACACTCCTCTTCCGAACAGTCAACAATGATAAAAATGCTAGTGGACTATTCTCTTTACTAGATAGTGCATAGAACATTTTTCAATGAGCTTCATTAAAATCCTGTTGTAAAATCGATTTAAAAACAGCTTAAAAAGGTAAAAAATTAAAATTCTTGCTTTGAAAATTAGTTGTTTTGGAATTGTCACTTAAGCCACAGTCCTAATTGAGTTCGTTTATATAAGTTGAATGTCTACAAGCGTCAAAAGGCCATGCTTTTCAGCAAGAGAGTGTCAATTTTCAGGAAGTGTTCCAAATTTAGTTAATTTTAGAGAAAAATGAAAATTTGAATTCTTTCCCAGCACATGATGAGCTAATTACAGATTAAATGTCCTGGCTGGGAGACGCAACATCATCGCTGCTTGCTGCTGCAGGGGACGGTCCTTGTAACACCTCGCAGAGCACGTCAATGGAGCACAGATGATATTCAGTACTGCCAATGTCTGGTGTAGGGGCAGCCGGTGCTGCCGTCGATACCTCGGTGCTAATGGTGGAGTTCAAGCTTAACTCGGTTGTAAATGGCACCTGCGGATTCTCGAGAAATGCGGTCAGCAAGATGGGAATGCGCTGGGGACATTGCCGAGCGTGGGCCCTCAAGGGTTCCAGCCAGGTATTGAAGTCCGCAGGCGTGTCCGTTGCAAGTGTCAGACAGAGGTCCAACACGCATTCTTCACCGCAAAACAGGCATAGAAGAACAGGTAAGATGCAGTCCATCCAGACTGGTCTGAACGATAGGAACCAAGAGGCGCTTAGTTCCCTTAGGCGAGGTGTGCCCAGATGTTGTACCATGCGTTCACGGTATTTCCGCTCCAGGAGCGCTTTTGCCATCTCGTTGGTAATTGGGCCGTCCATTGCGTAGTAGGTAAATGACAATCAGGACTCCCGCTATTGATAGCAGAATCAGAGGTAGACCTCCGAAAATGCTTCCAAATACGGAGTGTATAAAGTTCGGGATAACTCCGAGGATTGTCTGAAAGGTGCTAAGAAGTCCTGACCCTATGGTCTTAAATAGGTGTACAATACCACTCGTATCAGACATATTAAAGATACGACCCACCATTTCTGCAAAATGAATGGGGCAGTTTGTACGTATAAGTGCCTGTATCTCAATCGAGGTCCTTGCGATTTGAAGTTCAAAGGTTTCTCGAGCGGAGGTTAAGGGTACGGTCTGCTGTAAAAGCATGGCTTTCAGTCTGCTTAAAGTATCAATCTGTATAAAGGAAACATTCAACGAAGGCCATAACGGCGCCTCCCTGACTGTACTTGTTGGGGGAAACAATACTTGCATACAGCAAGTAACCCTGGAGTTCACAGTGACAAGATAGGCAATGCCCGGAAGCATACCACAGCAACCTTGATCGTTCAGCATGAAGTAACTCCCGTTCGAGAGCAGCTCGAATACCGGCTTAATCACGGCAGCTGGAGTCCCTTTCATGTGGCAGGACAAGTTTGCAATTGAACCATTACATGCTCCGTGCAATGTAATGTCCCTGCACATGAGAGAACCGCTCAAAGCGTTCTTGCAGTTAGTACCACTTAGAAACACTTCTCGATCCCCACTCCGGCATCGAAATCTATACAGTAAATCCCAGGATTCCCTAATGTACCCCTTACCCATCTTTTCATATTTGCCCGCCTGCCGTTGTTCAAGGCAATATTGAAACTGAAAAGTAGTGACCGGTAGAGTTATGTGGCCATGGATCAGCCATTCAGTAGACGGCGCTTCCGCCACTGTAAATGGTAGTCGGTCCAGTTTTTCAATACGCAACATTGTATATTTAGCTCCCCTTTGTGCCATTTCAACCTGTTTATCTGTTAGATTATATTCAGAAAACAGAGACGTACTGTTTATAAAATGCCAAGGCACAAAGCCTGCGTGCAAAGATTGCAGTGTCCAGCTTAATAACATGATAGAACGTAATTGAGATTGCCCGTGTTGTAGTATGGCCAAATCTTGTTCTAGGATGTCTATCGCAGAAGATACAATGTTGCCCAAAGAATATATTCTGAAGGATAAAGTTGTTAACCCATTGTGTACCACAGCCAATGATTTTTCTAAGTTAATATGGTCTATTTCCCGTATTCTCTCTGCGGCCTCCTGTTGTGATATTTTCCACTCTTCATTATAGGCAGCATAGATACCAGCATATATGAAACATTTCGGACGTTGTTTCCTGGGACCTTGTAAAAAATCCCGAAGATCCATGTCTTGTGAGAGTAAGGTTAAGTGTTGTTTCACTTCTGTTAGTGTTGAGGTCTCTAGCCAATCAAGCCACAACTTCCCAACACTGTAGGATGTCACTACCCCTGGATGTTCTCTTTGTACATAACGTGGGTCTGGCCTGTGGATACTGTACCCTTCGGTAATACCCAAGAATCGTTTATGACAACTGTTTGTGTCTAAGGGCCAAACCACCCATTTTTCCCAATTTGGGTCTGATCTATTGTACTTTAAAATGTCATCTACTGTTGCCCCTTCCTGTGAAGTCGAATTTTGCCACCCTCCGATCTGTGATGGTGTTGGAAATCGAGGTGTGTTCAGGTCCTTTACCTTGGCTAATCCAAGACAAGATGTCTGTTGCACAGTTTCGTTCAGAAATATCATCTGCTGCGGAATGAGGCATGCTCGAAATAGCGCTTCTGTTCCCTGGACTTGCCAGTCCCTAGAACCACAGACTGATTTTAAGTCTATTGTGTCCTTCCATAGGTCAAAACCCTGTTCAGACAGTTGGGCATTAAAGGAAGCAGAGTAAATCTGTTTGGTATTTGTCAACATAATTTTCAGTGCTGATGTTGGTATAACCTTATAATAGTATGAGGTTGGGTCAGTGGTGTTAAAACCCGAAAAATATGAAAATTTCTGTGCAAAAGTCTGCGAACTATCCTTGGGTGGTGTAGGGCTATGTTCCCACTGATGGTACTCAAACACATTTCTGGGCGAAATAGATTTGTGCAGGAAATGATGACCATAATGTTGGTAACAGTACAAAGTGTCATAGTCTGAATTACTTTCTAACATTTCAGTGTTCGGAAATGCAGAAGTTTTTTCTAAATCAGACAACATGTTATTAACAGTTTCAGTGTCCCAATCATCAGAAAATGTACTGGAGGTAATGATATCACTTAATGAAATGCGGAATTTTTAAAAGTTCAATCGGACCGAATATTTCGAAATCAACCTTGTCCCAAACTATACCTATCTGGTATAGGAACCGCTGTGATGTTTACTGATAACAAGTCTCTCTGTTCACGATGAGACGATTGATGTGGTTTTAAAATCAAATTAATTAATAGAATCCCAGTAACTCTCTTAGATATCAAACCTAATAACCACTACAATGACCCTCTCCCCTCAAAATGCCTGAAAAGAATCAACCACATCGTCGTCCCCATATGGACAAAAATAATCAATGCCTCAATGTCTCAAGGCACCTTACTAAAATGCCTAAAAACAGGTCAAGTCGTCCCCATCATTAAAAAACCTACAGGGGACCCGGCAGACCCAAACAACTTTCGCCCAGTGACCAATATTCCATTACTAGCCAAACTACTTGAAAAATGCGTGCAAAAACAACTGAGCCACCACATCACTAATTTCAGTCTGTTGGACGACTGCCAATCTGGATTCAGACCAGGCCACAGTACAGAAACAGCAATCTTACATATAGTGGATGATGCACTACAGGCTCTGGATAACAATGAAACATGCCTACTAGTTCTTCTTGACCTGTCTTCTGCATTTGACACGGTAAATCATGAAAAATTACTAGCCCGGCTTGAAGACAGGATGGGATTATCTGGAAATGTACTGAAATGGTTTAAATCCTTCCTACAAAACAGAACACAAAGATTCTTGGTCAACCAGGCGCTATCCCCGCCATGCCCAAATTCGATTGGAGTTCCACAAGGATCAACATTATCCCCATCACTATTCAACCTATATGTCGAACCCCTTACAGAAATTCTCCGGCATGCAAACATCTCCTATCACATGTACGCAGATCACACTCAGATCTACATCAAGATTTCGTCACTGAAGGAGATCAAGACAATGAAAGAGGCCTTAAAAAAGTAATTACATTGGTTAACTAGCAATCACCTGAAATTAAATGCGCAAAAAACGGAATTCCTTTTAATATCCCCTCCAAAAAGCTCCGCAGATGTGAAGGAATGGACCAAACTGATCACGGCGCTAAACTGCACCCCTATCCTAGTTGACTCAACCAAATCACTAGGAATCACGCTTGATAAGAACCTAGACATAAAAACCCACATCAAATCAATGGCGAAAAGTGCCCGTTTTCACCTGAACTACCTTAGAAAAGTGAAACCACTCATTACTACGTCAGACCTCAAATTGGCAGTTCAGCCATTAGTCATATCAAGGATTGAATATGGCTGTACAACATTAACAGGTCTACCTAAAATCTCCACAGCACCACTAAAAGCCTGTCTCAATGCTGCCCCTAGACTCATTTCAGGTTCAAGAAAATATAACCACATTTCCCCACACTTGAAGGCATTAAACTGGCTACCATATGAAGCCAGAATTCAACTTAAACTGGCATGTATTACCCACAAAGCGCTCCACTACAAAACGCCAATGTACTTAGCTCAGAAAATTGAGTTATCCGGTGGAGGCAGACCATCCCGCAATGCCAGAGACCTTTTGCTGAAACCTCCCATCTTTCAGAAGAAGAAAACGTATGACAGAGCATTCTCCGGAGCTGCCCCCAGAATCTGGAACTCACTCCCCCCAAACATTAGAAAAATTCCAAACACGTCAAACTTCAAGAGGAAAGCAAAGATCTTCCTAATGAGCAAATTCCTACCCTAAACAACGATTGATCATCATCTGCATAATGGTTAATTGCTAGGCGCTGCATAATCCTGTCAGATATGGATACAACCTACACAAGAAAGATCATAAGACCACCAAAACAGATATGGATACATCCTAAACAAGACAGATCACAAGGACACCAAAACTGCCATCACCAAAGATCTAAGTTATGCCAGTTAGATCTGATATAGGGGTTTACCTCAACAGGACAATAACGTATGTAAGGATAAATCCACCAGTTAGCTACAAAGGCACTTCAGGCGGTACAATACTACAATTAATGAACCCTAATCGGGATATTGTTGTAACAAATACGAAAGGTACACATCGGAACCTTATGTATAATATTACTGTGATACCTGTTGTACTCCAAACTGATCCTAATCTTGTTTTGTTGAAACTGATACGAAAAGGTATGCACAGGAACCATATGTATATTATTACTGCTGTACATGTTGTATTCTAAATGACTAACGGCATGTAACTGTGAAGCGCTCTGATACCCATGGGTCATGTTCGTGCTATACAAAACTTTATCAATAAAATAAATAAATAAAAAATAAATTACCCAAAGTTAAATCCAAGGCGATACCAGGTAAGTCTTTTTAAGAAAGTTCAGAAAGTCTTTAACTTGTTGTTTACGTGATTTTTCGGCTGGCGTCGTTTCCGGCTCGCTTGGATCCAGGGAAAACGTATCAAAGTTCATGAAGTAGCCAAAAGCAGTTCGATCAATTGTTGGAATTGCATCGGGATTTGTTGAAATCGCATTTTGCTCTCGTCGAGGCATGTTGACGTAGACGTCTGTATTTGGTCTGATTGCAACTTGAGTGTTGTTTTGAGTTTCATTTTGTAGATGAACTTCGGGTTCAAGGGGAACGAGTTCCATAGCATTGTTGCTTAGTCCTTCATTCCTCACAGGAGGCTCTTCAAAAGTGATGAGTCTTTCTGTTTGAACTTCTTGTATTGTAGCGAGAGGAGGGTGTCTGCTACTGTGGAGTCCACGAGGCCTACTGTTCAGTATTGGCCGCATAGTGTGGTTTGATTAAGTCGATTGAGACAAATCTTTTCTCCTTTTTCCCAGCAAGAGGCGGCAAAAGAACAGTTCGTGTTCCTTGAATTGCTAGGACAGGTACAGGCTTTCTGTATGATGGTCCAAATTCTTTCTTGTCCGCTATTTTCTCTGACCCGATTCCCTATTTTTGGGATCTAGACAGGTCTTGCCGTGTTTGCCTTGACTTCCTCAGTGGCGGCCTGTTTTTTGACAACGTTGCTTTGGTGTGTCCTGGATTCATTTAGATCCTGTAAAACAGCCAAACGATCATCGATATCAAATGGTTTCTCATCCGCCACTGTGCCTTCATACTCAAGATCAGCTACCCACATTCTTGTCCCAAATAGGACCTCATATGGAGTCACACCCCCTAGAGAATTTCTTGGCTGGTTGTTTAGTGCTCTTTGTACCCCATAAAGGTGACTGACCCAACTACCGCCCTTGCCTTATACCCTAGCTGTTAAAGATTGCTTTAAGTCCCGGTTTTTCCTCTCCACAACCGAATTTCCTTCAGGATGGTACGGAGAGGAGTACCGCAGTGCAACGCCCATACTTTTCATGGCCTCTTTGTAAGCCCGAGAGCTAAATGCCGGACCACGGCGGACCACGGTCAGAATGTAAAGTGCCAACTGCATATGTCCCGATAAAGACTTGCAAATCTTTTATAACAATAAGCACAGTCCCGGGCACACGTGGTGAGGGTATAACGATAGTGTGACCGTATTGTTCGAATAACAGTTGTAGTGGTCGACACCTGTTAGAGTTGAAAAGTTATTTAATGAAAAACAACTGAATTTACAATAAACAACCAGCCGACACGTGTTTCGTCACTCAGAGTAATCCGGTGACTCTTCAGGGCTGTGTAGCATGAGTGAGGATAGAAAAAGCAGAACCCGTTGAACCGGTGATAATTCCAACCCGGCCGGGGGTGTGCGCAATGATCTTATATAACGGAGGAGACGGTGCTCCACGTAGAGACCAGGCACGGGGTGCGTGCCACGGGAGTAGCAGGGAAGCCTGTGGGCAGTGAGGGCAGTTATGCCGAAGGAGAGGTAATCAGCGGAGTATGGCAGGCGGGAGTACTGTAACGAAGTTAGATGTGTCAGAGCAATCAAGTCCAGAAACTGCGGGAGGACAGGGTTCTAAAGCCAGGTGGCGGCGGAAGTAGTGGCCACCTGGCTTTAGAACCCTGTCCTCCCGCAGTTTCTGGACTTTGATTGCTCTGACACATCTACCTTCGTTCCAGTACTCCCGTCTGCCATACTCCGCTGGTCTCTACGTGGAGCACCGTCTCCTCCGTTATATAAGATCATTGCGCACACCCCCGGCCGGGTTGGAATTATCACCGGTTCAACGGGTTCTGCTTTTTCTATCCTCACTCATGCTACACAGCCCTGAAGAGTCACCGGATTACTCTGAGTGACGAAACACGTGTCGGCTGGTTGTTTATTGTAAATTCAGTTGTTTTTCATTAAATAACTTTTCAACTCTAACAGGTGTCGATCACTACAACTGTTATTCGAACAATACGGTCACACTATCGTTATACCCTCACCACGTGTGCCCGGGACTGTGCTTATTTTCCCAGTGTGGGTCCTGTGACTCACACACCTCCGGGGGTTATTGGGTAAATCCCCCGACCTGGCAGCACCGTACCTACTCAAGTTCACATTTACACCACGCATACTAGTCTGAGCGCCACACTTCCTGACTACGCCAAAAACCCTAGCTCTAATCTTTTATAACAGTTCGAGCATCAGCCGAGCGCTGAGGCCAAACCCAGAGGAATCTTGAGCAGGAATCCACTGCAACCATGATATACTTGTAAGCCCCATCAGATTGTAAGGGGCCGCAGTGGTCCAGATACACGCATGCAAGAGGTTTGTCAGATATAAGTAATGGTGTCTGTGCCGGGCGTGTTCTGGTGGAGCCTTTCATCTGCTGGCAGATGTCGCATTTCAAGACATAGTCTTTAGTTTGCTTCGTTAGACCGGGCCACCAATAGCGCAGTTTCAACAATGAAATAGTTGCTGTAACGCCTGTGTGTGCAGAGCCCAAACTCTCGTGTGCTGCTAGTATTAAACCTTGCCTACGATCCATATTTGGTATTACTCTGTCATCCACTCCAGGAATCTGAGCATATGGAATGTTGTTTGCATCTAACTTGTAGGAGTACTTGAGTGGAAATTTCTTTGGTACTGCTCCGCTGTTTTTGCTTGAAGCAATGACAGCGACCATAATCTCACTGTCTATTCTCGTTTTTGAACGAGTGATTGCAGCTACAGACGCTGTGCGTACAGCCCCCTTTGCGGCTTCGTCAGCCAATTAATTCCCTTCAACGTGAACGCCATCACGCTGATGACTCAGTGTGTGTATCATGTGAGCCCTTGGTAGGTCGTTTATAAACTCCACTACCTGTTCCCATAGCATTTTATGCTTAATTGTGCCACCTTTCGCGTCCTTAAACCCGTTTAGTTCCCAATGATGTAGATACTCATTGTATGACTGCACACAGTAAAAGGAATCACACACAATTAGTGTGGGAATTCGTGATCCGTATTTACAAGTGCCAGTATCAGTGCTTTTAACTCTGCCAACTGAGCCGTGCAGTCTCCTAGAGATTGCGTTTTGGTGCAACTTGGATGGAACTTCCCATCCCGCATGCGACCTTTAACGATTGCACACGCTGCGCTATATTGTTGCTTACTCCCTACGGCCTGTTGAGCAGATCCGTCAGTGTAAATAATATATTCATACTGATCGAGAGGCAATATTTCATTAGGTAGAGGATATTCTTGTTCGTATTGCAGAAATGCTTGTGTTTTTAGACTTGGGTCAAATCTGTATTCAACGTCCGTTGCAGTAAGAGAATTAGCCCATTGTATCCATCTCAGATGTAAAGCTTTTGCATTTGGAATGCTAGCCTTTATAACAGCTTCTAAAGCTGGTACTGGGGTTACGACAATTATGCGTTTCTCGTGAGCCAGTGCTCTTTCTCTTGCTACAGCGGTCTGAACTGCTGTCAGGATTTTTTCCGTTGAAGTGAAACGCATTTCTGCAGTTGTGTACAGGTGTGATTTGTATGCGATTGGTACGGTTTCTCCTTCATTGAAGGTTAAGTAAGTGTACCCGCATTGACCCGCTATTACACAGATCACCAAGTTGCGTATGTTTACGCGTGTCTGTAAGGGTTTGGAAGCAATCATGTCTTCTTGTAATGAACGTAGGATATTTGAATGTTTCCGTGTCCAATGTTTGACTGAAAAGTCAGGTTTTATTAAGTCGTAGAAAGGTTTTACTTTTTCTGCGTAATCTAAAATTTATGTTCTGCCGAAATTTAGGAATCCCAGTATTGATTGTAGATTTTTTAATGATTTTGGAGGCTGGAGCAGCGCACACTTTTCTAAAAAGTTAGCTGCCAGGCTTTTCCCTTCACTTGAAAGCTCGTATCCTAAAAACAGGGCATTGAGGTGGGCTCTTTCTGATTTTTTTAAATTAAATTTGTAGCCCTCAGAGGCGAATCCCATGATAATGGTGCTCACCCTGGTCAAGTGTTTTTTTAAGTCATCATCCGTCAGATAAATATCATCCAGATAGGACAATGCTTCCTCATCAAAATTTTGGAGTAACTCTGTTACTCTTGCTGAGAAAACCCCCGGGCTGTTCTTATACCCCTGGGGGAGACAACAAAATTGCCGCTCGGACCCCAACGCTGAGAATGCGGTCAAATACCTGCTTTCAGGCGCTATATTTTGGCAGAAAAATCCATTTGAGATATCTAATGTAGTTTTGTATTTCTTCCGCACAATGTTATTCATTAATGCGGCACTGTGTGCGTTTTGGACAGCGAATGTCTTTGTGCATGAGTTTAAATGTCTGTAACCTAAAAAGAGACGATATGTGTTGTCCGGTTTCGATACTGGAAACAAAGGATTGTTCATTGGTGAGGTGCATGTTTCAATCACCCCTTGGTATTCAAGTTGATCTAAGATCTCCCTGACTTGTTTTTTAGCTTCTTGCTTTATTGGGTATTGCCTCTGAGCATTTGGTGAAACTTTTAACGGGATCACGTGGTGGGTTGAATCTTCATCCCAACCAACATGATTTTTGTATAGTGCTGGAGCTAGGGCAACCGCCCACTCCTGTGCATAAGCATGTTTAAGATATATGGGAACGAGGTCAGAGAATGATGGAAAAATTACATTTTCTCCCCTGGGGCACTCCATGACGAATGTTGGCGGCCAATCTTGTTCTGCTAATAGGATGTCATAACCGGATGACAGATTTTCCCAAAAGAGACCTTTGACTTTCCTGGGCTTGTCCCCCTCCATTTGGAGTGTTATTTCGTGTAACTTATGTGGGACGCTCACCCTGGTGTCTGGTGTTTCCACCGTGATGTAATCATTCAAGTCCGCTGTCACCAGAAATTCTGTCAGGTTCTGGCGAGCTATCGTTACTTCTGCCGCACTGTCTAGCATCGTCAGAGCCCATTCCCCATTCAGAAGCTGCGTCCTCAGAATTCTGGGCATGTCTGATCTTTATGCCTGCAACTTTTTTTTTCTTAAACTGTGGTTTTGATTTTGGTTTGTCTTCTTTTTTGGAAGTATAGTCTTGAGCGCGCTGCTCGTCTCTGTACTTTGTACGCTACTCTTTGTGTTCTGACCGTCCTTCTCTCTCTGAGTTTTTCGTCGAGCCCTGAAAGGAACGAGAGGAACGTGTATCAGTATCCTGATACCTGTCAGGTTTCCTAATATTATCCCTATTCCTGAGGTTATACCTCTTTTCAGAGTGCTCCTGTGGAGGAGATCTACCTCTGGATTAAGATCCGTTTTTAAAGTTTTGTTGTTTTTTATTATCCCACTTCTTTTTAGAAGAAGCAGGTGTCCGCTTTGTAGTGTCCTTTTCAGGACTGCCCATCAGTTGTGGTGTTAATGCTTTCCCACCCAAACTGTCTCTGCCTAACTCTGCATATGCAGTTTAAATTATTTTGGGCAGTTCGTGTTGTTGGTCCAATGGACTGAACTCCCTTAGGCGTTGGCGGATTGCCACTGAGGCTGCTTCCCCTTTAATATTAGCTATTATTATGGCTGATACCTGGTCATAGTTATTTAATAACTTCATCCCTAAGTTTAGGGCAGGTTCTGCTCCGTACTCATTTTGTATTTGTCTCAATACGTCTGGTACTACTGCTAATGAAGGAATACCATGTGTTCTGGTGTATATGGCAGCAAAGACTGTACCCCAAGAGGTGCAGTCTTCTACTTGTGGTGTTATCCCCATGGGCAAGCAGATTGTTAACATTCTGTGTTTTTCAAATGGGGTAGTATTCGGAAATACTGCCTCTAGCGGAGTTATTATCTGAGCTACCCAGAATGGCATTTGTTCACGTTTCGTGGGCATTTTGCCCATTACTGCGTGTAATGTTTGTGGTGTAATTTTAGTTGCTGTACCCTGAAACTGAGTTCCATTTGTTGCAGCTGATGTTGGACTGTGAAAGTCCTCATGACATACTGTGTCAGGTTTCTGTAGATTTTGATTAAATCCTTGTGTTGTAAGAGTAAGTCTGGCTGTGGCATTGTTTCAATGTCAGGATGTGGTGTGTAGGCCGCTAATATTGGCCATGTTGCACCGTCTCCTCCGAGCGGACCTAATCTTGCTCTGTGTCTTATGTGGGGTAGGGCACCTTTAAACCAGTATAGGTGTTCCTGGTAAGTGAGTGGAATTTCTGTGTCCTCGCAAGGACCATATTCCTGTGGTGCATCTCCTTCTGTATAGTAGTGAAATGTCTGTGTTCTTGCATCTGCTGCTGGGAATGTAACCCACGAATAAAATATCTCTGTTTTGTTTGATTCGTGTGCCTCAATCACGAAAGCTACTAAGCCACCCCTGGATGTTAAACCATATTCCATTAGTTTCAGGGTGATAGTGCGTCTGAATTTTTGTGCAATATGTATTGCATTTGTATCTTCTTCCTCGTCTGAGAGGTGTATATTTACTACTGTGTTATTCTCCTCGGTAATTTTTGTAAAGGGAGAAGTTTTGTTCAAGGGAACTAAGATAAGGTGTAATGCACAATTTTAGGAACTAAATGTCCTTCAAGCTTGAATAACCAACAGCCAATAAATAGGATTTCTCGCCTACTCAGCTGTGGCGGAGTTTGTGCCCACCCACTCCAGACGTCTCTGGCGTTTTTGTGAGTAGGGGTCTCTGAGAATAGCACGACTGAACTACTCAGATTCTACTGTTAAATAAGAGCCCAACCATCGTTGGTGGCGCCATGTCGTGTAGTTCCTATAGTACCCATGCAGGACCTGCGCGTTTGGATAACAAACTGTGGGCTTGGTGGCAGACTGATTCTGTACACTACCACCAAGAAATGTTAGCCTGTTTGCATAAGCTAGCTCGCGGTGCGACTAGTGTCTCCTCTTATCGGGGAGAGATTAGTTTCTGGCAACCTCAGAACATGACAACCCTGATCCCTCAAGATCGTGGAAACAATGTACTACTTTTCGCTCAGTCACTCGTGCTTATTTAGTTTATCTCAGAGGTACACAGAATAAACAGTCTGGGCGTTTCAATAAGAATTTATTGAACAGTTGTTATTCTCGTGTAAAGTATATGAGCTAAAAACAACCATTAGACAGAAGCAGAGATATATGATTAGCAGTACTATGAATATAAAAGGATAGTACAGTTCTATCATCTTGCAATAAGCATGAATAAATACATGAATATAAAATGCATTGATAAAAGCGAGTGCGTACTCTTACAATGCCTATCTAGATGTACCTAATTGTACCTAGCATGTGAGTAGGTGTGCAGCCAAGAATCCCTCTAGGATTTGGTCGAACCCCATTACCTGAAGTGAGAATGTAGGAGCCTCTCCTGGTCTCGAGCTGGACACCCCTCAAGGGATGTTCAGACCACTGTCAGCTGGAGCATCTGCATGCAGGGGCCTCAGCATCTCTGGTCAGTGTGTCGGCCTGGAAGTCTCGGTTCCCTCTAACTACTGATAGCAAGAGGTGCTGTATTTATACAGAAAAGTATATAGAGTCCCTCTGTCCCTTGTTCTTGTGTTTAACCATTGTTTGGTATGAGGATTACGTATGGGATGAACCTTGTGCGTAGATATTAGGAAGGTGGTGTATAGCCCCTGCCTGGTTCCCAAGTAGCCTCATGAATATTTTATTCATGCAGTGTCAGTCTAAAGATGAAGTCATAGAACACTATTGTTCGGGAAAAACCCTCCTTCTGCACCCAGGCCTAGAACTAGGTAAAAGGTTCAGTCCATAAAAGGCGTTCAATCCTTAAAAGGCTCATTAGTGTGTAATGTAGGGGAGGTGATGTAGGTGAAAGGGTATGATGTTACCCGGGCCTATATTGGGGTACCTATATGAAACATAACAGTTTCATGTTAGCCATGTGTGGTGTGTTCCTATTATGACTGGCTAAGGCACTGACACGATAGGGTAATTCAGTCTGATTGCTCCTCTGTTTCACAAGTTAGAGAGGAAGGGGCCACACTTGATTGGTGCAGTGAATTGTGGTATGTGGTGAAGTCTGATGTGGGATGATTTGCTATAATAGTGATGTATGCTTGCTTGTTTATGTATATTTAATTTATTCACATTTTGAGTTATGTGCTCATTTGTGTTGTTACTGGATTATTGCGGTGGAGTTGGGTAGCATTAGTGGGCATGCCTTCATTCTGCTTTTTGCCACAGTGGTCAAAAACCTCCCTAGCCTGAAATATATGGGTGACTGTGTTGACCACAAAGCTGTTCTATACCCTTGACAAATATGAAATATATATATATTTGATTTATATAGCATTTCAATCGGAAATCCTTCAAATAGTCAGTGATTTGTGTGACATGCTCTTCAATCTATCATGGAGAATGGGTCATAGGACAGACAAACATGACCTATCACCACATAATTGTCAAGGGCAATGAGGGCAACTATAGTAAGGACTGGATTATGGGCTGTGACACCTTTCAACTGCATGAGGTAGTTCTCAGGGATTACTTTAAGAGAAATGATTAAGGAGGAAGTCCAAGGATCCATTGGAGATGGACTAGTAGTGCAAGAATCAAAAATGGGATGGGGTGTAAGAGAGCATGGAGATGAATAGTCATTGAAGGACCTCTCAGAGGATGTTACGACTGGGAGTGCGCCAATTGAATAATTAGCAAGGTAAAGGGAAGTATGGAGGATTGATTAAGGTCTGAAATCCTCAGCATATTCATATGTCAGAATATCAAGGGTAAAAATATTGACCAGCCAAAATATTGAATACCAGAATATATATATATATATATATATATATATGAGAGGAAAGTCTCCGACCAAATACCGGCTCCTCTCCACTCGGGGTCGGTGCGAGTTCCGGGTGTCGGATCCCGGCTAAGATACACGAAAATTCCCGTTTTAAAGAGCTCCTCACTCAAACAGGAAAAAGGGACTCGCACTCCAGGGTGAATGTAATTCAATATTTTTACTGGCAACGCGTTTCGATCAAACGATCTTCTTCACAAGCCAACAAGGATTGGAGGCATGTGAGTATTTTCTGACAACTAGGCCCATCAGATTCAGGGAACATAGCAGGATAATTGTGGAAATGATAAGACACTGTGTGTCCAATAATATCTTTTCATTCAACGGTGTCCTATATAGACAAATCACCGGGACTGCCATGGGTTCTTGCTTCGCTCCCAGCTTTGCGAACCTCTTTATGGGGCGCTGGGAGCAAGAGGTATTTGCAGATCCCACACATACCAGACAGTTGGCACATGTGGTTGTATGGATGCGCTACATAGATGACATGTTGATTGTCTGGAAAGGTTTCAGACAGGAGGCGGGTACATTTGTGGCTGATCTAAACAACAACATGTACAACATTGTCCTCACCAGTAACATCAGTGAGACCAAGGCAGAATATCTCGATGTCGGTTTGGAAATCAGGGACAACTGTATCCACACTTCTCTGTTCCGTAAATCCACGGCTGGTAACAGCATCCTCCACGCCCTCAGCAGCCATCCAGAGACCCTGAAATGGAGTATCCCCTTTGGAGAACTGTTGAGAGCGAAAAGGAACTGTAACACGGAGGAGGCGTACCAACAGGAGTGCGGAGAAATGTTAGACCGCTTCTGAGCCAGAGGGTATCCTGACTGGGTGCTACGTAGAGCCAAGATCAGGGCAGATGGAATACCCAGGACACTCACCATTGCTGAAAAGGTGGTTACCAACACTGAGGGTGAGGATGATGATACCACTCGGATTATCATGACATACAGTTCTGACTCCAGCAACATTCGTAAAATCTTAACTCAAAATTGGGGCATTCTAAAATGTGATAATACCATAGGCGACAGTATGCCTAACAGGCCTAATATTACCTACAAAAAGGGCAGGAGTATCAGAGACATGCTGGTATGCAGCGATATCACAGTATATCCCAAGAAACAGGATCATGGACTCAGAGGATTTTTCCCATGTGGCCACTGCAAGGCCTGCAAAAGCAGTACCTACTGCAATTCGGCCAGTTATAAGGGGATCAGTAAGGAGATCAATCAATTCCTTACGTGCAGCACGACTTTTGTGGTATACGTGATTGAGTGCCCGTGCAAGCTCTGGTATATTGGGAGTACCACCGCTATGGCCAAGAAACGCATACTTGAGCATTGCAGGGCAGTCACTCACGTAGATGAGAAATATCCGGTTGCACGTCATTTTAGGGACGTACATTACAGCAATCCATCACTTCTAAAGTTTTTCATTCTCGAACAAATTGTGAGTAAACCCAGGGGTGGTAATCGGGTATTGACTTTAAGGCAAAAAGAATCGAGATACATCTTAGATTTTCAGACCAAACACCCCGGGGTTTGAATCACGATGAAGAATTGGCATTTCATTTAAGAGAGTGATTGTATATGCTTAATGTATTTACTTTTCTACATCTTTCTACTCTGTTCTTGCGGAGGTTATATGTGATTTATCTCCCTTCCGCCCTCCACCCCCTCTTCTTCCATGTTTCCATCAGTGCATAATTTTGAATTGTTTTGTGATTGGAATATTTTTTCCAAATTTTCATTGTATAAATTTTCATTGCATATTTATTCTCTATTTTTCACAGGAGGAAAGGAAGGGGCCCAGACTTCCACATTCACCGCGCACGGGCATCCTACCCTTTTCCCCCTCCTTTTCTCACCTTCAAAATCCACTGATAGGTATTGTATATACAGCTAACTTCAAGTTCATTACTAGGACTTGGGCACTTGCCCTGACACAGCCAGTCCCTTGACAGCATGACCCGTGCTGCAATATGTACAGACTCACGTTTGTCTCTGTTATAAGTTTGCCTCCCATTATGATCATGTGCTTGATTATTTACAACTGTCAAATGGTTGACTGCCTATAATCAGATCTGGCATTTTCAGATATTTCACTACCCCTTTTACTGCATGAAACCTGTTTTAGATGTTAGCCACTTTTTTAGTCCGCGACGTTCAGCGGGGCAATTTATCCCCAGTGAACTCGTATTTACTACAAGGACTTGGGCTCTTGCACCATTAGAGCGAGTTCATCTTCAGGACAAAAAGTATGAGCAACTTGAATCTGAAATTAATGGGAGCGAGGGGGAGAAAGGAAATAATAAAGGATAAATAATTATCATAGTTTAGTCCCTAGATATACCAACATCATTTTGTACTTTAATATTCAGGGACCGTAATACATCCCATGTTATTATGTTTCTCCTTATTAGGTACTGTATGCATAACCTAACTGTGCTGTACCACTCACTAGAGAGCACAATTCTTTCTTTTTTAATATTGACCTGAAAATGATGTTGGTATATCTAGGGACTAAACTATGATAATTATTTATCCTTTATTATTTCCTTTCTCCCCCTCGCTCCCATTAATTTCAGATTCAAGTTGCTCATACTTTTTGTCCTGAAGATGAACTCCGAATAATTGAGTTCGAAACGTCGTCGACTCCCTACAACATGAACTCCTTATACTCTGTAAAAATCCTTAAAGGAGCTTCTATTTCTGTTGTCAATGCGATGTCATTATTTTAAGTTCACCCTCACTTCTCACGTCACGCTTATTGTCACTTACTGTGTGAGCACCTGAATACCTTCATTGTGTAATAAACACTTGTCATACATTGACCTATATGTCCCTCGTTATATTTCCTACTGCTCTCTTTTATGAATTAAGTTCCTATTCCTTTACTTACCTCAGTGCCCTCTACAGGGTTACTTCCCCTTGGACCCTTTAGGCCACTCTAGAACCATTGTTCCTTTAAACTACATATTACCCCAGGTTCACATATTGGGGCACCCTTGTCTTTCTAAATACTTGCACCATTAGAGTCATCACCATGACAGCAGGAATTCGGATGCATGACATACTGATTTACTACATGTTTATCTATTTCCTTATTTTTTTCTTTTTTTCTTTACCATGATCAAATGTTATATCTTCTCATCTTATAACATGGACGAGCATTATACACTTGATTTCAGCACCATGGTTGGAATGTATTATATTATTGTATTGTATCACTGCACTACTGCCAGTAGTCCGTTCCAAGATGTCTGCCATCATTTGGTGTAATTTGAGACTCTAGAACTTTTAGTCCTACAACAATGTTTAGCTGTACTTTACTTGATCAATATGGTTCTTTGTGCACACAATCATACGTGAACAAGGCTTCTTGTGAGGCTGAAACGCGTTGTTTTGATTAAACACCCTTGGATTTTCCGTGAGTCTGTGGTTCCTGAGAGCATTTGTTAAAAGACTTTTTGGGGATATATATATATATATATGAACAACACAAATCCAACTCCCACAAAAACTTCATGGCAGAAGGCACGGACTCGTAGTGTTAAAATTCAGCATAAATTTATTGAGCAAGGTTGCCCTCAATCCCAGAGGCAAAGATTCGCGTTTCGGCTTTCAGGAAGCCTTCGTCAGATGCTATGGATGCTGCTGTATCCATGGTTGATTAAACTTGGCAGTTTTTAGCAAACATAGAAAGTCCCAGAAAAGAATATCTACCAAAAGTATGTGGTTGCGTTTTGGTCTGCACTCACTAGGTAGTGGTCACCAATCACTGTACATGAGTCACAAATGCAAGTCCAGAATCCCCACCGCTGACCACCAATGTTAGAACTGGGGTTCTCTAGTTGGCAGAGGTAGGTACCTTTGACCAAATAGGGACCCTTGCGTCTAGTCAGGGTAAGGGGGTACACTCCTGAAATAACCCCTGCTCACCCCCTTGGTAGCTTGGCACGAGCAGACAGGCTTAGTTCAGAGGCAGTGTGTAAAGCATTTGTGAACACATACAGTAATCCAGTGACAACACTACAAATGGACATCACACAGGTTGTATTATAAAAAATAAGTATCTTTTATATAGATTTACCACAAGACCATAAACGACAAAAATAATCCACAATACTGTACTTTAAAGATGGTAGAATTAGCTTGAGTCTCTTAAAATGGAAATGCGACACTTTACGTTCAATGTACCTGATATGCGTAACGCGATACAACAAAAAGTGGTGCAGGGAAGGTGATGCGGTAGTCCCTTACACGCAAGGACGGTGATGCGTTGAAGATCTGGTGCAAAGAAACAAAGATGGCGCTTTCTTCTTGATGCGACCCATTTCCCGGTGATGCGGCGGCGTCTGCTGCGACGTCGATCCTCTTCTCCGGCGATGCGGGGTGCTTCCCACGATGGGAGCCGCGACCGGCCCTGCGACACGCTTCCCAGTGATGCGGCGGCGTCTGCTGCGACGTCGATCCTCTCCCCTAGCGATGCGAGGCGCTTCGGTGGCCCTGCGATGACTCAACAATTCTTCTGCGACACGCTTCCCGGTGATGCGGCGGCGTCTGCTGCGACGTCGATCCTCTTCTCCGGCGATGCGAGGCGCTTCGTGTTGTGAAGCGGCAGCGGCAGTTCGGCGACACGCTTCTCGTTCATGAGTCGCGCTTCCAGCTGCCAGCGACACGCAAGTGTGTCAGAAGGTCCAAATTTCCCGCAAGGGAATACAGGAGAGCTGGTGGGTGAAGTCTGTTGTCCCTGAGACTTCAGCAGGAGGCAAGCTCTGAAATCAAGCCCTTGGAGATCCTTCACAAGTTGATGAAAGTACACACAAAGTTCCCTTCTCCTTTCTTTGGCAGTCAGGCAACCACTGCAGGCAGATCCCTCTAGCTTAGGGATAGTTTTCTCCTCAGTTTCTTCTTGGTTCCGCTCCTCAGCAAAGGTTTCTTCTTGTTTCCCAAAAGTGATCTAATTTCCTAGGGGTCTGGGTCCCCTTTTTATACACCTTTTCTCTTTGTTCTCTAAAGGCAGAGAGGCCTTTGCCTAGTCCAAAACCAGTTCTGGTCAGTCCTGGAGCACTTTGTTTACAGGACTCCTTCTTTCCTTTCAGAATGTGGGGCAGAGTGCTCAGCTGCCCAGCAGGAGGGGGAGCCAGCATTGTGGAAGGCAGGCACCGCCCTATTCAGACCCAGGTGCAACTCCTCCCTCCACTCTGGATGCAGATCTCTCTATTCAGCCCTGTGCTGACTCACCCTGTCTCCTGGAGCCACCCCCAGCCCCTGTCACTCAAACTCTAGACAAGGAATACACAACCTAGCAGAGGCAGGCTTGGAAGGTTAGGCAAGAAAATACCTACTTTCTAAAAGTGGTATTTTCAAACACAGAATGTTAAAATCAACTTCACTAAAAGATGTATTTTATCATTCGGAGTTCAGGCATACTAAATTCGTTTCTCTACCATGTTCCCTGGGTCAGTTAGGATTATAAGGTGTAATAATCAAAACTGCCCATTCTGGCCTATGGGGAACAGGTAGCCTTGCAATAGTGAAAAACTAAAATGGCTGTAATTCACTATTAGGACATGCCACACGCACCAGGGCATGTCCTACCTTATACGTACAATGCACCCTGCCCTAGGGCCTACTTTAGGGGTGACCAACATGCAGTAAAGGGAAGGTTTAGGGACTGGTAAGTGGGTGCACTCACCAAGTCGACATGGCAGCCCTAGGCTGCACACAGGCTCTGCAATGGCAGGCCTGAGACACATTTTACAAGCTGCTTCTGTGGGTGGCACAACCAGTGCTGCAAGCCCACCAGCAGTATTGGATTTACCAGCCCTGGGCACACTCAGTGCACTGTACTAGGGACTGACAAGTAAACCAATCATCCAATCATGGAGTCACTAATCCATACATCAATTTACAATAGGGAGAGCATATGCACTTTAGCACTGATCAGCAGTGGTGAAGTGCCCAGAGTCATAAAACAGCCAACAGGTCAGAAAAAATATAGGAGGAAGGCAAAAAGTTTAGGGATGACCCTGCAAAAAGGGCCAAGTCCAACAATATATATATATATATATATATATATATATATATATATACATACACATACATACATACACACACACATATATATATATATATATATATATTCACTGAAAAAACCACAGGTTTTAGGGACGTTATAGTTAGTTTGACATTTCACTCGTATAAAACCAGAGAAATTCGGCCGTTATAGTTAGTAGAGCTAACTATAACTCACGCCCCCTCAATGCACTGCTGATAACGTCACATATTACATCACTCATGACATGGTCAGTGACATCACTGATGACATCTCAAATGACATCACTGATGACATCAGTGATGACATCATCCAGTGATTGAGTGTTTCTAAAAAGTTCAAGAATGTTATATATATATATGCCAAGGTTTATTGAAGAATGAGTGGGTGTATGAGTGTCTGAATGGATGATTTAGTGGGTGCGTGACTGACTGTATAAGTGAGTGATTAAACGAGTCTTAGTGAATGCATTGGTGAATGATTAATCTGTGTGAATGTCTGTATCAGTCTGTCAGTTGGTGTGTAAGTGCTTGGGTTGGTGAGTAGCTATATCAGTGTCTATATGGGTTAATGATTGGTTGTCTGAGTACCTGTGTGGGTACCAGAGTGTCTGTGTGGGTGGGGGGTGTGACTCCCTGCATGGATGTGTGAGTGGGTGATTCACTGGGTGTATGTGTTTATGAGTGCGTGTGTTAGGGACTGTATGGGTGAGTGAGTGTACGTATAGCTGTGTTGGTGAGTGAATGCATGTCTTAGTGGTATATGTGTAAGTAACTACATATGTGAAAGGCAGTATATGTGAGTGATGGAGTATATAAGTGAGTATATGTGACAGTGAGTGATTGTGACAGTGGCTGCATGGATAAGTGTGCGCTTATGTCAGTAATTGTTGAAGAGAGTACATATATGGTTCTATCTGTATGAATAAGTGAGGTGGTGTGTGTGTATAACTGTATAGGTGAGTAAATGGCAGTGTAATTAATTCTTTGGGTGACTGACTAGGTTTTTGAGTAACTCTTTGGATGAGTGGCAGTGTGTGAGTGTTTATATGGGTGTATGAGTGGATATATCAGTGGCTGTATTGATGAATGACTGTATGGGTTAGTGAGTGGATGTGTGTGTAGATGTATGAATCACTGAGCGGGTATGTACCAACTGCTCTTGGTCTGTCTATGGTTTCGATATTGGTAGTCTGTATTTTAGAGTGGGTGTATCAAAGGTTTTATTAGGGTGTGAGGAGGTGCATCAGATAATCAAATGATGTCATTTGAGATGTCATCAGTGATGCCATCAGTGACGTCACTGACCATGTCATGAGTGATGTAATATGTGACATCATCAGCATTGCGGGGGCGCGAGTTATAGTTAGCTCTACTAACTATAACGGAAGAATTTCTCTGGTTTTATACGAGTGAAATGTCCAACTAACTATAACGTCCCTGAAACCTGTGGTTTTTTCAGTGAATTTCTAAGGTTTTTTAAATGCTAATCCCTAACTATAACGTCCCTGAAACCGGTGTTTTTTTCAGTGAATTTCTAAAGTTTTTTAAATGCTAATCCCTAACTATAACGTCCCTGAAACCTCTGGTTTTTTCAGTGAATTTCTAAGGTTTTTTAAAAGCTAATTTCTAACTATGCCTACATAAATAGGACATGTGAAGAAAGAGAAAGAAAGGCACAGAAAGAAGCAAGAGAAGTGCAGAAAGAGGCAAGAGAGGTGCAGAAAGAGGCCTACTTTGACTGTACCTTACAACAGACTCATGCAAAGTACCCTAATAACTAATCCTTCTCCGAAGATGTCTTAAGCCTCACTTTTCTCTTGAAGGTTAACTAGTAATCGACTGCTCAGAATGTTAGGGCTACCAAATATAAAACAGCAATCCTAAGCATATCACTGTTGTAAGTCTGACCAAGTTTGTGAAGGTATGCATGCGTGTCTATGCTTTTGCCTAGTGACATGTTAAATGAAAATAAACATACAAACACTTGAATACCTGTGTTTCAAACAGCATACTCTGTACATTTGTGTAAAAAAAGGTGTATGTAGTGCCGAAAGAAGCAACAGAGGTGCCGAAAGAAGCAACAGAGGTGCAGAAAGAGGCAAGAGGGGTGCAGAAAGAGGCAAGAGGGGTGGAACAAGAGGGAAGAGGGGTGGAGAAAGAGGCAAGGGGCTACAGAAAGAAGCAAGAGAGCTGCAGAAACAAAACAAAAGAAGTGCAGAAAGAAGGAACAGAGATGCAGAAAGAGGCAAGAGGGGTGCAAAAAGAGAGAAGAGGGGTGCAGAAAGAGGTAAAAGGGGTGCAGAAAGAAGCAAGAGAGGTGCAGAAAGAAACAAGTACAGAAAGAAAGAACAGAGGTGCAGAAAGAGGCAAGAGGGGTGCAGAAAGAGGGAAGAGGGGTGGAGAAAGAGGCACAAGGGGTGCTGAAAGAAGCAAGAGAGCTGCAGAAAGAAGCAACAGAGGTGCAGAAAGACGGATGAGGGGCAGAGAAAGAGGCAAGCGAAGTGCAGAAAGAAGCAACAGAGATGAAAAAAGGGGGAAGAGGGGTGGAGAAAGAAGCAAGAGAGGTGCAGAAAGAAGCAAGAGGTGCAGAAAGAAGCAAAGAGCAGAAAGAAGGAACAGAGGTGCAGAAAGAAAGAACAGAGGTGCAGAAAGAGGCAAGAGGGGTGCAGAAAGAAGCAAGAGAGGTGCAGAAAGAAGCAAGAGAGGTGCAGAAAGAAGCAACAGGGGTGCAGAAAGAGGGAAGAGGGGTGCAAAAAGAGGGAAGAGGGGTGCAGAAAGAAGCATAAGGGGTGCAGAAAGAAGCGAGAGGTGCAGAAAGAAAAAATAAGTGCAGAAAGAAGGAACAGAGGTGCAGAAAGAGGTAAGAGGGGTGCAGAAAGAAACAAAAGAAGTGCAGAAAGAAGCAACAGAGATGCAGAAAGAGGCAAGAGGAGTGCAGAAAGAGGGAAGAGGGGAGCAGAAAGAAGGGACAGAGGTGCAGAAAGAGGGATGAGGGGTGGAGAAAGAGGCAAGAGAAGTACAGAAAGAAGCAACAGAGATGCAAAAACGGGGAACAGGGGTGGAGAAAGTGGTAAGAGGGGTGCAGAAATAAGCAAGAGAGGTGCAGAAAGAAACAAAAGAAGAGCAGAAAGAAAGAACAAAGGTGCAGAAAGAGGCAAGAGAGGTGCAAAAAGATGGAAGAGGGGTGCAGAAAGAGGTAAAAGGGGCGCAGAAAGAAGCAAGAGAGGTACGTAAAGAAACAAAAGAAGTACAGAAAGAAGGAACAGAGGTGCAGAAAGAGGCAAGAGGGGTGCAGAAAGAGTGATGCAGAAAGAGGCACGAGGGGTGCAGAAAAAAGCAAGAGAGGTACAGAAATAAGCAAGAGAAGTGCAGAAAGAAGCAACAGAGGTGCAGAAAGACGGATGAGGGGCAGAGAAAGAGGCAAGCGAAGTGCAGAAAGAAGCAACAGATGAAAAAAGGGGGAAGAGGGGTGGAGAAAGAAGCAAGAGAGGTGCAGAAAGAAACGAAAGACGTGCAGAAAGAAGCAACAGAGGTGCAGAAAGAGGCAAGAGGAGTGCAGGAAGAGGGGTGCAGAAAGAGGCACGAGGGGTGCAGAAAGAACCAAGAGAAGTGCATAAAGGAGGTAACATGCAGAAAGGGGGAAGTGGAGTGGAGAAAGAGGCAAGAGGGATACAGAAAGAAGCAAGAGAGTTGCAGAAAGAAACAAAAGAAGTGCAGAAAGAAGGAACAGAGGTGCAGAAAGAGGCAAGAGTGGAGCACAAAGAGGGAAAAGGGGTGCAGAAAGAGGCACAAGGGTTGCAGAAAGAAGCAACAGAGGTGCAGAAAGAGGGATGAGGGGTGCAGAAAGAGGGAAGAGAAGTGCAGAAAGAAGCAACAGAGATGAAAAAACAGGGAGCAGGGGTGGAGAAAGTGGCAAGAGGGGTGCAGAAAGAAGCAAGAGGGGTGCAGAAAGAAGCAAGAGAGGTGCAGAAAGAAGCAAGAGTAGTGCAGAAAGAAGCAACAGGGGTGCAGAAAGAGGGAAGAAGAGGTCAAAAAGAGGGATGAGGGGTGCAGAAAGAAGCATAAGGGGTGCAGAAAGAAGCGAGAGGTGCAGAAAGAAACAAAAGAAGTGCAGAAAGAAGGAACAGAGATGCATAAAGAGGCAAGAGGAGTGCAGAAAGAAACAAAAGAAGTGCAGAAAGAAGCAACAGAGGTGCAGAAAGAGGCAAGAGGAGTGCAGAAAGAGGGAAGAGGGGTGCAGAAAGAAGGGACAGAGGTGCAGAAAGAAGCAAGAGAAGTGCAGAAAGAAGCAACAGAGGTGCAGAAAGAGGGATGAGGGGTGGAGAAAGAGGCAAGAGAAATACAGAAAGAAGCAACAGAGATGCAAAAACGGGGAACAGGGGTGGAGAAAGTGGCAAGAGGGGTGGAGAAAGTGGCAAGAGGGGTGCAGAAAGGAGCAAGAGAGGTGCAGAAAGAAACAAAAGAAGAGCAGAAAGAAAGAACAGAGGTGCAAAAGATGGAAGAGGGGTGCAGAAAGAGGTAAAAGGGGTGCAGAAAGAAGCAAGAGAGGCGCAGAAATAAATAAAAGAAGTACAAAAAGAAGGAACAGAGGTGCAGAAAGAGGCAAGAGGGGTGCAGAAAGAGGGGTGGAGAAAGAGGCAAGGGGCTGCAGAAAGAAGGAAGAGAGCTGTAGAAAGAAAAAAGAAGTGCAGAAAGAACGAACAGAGGTGCAGGAAGAGGCGAGAGGGGTGCAAAAAGAAGGAAGAGGGGTGCAGAAAGAAGCAAGAGAGGTGCAGAAAGAAACAAAAGAAGTACAGAAAGAAGCAACAGAGGTGCAGAAAGACAGATAAGGGGCGGAGAAAGAGGCAAGCGAAGTGCAGAAAGAAGCAACAGAGATTAAAAGAGGGGGAAGAGGGGTGGAGAAAGAGGCAAGAGGGGTGCAGAAAGAAGCAAGAGAGGTGCAGAAAAAGAAAGGTGCAGAAAGAAGCAACAGAAATGCAGAAAGAGGCAAGAGAGGCGCTGAAGGAAGCAAGACTGGCTTGCACACCATTAGTACCAATTTAACACCCACATTTAGCAATAAGTAACAGGTGACCATTCTAGGTTTGCAAAGGAATTTCCACCACGCTGTAACACTTGTTGCTGCATATTTGGTAATGTTTGAGCCGTTTGAGGCTAAAAACAAGGCTTTTTTTGTTCAAATCTGCAGATTAGGCAGCAGATGAAGGATTATGTGGCTAATGTGGAAAATGTATAATTGTGCGAAAGTCGGTGCAGCCAAACAGTCGCATAATTCCAGTGGCCCTGCTCATACCTCTGACTAGGTCCAGAAGTGCTCCTCAGTGATTCCTTCTTTTTTTTGTCTCATTGAGTTCATAGTTTAGCTTCTATGGAAATGAGGAAGACTAAACCTGAGGTTACCACTCCAAAACACAGACTACCATACCACATAATTACTCTCCATAACACATAATCCCACTCTACATAATTCCTATACACTAAATACCACATACTTTCTATCCACATAAATTCACTGCACAACATACCACATAATTCCACTACACACAACGTACATCCACTCCACTCCAAAAAACATTAGTAAAAATTTTTTTACATTACAATGCCAATAGCTCTAACTCTTGCAAATGCGAGACCTATTAAATTACAAATGCTTCTTTACCTGGTAGTCGCGTTTGCAGAGTGGTGGAGAAAGGGGGGCTGGGCCTCCAACCAGCGCTCAGGAATTTCGCTGCGTAGGACTTTCAGGAGGTACCAGGAGAGCTTCTTGGCCCCCAAAGTCCCTCAGGAGTAAAGTGGACTTCATCCCCCAACCAGTACTGTGCCAGGAGGTGCGTTTGCAGAGTGGTGGAGAAAGGGGAGGGCGTGGCCTCCAAAGACCTCTTAGCAATCCCTTACTTAGTTGAGGTAACAGGAGGGGTAGTTGCTTCCCCCCAAGGACAACCTTGGGGGTCAACTACCCCTCCTATTACCTCCAGTAAGTCCCACACAGCAGCACTGCTAAGATCTCATAGCAGGCCACACCCCCTTTCCCACCACTCTGCAAACGCACTCCCTGGCACGCTCTTGGATGGGGATTAAAGTCCATTTCGCTGCTGGGGGTCCTTAGGGGCCAACTAGCCTACCTGATACCTCCAGTATGCCCCAGATAGTGGGATTGCTGATAGGTGGACACAGGCCATGCCCGCTTTGTCCACCACTCTGCAAACGCGCCTCCTGGTGCGCTCTTGGTTGGGGGATGAAGTCCCCTTGCCTCCTGAGGCTCCCTGGGGGCCAACTAGCCCACCAGATACCTCCAAGTAAGCCCCACACAGCTGGATTGCTGAGAGTGGTCCCTTTTTACACCACTCTGCAAAAGCGCCTCCTGGCGCACTGCTGCTCAGGGGATGAAGTCCACTTCAGTCCTGAGAGCCTCAGGACACAAGAGGATCTCATCGCCCCACCAGCAGTGCGCCAAGAGGCGTGTTTGCAGAGTGGTGTAAAAAGGGGTGTGGCCTCGGACCACCTCTCAGCAATCCCACTGTGTGGGGCTTACTTGGAGGTATCTGGTGGGCTAGTTGGCCCCCAGGGAGCCTCAGGAGGCAAGGGGACTTCATCCCCCAACGAAGAGTGCACCAGGAGGCGCGCCCCCCTCCTGAGGCCAATTATGGCCCCGGGGACCCCATCCCCCGGGACCTGGCCAGCTTTGATTTTTTTTTAAATTTATTTTGGAGGAGTCCCCCTCCTGAGGCCAATTATGGCCCGGGGGACCACATCCCCCGGGGCCTGGCCTTATGTTTTGGACCGTGGGGGAGCCCCAATGCACCCGCGGTTCCAGCCAGCTCCCCGCCTGCTGCGGGAGCCACCATTGCTTTTGGACAAGGGGAGCTGCTGACATGCAGCCCCCCTTGTCCAAAAGCAATCTGCTTTGCTTCATGGAAGCAGGAGCAGGTTTTCTGCTCTCGCTTCCATGAAGCTTAACAGAGTTTGCAATGACAGGGCGGGAGCCTGCTCCCGCCCTGCCATTGCAAACTGCAATGTCCCGTGGGTGGGCACCCCGGGACATTGCTGGGGCTGGCCCTGGGGGGTGGCGGTCCCCAGGGCCAAGGAGGGCTCCCGGAGGGGGGCCGCGCTGCCCCCTCCCAACTGATTTAAGCCCCGGGGAGGTGGTTCTCCCCAGGGCAGTGTGGGGAGGGGCAGGAGCCCCCCACACTTTCTTTTATATTATTTAAGCCCCGGGGAGGTGGTGGTCCCCGGGGCTGCGGGGGGGCCGCGTGCCCCGCGCATAATTAAAGAAAGCCCCGGGGAGGTGTCAGTCCCTGGGGCTGCGGGGGCCGCGTGCTCCCCCGCACATTCATAACAAAGCCCTGGGGAGGTGGCGGTCCCCGGGGCTGGGGGGGCCCCCGCATACAAATAATAAATTGCCCACGGGACCTGGCCCACCCGGGGGCTTAAGGAAAATGAAGCGCGGGAGCCCGTGCTTCGTTTAAAAAAAAAATGTCACCCCGATTCGCACACCCAGCGCAAATTCGGCCAAAAATATTGGCCCTGGGGGTACCTGTGGGACCCCCTGAGCAGGCCTAGGGGGTCAGGGTGTTTCTACCCTGCCCCCTTTTCTTGTTTTTTCTCCTTTTTTCTCCTTTTTTCTTGTGACTCTGTTTTACCGAGTCACAAGATGGCTGCCCACACTTCTTGGTTTGGAGTGTTGACAGCCAATCAAAATGAAGCTTGGGAGGGTTCGAGAATCCTCCTCGGCCACCAAATATCAATATTCTTTATTTTTGAATTTCTCAGGAACTACTGAACGGATTTACACCATTTAAAAAAAAAAAGCATGCTTTCTGAACCAAGAGCTACCCTTTTGCCAAATTTGGTGTAATTCCGTTCAGCAGTTCGGGCTGTAGCTTTGTCGAACGTTTCCTATGGAAATTAACATGGAGAAAACCCGTTTTGGGACCCCCCCTTTGACGAATCACCCCAAAACTTTCAAGACAGGAGCTGACCAGAGCGCCCCATTAGTTTTGAAAATTTCGCAAAGATTCGTCAAACGGTGCCAAAGATATTGGCAAATCAAAAAACGCTTTTCCTATGTTAACTAGGTCCTAACTATAACTACCTACTGGCAACCGCCAGTAGGTAATATTATATATATATATATATATATATATATATATATATATATATATATATATATATATATATATATATATATATACATACATATATATACATACATACTCCACATATACCTTGTTAAGATAATCAGTCTACGTTCATGTGGTTGTCAAGAAACATATGTGGAGCTAAGTGTAGTAAACCTATACTTACTTGCAAGTTAATGAAGTAATTATTATTGGTTGATTATTTAATTGATTTTTAATTATTTAATTTATGGAATACTTAGTTATTTTACTTATATTTTAGTTGCGGGCTGCTAGGTTTGTAGGGGTGTAGGATGGGAAATAAGTAATAATTATACTTATTAACTGTTAATTATTTAATTGAAGTTTAAATATGTAAAATATGGAATACTGATTTATTTTCATTTTATTCAGTTGCGGGATACTAGGTTTGTAGGGGTCTTGGTGGCAAGTTAATTAAGTAATAAATAATTAATCGTTAAATAATTATATAATTTATTTTTAATACGTAAGTTATGAATAGTTATTTTTTTAGTTTTAATTTGATTGCAGAGTGCTAGGTTTGTCGGAGTGCATGGTGGGAAGTTAATAGAATAACAATTATTTGTTAATTGATAATTCCTTTTTTATTGAGTAGTAATTATGTAAATTGTATATATATATTTTTTTTTTATGAGGAGTTTAATATTTTTTTCTAAATTCATGGGGTTACTCATATATGTAATGTGTTTGGCGTCAAGTATTTTCTCCACTCATGCTTAACCTCAGTAGGAAAAATAAAATTAATCTCTTAGCAGTTCAACACTTTCCCGACTGGAGTGTGAATAGTAAAATTCACCCCTCCGAAATTCAACACTTTCCCTAATGTTGCCCAGTTTGGAGTGGGAATAGTAAATTTAACCCTTCCAAAGACCAACACTTTCCCTACTATGCAGACTGGAGAGGGATGGGTAGATTTCACCCCTCCGAAGTCCAAAGCTCTGCTTATTATTATTTTACTTTCAACCATTTAAATTGACATTGGTTTTGTATAATTTTGATTTATGAGTTCTAATTGTTATTATTTTGCAGGTTTCATTTCAGTGCATTGGCATTCACCTACTTGGGCATGATTAGGGATTAGCGATGTATTACAAATTAAGTAAATGTGTCAGCCTAAGAGATGATGAGTTGGTATTATGGAGCACATCTTACTTTAAATTAAGGGAAATGAGATGATGCATGGTATTGTGTGCCCATTAGGGCACAATTATAAATATAAACTTATGTTGCAAGAGAATTAAAAAAAAAAATTCAGTAGGCCTCTTGAAAGTGTTAGCTAAGGAGCGTAATGAGTAACATGATTAAAATATGCTGATGAATTAACATGTTAAAGAATTTGAATTTAATTCTGTCTAATGCAAAATGTAAATTATGAGAATATCTCAGAGATACACTGAAAATGTACTGATGTACCAGAGACATGAAGTGATTTGGTCAAACTTTTGCTATGCATTGTCTCAAACAAACACAAAGTACCTCTACGTTAAGCACGTAAGTTGCGCGGCTGCGTAAATAGCACTAACAAGATGGCGCTCTGTATGTGAACAAGGCCGTTTTATCAGCTGAAACGCGTTATGGTAAATGATTTTGTACAGAGTGCCAGCAGCGTCTGAGCCTTGTTTTGATTCAGCATTTGAAAATATTGGTATGGAGTAGCTGGCAATGGATTTCCGACGCTCCCCCTCGGTTTGGAGCCCCGTGGCAGCCAGCAGGAGCGTTGTTGTGGGGTTCAAAAGTACAGAGCACAAATCACAATTTTAGTTACACTTTTAAACTTGACATCTTTTCTAAACGTTGACTTTTTTACATGCTTTTCACGTATATGATAGCATACTTAGAAATTGTTCTGCAGGCAGTACATTTCTTAGCAGGAATATTATCAAGCTGCCTAGTACACTCCATCCAAGGTTAAGAATATTGCAGACTGTGCCCTTGCTTAGTTGTCCGGCTGGAGACAGCTCTGAGTTGCAAGACAATCACATCAGCGCTGCACCTCTGACAGTGCAATTGCAACAATGCTTTCATTATATAAACCATCTCTGAGCTAAATACCCTAGAGCAGCACGTCTATGGATTATCCTGCAATACTTTGCTTGTGACTGAGATGCAGCCCTGCTGACTTCAAGCACCATCCTGCAAAGGATGGCGGCCTGTTCTTCACCAGACTGGCTTCATAATACATCATGAATTAATCAACTAAGACGGTCCACTAGAAGGTGGCTTGGTCAACACCGTAGTACCTGGCACCACAAGGTTGTTTTTTTTTTTTTTAAAAAGAACCCTCACACACCAACCTGGTTGGTGTCATGCTTCATCATATGGTTCCCAGCTGGGTAGACGAATGCTACCCAGCTGTGCTGCGACATCGGATTACAGTGGAGCTGGTTTTTTAGGTCTCGCCCTGAAGCCAGCGCTTGCGCTGGTCTGGGCGAGACATTTTGTAAGTGGGCATTTGGGCTTGCCTAGAGCGTGCGAGTACGCGCACAATGACGAGCAGAGGCGCCATATGGCTTTCCTCTCTCGTCATGGTGCGCGCACATCGCACACCATTTGCCAGCCTGCTTGCACGTGCACAGCTGCTGCTCGCACTCCCTCCTCCCTTCTCCCCCTCCCTTTTCGTGAGCTTTGATCAAACTCCTCTGCTGCTGGCATTCCCCCCTCCCTTCTCCCCCAGCCCTTCTTGTCTAACTTTCTCTCTCTCTCGCCTGCCTCTGCTGCTGGCATTCCCCCCTCCCTTCTCGCTCAGCCCTTCTTGTCTAACTTTCTCTCTCTCTCGCCTGCATTGGGTCGAATTCTGATTATGGAAAACAAGCACTGGTCGCCCAAAACGAGTTCCGTGCCCACCACCCTCTACCTCTCTCTCTCTGCCTCTCTGCCTCTCTCTCTCTACCTCTCTCCACCTCTCTACCTCTCTCTCTCCCTCTACCTCTCCCTCTACCTCTCTCTCTACCTTTCTCCACCCCTCTCTCTCTACCTCTCTCCACCTCTCTCTCTACCTCTCTCCACCTCTCTACCTCTCTCCACCTCTCTACCTCTCTCTCTCTACCTCTCTCTCTACCTCTCTCTCTAACTCTCTACCTCACTACCTCTCTACCATCTCCTTCTACCTCTCTAACTCTCTACCTATCTCTCTACCATCTCCTTCTACCTCTCTAACTCTCTACCTGTCTCGCTCTACCTCTCTCTCTACCTCTCTCTCTACCTCTCTCTCTACCTCTCCCTCTCTCTCTACCTCTCTCCCTCTCTCTCTACCTCTCTCTCTCTACCTCTCTCTCTCTACCTCTCCCTCTCTACCTCTCTCTCTCTCTCCCTCTCTACCTCTCTCTCTACCCCTCTCTCTCTCTACCCCTCTCTCTCTCTACCTCTCTACCTCTCTCTCTCTACCTCTCTCTCTCTACCTCTCTCTCTACCTCACTGCCACTCTACCTCTCCCTCTACCCCTCTAACTCTCTACCTCTCTCTCTACCTCTCCCTCTCTCCACCTCTCTAACTCTCTCTCTCTACCTCTCTCTCTCTACCTCTCTCTCTACCTCACTACCACTCTACCATCTCCTTCTACCTCTCCAACTCTCTACCTGTCTCTCTCTACCTCTCTCTCTACCTCTCTCTCTACCTCTCCCTCTACCTCTCTCTACCTCTCTCCCTCTCTCTCTCTACCTCTCTCTCTCTCTCTCCCTCTCTACCTCTCTCTCTCTACCTCTCTCTCTCTACCCCTCTCTCTCTCTACCTCTCTCTCTCTACCTCTCTCTCTCTACCTCTCTCTCTCTACCTCTCCCTCTACCCCTCTATCTCTCTACCTCTCTCTCTACCTCTCCCTCTCTAACTCTCTCTCTACCTCTCTACCTCTCTCTCTCTACCTCTCTCTCTACCTCACTACCACTCTACCATCTCCTTCTACCTCTCTAACTCTCTACCTGTCTCTCTCTACCTCTCTCTCTACCTCTCCCTCTCTCTCTCTCCCTCTCTCTCTCTACCTCTCTCTCTCTACATCTCTCTCTCTACCTCTCTCTCTCTCTCTACCTCTCTCTCTAACTCTCCCTCTCTCTCTCTACCTCTCTCTCTCTCTACCTCTCTCTCTCTCTACCCCTCTCTCTCTCTACCTCTCTCTCTCTACCTCTCTCTCTCTACCTCACTGCCACTCTACCTCTCCCTCTACCCCTCTAACTCTCTACCTCTCTCTCTACCTCTCCCTCTCTCCACCTCTCTACCTCTCCCTCTCTCCACCTCTCTAACTCTCTCTCTCTACCTCTCTCTCTCTACCTCTCTCTCTACCTCACTACCACTCTACCATCTCCTTCTACCTCTCTAACTCTCTACCTGTCTCTCTCTACCTCTCTCTCTCTCTCTACCCCTCTCTCTCTCTACCTCTCTCTCTCTACCTCTCTCTCTCTACCTCAATGCCACTCTACCTCTCCCTCTACCCCTCTAACTCTTTACCTCTCTCTCTACCTCCCTCTCTCCACCTCTCTACCTCTCCCTCTCTCCACCTCTCTAACTCTCTCTCTCTACCTCTCTCTCTCTACCTCTCTCTCTACCTCACTACCACTCTACCATCTCCTTCTACCTCTCTAACTCTCTACCTGTCTCTCTCTACCTCTCTCTCTACCTCTCTCTCTACCTCTCCCCCTACCTCTCCCTCTCTCTCTCTACCTCTCTCTCTCTTTCTACCTCTCTCTCTCTTTCTACCTCTCCATCTCTACCTCTCTCTCTCTCTCTCTCTCTCTACCTCTCTCTCTACCTCTCTCTCTACCTCTCTCTCTCTACCTCTCTCTCTCTACCTCTCTCTCTACCTCTCTCTCTCTCTACCTCTATACCATCTCCTTCTACCTCTCTAACTCTCTACCTCTCTCTCTCTACCTCTCTCTCTACCTCTCCCTCTATCTCTCTCTACCTCCCTCTCTACCTCTCCCTCTCTACCTCTCTCTCTCTCTACCTCTCTCTCTCTACCTCTCTCTCTCTCTACCTCTCTCTCTACCTCTCTCTACCTCTCTACCTCTCTCTCTACCACTCTCTACCTCTCTACATCTCTTTCTCTACCTCTACCTCTCTACCTCTCTCTACCTCTCTACCTCTCTCTCTACCTCTCTCTCTACCTCTCTACCTCTCTCTCTCTACCTCTCTCTCTACCTCTCTCTACCTCTCTACCTCTCTCTACCTCTCTCCACCTCTCTACCTCTGTCCACCTCTCTACCTCTCTCTACCTCTGTCCACCTCTCTACCTCTGTCCACCTCTCTACCTCTCTCTACCTCTGTCCACCTCTCTACCTCTCTCTACATCTCTACATCTGTCTAGCTCTCTCTCTACCTCTATACACCTCTCTACCTCTCGCTACCTCTCTCAAATATAGCTACAACGTCTACGTATAATACGGTACACTAAGTGGCAGCCGCAGCCTAAAATCTCTTCTTGTCCTTAAAAAAAACCAATCATTACCATATCCAATATATCTCCCCTTTATGACCTTATAAGTATTTACTTCTGCAGCACAATATCCTTTCGTCAACAACATCAAATGTTGCACAGCTAAACACTTATAAGGTCCCAAAGGCGAGACCTATTGGCTATGCCAATGCTTGTTGTTTTCATGTGATGGTGCTGGAGGTGATGTGAGATTAAAAATACCTCTGGGAAACTCACTAACCAATACTTTTATTCCCAGTGGCCCAAGGTATTTTTAAAAACAAATGAGATGGATAATGTTTCAGAACTATTATTTGTGTCTGATTTATCTCTTGGTCAACATGTTTCAGCTCTCAACAAAAAATTTACACAGAGCTTTCTTCAGGACCTCTCTATACTTAATGTGGTGAAAAGTGAAAAAAGTGAGTGGTAAAAAATTATAACCACGTGTTAATGCATTTTTGCACACACTCTAAGGTGTGCATTTAATGCTAAGTGGACTGACCGTGACTGCGGGTCCACTTTGTTAGAGTACCTGTGAAGAGAAATTGGACAAGACGATACAACATATAACATATAAAAACAGTAGTTCTTTTGTTTGTTGTTATCAATTTCATTCTCTTAATACCCATGTGGTTACAAAAACATTCGGTGTCACTCATACGTGCATAGCCACTCTTACATATGTAAAATATTCAGCGTAAAACATGCTCAATTGCAACTTGGTGAGCATGCCTGGGTTTTTTAAATGATCATAGACGAGCGCTGCACCGCGTGTCAATTATCGCTGTGAGTGATTGATAGTGACCGCTGTTTGACTTACATGCTTATTGCCGATTTGGTGAGCATGCCAGTATATCTTATTTAGAATACGCGCTGCGTGAAGTGTCAACTATCGCTAAAAATCTGTGATAGTGACTGATAGTGGCGGTCTACGAACCGCGTGAGATTCACTGGCAAGCGCGCTGCGCGTGCTGTGTTGTATGGGCTATCAATTGTGATACTGAAAAAATGGGATCACTAGATGGTATTTACGTAAATCACGATTTTCTCATAGCCCTTCGGTTCCAGGGAGGGGTGAGCCCCTATTATGTGCTCTAGATGAGGATTAAAACATAGATGAGGATTCTGCAATCCAACAGAGTTCCGAGGTGGCAGATTAAAAAACAACAGAGTTGGCTTCTGCATGGAAAGGTCTTACTTTGTCTCGGTGCTAGCCCGCTTTTCAACCTATTCCGGCATCCTCTGGAACTGGATGTGTCCCGGGGCCGGTATCCGGCGGGTATTTAATGTTCTTGAGCGAGTGCACTTCCTGATAGACTGCGTCACGCGTTGGTGCATGACCATGTGTTTAGTAAGCTAGACCGCTCACCCACAGTGCGCGGCGTGCGTAGGGAGGTCTAGTGAGTACGACGCGACGTGACACACTGTCTGCTTACGTACATGTTGGTGTTCTTGACAGTTATCAGCACGCTTGATTATGGAACTATGTACATAGAGGCCATGACGAAAGACTATTCTAGCTCAGAATAGGTGCGTAGCCTAAGTTTACTTAGATGATCATGACACTTTTATCAAAATTAAATAATAAAGGCACAGATGGCACGTGGCAGATCTGATGTATACTACGCTCAGTACAGAGCTCATTACAGAGCGTATTGATGCATATCAATAGGATGTGACTCAGAATTGGTACAAAGCCTGCGTTCACTGACATGATCAAAGCACACTTTAATACTGCATTAAGATTTGCCATTCAGATTAATGGCGGTAGAGTATACACCGGTGTCAGTGTCTCTATCTGCTTAAACTGTTCCACGGTACATTATCGTTCAGTATGTGTGGACAGGCGATAGAGACACTGACACCAGTGTATACTCTACCGTCATTAATCTGAATGGCAAATCTTAATGCATATCATCAGAATTCCTGCCATTTCCTCATTCAATAACCATACTGTAATACCCTTTGGTTATATATTCAGACAAAACAGCAGCACCCCACCCTGTTATTGATGAACGCGGAACACGAGGAGGAAATGATAGTCCACGCACTGTGCAGTGAACGCTTTTCAATGAGCGATCTGTACACTACATCTCCTGCGCGCTCTCATCAATGCCCTTGGTAATAGTATTAAAGTGTGCTTTGATCATGTCAGTGAACGCAGGCTGTGAACCAATTCTGAGTGACATCCTATTGATATGCATCAATATGCTCTGTAATGAGCTCTGTACTGAGCGTAGTATACATCAGATCTCCCACGTGCCATCTGTGCCTTTATTATTTAATTTTGATAAAAGTGTCATGATCATCTAAGTAAACTTAGGCTACGCACCTATTCTGAGCCAGAATAGTCTTTCGTCATGGCCTCTGCGTACATAGTTCCATAATCAAGCGTGCCGATAACTGTCAAGAACACCAACATGTACGTAAGCAGACTACTGGAAGACAGTGCGTCACGTCACGTCGTACTCACTAGACCTCCTCACGCACACTAAACACATGGTCATGCACCAACGCCACTGTTCGTAGACCGCCACTATCAGTCACTATCACTGATTTTTAGCGATAGTTGACACTTCACGCAGCGCGTATTCTAAATAAGATATACTGGCATGCTCACCAAATCAGCAATAAGCATGTAAGTCAAACAGCGGTCACTATCACTCACTCACAGCGATAGTTGACACGCGGTGCAGCGCGCATCTATGATCATTTAAAAACCCA
Source organism: Calotriton arnoldi (assembly GCA_963921515.1). Lineage (NCBI taxonomy): Eukaryota > Metazoa > Chordata > Amphibia > Caudata > Salamandridae > Calotriton > Calotriton arnoldi. Next base: position 1,247,632 of record CAWUFW010001695.1, on the reverse strand, counting down.
GGCATGGGGACGTGGCTAGCTGACGAGGTGAATGGCGGCTCTCTAGAGAGGCTCCTCAGCCCTCGCCGTAAAATCTGCTAAAAATCCTGCTAAACCGTGAGCAGAACCCGGAAAACCAGGGGAGAGGTTGTCCGGAGCTGCTGGGAACCGAAAGTGCGGAGGAAGATCCCTGGTGAGCCCGAGAACCAGCAGAAACGAACTCGGCTCGGAGGCCGGCGACGGGAGCAAGATGGCGGCGGTACTGTGACTGAAGCGCCGAGTATGGGTGCTCCAAGTCCGAAGGTGGCGCCTGAACAACCCGGCGTCCTGACGCAGCCTGCACGTCTCCGGACTCACGGAGGGGAAAGTCGTGGAGGCTGGGAGGAAGCGCATCGAGGGGGACGCACGCAGATGGACGAGCGGCAGTGAGTGTGGAAGGAGAGTGCGGAGCGGGTGCCCCTAACCGAATAGAGCAACAAATCGAGGCCCCAGCGGCGGTCAGGAGCGGGGCCTCGTTGGAGTTCTGGTGCCCCCCCTCCCCTGCCATCTACAGACATCTGAATTAGCAAGTGCGGATACACAGGAGCTGGATATCCTGAGGGAGTGCGGGTTCGGTGGGGACCCCCAAGAGAGAGGTGTCGTCCCCCCCCCGCCTTGACTGACAATAAGCCCCTGGCACGTAGGCCATTGAGACGCCGCCACGGCCGACCGAAGTGGAGCGGAGGAATACAGTCCGGCTGGCCCTGAAGGGGGGTGAAATCCACGCGGGCGGTGTATGTGAGGCCCCACATGCATACTGCTTGTGAAACATCTTGACCTGAGTCAGAGGGGGCCGTGGGACCCGGAGAGCCCGCAGAGAACTGAAGGTGCTCGCTTGCCACGACGATTGGCCGACAGCACGGGGCATAGTAGGTGTAGCATAGCACCTCATCCCCCCCACACATAAAGGGGCTGACCCCTGGGAAACCCGACAGGCCGCTGTGTGGATTGGTTTCTTCACCGGGCAGGCGGCGGGGATTACTAGGGGAGGCTCTATATGGCGGATACTCCTTTCGGCCAAGATGGCGAGTGGGAGAGGCCCCAAACCCTCGGCCCAAAACAAACTTGCCAAATACGCCTGGCAAAAGACAGGTGAGGAACACGATGGAGGCCAGGCAGCTCACGCTCCAGGACATTATGGATGCCATCTCAGGGGTGCGTACCTCCCTCGAAGCCCGCATCGATTCCGTCAATGTGGAGGTATCTTTACTCCGGGCCGACTTCCGAAAAATGGATGACAAGGTCAAATCCCTTGGAGAAACAACGGCCACACTACAGGCGGACACATCCCAGCTTCAGTAACAAGTAAGCGAACTGCAACAACAGCATGCCATGATGGCTAAACAGCTGGATGATTATGAAGGGCGGGCACGGAGAAATAACATTCGCATTTTAGGGGTGCCAGAGAGAGCGGAGGGGCCTGCAGCGGACCTATATGTTGAGGACCTAATCACAAAACATTTACAGCCCAAAAGACTTTCCAACTACTTTTCCATTGAACGGGCCCACCGGGTCCCTGGGGGTCGCCCTAAGCCGGGGGCCCCTCCGCACCCCCTAATTGCCCGGGTCTTCAATTTTAGAGATCGCGACGTCATCTTACAGACGGCCAGAGCTAATCCTCCACTTAAAATTGACAACAGCACAGTTACCTTTTTCCCGGACTACACAGCGAAAGTTCAGGCCCAACGGCGCAGTTTCATGGAAGTCAAAAAGAACTTAGGCAGCGCAAAGTCAAATATGCGATGCTATTCCCCGCGAAATTACTTCGTAGAATCGGAAGGGAAGACGTGGTTCTTCTCCACACCTCAAGAGGCCTGGGATTGGATGGAAGGATGGCGCAGAGTTGGGGGCCATGCAGGGGGAGAAATAGAGGGGCCCGCTCGCCCAGCTCAACCGTCGAGAACGATCAAGAAGACGGCCAAACCCGGACCGAAATGGGAGAACTGTCGCGCAGTGATACAGGCTGAATCCTGGACTGAGTTGGACCTGGCTCGGCGGCATATTGAGGGTTCCGGGCGGGCAGGGTATCTGGTTGGCGGGTCTGCCGGGACAGAGACTTGGAACTTATGCAGGCTCCGGACACTCCAGCTATCACCACGGCTGATTTGATTTGGCGAGGGTGTGAGAGCAGCCAGCCAGCACCCATGAATCTTTTTGGGAGGGAACGAGGCACTCTGCCTAGTTTGGGAGTGGGTAGTTCTAAATCCAGGGGCAGGGGGGCAGGGAGGGGGGAGGGGGGGTGGTCTGAGGGATGGGGGAGGGGGGAGTTGGAATGTTGGGGTTCATGAGCCACAAGTTGCATAGGAACGCATTTCATGTTTCATCTGCAGAACCGCATCACAGTACATATTGCAGTAATAAGAGTAATGACCTAAACATGGAAAAGAGTGGGCAGAGATGAGTGGGGAGAGAGCAGTCAGTGGGCAGCGCATATCCTGAGCTTGGCAAGCGGGGGCCGTTCAACTATGGCTGGGGTCAATTCGGATAAGTCCCTTTCTGTTATGACGTGGAATGTGCATGGGATGGGGGATAAAATCAAGAGAGGGATAGTGCAACAATACCTAAAAAGACAGGCCCCTGATTTAGTGCTCATCCAGGAGACGCATCTGGTGGGCAACAAATGCAGGGCCCTCACGAGATGGGGATACAAATTACTAGTACACTCCGAAATTACCTCGGGATCCCGGGGCACCGGAATCCTGGTCAGGAAGAATGTGGCACTCATACCGCGGCACACATGGGCGGATCCGCAGGGCAGGTTTGCTGTGGTGGTGGCGCAGTGGGAGGGCAAGATAGTGAACGTGGTTTCGGTGTACCTTCCTCCGACACTGGTTAAAACGGCACTAGTGGACCTAGGGGGACTACTGGCAGATCTTCCAACGGGACTGTTAATAATGGGGGGTGACTTCAACATGACTATGGACGATAGCAGAGACAGACCGACAGCAGACTCGACCCCATACACCTATGGAGGACTTTGCTAGGGCCATGGGTCTGGTTGACATCTGGCGTGCGTTACAACCGGACGGGGTACAGTTTACTTATTACTCTAACGCTCATAAGAGCTCATCCCGTATTGATTACTTTTTGACACACATAGGGTCCCTCGGCCACTTCCGTGGCCCACGGGCTCTTCCTAGGGGCATCTCAGATCACTCCCCAGTAATAGTGGAACTCACACTATTCGAGCCCCAACCGAGAACTACGCTGACACTTCCCGATATCAAAGAAGAACTGTTGGTCCACACTACCAATTACTTTAAAGCGAATGTAGGCTCGGTAGACTCCGCGCAAACAGTATGGGAAGCCTTTAAAGCTGTGGTGAAGGGTCAAGCCTTGGCCCTCAGGGTTGGATACACTAGAAAGAGGCAACAAAGCGTGGTCCAGATAGAGGACGACCTTCACAGCTTAGAGGAAGAGTACAATCTCACCTCCTCAGATGACAACAGACATCGCCTGATGCTCAAACAAGATGAATACAAGATCCTTGTCAGGGAAAAGATACAGGCCAAACTTCTTCACACGAGGTACAGACTATACGAGCTGGGAGACAGAGCTGGGAAATTATTAGCGTGGTTGGAACGAAGGGAACAAGGGGACAGGTGGGTGCCTCAATTGACTCTTGGGGACGGTTCACACATTACTCATCCGAGGGACATAGCCAAGGCATTTGCGGATCACCTGGAGGGGGTTTACACTTCTTCCACCTCTTATACATCGGAGGACTCCCGCAGCCTCCTAGAGGATAGCGACATCCCGACACTGTCAGATACCGACAGGGATGCATTGGATGAGGACCTGACTGATCTAGAAATCCAACAGGCAATGGGTAAGATGCAATCGGGTAAAGCGATGGGACCCAATGGGATCCCTATAGAGTTTCTAAAGGCAGTGACCACACAGGCAACGCCTCATTTGCGGGCCATGTTTGAGGAGAGTTATGAGAAGGGCCTCCTCCCGGATGACCAGCGACTCGCCTCAATTGTGGTGATCATAAAGCCGGACAAACCCGTGGATGCATGTAGCTCCTACCGCCCAATTTCCCTTATCAATACAGAAACTAAGATCTTAGCCAAAGTCCTCGCCCTGCGCCTAGTAAAGGTAGTCCCCTTGTTGGTACATCCGGACCAATCAGGCTTTATGCCTGGGAGGAACACGGCACTGAACATCAGACGCCTCCATAATGTATTAGCGCGCCGGGAGTTCATTGAGGAAGACGCGGTTGTCCTCTCACTGGACGCCTCGATGGCATTTGATTCTATTGAATGGCCGTATTTATTTGAAGTCTTGAGGCGTATGGGCCTCGGTCCCAAATTTATGGGCTGGGTGCGCCTACTCTATACAGATATTCGGGGGCAGGTCCGGGTAAATAACTACACATCTAGGTCCTTTCCATTGCACAGGGGCAGCAGGCAGGGCTGCCCCCTCTCCCCCCTGCTCTTCTCGTTAGTGCTGGAGCCACTGGCAGCGTGGGTTAGGCGTGCTGAGGGGCTTGAAATGGGCAGAGGGCCATGACGATAGAATATCGTTATACGCGGACGATATCTTGCTATATCTTGCTTCTCCTCACAGATCCCTCCATAGGGTCTTGAATATTTTTACGAACTTTGGGAAATATTCGGGATACGCCATGAACTGGAGTAAATCAACGTTGTTTGCCCTAAGGGGGCCAGCTCCCCGATTACCCGGGGGCTGCGCAGTGGAGGCTACTTCGGTGGGTTTCCGATATTTGGGGATCTTTGTAACTCCGGACCCCCAAGATTTTTACGACCGAAATCTCGCGGCCCCACTGGCTCGCCTACGAACAGATGTTAAGCACTGGCGCACCCTGCCCCTGTCCCTGGCGGGGCGAGCAGCCCTCTTTAAGATGCTTGCCCTTCCCCGATTTCTAAATATTCTTCAGAACTGCCCACATAAAGTTCCAGACGCGTACTTCTCCGGGGTAGAGAGCGAACTCAGAACTCTACTTTGGGATGGTGGAGCCCCTCGCATAGCCTTAAACAAACTGACCAAAGGGTGGTACGATGGGGGCATAGCTCTCCCCGAACTCCGTCTATATTACTGGGCCGCCCAGCTAGTGGTGGTCAATCACTGGATTTACCGACCCCAGAGAGACCCGGCCTATATGCTTGACAGATATCAGATGGGGAAGATGGGATACTTGGAGGCATTGTACTCTAAGGACCGGAAGGGTCGTTATCACGGCCCAACTGCACATACAGTGATGGTATGGCATCAGGCGAACTCCCGCCTGGGGTGGAAGGGTACCCTCACCAGGGCTACGCCTCTGTGGTGTACTCAGAGTTTGGGCTCTATGGGCAACCAACCCGGGTTCGATAAGTGGGACCTAATAGGAATCTCTACAATAGGAGATTTGGTGAAGAAAGGCGCACTTCTCAAATTTACAGATCTGCAGGCGACGTACAAATTAGCCCGGGGGGAGGTGTTCCGGTACCTGCAAATTAGGCACGCTCTTACCACGGTGCTCCCAGACATGACAGACATTCCGGAATCCTCCCCTCTGGAGGATCGGCTCCTGGATGGCCCACTGCTCACTAAAGCCATATCACTCACCTACAGGAAACTCTGTAACAATCTGCCGGATAACTTTCACAAACTTAGGGAAAGGTGGCAACTTGACTTAGGATCTTTCGAGGACGAAGACTGGCAGGCAGCACTGATGTCCCCCCGAGAGGCAGCCATATCACTCCGCTACCGACTTATTCAACTTAAAATCTTACATAGATCCTACATGACAGGAGTTGTATTGGCGCGCATAGGCTCGAGGGCGGATTCGCTCTGCCTCAGAGGTTGTCAGCAGGACGCAACTTTCTATCATATGCTCTGGGAGTGCCCGGGGGTGCGACCTATATGGGAGGGGGCAGCAGAACAAATGCGAGAGGCCCTGGGGAAGGAACACACCCTCACGCCCCAATTGGGTCTTTTGAATATATGGGAACAGACGGATCTCACGGAAATTGAACAACAATTCGCAACATTGGGGTACACCCTGGTCAAAAGGGAGATTGCTAGGAAATGGGGAGTGGCGGATAGGCCCTCAATCCGGACCTGGGAGAAAGAATGTGACAGGTGCATGGTTGCAGAAAAAGGTGTTTAAAGTAAGAGGGTGCCCCAAGAAGTGGGACAAAAAGTGGGGCAAGTGGAATGCCCACCGAGGAGCGGTGTGTGTGTCCCCGACAACAGAACTTGAACTGCTACGCAGAAGCAATCAACGTCTTAATTAACACTGGGCAAAGCACTACGCTACGCTCGCGTAGTTTGCGAAGTTTGCGCTACTTCGCACAACGCGAATTGCACGTAGCACAGTGCAAACACGCGTAGCGTAGCGTAGTGCAGCGGTCATTTTTTGCTTGCTCGCGGTCCTCAACGTCAAGTTGGCGACCGCGAGCAAGCAAAATGACATCCCGGCGAGACTTTTTCCTCGTTCGCGATCAGCAACATCAAGTTGCCGATCGCGAGCGTGGAAAATAAACCTCCCGGCGAGATTCTCAACGCGGGGAGGTCAGGTTTCTCATTGTGAGTGGTCGCGTATGCTCGCGACCGCTCGCGATGAGAAACTACCAGTCCGCGTTGAGAAAGCTGCCGCTCGAGTAAAAATCTACTCGAGCGGCAGTAAAAGACAGCTCGCACTGTGCAAGATGCCGTTTTCAATGATTGCACAGTGCGGACAAGCATCCGGCACTGTGCAATCATTGCGAACAGTGCACTACGCAGTTCGCGTAGTGCTACACGTAGCTCGCGTAGTGCGAACTGCACTTTGCGTAGCTTCGCGTAGCGCTACTTCGCGAACTACGCCCAGGCTTAGTCTTAATGTCCTTTGAATGTAATGACTGTATTGGCCAGATGAATGTAATGTACGATGAAATATGCCACGTATCCATTGATCTTTACTGTGACTTGTTGATGTTAAATGCAATAAAAACACTTAAAAAAAAAAAAACCCAGGCATGCTCACCAAGTCGCAATTGAGCATGTTTTATGCTGAATATTTTGCATATGTATGAGTGGCTAGGCACGTATGAGTGACACTGAATGTTTTTGTAACCACATGGGTATTAAGAGAATGAAATTGATAACAACAAACAAAAGAACTACTGTTTTTATATGTTATATGTTGTATCGTCTTGTCCAATTTCTCTTCACAGGTACTCTAACAACAGTGGACCCGGAGTCACGGTCAGTCCACTTAGCATTAAATGCACACCTTAGCGTGTGTGCAAAAATGCATTAACACGTGGTTATAATTTTTTACCACTCACTTTTTTCACTTTTCACCACATTAAGTATAGAGAGGTCCTCAAGAAAGCTCTGTGTAAATTTTTTGTTGAGAGCTGAAACATGTTGACCAAGGGATAAATCAGACACAAATAATAGTTCTGAAACATTATCCATCTCATTTGTTTTTAAACATACCCTGGGCCACTGGGAATAAAAGTATCGGTTAGTGAGTTTCCCAGAGGTATTTTTAATCTCACATCACCTCCAGCACCATCACATGAAAACAAAAAGCCAGCTCCACTGTAATCAGGTGTCGCAGCACAGCTGGGTAGCATTCAGCTACCCAGCTGGGAACCCTATGATGAAGCATGACACCAACCAGGTTGGTGTGTGAGGGTTCTTTTTTTAAAAAAAACAAACTTGTGGTGCCAGGTACTACGGTGTTGACAAAGCCACTTTCTAGTGGACCGTCTTAGTTGATTAATTCATTATTACACAGGGACAAGGACGGCCTACATACTGTCCTAACTCTCTCTTTTGGTTTGTAGAAAGATTCATAATACATCATACACAGGTATGGGTAGTTTGGTTGCCCCAAAAGATATTGCAGAGGGTACACTTACTATGCTCTCGATAGTGTAGGTAGGATTAGGTAGGAGTATAAGTATATGTATGATCATATATTCATATAATCACATATTGTTGTCATAATGGTTAAACTGTTTATCTTCTTCACCATTCTCTTACTACTGGTAACAGTGCTTTGTATCCTCCTGCTAATAACTGCAGCTCATTTTTTTAAACACAATAATATAATTGCTTCAATAAATGTTTGAAACGCCAATTCGTATATTTCTTGTGTCTCCCTCTGGGTATGCCTAAGTAAAAACGAAAGGGTAGCACTGTTTCCACTAGTTCCTTAGGGAATTAGAGCGATCATGTTCTGGGGTTGCACATACCATCCAGTACCCTGTTATGGATAGGGGTCTGGATGCGGGCACTGTGAGCTATCTAGGAATTGGGCCATCAAACTCTGATGATACGAGTCCTCATATTTTGACGTTTATGTTGTCAGGATACAGAGTCCTACTCTATTCGCAGGAGCCGTACGATATAGCGACACCACCATTCTAGGTCAGGTACTTATTTAATGAGTATCCTCTGAGTAGTTCGTATGTGTGAATCACAAGAAGTACCCCACAGTTTGAGATAACGGTAAATAAACCCTGGTTTGGTATGGGAAGGTGATTACTGAAGCATCCCAATTATTGCCCACTGGGTTGTGGGAAAGGAAAGAATTCCTATTGTTTTAATTACCCTCACACACCCTAGTGGTGTCGTGCTTCATCATCGGGTCACCCTGACTCCTAAAGGTCAGGGTGGGCTCAACCGTGTTTCAGGGAGCTCTTGGTAGATTTGGCCAGGGGGTCCTAAAGATAAAATTCCTCAGACGGTTACCGGTATCCCTTGATTCTTGGAATCGTCTGGGATATTAAAAATTACAAGCATATAAAGGGTCACTTGGATGTTTGTGGTCCTATGACCCTAGTGCCAACATGTTTCAGCCCACCAATTGGCCCAAAACGGGTCCTGGGCTTTCTTCAGGGCAATAAATGTAGAAGTTCCCTCCCTGGTTATGGCAGTGGATAATTATCACTCTACTCCTATTTTGTGATAAAGGGCAGATAGCTGCTCCTTTTGTGAGAAACAAAAGACAAACTTATCTTTAGTTTAGAGGATATTGTTCCTTCTTCTCCATCTGTAGGGAAAAGAAAAACAAAAAGAGAAAGCATAACGCAACAACATTTTTGTAGTGACTGTTGCTTCCCATGGGTGATGTGCTTAAAAGGTACACCCATGCTCATCCATCAGGATGGGTGATTATAAGCCATCAAAAAGTGTTAAATGCACACTTCATTATCTCTTCTCAATCAATTATACCGTGTCAATTTGTGTTGTATATCGTGCAGTGGCGACATACATCGCATTCTAAATCTATTCTATATTGGTGTATATGTAGTTGCGCTAAAAACACCAAACGTGACACTCACATCAAACCACACAGAACATTAATCTCACATTCATAGTGCATTTATACTTGATATACATTCCTCTCTCCCTTACCCCGTCTTGGGAGAGGTATAGCATCACGGGGAGTTTCAGTCGGAGGGGTAGCCCTCTAGTCATACACTGAATATCATGTTGAAATGCCCGTAGCGAGTTGAGGCGTAAAATTTGGGACACAAGGAGAAAAAACAGGCGTCCATGAGCATTTTAAAATTTCCATATTGATTGTCAATGCCCCTGCATACCTGTAACCAATGTGTCACGAAAGTTGCAGCATACACTACTTACATTGTCAAGGGTCCTGCGCCGCATACGAACCTACTTAGACCTGCATCCCCGGGCTTTCGCCCTGGTCCATGTCTGTCATCCGTATATGAAGGGAGCAGGAAGACGCGGTGAGCCTCGTACCGGGGGCGGTTCCCGCGAATCGAATACCACGTGACCAGACATAGTCCACGTTACTGTGATGAGTCCGGGGGAGTTGGGACATGTAGTCCAGTGCTCCGTCTAAATTCTTATACCCGCATTGCGGTTAAAAGTGAAATATTTTTGGCGCTTAGGATTCCTATATCAATCCTTATACGCTCTAATTGGTGGCGAATGGATGGCGGATATAGTGATCTGCGTTCCCATAAAATAAATTGAGCCTGAACTGCGATATGTTCGTGTTGTTCTCCTCAATTCAAATTGTAACTTTATTCGGAATACAACTTTCTTTTATATAAAAGAACCGCTCTGGGTTAAAAACTGTGATCGTCATTACTATCAGTGTGTGATTTTTTCGGGTATGGCAATGGTTACTCTTAGACCACCCGGGGGGTGAGTGAATTTAAGGTCTGTTTTTTAGATGCCAACCAGCCACATCAGGAGGATTGCAAAAACTTTATTGATATCGTCACATGACATTTTGTATACAAATGTTGGTCTATCCTACATTTTGCAAGTTTCAGTTAATGTCATTCGAATATCACGGGTCTTAACACGGGTTAGAGACATCATGTGGGTGGGTATGATGTGCAATACACTCGCGTATTTGATGCTGGAGGATACACAAAACTATCCCTTGTAAGTTGTGTGAGAAGGTCAGTTTACATGACGCATCGTGTTGTTTGTAATTGATGTCATAATATATCAGATTTGCCCAGACCCACTCATGAATGAGATGGTGAGGTTAATCACGGGTCATTCATTTCCCCTATTTTTGATTCAAGTGATTCCATGGAATTGAATCATTCAGGCCCCTTTCATGTGTCCTCAGACGGTACACCCAGCGTTGTTCACGTTCAAGGAGTCTTTTCGCCAAGTTGCCTGCACCCTTGAGTTTTTCAATAACTGTCCATTTCAGATCTTTGTCAGTATGGTTCTTTTCCAAGTAATGCGATGTTAGTTTAGTTGCAGTTATGGCCCGTCTGATTGTACTGCGGTGCTCGCTAATGCGGACCTTCACCTTCCGGTTAGTCATGCCCACGTACATGGGCTGGCAGGGGCACGTGATAAGGTACACCACATGTTCTGAATTACAATTAGTATGTGCCCGTTGTTCCCACGGGTAACCTAATCCTAGGTTAATGTGCTTTGTATGCTCGGTGAACGGGCATACCACACATGTGCCGCAGGGATAGTGGCCCATGACGGGAGGTTGGTTCCACAGTGTCAACTGAGAGGTGGTTTTAGATTTAAATACATCTGTGTGGACCAGGGAGTCTCTAAGACTCCTGTTTCTCTTGAAGGAGAACATCGGTTTCTCAAATGTGAGTGTATTTGATGTCAGAATGGACCATTTTTTATTCATGATCTTTTTAATCTCATTCGATGAAGAGTTATATGTCGTGACACAGATCAATGTATTCGATTCTGGTTTTTGATTGGTCTCTAGTAGAGAAGCTCTAGGAGTATTCCTGGATCTCTTGTGTGCCCTATCTATGATGTTCTTGGGGTATGCTTTCTGCTGTAATTTCACACTTAATTTATCCGACTCCTTGCGGAAATCATTCAGGTCCGTGCAGTTCCTACGGACCCTGAGAAATTGTCCAACCGGTAGATTCTCACTCAGGGCCCGTGGATGTGCACTGTCAAAATGTAACAGGCTGTTCCTATCGGTAGGTTTCGTGTATAACGAACTCACTAGCCTGCCTTCCCTTGCGATGATATTTATGTCCAGAAATGAAACTTGTCCACTATTGAATGTTAGTGTGAACCGCAAATGTGGATTGAGGTTGTTTATCCAGAGGGTAAAGTCAGTGATGCTATTAAGGTCACCTTTCCAGTTGATCAGGATGTCATCTATGTACCTAACCCATTTCTGGATTTTGTCTGAGAATGGGTTCGCTGACCAGATGTGTTCCTCCTCGAAGTGGCTCATGTACAATCACGCTATACTTGGCGCGAACGTACTGCTCATGGAAGTCCCATGGACTTGGAGGAACATCTGGTCTTCGAATTTAAAGAAATTCTCAGTAAGGGCAAGGTGCAGTGGCGGTTCCTTTGTAGGGGTGTTGCCCCACTTATTATTTGCCCCCAGGGGTCCACCAGCAGCAGCAGTTCTTATCAATTTCAGCCCACGGCACAGCAGGTCAGCACTCAGCTGTCTCTCTCAGTCAGCCGTGCTGCGAGCATGCCAATAGTACGTGACGTCACTCGCAGGGGTGGGTGTTAGGAGCAACTTGCGTGCGGCATTCCACTGAGCCAGTCCAGCAAAATGCGCATGTCGGGTTGGCCGTGTGCCTTTCCCTGGCCAGCCCGACATGCACAATGTTACTGGTCTTGCCGCACTCTCACCTGTAATTGAGATGGCGGGGGGGACTAAGCCGCAGCCCCAAGGCCTCTTAAGGAGCGGCGAGGTCTCCTGCCCCTGGCCAATCCAAGCCCTGCTTTAGCAGCGCCTGGATTGGATGCTTTAGTCACTCTGCATAGAACTCGGCAGAGCCTGTGACTGGGGGCATGTCCAGGAGCATGGGGGCATATTGGCCAATCACTGCATGGCTTTATTGTAAGGCCGTGCAGTGATTGGTCATGGTCATCAGCCCCGCTCTCTCCCCTCCGGGACAGTGCTCCCCCTCCCCTCCGTGCGTGCGTGCCTGCGTGCCATTGCACACACAGAAGGGAGTGTCAGTGTGACTGAGCGAGTGAGAGAGAGTCGGAGGCTCGGAGCACTCAAGCTCCGCCTGAGTGACCTTGTTGCCCTGGCCTGGGAGGCCTCGCTCTGTCTACTCTTCACTGTCGCAGCGAATGAGCGCAGTCAGTACTCTAATCAGACTCTGAGTCTGTCTGACTCGGCCACGGCACTCGGCTCGGCCCTCGGGGGGAAAAGGCTCGACGTCGACGACACACAGTACTGAGTCTCGACTCGACACAGTGTAGTAGTGAGTGAGTACGAGTCTAGCTCTAGCTACACCCTGCGCAGAGCGCTGCATATTTATGATGATGATTATTTATAAATTGATGATTTATTGGGCCGTGTCTGTCTGCTCTGGTCTGTGATGTGACCGTACGCTACGCTGTGCAGACAGTCAGTCAGTCAGTCAGCAGCAGCTGCTGACTGACTTTTGGTGTCTCTCGCCGCGTCTCCAAAACGTAAACTAAAGTCATCAGACACCAGCACTGTTCTGCCCTGCTCTGGCCATTATTACGGCGGGCCATGATGACTGTGTGCTACTACTGGCTGCGTGCGTCACGTCGCTCTCACTGGTGGTAGGCCCTGGCCTGCTCCTCCTGGCCTGGGCCTGCTGCTGCAGGCTGCATAATTTGTCGACGCGGCTCACTGAGCCAGACTGGCTCAGTGAGAGCCAGAGCTGCCAGACGGGCCGACTGAGTGTGATTGGCTTGTGACTGAGTAGCGACAATGGTATGCTCCGGTGTTGGGGTGAGTATGTCTGCTTCAGTGAGCGATGAATGTTCAGTGGGTAAATAACATCCTTGGTGTTTGGTGGGTGAGTGATACAGCAGAACCAACTGTACCATATTAAGAGTAAGACCCTCGACTGGCTGCACGGGTTTGTGAGCTCCGAGAGTGTACTGTCAACGTTGCACTGTCTATTTCTATCGTGAGTAGAGTGAACTGATATCAGGGAAGGAATGATTAATTCTAGTACTCGTTGTTTGAATCTTTGTCGTTGACGAGTTTCTTTTATTCTAAACAGTGTCCTTCCTGTTATTCCTCGTACCATTACCATCTACTCTGTCGAGACTGAAACTGAAGTCGGCAGCCAGTCTGTCTGTTGTTCTCTGTGACGCAGCACAGTGACAGTCATGGCTGTGGTGCGTCGTTCCCTGCTACAGTACTTCCCCAAGTTCCCCCTTCCCCGTGATGTGTGATTCTGAGCGAATAACTTAATGTTGTCATAAACGGCATGCCGTTTACGACAACATTAAGTTATTCGATAATGCGCTAAGACAGTGTGTGTGTGTGTCATCATGTGTCACTTCACCAGGGTCCGCGAGACTCGGAGGTTATTATTTCTTATTTGGATCTGCTTTTACTTTTGCTGCGCAATTTAGCGCAAAGCACAAAATAAGATCATCATGATCTGACTGTCTGAGTGAGGAAAGGGGTGAAACTAAGCAACGCGGAGAGCGGCGCGCTGAGCATCGGAGCGCACTGCGCACCGGCAGTGCTTTGTACGCTGGCATTGCATGGTATTCTGGTTTGACAATAAAAGAATACATTTTTCAAACAGAAACCGCACAATGAGCACTTCACTTGACAAAGAGAAATAACTGAGGACTGGCTAAAGGGTCAAACCATAACATGAGGCCATTTCAGTCTAGACCCTGATAGAAATAATATTTGTGTTGGATGCTCCTGATGGGTTTTTTTCACCGCAATTTAGATCAAGGCTAAGGACGTATGCAAATGGTCTTTAAGTACATTTTGCCCCCTTTGTTACCACTGACGCAGTATTTTGCACTTGCAGATTGGGTAATTTCCATCACAGCACAGGCTCCAATTCTCTGTTATGAAGCTCTGTGGTTCTACTGAATAAGCAGCTACCATGTTGTTATATGACATCCCTTTATTAATGTAATAACTGCACTTTCACAATTGCTTTATTAACCTTCTTGCTTCTCAAATTTGCTTGAAAATGCACCATTTGCCCACTCATTTTTCAAAATATTCTCGGGGGGAGAACCCCCCAGAAACTCCCTTTAATTGTTCGGGCTCGCTCGCCACGGTGCTCTCCCACAGAAAGTTTACGCCCACCACTTTCAAATCTCACCAGCCACCACTGGCAAGGTGCATCAATTTTATGATACAATTTACAGGTGCCTCCAACTGCCATTCTTCCTTGTGTAGTAGTTGTTCGATGCACATCATGATGTTATATTTAGGATCATATTCTGTGTCTGTCAAGATGTTGAGCAGGTGTTTTGTGTCCTGGACATAGGATTTGATTTTGGTCACTAGGGGTCTCAAGAACCAATCCGTATATTTGGACAGGGGTTCCAAAAGGGACCCGATCCCCGATACAATGGGCCTTCGTATGTGTGCCAGAGCACCTAGTCACCTTATACAGAGACATCCTTGGTGTTCGGGATTAATCTTCCTCAGATAAATAGGAAACGCTATTTTGTCTGTAAGTTGTTCAAGCTTGAACCCTTAAAAGCATCACCCCACTATCGTTTTTTCCTTCTTTGAACTCCATTCATTAAATATGGCGCAACCACCAGTGATTATTCCACTAAATTGCAGACATGCAGTAACACAAATGTTACAACAAGGGCTTCCTCTCACAGGGGGCAATGTTACCTTCGTGGTAGAGGCCAACAAAGTGTACATAACAGAGGTATTCTATTCATGGGTCACCACTTTTCCTGCAGCAGATGCCAACACACAATCATTTCATACATACACTGGAGCTGTAACATCACGTCAATACAGAGCCTATGAATACTTAGAAATACCATTAACATTTCAGAAACATACAGATTGGTTCCAAGGCGCCCTACTACATGTTCTAAACAATGTAAGACTAGGTACTGTCAGCAACGAGGGAGTGACCTGGCCAGTCCTAGCCGGCTATACACCATAACCCACATTAACACCACTCACTGCTGTTGAGCTCCATGCTTTTCACACAGGTCTAGTTAGATTGTACAGACGTTTAACAGAGTTTGTTATATGAACAATAACAGCAACCCCAACAAGGGCTGTTCAAGATGTACAGCCACATATAGCCATGCCTGCAATTAGTCCAGTTACTATTAACCCAATTATGGGTAAGGTTCCCACCAGATGGGAAGAAATTCAGTTCTGGATGGCACAAAAAATAAACCAGCTTGAAATAGTATTTCCCTATACAGGACTTCAAGATAAACATAATTCTCACAATGTGCCTACCAGTGACTTACTGATACATTATACAGAGCTATAGGGAGTTTGGTTGCCCCAAGAGATCTGATAGAGAGTACTCTCGCTATGCTCTTGACAGTGTTGGTAGAATTAGATTGGAGTATAACTATATGCATAATCATATATTCATATAATCACAGATTGCTGTCATAATGGTTGAATTGTTTCTCTTCTTCACCATTCTTTTAATACTGGTAACAGTGCTTTGTTTCCTCCTGCTAATAATTGCAGCTCATGATTTTTTTTAAGCAAGAACAATTGCTTCAATAAATATTTAAAATGCCAATTTGTATATTTATTGTGTCTCCCTCTGGGCATGCCTAAGTAACAACGGAAGGGTAGATCTGTTTGCACGATTTCCTTGAGGAATTAGAGTGGTTATGTTCTGGTGTTGCAGATACCATCTAGTGCCCTGTTATGGTTAGGGGTCTGGATGGGGCACTGTGAGCTAGCTAGGAACTAGTCCAACTCGCTTTGATGATATGAATGGACTCAGTCCCCATATTTTGACATTTATATGTTGCCCAGATACACAGTCCTACTTAATTTATAGGAATCTTACAACAGCGTGTTGTATGTATGTATGTTATGTTGAACATTATTATTTATAGAGCGCCCGTTCACCGATTGGTTTCTTGGCGCTTGGTCTAGGATATGCTGGAGCTTTGTTAATCTGTCATGCGCTTGATTTAATCATAGGCTTGGGCAAATAGCCAGGTCTTAAGAAGCTTTCTGAATTTCATGAGATCCATGCATGCTCCGATGTTTGATGGAAGAGAGTTCCAAAAGCCAGGCGCCAACACTGCAAATCTACAGCCACCTTGTATCTTCAGTTTGTAAGCGGGTGTGGTTAGCAGGTTCATATATGATGAGTGCAAGTTGCGCGTAGGTATATGCCTTTGAGTGAGATTGGAGATGAATTTAGGACACGGGCCATGTGGGGACTTAAAAATTAAGCAGCCCACTTTAAAAGCAGAACGTTGTATAATGGGAAGCTTCCTCATGAGGGGGGAGACGTGTTCCCACCTGGGTTGCTGAAAGATCAACCTTGCTGCCTGATTCTGGACTAGCTGCAATCTCCTAATGAGATACCGTGGTATGCCAAAGTACAGTGAATTGGCATAATCTACATGAGAGATCACCATGGCTAAAACAGCCTGTATTAGTGCTTCTCTCGTGAGGAATCTGCTGATCTTCCTTATTTTCCTTACTTGATGATGGCAGGTCGAAGTTACCGATGTAATTTGGGATTTCCTTGATAGGTCGTTGTTTATTATCACCCCAAGACTTTTTGCTGAGGAAGATGGAATGGGGGGGAGCACCCAACTCATTTGGCCAGAACCGTGGACTCCAAGGGTTCTTGGTGCCTCCTAACAGGATAAGTTCTGTCTTATCGGGGTTGAGTTTCAGCTGATTACTATTAATCCAATCCCAGATATGCAGCATACTGGCTTGAAATTCTGATGCCGAGTCAGGGGAATTATTGATGCCAAATATAAGCTGTAAGTCGTCCGCATAATTAAATGTGCACACCTTCCTTTCTTTTAAGGACTGAATCAGTGGAAGGAGGTAAAGATTAAATAGGTGAGGGGATAGCGAAGAACCCTGAGGTACTCCGCAAGTTACACTCCTTTTAGGTGCTGTGAAGTCGGATAAGCGGACTGACTGGGAGCGGCCCTCCAAAAACGACCCCATCCATCTGAGAGCTGAACCCTAAAGACCGGCGGCACGGACATGATCGATCAGAATGTCATGATCGACCATGTCAAATGCTGCAGATAGGTCCAAAAGCACCAGAGCCTGAGGGGATCCGTTGTCTATTTCGTTCCGGAGTGTGCCCAGGACGGTCAGTATGACTGTCTCGGTTGAGTGGGCTGGGCAGAATCCTGCTTGGCGGGGGTTGAGAAATTCTGACTGTTCGCTGAAGGCACATAGACATCTTGCTACATGAGATTCAAGTACCATAGCCAGATACGGGAGCAGCGAAATTGGACGGTAGTTGGTCAATATCTCAGGGTCAGCCCCTGGTTTTTTAAGAGGGGGACAATAATAGCCTCCTTAAAGATTCTCGGGACGATGCCCTGAGTCAATGACTCATTTAAAAGAGAGAGTGCAGGCTTAGGAAGTAGAGAGAAAACCTCTTTTAGAACATGAGGTGGGCAGCTGTCCATCGGGGATCCTGATTTTACTTTGGACAGAAAGTCCAAAAAGTCCAAGCTATCGATCGCTGGAAACTGCTCAAGGAAGTGGGGGTTTTCCGATATAGATGAGAGTACCCTGGGAATGGTATGCTTTAAAATACTGTCCTTGATTGAGACGATTTTATCTATAAAAAAAGGGTATTGAGCAAGTTACACAGTGCTTGAGATGTATGTATATATATATATATATGGCTATATATATTATAGCATAATTAATACAAATATGAATTTTACATTATGTGAATGTTATAAATATTTCAAAGTTATTACTATGAATACATACATATATATTTTCATATTAATTAATTTAAAATATTAAAAAATAATATAATGTAAAATATTTTTATTAAGTATGTTACTATATACACACACACATATATGCAGACAAGCAAACACGTGTTAGTGTGTTTTATTAGTGTATATTTATATAGTATTAGATATTAGTGGAATATATTTAATTTACATTCTATTAAATGTTTATATTAAAATAATTTACCATTTATTACTTCAAACTATTTTTTTTTAAACAATATTTTTGGACGACATGGTTATCAACAATATTTTTTTCCAATATTTTTGTACTTACCATTATAAGTATAGGAGCACGACATTGTGGTAAACAATATTTTTGATACCATATTTTTGTCAACTATATTGTTTTACCATGATATTGTGCCAGTGATCCCACAATATCTAATAGAGGATATTTTGCTAGATTGATAAACCTTGATATTGTACTAAATCCTTCAGCCCACCTTTAGAATGAAAAGTGAGTACCCCTTGAAGATAAAGATGTGCTGAACATCCATGGTGTGCTTCACATTAGTACTAGGAATGTTGGCATTTTATTTTCATCTTGCACACAGTGGTCTGCGGCCCATAATTTGTTATATGATGCATGGCATGTGAATCAATTGCTCTATTGGAAAAATATTCTATACTTCTGTGTCAACTACATTTTGTTAACTAAGGGCCTAATTACGAGTTTGACGGTCTTGGAGCGGGCTGCCACGCCAGCGTGGTCAGTCCACCGGCAGGATTAGGAGTTGTAATCCTGGCAGGCAGTCCTACTGCACCTTTCTAAGGCTAATAGGAGAGCCTTAGAAAGGCACTGCAGTAGGAGCACCGCATCCCATTCCTGCACGGACAGAAATGCACAATGTTGTGCATTTCTGTCTGTGCAGGAACAGGGGGTGCAAAAATACAGGGGGCGCACCATGTGAAAAGGAGGGCAGTGAGGAAACTCGTATTATGCTCAGTGGTGCACACCACCAGCATATTACTCTTCCTAAGACCACCGTGCCACCGCCTCTGGATCAAGGATCCTGGCAGTAGCACCTATCCAGTGGCGGTCCAACCACCATACTTGTAATACGGCCGGTGGACCACCAGTCTGGTGAACTCTTAATCGGGCCCTTAGTCTTGTGTATTTTGTTCATACTAAGATTCAGTCAAATACTATTATATATCAATTATAAATAGGTATTGTATTTTGAAAAATGATTTGCCTTATCTGCTGTGATAATAAAAATAATTTATGTTTTTTTTTTTTTTAATTCAACACTCTTACCTATTTGGCATTCTTAATACCTTGTGACATACTGCTTCAGGCTTTGTAATTTCATTCCATTTCGTAAGTTAGCTATACCAGGATAACAGGAAATGCTTTATTACTATTTATCTTAAAATGATTTGGCATACCTTCAAATATTGCTAAAGATCTCGTTGTAAATCACTATTATAAACCCAGGTTAAGCTCCTAACACATTGCAAATAAATGCATAGATATACAAAATAGTTTAATATTTAACAGTGACATGCCTCTCTTTTTTGTGGTTTGAACATTTCTTGATTTCAGAGCTTAAAGTTTTGAGAAAAACCAAAACGTATGACAGCGCTGTGTCAGTGCACCTGAATATACAGGTACGCTGTCACAACTAAGGCTAAACTAGAAGAACAGTGTTGGCTTTATCAGTGCAAAGCAGTGGTGAATAGTGATGTTTGAAAGCTGTGGGGCGTAATACATGCCCTGAAATTCTGTGAGAAAACCCAACTTTTTAGGAGTATTGAGGAGTTTCTCCCAAGAAGGTTTTTGAAAAGTGGTGAATTATAAAGCAAATTACATGTAACCTTCCTCAAAAGCTTAAGCTTTGAAAGAGCACTCATTAGAAATTATAGAAAGCCTGACGCTCCCCAGGTGTTGACTCCATCATTTCAAAATGTGCCATGAGTCCCCCTGTATTTCTATAATTACCTTCATTGTGCCAGGGACAGTATTTTGTTGTGGATGGCCAGATATTTTAAACAGCATGCCAGTGCCAGAACTATTCCATTGACTGCATCCATCCAGCATAGGTAATTGTAGTATTCTACACCTTTGTCCATACTTGTCCTTCTCCTCTTTCATCACATGCAATGCCTCTAGAATGTTACAGTGTGATGATGCTCAGTGGAATGTTGGGTGTCTCTCAAGAAAGGCACAGTTGAGATGGGCTGAGCTGCCTGCTGGCTGCTCATGGTGGGGCTGGTACAATATTACTTCTGGACTCAACTACTTATCTTCAATAAACCAACCTGAAACTTCTCAACGTGTCCGGCTTCATTACTACATTAATCAAAGCCAGCATTTTTCCACAGATGTCTCACTTATGCTACGAGTTTGCATTTATGTCAGGAGTTACCTACAATATGCCAGTGCCAGAAATTTGCCATTATCTACATTCATATACTCAGCCACTGTCCGTGCAGGTAACATCGGTGGGGCCGGGTTGGGGAGGGATTTCGAGGAACGATGCTGAGGGAAAATTAATTATTTATTTAATTTTCCCTCTGCATCGTCCCTCCAACTACCCCCCCCCCCCAAACCCGGCCCCACCGCTGTTACCTGCACGGACCGCGGCTGCATATACTATGTATGATTCATATGTCAAAAACAACCTCAAATATGTAATGCTACCATTTTGTCATGGATGCCACCCATGCCAAGAATTACATGTAATATGCCAGTGGCAGAATTTTGCCATTGATAGCATACATATACCATGGGTGA
Source organism: Calotriton arnoldi (assembly GCA_963921515.1). Taxonomy (NCBI): domain Eukaryota; kingdom Metazoa; phylum Chordata; class Amphibia; order Caudata; family Salamandridae; genus Calotriton; species Calotriton arnoldi. The sequence continues at coordinate 1,226,709 of CAWUFW010001695.1, read as the reverse complement.
CCCATATGTCAAAAATTACCCCTTTTATGTCGAGGCCAGCATTTTGCCTTGCTTGCCGGTCATAGTGGTTTCCCCAAATGACAAGAATCGTACCCAGTATGTTAGTGCCAGCATTTTGCCATGGATGCCCCTTATGCCAAGAGTTACGTCCAGTAAGCCAGTGGCAGCATTTTGCATTTTATGAGCCAGTACCAGAAATTTCCTTGGGTATCTCATATGTCAAGAACTTCTTAAAATATACCAGCATTTTGCAATGGATGCCTCTGTAAGCCAAGAATTACCCCCAATATGACAGGGCTAGTAGAAGACTCACAAGTATATTACGCTCACATACACACTCACTCATGCTCACTTACATTCACTAATTCACTCACACTTATTCATACTCATTTTCACTCACACTCCCTCGCTTTCATGCCTTTACACTCATGCTGCCCCACACTCATTCTTAGTCACTGTCACTCTCAGAGTACTCTTAATCTCATGCACTCTCATCAATCTCACTCTCTCATTCTCACTCAGTATCACTTATTCTCACACAGTTACACTCACTCTCATTCACTTCCCTTCATTCACTCTCATTAACATTCAATTCACACACATACACACAAACTATCACTCACACTCAATTACATTCACTCACTTTCATTCTCACTAACAGTCACACTATACTTTTTTTATGAAGGAGATTTACCTCTGCCGAATTGGAGTCAACATTAAGATTTTTTAGTGGTAGCACCAAAGAAGGTTGTGTCCCTTACCTTCAACAGTGAGGATGTCTCTAACCTCATCATGAAGCATTTAAAATCTAACCATCACTTGTGACTCATACCTCCCCTTTGATCAATCAATCACTCAGCATTTGTATAGTGCTACACTGTCACCCCTAGGGGTATCTGGGCACTGAGTGTGACCTCTCCGTCAAAAAGCTAGGTCTTGAGTCACTATCTGAAGTCTGCCAGCGAGGGTGCTGTTCGAAGATGGAGGGGAAGGTAGTTTCAGGTCTTGGTGATGATGTAGGAGAAGGAGCGGCCTCCGCTGTGTCGGATGTGGGGTTGTGCACGCAGCAAGAGAAGAGGAGCGCACGTGTCTTGCTGGTGGATGGAAGATGAGTCAGTGGTTGATTGTGTAGAGCTGTAGAGGCATACTTGAGGATCTTGAACTGGCATCTCTTCTGGATGGCGGAGCAGTGGAGGTTTGAGGTGGGGGTGATGTGGGTCCATTTGGGGAGGTCCAGGATGAGTCTGGCTGAAGCATTCTGTATGGTCTGAAGTCTTCTGAGGAGCTGGGTGGAGATGACGGCATAGAGAGGTTGGTGTAGTCGAGGCATCTGGTGACTAGGGAATGGGGACGGTCTTTCTGGTGTTGACTGGGATCCATCTGAAGATCCTGCGGATCGTGCAGAGGGTGGGGAAGCAGGAGGAGGCGACTGCGTTGACTTGCCATTTCATTGTCAGTTCGCTGAGGATTATGCCTAGGTTGCGCGTATGGTCTGTTGATGTGGGTGTTGGTCCGAGTTCTGCTGGCCACTAGCCGTGGTTTCAGATGGAAGTGTTCTTCCTGAAGATCAGTATTTCTGTATTGTTGGAGTTTAATTTAAGGCAGTTGCCTCATCTAATTGGCTACGTTAGTCATGGCATTGCAGAAGTTGGTTCTGGTGGTGAAGGGGTCTTCAGTGAGCGTGAGGATGAGTTGAGTGTCATCTGCATAGGAAATTATGTTGAGGTCGTGGGATTTGACGATGTCTGCGAGAAGGGTCACATAGGTGTTGAACAAGGTGGGGCTGAGGGATGATCCTTGAGGTATGCCGCATAGGAGGTCCTTGGGTTCGGAGGTGAAGGGAGGCAGCCGGATGCTCTGTGTGCATCCTGTAAGGAAGGAAGCAATCCACTTGAGGATTGCTGTATTGCTCCACAACATTGGCTGTATGCCAATGTTGTGGAGTCTGTTGATGAGGGTATAGTGGGATATGGTGTTGAACGCAGCAGAGGTCGAGGAGGATCAAGGCCACAGTCTCTCCACAGTCGAGGAGGGTTCTCATGTCATCTGTGGCAGTGATCAGCGCGGCTCAGTGCTGTGGTTGGCACAGAATCCTGATTAGGAGGCGTCCAGTAGGTGGTTTTGTTACAGGTAGTCGGTGAGTTGTTGATTGATGGCTTTCTTGAGTGCTTTGCCTCGGTAAGGAAGCAGCAAGATTGGTCGATAATTTACGCTTGCTGGGGTCGGCAGAGGGTTTCTTCAGGAGGGGTCTGACCTCTGCATGTTTCCATCTGTCCAGGAAGGCTGCTGTGGTGGTGGTGGTGTTGAGGATGCTGGTGAGTCCGTGCTGATTGAGTTTGATCCAAGGACTGTGGCGCCCTGTACTGGATGGATGATGTTATGTCAGAGGTGGAGTGAGTGGTGAGCGGAGACCAAGTAGTGATCGTTTGGCTGGAGTGCGCTGTTTGGTTAAGGTCATTAGGGTTGAGGGCAGTGGGTTGAGGGTCAAAGTTGTTGTAGATGGTGGCAATCTTGCTGTGGAAGTAGTCTGAGAGGGTGTCACAGAATTCTTGGGAGGGGAGGATTGTGTTCTCTGGGGCTGACAGGTTGGAGAATTCCTTGACTATTTTGAAGAGTTTTCATGTGGTTGGCCGCTGTGTTGATGCAGGCTGTGATGACTGTTCTTTTGGCTTCGATGTGCAGGTGGGAGATGCTGAGGGCTGCTCAGTGAGCAGCTCTGTCCGTCCGGTTCTTTGTGGTGCGCCATTGTTTCTTCAGTCAGTAGCAGTTGCGCTTGGTGCTTCTGAGCTCTGTAGTGTACCAGCTGGCTTGTTTTGAGGTTTTGTTGGTTTTTGCAGGTTTTAATCGGGGCAACTCTGTCGGTGCATTTGGTGATCCATGTGGAGAAGTTCTGGATGACCTGGTCCTGGTCTGATAAAGCTTCGGGCTGGGTGGTGCAGAGGACCTTTGTCCACTGTGTCTCAGTTACCTTGCCCCAGCTGCGGTGGGAGGAGTCGTGATGCTTGGTGATGGTGTGCTGGGCATTGGAGAGGGTGAAATGAATGATGGCGGGTCGGTCTAGGTGAGTTCTGTGACATGGCTGTATTTGACTTTGTCACTGGAGGTAAAAATGGAGTTGAGAGTGTCCAGCTTTGTGCGTGGGTTTGGTGACCAGTTGCTTGAGGCCAAAGTTGTTCATGCTCTCCAGGAGGGTGGTGAGGTTGGTGTTGTTGGGGTAGTCGACGTGTAAATTAAGGTTGTCGAGTAGGACGTAGTGGTAGGAGTCGATGGCTGAGGGGGCGATGAGATTGGAGATGGCATTGCAGAAAGCCATCTGTGGCCCCGGGAGTCTATATGTGAGAGTGCCTCTTATCGTGGTTTAGGTTTAGGTCTGTAGTTGGAAGTTGAGGTGTTCCATGAGAAGTGTGGAGTAGATGTATCGGATCATTTCCTTGAAGTTGATGGCAATGTCCCTGCCTTGTTTATTGGCACGGTCTCAGTGTATCATCTTGTAGCCGTTGGGGGCTGCGGTGGCAATGGGGTTCAAGGAGAGGCTAAGCCATGTTTCGTGATGAAGGCTACATCGGTGGAGAGGGAAGTGATGGTGTCCCAGGTTTCCGTGGCGTGCTTGCAGAGGGATTGGGCTTTGAGCAGGATGCATTGGAGCGGTTCCGGGGTGTTCGTGGTCTTCTGGGCAGAAGTGGCGCGGGATCCAGTGTGGGCTGGCGGTCCTATGTTGCAGGAGAAGTGGCACAGGCGGCATGTGAAGGGTCCTTTGGTTGATCTTGGGGTGGAGATGTAATAGTTTCTGCCATGACGTCCAGGGCCCAGAGCCAGGAGCTCTGCGCCGGGATGTAATGATGGGTGGCGGGAGGGCAAAGGTTCCTTGCGCTGGGCGTGGTCTAGGCACGGACAGGCACAAACTGACTTGCCTTTGGCGCACCAGTGGCGCGCCCACTGCACAGCCACGCTGCAGACTCCATTAAGTCGGCCTTGGGGGAGGGAGGTGCACTGGGAGGTGGGAGGTGGGAAAAGGGTGAAAACGTTGAGAAGAGTGCAGGGGCAAAGTAACAGGGACAACTAATCTAGGCAGAAAAAGGGCTGACTGACACAATAACCATACAAAACCATAATATAGCAAAACAAGTAATACGGATGTGTACAGATCAGAAAACTGCGCTAGCGAGGAATGAGGGAGGAGAGTGGCGGTGAGGGTGAGAGGCGAGGGTCTGCCAGGCAGCAACAATCCCCTGACAGGCGGCAGTGGGAGACCCGCAGAGGCTGCGAGAGGGAGCTGGCAGAGGACCTGCTCGCAGCAATCTAAATAGTAAACAACACCGATGTTTAACTCTCCAAATTCAGAAAACCATTGCTGCTCCATTGAATTGTACATCGAGTGACGTTAATAAGAGCCTTGGTGATCGTGCTGTTGCATTAGTGCAGCAAAGTCTTTAAAAGGTCTCCCTGAACAGTCACATCACCTATGGTTGGTTTAAACCAAGACAACAAGGCTATTCCTGAATATAAAATAGCAATGTCTGCCTAAAAAGCTATTAACCTCCTCCTAAGAGGCAAAAATTAAGATAAAAATCCTGTGAACTGTGGGGAGATAAATGGCGCAGAATGACAGGTCATCTATAGTCCTCAAATCAACAGATTTGCATAGAATCATCCAATGGAAATTTAAATGGCAGAAGCAAGAAAGTATATTCCCCAAAGCCCACTTGGGGGAACACTTAGGAAGCTCATGAAAATAAAAGTATTAAAGGAAACCTTTCAGCAACTGGTTGACTTAAACACCGAAAGCCACAAAGGCTCAAAGCAGTATCCTTAATAACACAATAGTACAACGTATAGTACAATGATGCGTCAAGTATCAATGTCATTTTCAACGATCGAAGATGTCCTTACACTGGACCCACATCACAGTCAGACCGGACTCTGACTGCCTCATCCACAATATATGATTTAGTCCCACACACTACTACTGCCTGTCCTGGTAAGCCATATACCTACACCCAGGAGCAACATGGCACTAGTCGATACAGTCATTAAAACAATGTAGAACTTAGCATCCTGAAACCAAAGACACTAAGACAACTAATTTCAATTCAAATCATGTATAACCAAATGCTTTGCAGTCACCAGAAGGAGACAAGTCCATGCTTTACAAAATGTAAAAAATAAATAAATACTTTTACTCCTTTGTGGGTCCGAGTGTTTGTTCGACGCATGGCGGTTACGTTTTATTTATCTAACCAGACCTCAGGTTCAGGGACGTTGCTACCACTGGTGCAGCCAGTACAATGCACTGGAACCCAGAGGTGGGAGGGGGCTGAACAACACCCACACCTTGAGCACTGAGAGGGCATCTAAATAGCCATGGTGGACTTCCGAAGGTAAATAAGGATTAAATATGATTTTACATTTTCATTGCCTCTAATAAGCAACATAGGGGCAGATCTACAAGAAAGTGCCGCAGCGTGGCGCTGCAAGCCCTTTGGCTGCGCCACGCTGCGGCACTTTCAGAGCACAGGAATGCGACATATTTACAAGAATATGTCGCATTCCTGTGCTCTCCCTGCGCTGGCGCACAAACAGCTGCCAAGCGCCGGCGCAGGCACCCTTGCACCATGGTGCAAGGATGCCTGCGCCATGGGGAGATTGTTTTTGTGCAGGAAGGGGCACCTTTCTGCACAAAAACAATCAGTACAGGCTTTTCCTCTTTCAATGCGTGCTGCAGAATGCAGCACGCATTGAAAGAGGAAAAACGAGGAGAAATGAAAAATTTCTCCTCGGTGCGCCTCGCTACGCCACCTCTAGGGTGGCGTAGCATTCACACGCATCTCCAGAGTTACGATTTCTCGTAAATCTGGAGATGTGTCTTGTTCCATGGGTGTTGCGTGGGAACACCCACAGCAACACCCATGGAACGCCCCTTCAACGCAAAGTGCTGCGTGTGAAGGGACGGTATTTACAAGGAGAGGAAAAGTCACGCATGGTGGCTTTTCCTCTCCTTGTAAATATCGAGGAGCCCCCTGCGCCACCAGTACGTCACGAAAAGTGACGTACTGGTGGCGCAGGGGGCTTGTAAATCTGCCCCTTAATGTCTAGGCCTAACGCTTCGTGGTACACAGCTGATCTGAAAAACGACAAAAAAGTTGCTAGAGACTAAAACATAAATGGAGAGTTACTACTAACACAAATACAGACAAACAAACATATCAGCCCTTCGTGCCTACCACTGTAAAATAAGATCAGCCCGAAGGCATTTCATTGTCAACAAAATAGAGCAAGCAGGCAATTCCTCAAAGGACTTGTTTAAAATCTTAAATGACTTTGCTAAACCTCAAGCCTGCTCAGCAGCAAGCCCTGCTTCTCAATTACTATGTGACACCTTAGCCAGCCACTTTCAAACTAAAATCGACAATATCTACAATAGTTTTAATTTACTAAGGCACCAGACCTTTTTCAAAACAATGGATCACCTCAAACGATTGCATGAGTAATATTGGAAAGATTTGAACCTAGCTCTAATACCCAGACACATGACCTGCTGGTTAATGCAAAATCTGGTTCTCCTTCTGACCTCTGTCACCCTTATATCACTGCCACTCTCTCTTCTTGCACCAGTTATCACACCCCGATGCAACCAGTCCCTGACTCAAGCCTCTATTCCGCGACTTTGGAAGGCAGCCCAGGTTATATCAGTTCGGAAAAATAATATGCATACCCGAGCGATCCAGCTAACTATCGCCCCATATCCCTTCTCCCTCAATTGGGTAAAGTTCTGGAGGCCCACGTCAACAAACAACTCTCCTTGTATTTGGAGACTTACGACTTGTTGGATGCTTCTCAATCAGGCTTCAGACCTTCCCACAGCACGGAGATGGCCCTTCTTGCTGTAGCAGATACTATCAGGCTATCCCTTGATGCTGGAAATCCCACCGTGTTGGCTTTGCTTGATCTCTCGGTGGCATTCGATACCATCTTGCATTCTACTCTTACACAATGGCTTCAACAGATTGTCATGCAGAGCACCGCCCTCAACTGACTCAAGGGCTTTCTTACAGATAGGGTACAGACTGGCTCTATTGGCTCCTATCACTCTAAAATCATCCGCTTGGACAAGGGGGTCCCCTCAGGGCTCCTCCTTGAGCCCCACACTTTTTAACATCTATGTGTCCCCACTAGCCAAACTGGTAAAGTCCTAAGGGTTTGAAATACTCTCCTATACTGATGACACACAACCGGTTAACTCATTCGGGCATGACATCGAGAATGTCAAACAGCGATTTGTCGCTTGTGTGAGGAAAATAGCCATTTGGATGTCACATAATTGTCTCCAACTGAATGGAGGCAAAACTGAGCTTCTTTTGTTTGGTTAAGGCTATGGATTGCTAATCCATTGTGCTTTGCATGCGTGGGTTCGTATCCCATCCTCGTCGCCAAAATGAAGAGGTGTGCCTCGTAGTAATGAGTAGAAAGAGGCGCTTGAGGTGAAGATGAAGTTTATTGCAGGTTACATATCAGAAGACCCCATCCAGCATTGAGTCAGGAGCAACTGCCACCACACATTCGAGCAGTGCTAGGTAACGAACACCACATTCCAAGTTCTGGAACTAAGACCAGCTTACAAAGCATTTGCTAGTCTCTGCTTAGGAATGCTTGAGAACACCACAGGGGTCCCCTCAGGGCTCCTCCTTGAGCCCCACACTTTTTAACATCTATGTGTCCCCACTAGCCAAACTGGTAAAGTCCTAAGGGTTTGAAATACTCTCCTATACTGACGACACACAACCGGTTAGCTCATTCGGGCATGACATCGAGAATGTCAAACAGCGATTTGTCGCTTGTGTGAGGAAAATAGCCATTTGGATGTCACATAATTGTCTCCAACTGAATGGAGGCAAAACTGAGCTTCTTTTGTTTGGTAAAACCCAACTTTATTGGTCGAATGACTGGTGGTTGGCCAAACTCGGTCTGGCCCCTGTGCCCAGCAGAACAGCTAGGAATTTAGGTATACTTTTGGATGACTCAAAAAGCGTCTGTTTTTCTTTTGGTGGACCATATATTACTAACTATCCTTTACGTTCATCCATCACACACACATCACTTCATAGAAGAAGCGCAAGGTGGAAAATACTATCTTTTGCGAATATAGTGTGCCACTACGCAGATGCACTTATGAAGTTGTACAAATGGATTTATTTAAAACATTTTAAAAAATGACCAATTCATTGCAGTAAAAACCAACATCAGAGAGAGTCAAATCCCGTATGTTACATACAGGTACAGAGGGGTACCCTACAGGTACTGCATATATAGAATACAGAACATAATAAGAAAAAGAAAATAGAAAGAGCAAAAGAAAGAGAATATCAACAAGACAATACACTTTGTCATCAATAGAACCTATCAATTACTGGGTTAAGTTAAGGCTGGAACTCTATAAATTATAGGTATTTCATCTGTTGTGCCAACCAACGTCACAGATTAGGAGTCAATGGCGTTGACGCGTTTCGATGGTATCGTCCTGGTTTAAACCATCTTTATCATCAAGACTGCAATATTGACTCTCATAGTGTATATGTAAAAACAACCAATATTATACACCTGTATGTAAATGAGATATAATTACTACAAAATACTAAAAAGACATCTCCATATTACAGGCACATGCAATTAATTACCAAAACATTTAAAATGTATTATTACCAACATGTGCATAAAATTACAAAAACATCTAAATTGTATTAACAATTTGTAGATATTCCAAAGAGATTAAACAAAGATGTTATAAACATGGAAATCCTACTCAAAATCTTAACAACATAATTTGAATCCAACATCATGCGTTGAGGCACCACTATATGGCAAGTAATCTTAAACACAACACCAGATGTACACATACATACCCATACTCCCCACCAACCATATTGAGTTCTATTTCTAAAATGAGGATTATGGAAATGGTATATAATCCAAAATTGGGTCTACCACCTCAGTAAACTGGCAATTATACCAGTGATCACCTTCCGGGCAGGCCCGTCAGGTATTGCTGATAATCCTTGAATAAACACAGGGATATCTCCTGGGGAATACACTGATTCCTAGTTACAGGGTTCTCCCAGATTGAGATAAACCAATAAGGAAAATAAATCTATAAATAAAACCCAAAAAAAAACATTGTGTTTCTCTTATTACAGTATCCTCAGTAGACCCTATCTATCAATGTGCATCACGCATCTATTTATGGTTTAGAGCAAACACTCACGTACCTTCTAAACTGTCCTTCTATTGGAGACAGAGTCTAAGTTGTAGCTCTAATTTTGGATGATACTTTGCCCATGAAAGACCAGATCATCTCCGTCTGCGGTACTTGTTTTGGCACACTACGCCTTCTTAGAAAAGTCTTCCAATGGCTTCCTATGAGTTCTATGAGTCCTCGGTAGACACTAATCCAGGCATTAATCATCAGTCACCTATTGATTATGGCAATGCTCTGTTCCTTGCCATAAATGAATCTCTGGTAGCTAAAATGCAGGTGGTTCAAAACACAGCTGTCCGAATGGTTAACAACCTGCCTCCACGTACTCCGTCAGCTCCCACACTTAGAGCACTCCACTGGCTCCCCATAAATAAAAGAGCACTGTTCAAACTCCTTTGCCTCACCTATAAATCTAGGTCAGGATTAGGCTCAAAATATCTCCAGGACAGACTTACCCCATACCTCCCTCACAAGAATCTAAAATCAAAAAATCAACTTCTGCTACACCCTCAACGCATTCGCACGTCAAAATATGGAGGCCGGGCATTTTTTTTAATCTTGCCCCGCTTCACTGGAATCAACTTCCGTTGTTTATTCGTGCATGTTCTAGCTTTTCCAGTTTTAAAAAACATCTCAAAACGTGGCTGTTCTAACAAGCTGATCTCACGACGCACTCTCATTTACTGCCTGCTAAAGCGCCGAGATGTCCCTTCGGGGAAGAGTCACGCGCTATATCGAAACACAATTAACATAACATAACATTTAGGGGCATATTATCAACGGCCAGCGATAATTATCGCTGGCCGTTCACAGCGTGAGAACAGTTATCGCCGGCTACCGCAGATAATTATCGCCATGCTAGCGCTGTATTAACAACGCATAGCGCAATGGCGATAATTATTCCTGCGATAGCTCGTTTTCCATGGAACATCGCTGGTTTTCCAGCGATGTTCCATGGAAAACGGCGATAACCTTGCTGATACGACCCTGTGGTCGTATCAGCAGAATCCATCTCTCATGTAAAGTATGCTTAAGTCAGGAATTTAACAGACGTTAAATTCCTGAGTTAAAGCTGAGGTAGCGCGATTTCTTTTATCGCTGCACCTCCTTGTTAATATTGCGAAGCTGCCTTCGCGATATTAACTTGTGTTGTTTTCACAGCCACGCCTTCTTTGCATCTCATTAGCGATGCAAGGCGAGGCTGTGAAAAAACGGGCTCTACATCAAGGAAACACGCGCTAGCGTGTCCTTGATGATATTGCGATATAATTATCGCCGCTTTTCGCCCGAAAACGGACGCTAAAGCGGCGATAATTATATCGCCAGCCCTTGATAATATGCCCCTTAGTTTTTAGACTGGAGTGTACTTTTCTCTCATCTACTTACCGATAAAAATGGTACCTCACTTGTGTGGGTATGCCTGGTGCCAGCAACAGGAAACTGCCCAAATCGAAACATGGATACATCACATTTTTCCACTCAAAACTAACCCTTTTTTTGCAAAGTAGGTAGCTGTGGATTTTGGACCACAGCTCAGTCAGCACCTAGGCGAACCTAGCAAATCTGAACATTTTTGAAAACTAGACAAGCAGGGGGAGTCCAGGGGTGTGTGACTGCCATGGCTCTCATCAGGTAATTTTACCACGAACCCTTTGCAAATATAAAACTTTGGTGAAAAACACACATTTTCCTCACATTTCTGGGATGGAAAGTTCTGGAATCTTTGGGTAGCCACAAATTTCCTACCACCGTGAGTTCCCACACATCTCCCGATAAGAACAGGTGTGGGTGGGCAAGAGTCCATGACACAAAAAGCCCTAAAGCACTACGTTGAGGGACAAGGAATAGGGATTGCTGCAGTATTTGGGGCAGTGCTGTGGCGTGAGCCATGCAAACATACAAACCACAGACAGGAAGTCCAGGGTAGTGAGCATTGAGTGGATCCCACAAAGCTCTGCAAACCTCAAACTGTGCCTAAAACAAAGAATTTTCCTTACATTTTTGTGATGGAGACTTCTAGAATCCGCAGGAATCTACAAAATTCCTATCACCCAGCAATACCCCACTTGTGCCAATAAAAATGCTGCCCCACTTGTATGGCTAGGCCTAGTGCCTGCGACAGTAAAGGATCAAGCCAAGGTAAAAGGGAGTTCCCTGGCATGATGGGGCCCTTCAATGGTTTATCATCTCACCCAAACTTTCAACATCTACATAAAGTCATTACCAGCAATGATCAATTAATTTCAGCTCACATGCTTTAACTATGCAGATGACACACAAAAACTTCTTAAATTGGAAAGCCACAAAGACCTTAAAAACTCAAAAATCTTCACTTGCCCCAGAGCCGTTGATCAGTGGATGACATGGAGTCACCTTAAATTAAATACTTCCAAAACAGAAATACTGACATCTAGCGACTGGAAAAATTATGACCCACACTGCGCCTGGCCTGACGATCTGGGACCACCTCCTAAACTATCTTAGGAATTACAACACACAAAGCCTATGCACACGCTATAATATTCATTTGATGGTTCAAGTGAGTACACATATATGAAAAAACTTTTATGTGTTATTTATTAGAACATCACGACGAGGTCCAGCCAACACGTGTTTCGTCCAAAGGGAAAGTAACCCTGGACTTCTTCAGGGCTGATATGAAAAAAGGAAATTCTAAGACCTAAAACCGGTGTAAATTCAAACCGGCCGGTACTGCATGATGTAGTCTTAAAACGTGAGACCAGGTAAATCTAAAATCGATTAATTCCAGACCGGTAGGTCAAATGGCACACTCCAATACTTATTATAAGGTATTGTCAACAAATCTTGAAGCGAGTACGCTACAGTCCTGCTATACAACACTCCCGGTAGCGCGTAAAACCATTTGTCTTTGTATCTTAGGAATTAAGAAACCTTGGAATTACCATGGACTCCAAATTACCTATGAATGCCCAAGTGGGAAAGTTAGCAAGCTCAAGCTTCATTACTATGAAAACTCTGCAACGCATCATCCCCCACCCAGGATTTCACACAAGGTCGAAGCTACTATCCATCTTGTACTGTCCAAGCTGGATTATGCCAATGGCCTCTACCACAGATCATCTTAATCAACTATGAAAAAACTACAATGAATTCAGAACTCTGCTGCCATAGTACTCCTGCATGTAAAGCCACAAGCCCACATCTCCCCTGCCTTGAGGGCCCTACATTGGTTACCAGTTTCCAGACGATCCACGTTTAAGCTACTTTGTAACACCCACAAACCAATACAAGGAACAGGATCACTTTGTATCAGGAATAAAATCACCAAATACATACAACAAAGGAACCTCCGCTCAAGATTGGCATCTCACATCAAAACATAAGCATACAAGAAAAAAAAAACATGGGTTGTACATCTTTCTCTGTTCAAGCGGCCAAACTATAGAATGAATTACCCCCAAACATAAGAGCCATGGATAACTATCTTATGTTCAGAAGACTACTCAAGAGCTGTCTCTTTCCTACATAACCACCACACACAAACACAAATGTACATGTGCCTGTTCATGTAAATATGTATAATTTGATTGTATGTATTCAGATACGTGCAATTCTTTGTACAAAAATATATACTAATCATGGTTTAAAAATGTATAGATATTCTTTAGATCTGCTTAACTGTATATATTTCTTATGGTTAAAAAATATATACACATGAATATATATTTATACTTTGTTTTATACTTAACATGTATTTGGCTCACTACATAGTTTTCATATAAGTTATTTGATTAGATGCTTATGGGTTTCCGTTTATTTTATCTATCACTATGTGAAAATATGAGCATAACAATTGTATCTTTAAGTGCTTCACAATTAAAATATTGAGAAAAACAAAAATTACAAATAGAAAATATTACAATTATAAAAATGGTACAAATTAATTAGGTTTTATGTACAGCAACACCTGAAAGTCTGAATTTCTAACTATCTATCCATGCGTGCCCATATGGAACTTTATGCAATACAATTTTATATCTCTATTATTTTCCTTATACATGTATACCCTTTCTATGTAGTTGTGAGTGTGTGTGTGTGTATATTATTCCTACTGTAGAAAGAAAGAAAAGGCGAAAGAAAAAAAACACAAAACCTTCAACTCCCTCCAATGCACTGCTCTGTCTCATCCTATACCTCTCTCAATATATACTCTACCTTCACTCTGACTCATCCCAAAACTCATTCTATCACTATGATCTCCCTACGATCCTTTCTTGACTCTTCCCTCCCTATCCCTCCTTGACTCACCACAAACCTTATTCTACTACTATGGTATCTGAAATAACACTTCCTAGACTCTTCCATTCTCTATCCCTCCTTGACTCACCCCAAACCTCATTTTACTACTATGATCTCCAAAATAACACTTCCCTCCTGTATCCTTCCTTTGACTCAGCCCAAACCTAATTTTACTAGTATGATCTCCCTAATAACTCTTTCTAGACTCTTCCCTCCTTTGACTCATCCCAAACTTCATCTAACTAATATGAACTCCCAAATAACACCATCTAAACTCTTCCCACCTAATCCCTCCTTTATCCTATTCATTCAAGTTAACAAACTCACATGTCCACCGCTCAAATTAACAACTTATATTTCCCTATTCTAATTCACCACTAATTCTTTGGGTTCCAGAGTAGAACGCTACTCTCCAAAAAGCGCTTCAAAGCCTCATCTGGGGTAGTAAGCGCTATGTAAATTAAATTCAGACTACTGCAAATTGTGAGGATTTTAGTGTGGCTCATTTGTGATACTTGTTCTTTGTGTGATGCTTGGATTCAGGGTAAAAGTGGCCTATAGGGAAATCAGGCAGTGCCCGAAGAGCTGGTCTGGATGGGCAATGTGTGAGACGTTTTTGTGACTGTTTGTGGGCCTATTGTATGGTGTAGAGGAGCAGTTTTTACTGCAAATTTCCTGATATAAAAACAAGCATTGCCTGCATCAAGCTCAAATCCATGCAGTCTTTAATACCTTGCAAAACAGTTATACAGGGTCTTTACAAGTTCAAAACTGCCCCACTTGGAGACATTAGTAACTTTTTAGCTATCTAATTCACTAAGAGAACCACTTTTATTTTGGTGTGCAGGCCTATTTTCAGTCCCACGCCCACCTTACTTGGATTTTTTAGAATCCCTATGAATTCAGTTATATAACATTAATGGCATCACCACCAGTCTGAAAGTTGCTCTAGCACCACTGCCTACTAAGGCCAGAGGAGTCCTTACAGCACTGGCAGCCTGCTGTGAGGTCTGTCCATTTCCCTCAGCTGCAGGAGTCAGACTCAAGCAGTACAATCTACTGACGCACCTGCAGGGGCACTGTGAAGGCCTCATTGCACAGACACTGAATGGGCAAGCAATGCACATACTCACTTTTATAAAGGCAGAGTGTGCCATTCGGCCCTCGCTGCCTGACGCCAACAGGGGGCAAAGAAGTGGTTATGCCCATGCAGTTGGGTGGCTTCGGAGCACAAGACGTTCACAGTAATCTCTGCATTCAGCCTGACAGGAGGAGGGCAGACGATCGCAGTTAGTGAAAGAGCACATACTTACTTAGGAGAGAGTGCTGGAACTGGGAAAATGAATAGTTTGAGTGGTGTTTGTTTCATTATATGCTAAAAAAAAAAAAAAAACAGGAATTTTAAAACAACTTCTTGGGGTCGCTAATGCACAATTCTTCCTTATAAAACCAGAAGGAAAAATAGTTATGCTTCAGACTCATGGAAACCAGCCAGAATCTCGTAAATAAAGATGTTGATCCCCAGACCAGACCAAGATACTGAGAAAGGGGGAACTCAAGTAACTGTTATATACAGTTGTTGGAAAACGAGGCAGTATCTGTGAGGCCTGCACAAATAGCATGACTACATTTGTCCTTCACTGGGAACCAAACACCCCATTGTAGCGCTTGACTTTCAGAGGGTAGCGTTGCAGAGCAGTCTAAGGCTTACTCATGGGAGGTGGTGTGGGCTAGTAATCGTCATTTACCAGTACGCAGAAATAACACTCAATAATTGATTGTCCAGTCTGTACTTTGCTTTATAAAAGGAAGAGTACATTTATTAAACACACACACTACTCAATACTATGCAACAATTTACAAATATACATAAGCTGTTGGAATTACTTTGTGACATTGCATAACATTCCCACCCCTCCCGCTGGGGGGGTGGGGTCTAGTACCACCACTCCCATGTATGCACATCATCTTGCCCCCCAATGTAGTAGGTTGACCATAACCTGGAGTGAGTGCCTTGTCCACTGGCACCATCCCAGTGGCGACCCACCCCATTGTCTCAACCCGCATTTAAAATGGGCACACCTGCCATGGTGACATATAACCCTGACTGAGCATCTCATACTGACCATACAGTATAAACCTCTACATCTTAGTGGCTAACAGTCTGGGTTGTTCTTCACCTAACGCAGCAGCAAGAATACATGTTTAGGCATCACTTAAAATGACAGTACCCATCATAGCTGATAACAATCATGATGCATTGCAATTAAAGCCCCTAAAAGGAATCACAGATATAATCACAGGATTAAGCATATACAGCCAGACACCCTAGCAGGAATGTCCAGCAACATAACCCCACTTGGCTTATGACTCCCATTACACGTGACTTTCGGTCCCTCAAAAGTATAAAAAGATTAGGTAAATGCACATCTCGTGCAATTGCACCTCTTCACCTCCAGGGGATGCCCTTCTCCAGACATCCCCAGCTCAGCCCTTCACCCCTTGGTGCAGTCCCAAATGCACCCCAGCTGAAGAACAAAAGTTCAAGCCACAGAATACTGTTGATGCATGGCTGAGCCCTTGAGGGGTTGTTTCTTTCAAGTCCCCCAGAGACTTAGGGAGGGACTTTCCTCACATCATGCTGGGGGAGTCTGCATGCTTCTGCAGCTCCCCCTGCACCTCTGCATCCCCTTAGTGGTGACCCCGTCCTCCTGGGGCCACCACGCACAGAGAACAGGCCGCTTTTTCTTGCAGGCCGGTCTGGGCCTGCAAGGCATTTTGAGGCGATTTTGCTCATGCCCGCGCATACCATAGCGGCGGCTCCCCACTGCTCTGGGAGAACCGCGCTACCCACGTTGGCGGCCTCCCGCCGCATCTGCCCATTGTTGGGGGTCCGGTCCCACCCGGACCCCGTGCATGCCCAGGTAAGCGTGTGCGGCCGCGGGAGCCTGCGGGCAGATGCCAAGACTGCCACTGGCCCAGCGAGGCCTCGGGGGAGTACGACGGCACTCCCCCCTCCTTCCTGCTGCTCCGGGTAGTGCAGCGGCACTCCCCTCTCTCCCAGCATCACACTGGGGCCCGGAGTTGAGGTCCCAGGCCCCCCTGGGGCAATCATTATGGGGAGCATGACGGCGCTCCCCGACTGGTCTTCCTGGCTTCGGCGCCCACAGTTGGGGTCCCGGGCTCCTGGACATTCCTCACGGGGAGCGCGATGGCGCTCCCCGGCTTTTCTTCTGCAGCGAGGGAGGGGGGGGGACACGTGACGGCACGCCCCCCTCCTCCTCACCACCGTCACCGGGGCCTGGAGTTGGGGTCCGGGCCCCAGAGGTCTTCATGGGGAGCACGACGGCGCTCCCCAGCTTCATTTTAGACAGGGCCCGGAGTTGGGGATCCCGGGCCCCAGAGCTCCTTTTGAGGGGAGCGCGACGGCGCTCCCCTCCCTCCGGTGTCTTTGGGGGGCCGGGGTGGGCTCCTGGCAGCCCCCTTGGGTATGATTTCACGGGGAGCGCGACGGCGCTCCCCGACTTTCTCTTCTTCTGGGGGCAGCCCCAGGGACTCGACCCACCCCGGTGGCACATCCAAGACCGGCGGCGGAGCCCCACGCGCTTCGTCGTATGTCTTCTCAGAGGTCAAAGGTCACCTACCTTCTGGGGCGCGTATCTTGGCCCCCAGACGCCGATTTTCACCATTTTGGCCTCTTCTTGCTCCGGATGACCAGCTCTAACCATCTGGAGCACTTTCCTTCGCCCTCCTGGCCTCCTAGAGGGTGAACTCAGCAGGGAGCGGTCTTCACTGGCTCCCTGCGCCAGCCTTTCACCTGGCTCTCCTCCTTGGCCTCTCTTCTCCTTGCGCAGAGGCCCAGGCTTCTGCTCACTGGTCCTGGACTCCCCTTTTGGCGCAATTCAGGGTCCTGGGACAGTCAGGGGGTTCTTCCTTCTCCCTGCCCATGGCGCTAGGCTCCAGCACCAGCCTTCCTCAGCAGACCGCACCCCCAGAGAGAGTTCCTCTTCCTGTCCAAGACCTTTTAAAAAGAATTTGGAGGGGCTAGCAGGAAGGCTCTGCTGCCCTATCCTGCAGCGACCCATCACCTCTCCGCCCCTGCTCCCTCCTTCCTGCACAGGCCTCTGGGATAGTTCAAAATGGCGTCGTCCAGGGGTCTCATGCCACATGGTTTCTAAAAAGCCTTCTTCCCCCCTTGCTGCCTTCTCTCCAGAGCAGCTTGGTGCCTGGCACAAGGTGACAGCTGCTGATGGATAACCTGCAGCTCCACCCACCAGCTCTCCCTCTTGGAGAGGAGACCTTCGCCCTTGGAAGGCTTGCAGTGAAGGGCTAGGCCGCTGATGCTACAGCTTGGGGAGGAAGGTCATTAATCCAGCCTGGCAGGGTCACACCCAGCCAGGCTCTGCTTATGAGCCGAGTCAGAGGAATGTGACATTTCTGGATGACCCATAAGCAGTACAGATATGGCTTGGGACTCAGCAGAATACTTCCTCTCACACAACTTACAGTGTACTTTGGTGCGAGTCTGGAATTTGTAGGCCCTAGGGAAGTGAAACTACCCCATGTGGTCCCCATCTCCATAGGAGAATAATGGAGTGTTCCTTCAGTGAAAACAGTAAAGCACACTGACTTTCCCTTACATGTGTCTTCTCATAGTATAAAGCCTATTCCATGTCACCACCCAACTCTGCATAACTCCTGCCACACCATTCTATCTATACCAGCTCCTGGGCTGCGCGCACCAGGAATCTCCCCTGCGGAGCCCCTACACGTGTGCACACGCATGTACACACGTGTCTGCATATAACCAGCCCGGTGCCCCTTACTCTGGCTGCAGCGCAGCGGCCTACTCTCACCAGGGGGACACCGGTAAAATTCACATGCAGTCTCTTTCATCATGAGTTCACTGCGGGTGAGTCCCAACTTATGAGGCTCTCCCACAGTAAAAGCTCAACAATTAGGTGTTCAAAAAGCTAAAAATCAGGGCGGCTCAGATGGTCAGAACCACCTTCTAACAGTACTGTAATAGAGGCGGGCAAGCAAACAAGTGACCAGGTAAAGCAGAGTTAAGAGTCTGTCTTGGCTCTAAGAGCTCATTTTGGCTCGAAGAGCACAGGCAGGAGCCGAGTCATGGGAACATTTGGCACAGAAATTGTGCAACAAATATTATGTAAACATATAATAGTGTCATCCAAAAAAGTTAATTTCTTTGACAAGCATTTCACCTTAGGACATAAGATTATACCACTACAATGAGAGGTGCTTATTATAAATGATCATTTTTAAACTCAAACTTAGAAACATTCAGGCCCCCACCCCTACTCCAACAATACTATTAGTGAACTAAGATGCAAGTCAGTTGTCATGTGCACCCTATATGTGGGCTATATTTTTTATTTTACACGGAGCAACATTAGTCCATTAAGTCAAAATACAACAGATTTTTTTTTACAGCACACATGCTCAGTATTTCAAGGTTTTCTTATATGTAATAATGAAACAAATAGGGAGCATGATAAAATGGAATAATTGATTAGGATCACACAATGTGATCAAAATGGCCAAGCCGGGTTTGATCACAGATTTTATGGTCTCCCATTCGTAATTGATCCACTAGATTGGTATCCATTTCTCGCTACTGTTTGACATCAAAGTTTAGTGCTTTGTCTTTCTTTCTTGGTGCATGTTAGAACACAGGCAGAAGGCACAAGAAAGCTCAGTTCATTTGGGGCTCGAAGGCTCAAGAGGGCTGCAAGAGCGTAGAATCTGGCTCGAGCCTTCAGTGGCTCACCCTCCACTATACTTTACTCTTAAATAGGCTTAGATGTTGCTGCCAGTGTGATACCTGTCTTGTATGAGAGGATATCTTAGCTTGCACTGCTGATGAACATCTTGTACCTGTGCTGAATGTGAGGCAAACCGACACATCTGCTAAATGCTGCACATTGTGTGTGTTTACACACAGGCCTGGACTGTTGCTGCAGATACTGTCCATGTTCTGTTCATCCAATGGAAGCTTGCATTATTTTTCATCAGATCGGTATGTGTTCTATGGGTATGAGGGAAGCGTGTACTCCTGCCTGGTGCTGTACCCATTTTGTGTACAGAAATTTGTGGTGCGTGTGAGTCAGGCTTTCACTTGTACACCCAGTGCTGTTCCTTACACTTACACCAAATCTGAAACACTGCTTGTTTGTTGCATCTCAGCTCTTGATCCATGCATACGAGACCCTACACAACTGCAAACCCGTCTACTTGAACCACCGCCTGAACTTCCACCAGCTCACCAGACACAGCCACTCTGCATTCCTTTCTTTTACCCTCTCTCCCCGCATCGGACATAGCAAATGCAGAGGTTTCTCCTTCTCCTACCTAGCAGCAAAGACATGGAATGAGCTACCCTTTCATCTATGGAACTCCACATCTCTTCCAAAGTTCTAAAAGTCGCTGAAGACCTGGCTATTCGGCTAGTCAACTGGACCCTGCCAGTGCCTGAATACCCAGTGGGTGACAAGTAGCGCTCTACAAATCTACGGATTGATTGAAGGAAGGTGTTAAATGGTGCTGCCCAGTGCCACACTTTACAGGACTTTGAAGGAAGCTTGCACTGGCACCGAATACCACACTTGTTCCAGGTCTTTGAAGGAAGCTTGCACTTGCCCTGCAATGCCACACTTTTTCCATGTCTTTGAAGGAAGCTTGCACTCACTGGCCCAGCAGTAGCATACTTGTTGCTTGTATTTGAAGGAAGTTAGCACTGGCTGGCACTTCAGTACCACACCTGTTCTAGGTCTTTAATGGAAGCTTGCACTGGCCCTGCAGTGCTACACTTGTTCCATGTCTCTCAAGGAAGATCGTGATACTCTTGACCAGCGATGTATGTGAACTAAGGACCCCATGAGCTCCTGCTCCCTGTGCTTTATCTATTTCTGTGTGTTTTAGGTCTAAAAAAAAAAAAAAAAAAGACTTGCAAGCTGCCTCACCAGCCTCATGTATTCTCAAAAATAATACATAATCTTGCTTAGAGAATACGTGCTTTAGGTAAACCCATTTCAGGTGTTTTCAGACAAGGTGTCATTTACATATCAGTTCAACCTTTCAGAACAGCATACATACAATTGGGCAGTGGATCAGCCTTCTTCAGCCACTGACTTTGTTGCCAATGTTTGACTCTGCCTAGTAGACAACCACTGGTCTTTAGGAGGTCGGATAGTCTGAGTAACAGTATTTTGCCTGCTTACTCAGTGTTACTCTCCATCCAAAATAGTCTGACCTCAAGAGATATTTCCTTCAGTTCATCCCCAAGAAGCTCACCTGCAAAAGCAGACTAGTACTGATTGAGTTAGGAGTACTAGCAGCTCCAGTGCCATAGCTACTGGACCACAACTTTCTTATACAGAGCTCCAGGCATCACTGCAACAAGCATCAAAACCATGCCACCATCTTTAAACAGTAATCGGCATACTCTATAATTTTTTTACTATTCCGTGATGGCAGACCAGTGCGAAGCTTTACTTTTTAATTTAATAAAAAGAAAACCACCACTTTGTTTTTTAGAAAGCAAGTGGGACTTTTGTTTAATGCTAAGACTCTTCGCTGCTAAAGTACAGAAAGATCAGACTCACATAATCTGCAGTGCTGGTGCAAGTGCGGCATATGGGAGGTTAGATAACCTCACTAGAAATTTGGGGCATGATTCACAAAGGTAAAGTTAGATCAAAAGTCTAACTTTACTACTTTTCGGTATTCACAAAGGGACATAAGAATAGCATCTTTACGACTCCAGAGGTTCTGCACTCAGGATAGAGTAAGTGTAATTTAATACACCTGCAGATAATCAATGCCACCTACAACCCCTGTAATACAAACCACAAAGAAGCAGCATACACCCAAGGCTCTGGATTTTCCTCACCCACACTTCACCTGCCTGCTTGGTCTCTTGCCTTGCCATCAGCATGCTAAATGTGAGGAGGAAGAAGAACTTTACTAAAGAGGAAACCCAGATAATTGTTACTTTTGTAGTGAGGAACATGTTGGCTATTGAAAGGATGCATGGCCCAGAGTGGCTCGGTAAATCAGCAGTAACAACACAGCACAAATTGCTGTGTTGTGTTACTCTGCCACAGGGAGGAGTTGCATGGGTGTTCCCATGCAAACTCCCATGGATTTTGATGCATTCCTAGATTTACCATTACTGTTAGACCTGGGAATGCGCAAAAATGAAGTGCCTCCCAGGGGAGGCGTAACAAGAAGAAAGATCTTCATCTCTCCTCGTAACTTCCTATTTCTATGTGTGCTGCATTCTGCAGTACACATAGATAGAGGGACATGCCTCAGGGGATTGTTTTGTGTAGGAAGGTACCCATTCCTGCACACAAAATGACCTGCATGCAATAGCGGCATCCTAGCACCATGGTGCAAGGATGCCTGCATTGGCGCTAGACACCCCATTTTGCACCAGTGCCCTGTATTGGGAAAAATACAGCACATTCCAGCTCGTTCCTTGTAATGCAGCACTGTTACTTTTTTAACAAATCTTGCCCTAAATTGCTTATATTGTCTCATCTAAAGAGGAGTAGCCCCAATTGTGTTGAAAGTGAATACCTATGACATATACATGTAACATGATTCATATCATCTTTTGTATTGAAATATGGATATGCTACATTTCAGCTGCTGTCAGGAGTTCCTCAGTTATCCACAGTACCTCATCCATGGATTTGAGAGACATACTAGCTGCAACAGTCAGACCCACTACCATCTGTCCATCAGGTAAATGTGCCTTATACTGTTGCGACCTATTAATTTCCAAATAGTACACAGTAGCTAAATCATTGGTAAAGACAAATAGCAGATATTGCCACTTTTTTAAGCATCTGATGTTGGTGTGTGATATATTCCCAACATAATCAGTGATGTGTCTGTTAATTTTGCATGTTCACCTACTATTCATGCTGGATGTTAATTAAGGTGTCACTTCTTTCTGAAGCTGCTGTATTGAGGACCATGTCTTCTGCCACACAATCAAGGAGCCAGGTTAGCAGCTGACATCATGGGTGATCTCAATGCCACAAAGAGCTATGGAAAGAGCTGGTGAGTGTGATTTTGCATTGTACATATGCATTGAACACCTCAATGCTATAGTGTGAGCTGTTGCATGTAACTTTTCACAAACCAGATCATATGTGGAACTTTAAATAGATGCAAAGAAAAATGGGTCTAACCATTGTGTCGTAGCGCAATATACTATGGCAAATACTTGTGTTTCAACCTCTATCTTTTAGGTGCTGACGACAAGTAGCATGATGAAGCTGAACCACTTACCTGTGGAGGGCGACGGGCAATCGGAGTAAAGAAACCAATCCACCTCCAAGCAGCAATATCAGCTGCCAGCACCATTCAAGAAGAGAAGGATGAGCAGGAAGAAGACAAGCTGATGCTGGTTGTGGAGGAGGACCTGGATTACGAGGAGTGCATTGTCGGCCCACTGGCCAAAACAGTGAAGCTTACATCAGGTCCGGCCAGCATTGTACCTCCCACTTCACCTCTGCGGATTGCAGACTCCCATCGGACAGCCAACCAGCCACAGAATTCACCTACCCGAACACAACCATCACCTCCTTCCAGCCTTGACATCCAAGGGAGACATGTTGCTTCTCCTACACACTCCTCCCATGACAGTGCATCCCAGGCCTTCTCTCAAGGATCTAAGAGACCCAACACCCCTGGTGAGGAGCAGGTATCCCCGGGGAATGAATCTCATCTCCACTGCCCCTCCATGTGCCACCCCTTCCCATACTGGAGGACCCGACAGATGTATCAGAGGTCATCCCATAAGGAGGGGGGCTGTCAGATGGTCATGGTGGCCAGTGTGAGGAAGAATTCTTTCAACAGGCTGATGTGAGGTAGGACACTTGTGCCATAGGGGCTACTCTGACATTTCAAACTCACTACAGGAAATCCCTCAGATGATTGACAGGCAGGCCTGTGTCTTGGACAGGCAGGCCTGTGTCTTTGACAGGATTGAGAAATCTTTCCTAGAAATGTCAAGGAGGCAAAATGACCTCATATCAATCTATAGGGATCAGAGTGCAAGGCCCCATGCCTTGGCCATGAGGAAGATGGAGGGCATGTTGAAACAGTTTCAAAGTCTACCTTCACGGTCAACGCATGGAGGGGACCCAACACACCTACCTGCACCCCACCCCAACCAGTCACCTGTACCACACCCTGCACCGACATTCCCCTTACGTACACAGGTACCTCCCCCCTGCACATGCCCCACCCACAGTTATGTCCCTCCCTGCACAGTCACATCCCCCACCTGTACAGGCACACTCACCCCCTGTACAGGCACACTCACCCACTGTACAGGCACACCCACCAACTGTACGGGCAGATGCACCACACTCACCCACACATCAGCACCATCACATTAAACGCACTTCCTCACAGAGATCCTCACCACCACAATTGCAAAGTCGCAAGAGAGATCCCCCATAATCACTGTAAAATGTAAATGCTCACAATATACGTAAATAAAAAGATTTTTCATAATTCAAAACAGAGTTGAGTAATAGCTAATGATGGTCAAATGGTTACTCTGGATGTAGGCTATTTATGGGATGATAAATGTGTGTGAGTAAGACATGCGGATCAGTAGGACCATCTGTGTTACAAGGTATGTTGGCAGCATAGTGAAACCCCTACTGATGTAGACTTCCATACTTTGAATCCAGTATATATTACGAAAAACACAAGACAGATGGCGTTGAAGAAAAAATGTATATATATTGTATGAAATATAATGAAAGAAATCAACATAAAATACTGTCCATTGGGAAGAAAGTAAGGAAATTAAATAATATCTTCTGGCAGAATGGACAAGGGAACTTGGAGGGAGGTTGGGCAAAATAAATAAATCAGGAAGCTTCAGGTGAACCAGTACATGTACAAGGGGTCAAATAAATGTCCACCGTCCAAAACATTGTCCAGTCACTGACCATTCTCACTCTCTTCTTTGACCACGACGTTCAAATCCTCTTCTCCTGTGGACGCTTCCGGGCTGGTCGATGCAGGACCAGACACCCCACAAGAGTGGGAAACATGAGGGGTACAAGAGGTAGCAGGGAAAACAGAGAATGAATACGTACTTGGGGACACAACAACGGTGGTGTGTGCCGCATGTTGGGCCAATGCAGACAATATGGCTGCACCCAAGGAAGAGATGGATGAAGTGATGGAGGAAGTGAGTCTATCAAAATGTCTGGACTGTGCCTCTCGGAACATCTGGATCTCCTCCTTCAGTTCTTGGAAGCCCCGAGAGACCACAGTCCTGACATCCTCACTTGGCACCATCATTTCCTGGGATGCAGCCACAGGATATAGAACACACGGAGAATTTTGGGTTGAACATGAGAGGTGCGGGATGTTGGGGGCAGATGTCTCCCTCAGTTCTACTGGGCAGGCACTGGGAGGGAGAATAGTGGCAGGGGGTGCAGCTGGAGATCCCGTTGGACTGGGGGCCTCATGAGTTGGGGAGGGGTTGCTGGCAGCCCCAGATGGTGTTGGGGCCTGCTTCGAGGACACTATTTGAATGTCCAGTTCTTGTGGGCCAATGGGAGACCCACTTTTGTCTTCCCCCTGGCTGGCGTTGTCCCCATCAATGTCCCTCCCTTCAGTCTCCTCAGCCTCCACCTGGGCTGGTGATGCTGCTGCTGTTGGGTTAGTCTGGGTGGGAGCACTACCCCTGCCTGCAGCTTGGTCTCCCTCCTCACTTGTGATGTCTAGAGGATGTGCCCGCCGACGAGCCAGGGATCCATTGGTCTGCCTCTGGTCCTGTCCAGATGTTCCTTGGCCAGCCTGGTCCACTGAAAATGAAGACAAATAATTATTTAGTTGGTGTACAATATAGGTTTTGGCTACATAAAGCAAGTTCTGACTGTACTCCTTCGACCTTACTAACCAATAATATGTTGGTTGGACTCAAAGGTAGGTGTGCCGTCACTAATGTCCAGACATTACTTACACATTGACATCGTTCTCAATTTTGGTCATATAGGTATATACAAACTCTCACCTTCAGAATTAGTGCAATGTGAGGTCCCTGACATTTACACAATTACCTTCCAATGTATTCTTATCCGTGGAAATAATACACAGTCTGGATGGATATCTCCACACCTAGAAGTGGATCCAGGTTCATCCAGTAATGCGCAACTGCAACAGTCATACACTTACTAACAACTGTCATCTGCTGTGTAGTATAGTGAAACACAACATACATACTAAATTTGGTGTACATATGCAAACAATGCCTTGCATATGACATTACATTTGCTACGTTGTGATGCCAATGTTTGGCAACATCACTCTACATGGCAAGGGCCACATTTTGCACGACAAGACTGCTTCATTTGCGTTGCACCCTGGCAAACAGATGTGCTTCTTAATGCAGCTACCTGTATGTTTGAAATGACATACGTGCAACTGTTGAGATTATGTGTGCATTTTGTACACCTTGGAGTGGTTTGTATAATTGAGTAAGAAAAGTAACACAATGTCAGCCTGTACTTCATTTCACAAAAATATACTAGTCATCATGCAAAAAATAACCACGCAAAAAACATGGACGATACAGCGATACAACACCCAAACCCCTCACATGCCAACTATGGACATTGTCCAAGGCATTCATTCACCATAGCATACAACAGTTATAAGGTCCTTAATTCACGAGTCATGATTATGTAAGTGCTTTCTTTCACAGAAATGCAAATGTAAGGGTAATTTAGTCAGTTGTGTTTAGAACACTACAAGTCCCAGAATGCCCTCAGAAAACAGTATTCAACGTGCTCCAATGATGCATCGACCTTATATGTACTGCAGCCATTACACTGAGCAGGTGAAAAGTGACTAAACACACAATGGTACACCACTCACATCATACTTCAAGACCCATAATGCAAGTTCATGTGCTTACCAGCTCTCTGCTGCTCAAACTCCTCCAGCTGAGCATGGAGGGATGGCCAGGCTGTCTTCAGGACCCTCCTGTACAGTGGGCTCAGGCGGGGACTCTGTGAGTGGGGCTGAGTGGGCTTGCCCATGAGGTCCTGGGCCTTGATCCTGGCCCAGCGTCGCAGGTCCTCCCAGCGCTTTCGGCACATCTTGCCCCGCCG